>CM035594.1:14526192-15728692 GCA_020423425.1 Chrysopa pallens
AAAATTTGGTTTTAAACAAAAAGTTGATGAGCACACCAATCCTGCAGCGGGATCTTAGACTATAAAGGAATAGAAAAATTTGTTCGAAAAAATTACTTAAACCACCATAATACTGCTATTAATTTAAAAATTCTTTAAAATTTTTTGGGCACCTCGGCCACTGGTTGAAATATTGAATAAAACCTGACAGACAGATAAAAAAATTTTCAAATGTATGTTTGTTGAGTTATCTAGCAATTTTTTCAAACCTAAATAGTTATCAATTTTGCAAAGGTGGACTGATTTTTTAATTTTTTTTTTTATATAGGGTACATCCAATTCTTAATTCATAAATTGTTTTGCATCAGGGTACAAAAATCATAACTAGGAATATTTTGAATCTATTTTGACGAATTATAAATTTAGAAAATTTGATTACAATTAAATAAATATTTAAATATTAATTGTTTAAACGTTTTATTTCAATATTTAAAAAATTTAAAATAAAATTTTTACAACGAATGCTTGAAGTACAGAGTTACCAAAAACTTGACAAAAATTTCAATAGCCACAAACTAATAAAACATTTCTAAAATATCTCTATAGCTTCGATCTAAAACTGTTTTAAATAAATAAACATATTAATCATTTTATTACAAGTTTGTTGATCTTACCTTTAATATTGATTCTTATACCATAGTTTATATCAGTTTTTTGTTTGATTTGAAATATATCTATAAAAACAAAACAATCAATCTACAGTAAGTTATTCATGGGTATGTGCTGCAAATCAAATTACAAGTATATCAAGTGTATGCAAGTATTCCATATACCTACATATGGCAAGTCATTTAATCATATAGAATATTGATAGCCAAAGAGCCAGATTTGTTCAACTTTTCATGTGTGTTAGATATACACACAACAAGGACTAAGGACTTGAAATTTTACACAGAATTGAACGAATACGAAGGGCTAAAAATTGGAGGTTTAAATTTTAATAAAACAAACAAGAGAAAGCCCAAACCATTTTGTTTAAATTTTTCTCAAAGGTTATTCTGTATAACGATAACTTCCACTGCAAACTGCCTTTTTAAAATATTGTAATAAACGGGAAAACGTGAGTTAAAATGTAAATATTAAATTGAGATTCTATTATGGGCAGCATAGGATGTTTCAGCATTAACATTTGTAAAAACCAACAAAATTTTTTGCCCAATAATTCTAAATTTTGAGACGATAATTTTCAGCAATAGGATCAAAACACAAGAAGTTTTGGAACTATTGCTATGAAATGATAGTACATGTGATTTAGGAACTTAATGAGATGTATGCTTAAAATATGTTATCATATAATGAACCATTATCGACTTTGGCTGGCAATTGGAATATGATTGGAATATGATTGGAATATGATGATAGATACTAGCATGAAAATCGCCAAGCCATTACTATTATTATATGATCATAAACCATGTGTGTATTTCAATACAGAATATCCCAAACAATCGTTCCCCAATTAAAAATAAACTTGAACTAATTTTTGTAATTTCGAACAATTTACATGTTTTGGTTAGTTTCAGTTTGTATACGATTACTTAGAGTATCCAATATTATAAGGAACTATCGTTGTTTTCAAATTTATGCAACATTTCGTTTCACAAAGTGCACTTACCCAATGAACTACATTTTCCACACGATTGTGAACAAAATCAAGATATCAAGCTATAGAAATTAAAAAAAAAAAAAAAAAAATACAGAAAGAAATATTTAACCATGATGATTGGAGTAAAGTTCAAAAATATGTATTGAAAGATTTTGTAAAGTAGAACCTCTTTGGGGGAATTAAAATCCCAAACGATTTTGGTAACGCCAATGAACAGAACAGTGATCACCAAAGACATGATAGAAGTAAAGTTGTATATAAACCTTCGTGGAAAATAATTTTGTTTTCAAGAAAATGTAAAGTTTAATACGAAATTAATATTGTCATTCATTTCAGATCTCTTTTTAATGGAAAAGTTATTATAACAAAATTTTCGGAAGTAATTTTGGAATTGATTGGCGAATATTTGTTTTATCTCGAGAAATCTACGTTTACCGTGTACTGTAAATTAGATATTTTATGGACATGCTAAGAGTGAACCCAAACACGAAGTAACAGTAACTAAAATCTATGTATATATGTATTACAATACCCAGATAATAATAATACAATGAATGTTTGAATGAACGAATTGTCGTTCTTTTCATATGTGTAGTAATAAAAATAATTTATTTATTTTTACAGTTTTATACACAAAGTTGTGTTGTGTGAATAAAACCATTCACCCAACGAGCATATATATTATATAGAAATGTACAGAAGGTCCTACCGTAACGTAATCTAATTACCTCTAATTGGTTGAGGACTGACTGATGAAATGCCTGCAACAGAATCGTAATATTCAACAGAAAAAACATTGTGCGTGTTTTTATATTAGTAATATATTAGTAAATGTACATAGTTTTTGTTACTCAAGAAACGACACGGACTATTATTTGAAAGAGCTAAATTGTAATTGGTAATTTAATTCGTCAGTTTTCCCCGGTACTATAATTAAATTTTGACTTGAACTTACTAATCATATAAAAGTTTTCTTTTAATAATATCTTTCTTTGTCTTCAGAATTTACTCATAAAAATTCGAATCAATCTTTTTTACTGGATAATTTTTTTTTTTCAAATAATAGATTAGCACACCACTGCTTAACGATTTGGACTCTTAATAGTAATCATAATCACTTTTGATACATGTTATTATAGAACTGACTACAAACGGATCTTACAAACAAATCCTGTCACTCGGACGCAGTTTATATATCCAACTTTCTATTCCCAAAAAACAATTATTATTTATACAGTTCGAGCAGTTTTCCTTAGAACGACGAATCCGTGCTATATCATTATCAGTAAAAATATTTTTAAACTTTAATAAAATGATTATCAGTGGAGTATATAATCTTTGATAATTCAATTGAAGGAAATATATATACAGAAAATCCCACCTTTACCTGTGTTATTAGTAAAATATATAAAACTCGTGGTTAGAAAAACCCATTTATTCCTAATTTATCGATTTGCCATTTTGTTTGTTAAGAAACAACTAAAGGAAACCGGATACAACTATTGTAAAATAGGCAACAATTCTTTAAATAGCCTAAAAACTATTGTATTATTCTCATTCCCCCAACAACTATAGTAGGAATATTTGATGTTTACACTTATTTTTGAATAATTTCAATTCTGGCCGAAGAAGTCCATGTATGATGGGCCAGTGCCAGTTTTAAATACATTTTTATACTGTACCCATCAAGTGGAAATACCAACCTGTATAGATGGTGCCATAAAATTTCTTTGAGTATTTGCTCGTTTGTTTTTTTTTTTTTTTTACAAATATATTCTATACATAACATAGATTACATCATAAATTCTGAAATACTTTATATGTGACTTTTATTGATATCATTTCGTTGTTCATATTCCATTATAATAATAACATTTTTAAAATTATTTTTATAACTATTACTCAAAGTACACATAACTGTGTGTGGATGGATCTCATCTTATGGTTTCCACACTATTTCAAAATATTATATTGCATCTTTAAAATATGTTGTCTTATGAATTAAGATAAAAAATATAAGTAGGTAATATATTTAGTGTGTGCATAGTAGTGCTGGGCTGAATGTTACGCTAGATTCCACATATTCGTGAATACAAATACTTATTTATTTTTAATATTCGCAAAAACGCAAAAATGAATGTGGTTTGTCACGCCCGAAGACAGTCGATTCAGAACGAAGTAAACATTTGTTATATCCGAGGTTGAAATTACTTAATTACTTAATTACTTTTTTTTTGTCGGTTGCGTCGTTGGCAAAAAATTTCTAAACTTAAAATTATAGAGACTTTTTGTTTAGTAACTTTTGTTTGTATTGCTTTATATCTATTTTAGATAAATGATTGTTTTCATTATTAATAAAAATTTGCAAACGGTTAACCCTAAAGGCCACCCTTGCAACTTCCCGCTAATTTTTAAAATTTAACGAATTAAATTGTTTTTGAGCTAAAAATTTGGTTCTTGAGCTTTGATGTTAAAAAACACTTGTTACCGAATATTTCGTTAACGATATCTCTCGAACCAATCAACTGATTTTAACCGGAGATTAGTGATGATCGACGTGGTTTATCAAGGTTAAGATCTGATTAGTTTTTGGAGTTCATCGATACAGCCGTTTAAAAGTTATTTCAAAAAAACCACATTTGAAAAACATTTTTTTTCGTAGTTTTTTTGAGATTTTTTGGAATCTACTGGTCCGAAAAGGTTCAAATTTTCAGAAAATATAAGTTTCGTGATTCGTTTTGAAACGCCAGTCAAGCCGTTTAAAGTTATAAGCTGATCAAAACACGATTTTTGCAAAACTGGGTAAAACTAAATAAAATTGAGTAAATAAAATATAGTTACTTAAATCATAAATTTGGCTAAAGTCACTACTGTTTTACTTCAAAGATAATAACACAAACTGACAAATAGTGTAACAGTATTACAGCTTTGATCTTAATAATCATTGTAATTTTCAGTTATAAAAAACAAGGCTGTTATAATTGTTTTAACTGTAATAAAATGATGAAATACATTTTAATAAAAATAATATAAATCTTAATACGTACATTATCATTTTTAAAAAATCCCCTTTTTCATTGACAAAATATTTGCAATTTTTGCTTCACTTTTTGCAAATATAAATAAGAATCCGAATATCAAAAAAAAGGTATGATATTCGCAAAATTCCATTATGGATATGAATATCAGCCCAACACTAGTGCTTATATGTTCAAATGTTATATTTTATCATTAACTGGATACTGGGTGATGAATTTGTTTCGTTTAAAAAACATATAATACAACACCAATTATCCTTTATTTGGGTATCTTAAACATATTACTTTTTTTGTTTTAATTATTCACGGGAAATTCGTTAATATACTTGTTTCCAATTCGAATTAAATGTTGTACTAAAGAAATCATATTGAACTTTAGCGATATACGTTTTCACGCTTTACCCGTTTTTTGAATTCGTATTTTTCTACCTGCTGGTACTATACTATTATATTTATCATCAGTTTCTAATACGCCTGCGTGTATTAAAACGTAAAATAATCAAAAAAATGTTATCAATGAAATAGTGTTTATTTTTTTTTTTTAATTATATTAAATTATACTATATTTTTAACAGATAATGTCCTTTATACAGTTTTAGTTTTTGGTTAGTCTGTATTTGTCAATCTAAAAATATTGAGTATTTTCGGAAAATATTTCATTTATTCTGCGTGACTTTATTTAAAACCGCTTGATGTCCGCTAGTAATATGTAGACAAAGATATGGAAACATTACTCTCATAAACATAAAAGATAAATGAAACATCGTCTTAGTCCAATTTTCTAAACAAAAATAAAATTATTATCGTAACCTGTTCACTCTGTAACATAATGAATTATTCATAACCATTGATAAATACAATTGTTTCATCAAAAACAGTAAATATGAATTAATTGTAAAATACAGATTTCATGAATAAAATTATCAACTTTACAAATATTTTATAAGTAAAAATTTATAATATAGAGAAAAATAAATTATTTACTTAGATTGTTGTTATAAATTGACTAAAATTATTATTCATTCTTTGTAGATTGTTATGAATAATCATTTTGTATGTTGAAATGAAAATGTATTATTTAGAAAACATTATTAAAATTATTTCTTGGTATATCGAATGCTAGTTTTATATTTCAATCAATAGTTAAAACTTATGTATTCTGACGAATATATTTCACTATATTAAATAAGTGTAACTTCAGGCTGAATAATGACTTGTCTTTGTTTGTCGGAGTCTGCCCACATTATTTTTATTTACAGTTAGTATTACTATACGTTATTATAAAAATAAATTATTGTGATAGTTTTAAAATCATTATTATGTCTAATATTACATTCATAGTAACAATATTTTTTTATTTTGATTAGCAAATAAATTATAAGACTAAAATGGATAAAAATTTTCTCGTAACTAATGCTATTATTTTATGGTACTATTAATTTAAAATGGTGTTGTGTTTACTGCCGTCATAATAATACCATATTATTAGTTAAAATATTTTTAATGATTCTAGTATAAAGTCGTATTTTATTATGTTAACTGAAACATTTCTTTCTGAAAAAGTCTGAAAAAAATTAGGGTGAATCTCATTCTTCATTAGATTAGAAATCGCTTGTACGGTCCTCTAACGATTTCCACCAATTTTTGTTGTTTATAAAGGTAATATTTTTACAGTTTTTTTTTGAAATTAAAAATTTTTTTTGAATTTAAAAATTGAAATACTTCAAAAGAATACTTATTTATTATTAGATTTTTTATTGACAAAGCCGTTGCTCGTAAAATTTAATTCCTCATTTTTTAATTATTTTTTTTATTTACTTGCGATAGTTTTGAAAAGACGTTGAAGAAAAGATTTTCATATATAAATAATCATCGAAAATTTTTAAATTAGTTTTATTTTACACCTGTTTAGGTAAAAATAAATTATTATAATAATCTAACCTATAAAAATCATAGTCTACACTTTGTCGAATAATTATTATTCCCAACGAAACAACAAAAGCAAATATAATTCAAAATAATTAAAGTATTTATGCACCTTGTTGAAATTATTTAGCATATACAAGTTATTTGAAGCGTGAAACGGTAAATAATATAATGCATAATTCATTTTATGTGTATAACGAAAAAATGAAAATGTAAAACGCCCCATCAACGGCTATTCTTCAACTAGTGGTCACCCGTTGAAAATTAATCGTACATTCAATTCATTTCAATTTTTTTTTATCTGGTTGCAGTACTTAATAAAGGATTTTACACACTAATTGTTTAAAAAGTAAGTTTATCTAATTTTTATTCCGTATTATGACTTGATATGACACTCTCGAAACGATTAATAGAACTATTGCTTAAGTAACATGTAAATGTAAATTTTCCGTAAAGCAAACAACAACGTTTTTCTTCCGAATCTCAAAGTTTGCTTCTGAATACTTTATTCTTTATTTGTGGAATTCAAGTGAAGGATTTATAATATTTGGATAAAAAGTAAATACGTTACGACTTACGACTGTATATTTCTATTGTTTTTTGTATATAATTTATTAAAATGGTTAACAATCTCGCCACACTTACTTGCAACTCTAATAAAAAGCATTATTACAGCAGATTGCAATTAAATTTTTTATAAATATATAAACAATCTAATTATTTGAATATAAACTTACTTTATTGTTTGATCAAATTTTAAAGTCACAGAAGCCAATTGGTAGAACATTCTTTTAAAGAAAATATGTTTTTTTTTTTTATTTTTGTAAATTATTTCGTTGCTTTTAAAATATTATACATACCTTTAATAATAATAACATGTAGAAAATTATAGAACAATAAATAATTGTTCTGAATTCATTTTCATGTTTATTAACCATTTATTATGCAAATTCTTATATGTATTTTATTTACATATATATATATATATATATATATATATATATATATATATATATATATATATATATATATATATATATATATATATATATATATATATATATATATATATGAATCTTATACATAATACAATATAATCGAGGAAATTAATTTAAAGCCAACCTTACTAGTTTCCAGAAATAATAATGATGTGGTGATGTAGTATACTTCATGTAGTTCCAGTAATATTTTAGACCAATAAAATCAACCTCAAAAATTAAAAATTTCAGTTCAATCTGCACAACGAATTGTTGTTTGCTCTAAAATTACGTTAAATATAAACGAAACAGTTTATTCAAAGACTTTGTTAGGATTCATTTTTATTTTAAGAATTATTTCATTGAATTTTCTCTGCAATACCATTTTCTAACTGTAGTATTTCAATTGATTGAAGTAATTGATAAAAGTTCACATAGAATATACTAGAAGTTTTCTATTTTAATGAAAGCTGCTCTTAAATAATCTAAATCTTCGAAGCTACTTTGACATTTTTTTTTTTATTTAAGAGAAAACTAATCGTGGATGACATTTTGAGCATTGTCAATTTTATTTTCTACCAAATATACGTTTGTAAATCTTTATATTTCTATAGAAAATACAGGGTAAAGTTTGTGACACTAGAAAATTGACTAGGAGCAATATTAATAAAAATTTAAAACCTATTCATAAAACCTTCTAATTAGTCCATTTTCAGTCTATGTTTTATATAAAAAACTAAAAGTGATGACACTTTGATATTTGTGGAAGCTATTCTAGACACAAAAATTAGTTTATGTTTGTGAATGATAAACAACTGGTCAATACAATAACAGATACCATGAATCTTAAAAAAAAAGAGAGACAAAGTAACAAAGTTTGTTCTTCAAAGAAAAAAACTTATGTTTAATTTATATAAGTACATCATAGTCAACTAATTCATAAACATTATTAAAAAAAATAAAAACAAATTTTTAGAAACTTTAGTATTTTAACTAAGTTAATAATTATAAATAGCTAAGCAACTGATACTCCGTTTTATGTCAAATATATAAATAATTAACACTCTTATCTGGACTATAATTGATTTTTTTATGCTTTTGAAATAATATTATTTTATTTGTGTTTGGCAGATGGTAGTCAGTATCAGAGGAGAAACAGAATCGTGAAGGTCTTACGAAACTCTTTCTACTCTAAAAAATATTCTCTGAATATTTCGGCTTCCTATTTCGAGAAACTGAGCTACCTAAGTCTACTTGCTAGTATCAACAATTTTTGTCCCATAATTTTGGTCATTTTCCTGGCCTAATATATGGGTATGTTACTTGTTACTCTATTACTATACACATGCACATAAATATAATAAGTGAAGGTATATTATACCAACCTTCTAGAAACGAAGCACTACTCTACCACCGTGGAAGTGACTTCAAATATTATTTACATCATGTCATTATGGTATTTTATGTTAATAAATTCTTTAAATCATATTTTTAGGATACCGTATTTTTATACATACTATTCCAACGAATCTACATCATTTTTAATGTAGAAATTATCTAAAGAAGACAGCCACTAATATTAAACCTAGCGAGAGAATAAGATAGAAGGCATTTGACAGTGTTCCTTTCCGTTGCACGTTAATTTGTGTGTGTATGTATTTAAAGGAATCATAATAATCCTGGTGTATTGCACTCCCCGATTTGTTAAACATAAATATTTCATTATTTTAATAAAAATATTTTTAATAAAAACATTTAATGAAAATTCTAACTCAGAGGCTTGATGTATGTAATAAATTGTTATCAATATCATCAAAAAAGAATCCTACAATTTTCTTACTGAAATTTTATATTTGCCTCTTTATCTTGAGGTTAATTTTTTATGGTTTCAATCGCGTATGAGCTGTACACATGCTTTTTATTTAAATTTTCATAAATAGTCCTTAAAATAATCAAAGAGAAAGTAATGGAATTTGTTCTATTTTTAAAGTATGGAAAAAAAAATGTTAAATGAATTTAGTTAAGAGTTATTTACATTAAGTTAAGTTTTGTAAATTTTTATACTATTGGTTATAAAAACCAAAACGGGTTTTATTTATATACTCTAAATTTTTTATTATAATTTTAAGACAGTTTTTTGCTTGTATTGTAAGTTCATTAAATCAATAATAAACTATACAAGGTGTCATATTATAATATTTTCTCCATAATTAAAACGTATCGTAATGACATAAATGAAAAAAAATAAGCGAATATATAAAAAGTTTTTTTGATTGTATAAGCATATTGTGTTAAGCACCTTATTTATTGGGTAGACAATATTACAAGAAGCAAAAATCTGATAAAATACAAAAATAGATTTTAGTAACTAAAAAATCAGTTCTGAAACTGGTGTTCTTCATTTGAATTTACTTTCGTTTTGACATAAACCTGGAAAATGACTGGACAAGCAAATCCGACATATAATCCGATTTACTGCTTGTAGGCCAATATGAGAATCTTTAAGTAAATACCTGATTAAGATAGTCTAATTATAAATTTTGATTTACGTTTATATCCTGCTAAAATTTATTTATTTTAGCAAATTTATATTCGCTATTGATGTTCTGGGATAGAAGACTAGTTTAAACCGAGAATATTGCTTACAATTATTTAGTAACCATAGTTTGCTGGACAGCTTATACACGGTTTACGTATCCCTTCTATACGTTTATAATATTTACACATGAATTAATTGTTTGCAATCATCGGTTCGAGTACAGAACCCTTCAAAACATCAAGATATTGTAATAGCTAATGGTAATTTTATCCTTTCTATATGAACAAAAAACATATACAAATGACTATCCTTATTTTATTTATTCGCATTACTTATAATTAATAATTCATTATTCAGTGGATAGAATGTATTGGGCGTTAACTATATTTTAAAATTAAATAATTGCCTCTCCCTATTTATCTTGTGGTTTGTTAAATCTTAATTCTTAATCTAGACTACGTTCTTGACCTGATAAAATTTGATTATAACCAATAAAGTTGGTATTTAGTCAAAATTATTTAATTACATTATATTCGTCCAAATAAAATTGCAAAAAAATATAATAATAATAATAATAATAATAATAATAATAATAATAATAATAATAATAATAATAATGAAAATTAATACAATAAAATTTAGAATTTTTAACCAAGTTAAAAAAATAGGTTATCAAACATAAAAAATATATTCAAACAATCTATATAGTGCATAAAATCATATACATGGTATTTATAGAAGTAACTATGTTAGTTGTTATACTATTGTTTAAATAGGATGTTGTATTGCTTCCATTAGTTAATATATTATCATTAGAAATAAAAGACTTTTTTTTTCTTTTTAAACTAATGGAAAATACTTTCACGCATTGTAATTTTATTTTTATGAATCGTAATAACAAATCCCTTAGGTCTTCTCATAATACCTGCATTACGTGTAAGTATCACGTTTCTTTTTATCATTTCCAAACAAGTCATTATATGTTTTTCTATTTTTTAATTTAAAAAATGTACAACATAAAATGCAGGTCTTGAATAAATGGAATGTAATTTATTTCGATAATTCTAAGCTCAAATTATTTAAGCCGACAAATCTTAAACCGTAATAGTAAACCGTTGTAACAGAGTTGAATTTCTAAGGAGAAAAACACAAAATATTAGGGAAATTTGAATAGTCTGTTATAAAAAAACCGGAAATCATTCATGAAAATGATAAAAAGAATGGTTATATGGTATAAAAAAAGAAAGTAGAGGAAATTTATATCAACAATACGTAACTATTTGTACTCTCCAGAACAGTTTGGAGAGGCTGTGGAAGTATACGAATCCTTTAGAATCACAAAACATAATTTTTGTCGACAAGGAGAAAAAAATGGTGGTAGCCTCCTTAAAAGATACATTTTGGCCAATTAAGAGGCTATTAATTTTTAAACGGTTTATGAAATGAAATTGGGTCCGCAGGACTTCCCGACGAAAAACGTATTTTCGATATTTACATAGCTATTCATATACAACCTCCAAAAATTGATGTAGAGAGTTGAATTATCTCAATTTGGGGAGGTTATACAGACATGAATAGCTATAAAATATCGAAAAGCTGTCTAGAAACCTTGGAAATTTAACAACTAATATATGCCTGTCAATCAAAATTTACCTTTTGGGACTAACAATTTCACAAATCTTCAATCTATTTCCAAATATTGGAAGTAATCTCCATCTGTCAAAAACAGGAATATTTTATAAAACAACAGATTGTTATGTAAAATTGTTTTTTTTTTCGAATAAAATAGTTTGATCAGTAATTTTTGCATGTATTTTTCCTACATTTATATTAATAAAATACATATATAATGAGGTCTGATAACAATACTTGAATCGAGTACATAATATACCAGTTTTATTAACTGGTCCAATTTCATTTTCTGCTAATGACAATGTTGTTACACTTACTAAACACACCATATTATTTAAAAGATAAAATATTTACAAACTATTCACAATGCCTACGACTGTGTAAATTGACTAATAAAAATGTTATCTACACTAAACACGTTTTCTGAATTTTGTTTGAATAATATCGACTTCTTTATTAACAAATTTTATATTGGCTAAATGAAGTTTTACAGGGTTGTACAATTGGTTTCAGAATTGAAACGATTTCTGAATGTTTTATTAGAGAATTGGAGACACAGGGCTCACGTGTTTACTTTTTAAGTGTAGATATCACGTGAACCATTCATCTAATTATATTGATGTATAACATCTTTACAATAGGTTTGCATGGGTGAGAGTGAATTCATGAATTGGGACGGTTTTCTTTTTAAAAAATTGAATTGTAAATTTAATTTAAAATGAATTTTTATAGCCTGAGAGTGTTTTCGTGAAAAGGGGACTAAGTATATACCAAAGGGGACTAAGTATATAAATACACAAAAAATTAAAAATTAAAAAATTAATTAATATAAATTAATATTAAATTATTTTAAATAAAAATTTAAAATAATATAATAGCAAAAAAAAAAGATAATGTTTCAAAAAAAGCGTCAAAACATTTTGAAAAAAAGTCGTTTTTTCAAAACTAAAATAGTTGTTTATAGAACTTTTTATCTTAAGAATGTACTTATCTCTTGGTCAGAATGAGAAATCCGTTATGGAAAATCAAAACTCTTTCAAAATTTAAAGAGGGAAGGAAATCCTATTGTTTTGATTTCATGATTTAATTAGAATTTAGGAGAATTCAGACAAAGTAGCAAGTGTCATACCTTGATATAATAAGACCTACAAACATTTAACAATCGGTAAAGTGAATTTTTGTTAGTTAATTTGAATGTAATTTAAAATTATTTTTCATATAATTAAAATTTCTCCAATTGATTATTTACTGGACCATCAGTATGTATATTATACGTAAACATTAAATTATTAAAATTAATGTTTGTTTTAGGTATTTTATTTTTAAACATATAGAATAAACAAGTTTTATAAGAATCAGTCTTCCACACTGCGTTTTTTGTTTAAGTAAACACAAATATTTTTTACGTAGAGCAATGTTGAAATTTATGAATAATGAATAGATACAATCAAATTAGTTATATTATGTTACGGATATTGAAAAACGGTTTTTCCAATTGTGATTTAAAATTCTCAATAAATTTAAAGTATCGAGCAAGGAAAACAGTAATACAATATAATATTATATATGTATAATATTTAAAATAGCATATTATATAAATCAAGGATAAGTTTAAATAAATCAAAATGAAAATCTTTTTAAATTTTAGTAAAAAATATTAATATTCTCACTATAACAGATTTTCATGAATTATGAAAAATATGTTTTCATATAC
Source organism: Chrysopa pallens (assembly GCA_020423425.1). NCBI lineage: Eukaryota > Metazoa > Arthropoda > Insecta > Neuroptera > Chrysopidae > Chrysopa > Chrysopa pallens. Next base: position 14,539,664 of record CM035594.1, read on the forward strand.
CTATTAAATAAATATTGAGTCAAATATTTGGGTCAAATCTACCAAGGTGAGCTAGAATTTTCTCCTTTTGTTAAAAATGAGTTCTCTTTGGAGAAAATTTTCAAAATTTACAATTTTTCTATTCTAGAAAGATCAGTTTTTTTTTTACAGTATGAAACGATTAGGATTAGCAGTTAAATATTTTTTTAAATCAAATCCTTTTATTTCGGTGAAATCTCCAAAAATTAGAATACCAAAACAAAATCCCAATGATGAATTAAATAAGGCTATTTGATAAAGTTTTGATTCGAGTGTTTTTTCATTCATTTTAATGCTATGTTACTCGATATCCTGGTATACGTCACAAATCAACACCAAAAAATATGATAAATTTTTAATAGAAGTTTTGGTGTAAAAATTTCGTACACTTTTATTTAGTAATACAAAATAAGTATTTACTCAATTATTATTTGATTTTTAATATCGTGGTTAGCTTATAAATTGAAAAGAAAGGTAAATATAATGCTTATTAGGAAAATTATTTTACAAAATTAATGTGAACAATGACTATATTACAGAAAAATTTTTCACAAATACCATATTTAACTCAAATACACAAAAATTATTACTCTGTACTTTTTGAATAGTACAACTTTCGTTAAATTTTTTAAGTAATAAATACCGAAAAAAGAGATCCTAAATTCTTGTTTACCTATAAATATATAGATATTGTAAATATACTCTTTGTATGAAATGTTCATATGTTAAGGAATCTGCTTTAAAATACATATAAAATGTAAATCAAGTATGCATACAAACATATTACCATTAAAAACCGTAAATCAATGAATAATACTTAAAAAAAAAACTAGACCAGTCTCAAAATGATTATTTATGAAAATAAATTTGACATTTTCCATTATTATTTGTACAACGTGTCCTTTCCTCCTTTCCTCTTCAAGTACAGTATTTTAAAATTAAATTCAATGAAAAATTATTTGAATAGAAGACATATTATTTTCCACATTTACAATGTCCAAGAGGTGCCTTTTGTATTTATAAGAGTGAATTATAATAAACATAACTTGAATATGTATAAAATATATTCTAAAGGCACCTTTTATTATAGTCAGTTAATATAATGAGTACGGATTTTATTTCAACAAAATTTACATTTTCTATTCGAAGTATAAATGAAACAAACCAGCCCTATCAAAATAGAGCCTTAAAAATATTTGTCAATTTTAAAAATCAAAAATGCAACCATAACGAAATCGAAAATTTAGTTTAGAGATGGTATCAAATACTACATAGCACCACTTTATGAAAAATTGCTTGTTATATTTATGATGACGTAGATGACAAGAGCAGATGACGTCATAATTTAATATTTTCCTCTTTATTTAATCATATTTTTTGAATCACAATTTATGCCGCTTATTTTATTAAATTTTAAAGAAACAACTTTAAATCCATGTTCATGAAGTAGAGAAGAACTGCATTCAATGAAGTGAGAACAAGTTAAAATATGATAATGTATAACACAAGAAATCCGTTGACTCGCGCACAAATCGTAACATTATTAATGTTTGTTTAAATATTTTACGTTTTAAAATAGTAATTTTCTTTGTAGGAACATTTTAATATTGTTAAACCTATATCAAAAGATACAGATAACAATCTTTATTTGTATTTATAACTGTATAGACTGCATATTTTAAAATCTGCAGACATTGAAATCCAACCATAAGACACATATGTGAACAATTATTAGTGACTGCTTTGCTGCACATGAACCTGAATAAAATATATGGACCGTCCATCAAATAAATATATATTCTAGAATGTAAATATTTTATTACAAATTTTAGATAGTCGTGTTGCATAAATCGATTAATAAGTCCTATGTACGGTACGGATATCATGTTTTAAAAACATATAGATTTGTGTCAGTTGTAAGATGTAGCTAAACGGACATTCAATATTCCATATTCTAGAAACATGAAAATAATATTATTTTTTATCAAATATTGTAAATACGTAATATTGTTTGTTCGTTTTTTTTTTTTTTTTATTATTTATTATGATTTGAATTGTAAATATGAGAAAGTTTATATCATACGTCGTATTATATTTGTTATTGGTTATTCTTAGGTATTACAACAATAATAATAACAATGCTTATACTATAATAACGTTCATTGCTTAGAGATAGATAGATAGGTATTGTCAAGATAATATTAATAACAATAATATTGACTTTGTTAGAGATGTGATCTGCTTTCAATTGAAATTCTCTGAATAAATTTATACGATACACAATTGTGTAGTAACAATAATAGGGTTTACAAAAATTTCCATCTATGCTTCAAAATTAATGTTTACTCTTAAAAAATATTTTTTAATTGATAATTCTTTGAGAATTCTTTGAGTAGTATTCAGTTTATATATTTAGATTTCATTTATAACATTTTGGAAGATAGAATATATTATATGGACGTGAAACCATGAAGCCTCTATGTGACATTTTTCGAATTTCAAGTAAATCAATATTAAAATATTTTATCACAAAATATTCAATTTCGTCTTTAAAATGAGCTTACCTCAAAACCATTATGAGAATAATTATTTCATTTTTTTAAGTGGTATTGTATTTATACTTATTTTTACTTACTTTTGAACTTTAACTATTTTTTGGGCTTGAATTTACTATTGCCATTCTCTTTTGGTATGACCAAGATTATAACCAAAGAAAATAGAAGAACGAAAAATTATTTATTTATCAAAACAAACAACTTTTGCTTGAAACTTTTTTTTGTCAGCTGTTTACATTTCCAACAATGTCAGCTGAAATTTAACTAAGACAAAATTATAATACTTATTATTGATATGTATTTATAGTGTATTCACTGCATATTTTGAGAATTTTTGGATTATGATTAAAATATCTCACACATTCATATTCAAGTCGAGTATCTCAACAATTAACAATGCTAGTTGTTATTCTCATTTTTTCAGTTATAAGTCTGGTCTACGTAGAAGATTTGGTAAAATTGAAATTCCATTGGATTTGAGAAATATATATTTCGACAAACAAATGTTGACTTAAGTTCTGCGTGAAATACTATTCTAAACGTGGTATTGTATGGAAACTCTGTTACTTTTGGAAACCCTGTAATTCATCGATAAGAATATCTAGTGAAAATATTGTTTTCTATGAATTTATAATATAATATCAAAGTTCAATTTATTTAATGATTTTCTGGGGAATAAACATAATATTGCTAATACGCAAGAATTACATATTTCCTTAGTTATTTATTTAAATTACCACGAATTGTCCTACTAATAAAATTGTTATTACTTATTTAAATAAATACGATTTGCGCTACTAATACAATCCTAATAGTTTTCTACATAATAACACACAGAAGTTTCTTTTATTATTACAAGCTGAGTATTACAGTATTATAGGAAAATCTACATATGTTTAGTTAAATTTTACACCATTATTTGAATTTTCCCAGAGAACTGTTACAAATAAAAGTTGTAAAGTTAAAAATCTAAGAACAAGCTAAGAAAATCTTTGGAGCATATTTCGAGAAAAATTTATATGAGTAAAGTGGGCTAGTTGACTGTACGGTTTTAATTAAAAGCTTTGCGGCAGAATGATCACAGAATACCAAGTTTGGCGAATTTTATTAAAGGGTTCAATACGATATCTCTGTCAGACTCACACAACCATGAATACACACACACCGACACACACACAGACACACACACATTCACAGCCACGCACACACACGCACACATTCCAGATTCACCATTTGAAGCAATGGTATCCTCAGAGACTGCCTCGAACGCGACCAACACGTTTGTAACAGAAGTCCTCACAGACTTGCGTTCCATCGAAAGAGCAAGATCAAATGGCATATGATAGAAGGAAGGAAGATAACACCTTAGCCACCAGAAGGAAAACCAATAGTTATATTCTCCCCCCTCGAAGTAATGCCTTGCGGCGGTTTCCGTGAGGGATAAGAGGACAGAAGAAAAGGGGTTTAGGGTTTAGTGAGTAAGGTCATTAGCGTTGAGTTTCTGATGACGCTGCGTCGAGTCACACATATCCAGGCGATATGCCTGGAATCCGTTAAAAGGATTCCCCCCTCTTTAAAAAAAAAAATTAATAAAAAAAAACAGAAACACGCACAAACACACACACGTACACACCCACACACACAAACACACACATATATGGACGTATTTCTGAAAACCGCATTGTGGGATTCAGTGGATCTCAAAACATGGAGCTCCAATGAAATAACGTTTCTTTGTCAGGATATACAAAATGTAAAAGAAATAAAAAAATTACCCTGATCAAAGAAAACTTTAATAATTTAAACACCTTGTACATGCAATGATAATCTAATAATCTAATAATCTACTTATCTGATTAGTATTTTAAATTACAGTTAGGTGTAAGGAAAGAAATATGAAAGAAAATATATTACAAGTTAAATATTTCAATTTTTTTTTTTTTTTTTTTTTTTTTTTTGTATTTATAATCTAACGATTTAATCAGATCCCTTTTTTTACTTATAACCTTTTTTATTCAATTGGTGTGAAAGCCATTTCGTATTTCATTCTTAATTTGATTTCTCTACCCTTTTTCCAATGCTAAGAATAGTATGCGTGTATAGGATATAAATAAAAAAATAAAAAAAACAAATTACAAAAAAATAATTGAAAAAAAAAAATGTTTTTAGTAAAAAATATTTCAAATATTCTTTGTAAACTGTCTCTCTGTGTACACACAACTAATGTGTAGCTTATGAATAATTATTCACCGACTGCGGCAACATCAAAATTAAGGGTTTGACAGTGACAGTGACAGTGACAACGTAGTGGTTAAACAACTCAACCGATTTTGATGAATGTGGTGTCAATCGAGTCATCATTGTAGCCTAGGTATTTTATAAGAATGCAAATATTATGACGGATAGTAAATTGGAAAAATAGAAAAATATTCCAAATTGTTTTAATTTTAAATGTTTAGAGGATAACTGCCGTGGGCATGCATATACACACTTATTTCATAATTTTATTATTTAATTTATTTTAATATTCATGGGAGAACACAAACAATGGATATACTAGATAAATATTATTTTATTGGAAATTTGCTTTCCTGTACGAAAATATAATCGATATCTATTGAATTTCTAATAATAATTTGAATCATTGCAAAAATAAAAAAATAAAACAACAAAACATGAAACAGAATATATTTTATTATAATGTATTACAGCATTTTGTTGAGTTAATTTCCGAAAATCCTCATTATCTATATAATTTAGACTAGATCATTTTGAGTAACAGCCCTATTAATTCATATATAAATTTTTTTTATTTGAATACTAAATAATATGAATAAGGTTGTTGTTGAATGAATAAAAAAAATTGAACAATAGCGTCTGGAAATCTTACACAAACGGGGGCGTATTCTAATCAAAGATACACCTTTATATGTAAATTCTAAAGGAGAAAATGTGTCATCTTTTATTTGTGTTCATTAATCCGACATATGCCAATTGTTATTTGCTTTATAGAACTATAAACTATATACCACTTAATATTTCAATTGTAAGTCTAAGAGCTAGCTCATAAAATGCTCTAACTGATCATTTGACGATTAGTTATAATAGTTATGTACATACCCATACAACGGTCACTCTAGTGAACGGTAGAAAAGTCGTCTCATATTTGCTATCAAAACGGTTATGATTGATATTGTATTTAAATGAATTTACTAAAGCTGAAAAATGTAATACAGATTGTATATTACATATTGATAAATGTAATGTCAGTTAAATGTGAGAACGGAGATGGCCAGTCAGCCCTCATGTATGTACAATAAATAAATAAGTTGCAATTCATTTATTAAACTATTTATATTAGTATTTAATTATATATTTACCATAAACAAAATAGTCAGTTAACCATATTGTGGAACAACTCCTGAAATTATTAAATTATTTTCGGAGTTTCTGGACCTAAATTATACAAGAAAGCATAAAAGCGGCAATCAAAATTATTTGCGATTTTTTATGTTTTTCATAATATTACAAAAAGCAGGTGATCACAATAAATGTATAAGGTTAAAAAAATGAATGAAAACTGCAAATCTCTATATGCTTAAGGAGCATTTTCACAGGTTTTATTTTAAAAAGTTCGCCTTTAAATGAATAGTTCATGCAATGAAGGCCATGTTAATCACAAAAAAAAAAATTATGTTAGGTACTAAGATAATACTGTCATAGAGTTATGTAAATCAATTTTCATCAATCGTTAGTATTCGATTGAAGATATTTTCAGTTGTCTTTAATAAATTGTAAAAAGCGTACATCAATAACTCTGCAACAGTAAATATTGAGTTAAAAATCAATAAAAATAATTTACGAATAAAAACCCGTTAATATAATTTCATTGGATATTAAAATCTAAAATACATATTGTCACCTAATTTTTTGATTATTGATAAATGTGTTTTGGAAATGTGAAAATATAAAAACTAAATATCTTGTACTATTTAATCCGTTAGTTTTTAATGGGCAAAATTTTCTAATAATGTTGGACATTGAGGCAATTAAGTCAACCGCACAAATCTTTTTTTTTTCAAATCTCTCAAAGGCATTCTACTGTATCAAAGAGAGAATCTAAGAGTCGTACAAAAACTTACTCAGTTGATATAAAATACAGCAAGTAGAATTGCACAAAATGATGATAAGATATAAATAATATGTAGAGTAAAGTGGTATTATGGTGTGATTGGTTGGTATGAGTTTGAAATGCTATTTTACTGAACATCAGATTCAGTTGTATAGTAAATTAACTACAACGTACCTACAAAACTATTTTGCTTTTGATATCAAACAACATTGCTTGAAAAATATCTTTCATCTTTGACATTTGTAAGTACAAATAGTTAATTTTTACCGAATTTCCTTTTTACGAAAAACAATCTATTGATTTTGTACCTGAAATACAATTCAGTTACAAAATAAACAAAATGTGATGTTCATTTTTTGCTACTTCTGTTCGAAAGAAAGAAGTTCGTTGAATCAAATGCTTAATTGAATCAAATACTAAAGAATCTATATGCTAGCAAGTTAAAAAAGAGAAAATTTTACCAGTGATCAATCGGGCTGAAAATTCGCAGACTCGTGGCTTCGATACAAATTATATATAAAATATTCGTTTAAAAAAATTTTCGTGACAATGACAACAATATGCTCTAAATCTCTTCTGTCACTAAATAGATCTTGCAATGAGAAAGACTTGCAAACTTGAGTCACACTTTCTTTCTGAGCTTAAATTGATTGACGTTAAATCTCTTCTGCTATTCGTCAACTCCAAATGGTTAAAACAATTTTGATGGTACTTTTGAATGAAAATTACATAATAAAGAATTTGAAAAAATTGTTTTACACCCTTTTACATCTCTTACATCCCTTGACCGAATGAAAAGAGAGATTATACTTTGTAAGTTTTAAAGTAAAGTATAGTTTTAAAGCAAATAAACTGATTTCTACGGCATTTAATTAATTTGTACAGGTGGCTGTCTAGTGCTACAAAGGATCCTATTTCTCACGCAAAAGTGGAGCAGTCAGTTATACTCATATAAATTTTTTATTTCTATGTTAAATTGTTATTCGGGGAATTCGTATAGTTTTTGCAGCTTATGCGTGGAGGATTTTTGTTTTTAAGATGCTTTGTCAGTTTATTTATGTATTATGTCATATTTACACATGTACGCTTATCAACATGTTATTATCTATGGAATACATACTATGTTCATGTATTTTATTTTTAAGTTTCATACGGAACACTGACGAATTCTTATTTTCAACTTGCCAGTGGGAAATTCTAGTAATGTTGCTGATTTTGTGGATTCCGTATTTGGATATCTGTATGTTCCCAGATAACCAGATGCCAAATCCTACGTTTTTAGATCGATAATAATGTGAGTATCCACGTATATATATATGTTCGAGATTTTCGCCTCGATTAACCCAAGAACAAATACTATTATCGACTATGAACTACATGATGGGTAATGCTCTATGCATGGTAGTTTTTAGCTGTATTTATTTAATAAAAAATGTGCTAAATTGGTAAGTAGGATCATTAACTTTCTGAAAATTATTAAAATTTAAATAAACATATAACTGAAAACCACACATCATTAATTTAATAAGAGTTAGTTTTTTTTTTTTTTTTCATCATTGAAATATGTATAGTACGAAAATATATCATAAATTATGAGCCCTTACTTGTTAATTTTTGCATTCTCGTTCTGAAATTCATAAAATAAAAACTGTCATTGGAAACCGGTTTCAACCAAGTCCCTAATAAAAGTTATCATGCGATAGTTATAGAGAGAGGAAATACACAATAATAACGAACAAATATAACGTGGAAATGCCAAAACCTCTATATATCGATTCAATACACATAGATCAAATTGAGTATCCAATTTTCGTTTAATTTTAAAATCTAAATTTTTCGACATTATCAAATTTTTCACAAATAGATTATGAAAAACACTGATTGAAGATAAGGGCATCAAATCTTCGTTTACTATTAAATTCATGTTTGTTTTGCATTATCAAAAAACAATTTCAATATTACAATACATAAATATTAAAATTTATTTATTATTTAAAATACAATAAAAGCGTAGCGTAATTTTGATGTAGTGAAAATTCAAAAAATATTGGAGAGGTTTGAAGGCGATTTGAAAACAGCAAAATCTCAGTTAAGAACTTCACAATTGTAAACAATTCATTGGTTATAGTATATTAAGAGGGAAACCACGTTCCTTGTACCTAGAGCTATTGGTCCTGTCTTCACCTGAAGTAACTTTCTAACACAAGGTGACAATTATATTATTATTATGTTTTTGGTGAAGGTTACTCCGTTCTTATCCAATCTATCAGAGTGTGATCAATTTGGTGTCCCTTATTTTTATAATTTATTATAATTGATCAAAATGCATAAGCCTGGAATGAAACCCGCAACCTTCTGTTTAAATTGTCAAATGGGTAAAGGTATTAGTATCTTTACTCACTTGGCTACTGAGCCGATCTAATTCATTGGTTGGTATCTATCTAAACATAGAGGTATAAATACGATAAACTTTATCATCACGTATAACTACAATAATTTTGACGGATTGTTTATTCTATGTTCCCTCCAAACAACAATGTTGAAGTTTTGCTTCCCTGTCTTGTTCCAAGTAGGTACGCTCTATGTATGTTTGTGTGTATATATAAAATATATGTTTCCTGTTTGACCTCATTTATACTTCAACAACAATAATCATATTCGAACAACTCTATCTCAAAACACTCAGTTCATTCAATGCAGCCAGCTATTCACCCTCAACTTTTCTAGTTAACTATATACAGTATATAGGAACCAAACAAGACCCATCATATAATATAGTTTATTATTTGAAATACGTATGATTTATTAAAGGTAACCTATTTTTTGAATTTTACGATGTTATTCGAAAATTAATGTTGTTATATAATCCATTTTTTTTTATCAATTTATTTTTATATTCGACATATATACAATATGTCAGAGTGTATTAATGTTAGTCTAAATTTTGTAACGCTACCTAATATTAAAGATATAGTACTGTTCTCCGTCCTTCTGTCCGTCACACGACAGCTCGAAAATAAAAACACAAAGCGTGCTGAAATTTGGTGATTTTAAATATAAAAAGTTAGTTCATGAAAATTGGGTCCAATGTATCCTTGACCCACCTATTAAGCTATTTAAGATAAAAGTAAAGTTCAAAAACAAAAAATATTTATTTGTTTGGATCAAAGCATTTTTTTGAAACATTTGAATTCGACAAAATTTCAGCTCAAATTTAGCTAATAAATAAATATAGATAATCACAATATATATTACTATTAAACATTTATTTAGAACTGAATAGACGGGATATTTATAGTATTTTATAACTGATAATTAAAAAAAGTCCAAATAATGGAAATAGTAAAAAAATATCCTTTATATGGTTGTGTGTATGGCGTGTGTATGACAACGTTGTCGTATCGAACACATTATTCAAATTTCATCAAAGTTGGTATTTTCTCTTTTAAATTACCTCTTGTTGTGCTGCAAAGCTTTTTGTTAAGATGGGGCTATCAGGCGTTCCACTTTATTTTAGCAATTTTCATCTTTTTTACATTTTTCTCAAGAATGGTTTCTACGAGTTTTTTCTTTTTCGTATTTTCATAGAGCATTACAAGATCTTTTGAAGCATTTGACTGTTAAAATTCAAATAAGGGGAGAAAAATCAAGTAAGAATTTTTAAGCTCATATCTTCATGATTGCTCAATCGATTTTGATCAAAATTTCACTGTTCCATTTGTGATGAAACTTATATGTGGAAAGAAAAATAAAATTACATACATATCGGTCGAATTGATTAAATCTGTTTCTGGAAATTGGTTAAAATATTATGAGGTATTATATAAAACGAGTAAAGATAATATTTAAGAGAGATAATTGTTTAGATACTCGATGTATGATTCCGTAATAATTGAACTACTTTTTATCATAAGCATTCAAAAAATACCATAAATACCAAATCTTTACAGCTAAATAATCGCTATCTCTTTCGTTTTAAGGCGATTCTTTCAACTAAACATTAACATTGACACCAGCATCAAAATTGTGTTTCTGTGATCAATATTTTCTAGTATTACAAACTCTAGATTAAAATTAATTATACTCTAAGATATGCTATCGACCCCGGACTGACGTAACGTAATGACAGGCTTAGACCAATTATAAAGTTAAGCAACAGCAGTCACAATCTGTATTTGGATGGTTGACCACCTAGCAATACTGTGTACTGTTGTATAATAATAATAATAATAACAATAATAATCGCCTTTGGTTAATGGCTATATAGCTGAATGAAGCTGAAGCCAGAAATTTAAAAAAAAAAAAGATATGCTGTATATGTCGAGTATAAAATCTAATATTTTGATATATGTTAAGAATAAAAAATCGCCAAGAATATGCATCAATCTAATCGTTTTCTTTTTTTTTTTTTTTTTAATTAATTGTATTGAAATGAAAATCAGAATTCTTTGAACAATAAAATAATAATACTCTAATTTTGTAGTGTCATTATATATACAAGACAAATAACAACTTTAATTGTATTGAAACAACACACTAACTATTATAATATATTTAATAGAGAGTAGAATGACTTGGATAACAGACATTTTATAACAGCTATTCACTATACTTGTCTTAGCTACTTAAAGCTATTATACTGTTACTAAATACTTACCCAACATTGTTAGAAAATAAAACACAGCTTGAATAGCGTACAAGTCACATCGCAATAGTTCAAAAGCTAACAGGAGAAAATATTTTATCGAATGGAAAAGTCGTTTTACAACGGTTATACCTTAGCATTTTGATGCAACCAGTTTCTACCAAATGTATTTAGTGTTTCAAAATATTAAAAAAACTTTATCTTAAAAATAGAATCTTAAGTATGTTCAGTCATTCAATAACTCAGCTGACCAATAAAATAGCACTTCTGAAAAAACTGAAATTAGACGCTACGACCATAAAGGAAAGGAATTAAAATAGGTCGGCTTTGTAAAACTTGGACATCATTAAGTTTAATAAAGTTTTGCTGAAACTAACGTTTATGTTTTCAGATATTTCAAGTATTTTTAAGAGGCATTATTTTTAATTTCGAGTCAAATCTAGCAATATTACAACCTACGCACATTGGCAAAAAAATTTTGTCTGCTAAGCGTAAGAAGCGATTTGATTGTCTTTTAAAATCATTCTAACAAACACAAAAATTCCAAAACTCTGTTAAGGATGGAGAGCCCAAATTGAACATTGTTAAAATTGATTTTTTTCGAAACTTCAATTTGCTACAAAACGAGACACTGAAATATAGCCTTTATAGAGAATTAATGGTTTCCTGAATAAATTACGTTTGATTATTACTTGTAACAAGTGATTATAAGCCTTTTTACAAGTGATCCTCCTATTATTTCCCGTTTATGATAAAGTGATTGCGCTTACTTTATGCATATCTTTTTGAACTTTTGCACTTCTCCAACCCATCACAATTATAATTTTTTTACCATTATCAACGGCATGAATCCATCTCGCTATCTCGTTAAACTACTAGCATTAAATTTGACATTATTGGCTATGAGATCGATGACTCTATTAATTTTTGCCAGCGACTCCTAGACTAAACAGGTACATATAATAGAGATATAAATATGATATGTTACTGATTATTATTATTATTATTATTATTATGACTATTGCCAGGGTGTTTAACTTTTATATTATAAATTTCTATGGTAATAATTGTTTTAATAAACATATAGATTCACGTCATCAGTTTTGTAATTTATATGTATATTATAATAGCCACAAATGATTTATTTTAGAAAACATAAATACGCGCTTAAATTTGGAAAAATTCCTTTAAATCTTAATTGAAATGATAGAAGGAAGTGAAGCATCTGTCGAAAATCAAATCCGACTAAATTAAATACAAAAACATTTTTAACTAACAGATCATTAAAAACATTTTTAATTATCAAATTTCGGTAATTAACAATTTAGTTTTTGTGTTTAAATGATTTTCGGAGAGAAATCGTATTATAGATTATCTGTAGCCGACTATTTTATCACTGCTTATTTGCATTAAGCAATTGTTGAATCGAATTAAGCAGTGAAAATAATTCTTTATTAATTAAAATGAAAATAGCGTTATCGAATTTGATTCTTACAGAAACTATTTGGAACGGTGAAACAAACTTATCTTTTGCTTTATCGAAGTTTGTCGATGGTTATATTGAAGGATCATGAATATTCATAGCGAATATAATTCCCACATATGTTCAGAATGATTTAGTACAACCAAAAAAAGCTATAACTTTCATTTAAAGTTTTAAGTGTTGTAAAATAACATTAAGCAGTTATTAAAAACAAACACCATACTACTACAATATAATATATAGTAGCTATTCTTCTTATTAATTATATTTCCAGTTTTCTTCGAATATTGACTGAAAGAGGTGAGGTCTTTGTTTAAACTTCACGATTTTCATTTCGTTTGTGTCTATATGTCTGCTTTAACTGTCGATGTTAAACTTTGATGAAATTTTTATTTTATCATTTACAGAAAATGAATACGGTTTTGCCATTCGTTTATCTTTGCATTTATCTATTTTTTTAAGCTATTGCACAGCTTCTATCGCGGGCCTTGAGCGCGGGGACCGAATCCAGAAATTCCGTTACGAAAAAACCTCACGCTCCCTACACCGACGGGCAAGGAGGTGTGGTTTGAAGGCGGTGTGGCAAGGAGATGTGGCTTGTGGATACAAAATGCTATGCAATAGCTTTACCGCGGCAGTCCCCGAGTGCCACACGTCTTTTTTCATAAAATTTCACAGAGAATTTATCTTTACGTTCAGAAAGTTTTCTGTGTAGGTTTTGAACAATTTCAATCTATTTTTTCAGAGAAAATGTCCAAAGACACCATCACCTTTTGTTTTCATACCAGAAGGCATATTTGTAGCCATCAATGTAAAGAAATGATATAATAGTAATAATAATTTTTCCATGGCAGCAAAGAAGATTGCGGTTTTGTTAATCAAGTTAGGGTTGAAATAAAATAGTAAAGGAAAATAGAAAAAAACCTCTGATGTTTTTTTGATCGATCAGTTTTTGCGCAATGAAAAAAGATGTGACTTTTTGTTTGCTTCTGAGTTAAGGCTACAGTTCACAAAGGTAGTGGTAACATACAAAACCAAAAAAATAACAATAAAAGAAATATTATTTTATAAATTTGAGACAATATTTGTAATTATATAACAAAGACTTGTTACATATTGTTATTACTTGCAGTTTTTAATTACATTTATATAATAATTATATGTTTCATTGCTTTGAATGTACACTATATTTATTTTAATAAAAATTTTACAATTGTTGTTTGTAATTAGTACCTGAGAAAATATCTGGTTTAAAAAAAAAAAAACAACAACAGCATAACATAAAACTAAGAAGTGAAATTAAAACCCTGGTGGGAAAATTACCCTAATTTTCCTAGTGAAGCATAGGTCAGTTGTGGTGAATATTCCTGAAGGTCAAAGCAACTCGTACAAATAAGTTTTTAATATAGGAGCTGTTCGATTTATCTTTATTATCTGACTCATTAAATTAGACATGATTTTAGTAACATATATATTATTTATATTGTTAAAATTCACAATTTCTAATCGCACTTAACTGAATTTGGGATGCACGTTTTCACAGACAATTTATCAATCGTCGAATTTATTTTTTGTCTTTTTGAACATATTTTTCATGTTTTTGCCATAAAAGACTCCCTCAGAGACGGCTACTGCGATTTATAAATAATGTTATAAATTCGAGCGTATTAATATACTTTTTTATTTAATTATTCGCACTCTACATGACCTTCTGACCTATTGGTATGCTAAATTTCATCGACTAGTAACACGTCATGAACTTTTTCATTTTGATTCATATATACGAATTATTTAAAAAAATTTTTAATTGTTAACTTTATTTTCTTTTTCACGTATTTCGATTTTGGCGTGAACCCGATACACTTAATTATACCATAAGTGTTTTAGCAAGATCATTATTATGTCGAGAATATTCTGAACTTGATTCAATAACTTTAACAAAGATTTTTTCATGAATATTCATGAAATTATAAATTTTGAATTTAAAGCTTTATTATTTGCAGTATTCTTTGTGGGTTTATAAATGTATGAAAAATTGAAGTAGGTATGTTTACGAATAAAGTTATCCAGTAATTTTATAATTATGTTAAATGTACAATCAAATATTGAAAAAAGCAATCCAGCCCTTTAGTAAAAACGCTATCATTTAAGATAGATATTTATAAATATTATTTGGGGATGATTATTTTATAGGACATTCGTAAAAGTTTCTGATACTGCTTTAATGTGTAGCTAAATGTACAGAGATACGAAATCGATTCGTACGCTGTGAATGTAATTGGTTACTATACTAATACTATACTATATAAGATTCAATAATCCATTTCTAATTTTTGGTCAATGTATCAAAAATATTGCCAAGAAAAATAGAATAATAATAGAATAAATAAAAATTAAATTCGAATAAAATTATCTCTTTTTTTTTATATATAATTATTTTTTATATATAATTATTTTTTATATATAATTATTAATGACACCTCTAGGATTTTTCGAATAAATTTTGATTTTTTGGTTGTGCAAACCGTCACCAAATTAGCAACAATAAGTAACATCTCCTCCGAGAATTATTACAACTAGCTAATTTATAATTATTATAACTACTATGTAGTCGAAATACGTATTTGTAAAAATACAAAATAATTTGATCTAGGAAATTGGGGCAAAAACTCAAAATTTATTTAAAATTATCTCGTAGAAATATGATTATTTAAGATAATTACGCTTTCACTTAAATCTCAATCTTTTTATTATACTTAAATCTTAATTTTTGTTATAATTAAAAAGTTTTAACCAATTAAAATAATAAAAATAAATAAATTCAATATGAAGAAAACGCAGATAGTTTCCAAGATAAAATATTACGTCGAATGTTGATAATGTTTATTTCTAATCATCTTCAAATCATAAAATAATATATAACTAGAGTCCCGATACAGCGGCCAAAAGTTGACCATTATCACTGCAAAAAGAATCTCGCAGCCATACACGAAACAGTATATAAACATGCCTTAAAGCAAAACAGTATATTAAACAAAATAGTATACATTCATGTGTATAGTAGTGTGTGTAATATAAGCCACACCTTTTATAAAGGTGTGTGTTATTGTTTGTGTAAGAAAAAAATATTTGAATTCATCAGTTTTTTCTATATAAACTTTATGGGTTCTAAATTTCATACTCCTCCGCCCACCCAATTTTCACAAAAAAGTGTACAAAGTAAGGACATCTATTTATAGAATTTTGAAGTGTTTTGAATTGTGTAAATTAAATTAAATTTATATCCATTTTATTGACTTATATTGTACACACTATAAAATTTTACAACATTTGTGAAATTTTCATTTTTAATTAATAATTTAAAAGCAACCATACACACACATGCACACGAATACACACATGTGTTTGTAGATGGTTCATGTGTAGGCAAAAGTTAAATATTTACATTCTATTTAATTCATTTTCTTCTAGTCGAGTTTTTCCAACGTGTATATAAATTATATTGTTTAGTATAATTGTAATTAAAAACTAATAAGCATTGTAATACCTGTTTCTATTATACCACCAGTTAATTTCTAACCTAAAAACTTTGTTAACTTCCTGATAGAAAGATATTGTTTTATCTATTCAAAAAAAAATTAAAATCAAATATGGAGAGTGTAGTATGTTTGACACCAATCTTTTGCTAGACGGATCTGAACATGTTATAAAAATTGTTACTAAAAGTTCCGTTTTATATAGAATGTTTCTAAATTAGTAGTCAAGTACAAAGTAACATGTTATGTAACAATCATATGTGCTTAATGAAGTTGAATCGTTTTCGTTAATCCACTGACCACGTATTCATTGCGTGACCAAACATTGGTAATACATATTATATTCAACCAATAAAATTATAGAATACAAATGTTCATATGAAACTTTTGTTTACAAACAATGGACTAACGAAAACGATTCAACTATACGAAGAACTATCTGGCGAAATTTTAAAATATTTCATCTAGTTTGAGGCAATTTTACTAATACTGAATTTTCTATATCACAAATCAAAATATGAAAAACATTGCGATATTCTAGCTAAACTCGAAAACCTCAAATGCGTATAAAAATATTTACTGTTTTGTACGTCCATATTTTAATTAATTATAGTATAGTTTTGATTAAATAGCATGTCCATTAAGAAAAGTCTCTTCTATTGCAGTAAAAAATTATTATATATTGTTATATATATGTACCAGGACCTTTTTGATCTGACCCCTCAAAGTCATATCTACAGAGTTTATAAAATTTTATATATGTATAAAACTTAGAGTAAACATATTATGTAGGCAGTTTACCGCAATACAATAGGATTTGATATTGTAAAATTACTGTATAATCGTATATTTGTTTGAATATCTTACTCACAAAAACAGAGTTATGTTTTGCTGGTATTTTTATTTTAACCGAAAAGTTGTTTAATAAATATAATTTTCTTAAAA
Organism: Chrysopa pallens; assembly: GCA_020423425.1. Lineage (NCBI taxonomy): Eukaryota > Metazoa > Arthropoda > Insecta > Neuroptera > Chrysopidae > Chrysopa > Chrysopa pallens. The sequence goes on from CM035594.1 coordinate 14,556,978, forward strand.
TACCTAAAGTGCTAAATCGTTTAAAGGTACAAAATGTAGGAAATTATTTCTCTAAGAAAAGAGTTCTAAGATCTAACTAGATTTTTATAAAGTTGATTTTTTGTGGCAATCTGCATTTTTATTGCAGTATCAACTATAGTCATCACCAAGACAAATTGTACCAGAATAAGTTGAACTATAATAATATCAAATTGATTAAATTATATTATTTGGATATCTGAAGCTGTTTGAACACTAAACCGAAGACCTGGATGAAGAGCACTGTGACTTCGAAGCGGCGGGTCATTTATGTGTAGCCCGCCGCTTACTGCTTCTTTTTTGTGAGCCGTAGAAAGATGTCAAATTTTAAGTCAGTATTTAAACACCTATTAGTTTAAGTACTCTCCCCCTTTCGTAGTAGGAACAAGATTTTTCCCGATTACCTGTAGTCTATTAGCGAACTTGCTGACCCTCCCTCAATTAAGTTAATGATGGAATAATATTGATTTGTAAGTGTAATAATGTTTTACTTTAATTCTCGAAACTCTGTAATAATGAAATTGTCGTGTAGATGGTTCTGGGTAAGCGTATTTTTCTTTTCGTTATTCTTGAATAACATTATAAATATTATGTTATTTGAACTCAAACAAATAATAATAATGACATTCATTTTGTTCTTTTGTATTTTTGAGAATAATAAAATTATATTAATAAAAATTATCATTAAAATAAAATATGATATTTGACTTATGTCATAATTATAACGTACGTGGTAAAAATATTTCTCTTAATGTATATATTTCACCCAAAAAACTAACAAATGTACAAAACTATAATAAAACAACTTTATAAATTTTAATATAAAATTAGATTATTAATCATGCAATCATAATATATGAATAATGGAATGGAATGGAACGAACACACATCCACATACTGAACGACTAACATCCTACATAAATATTGTAGACTATGCGCCATCAGTCACTTAAAATGTTAACTTTTCAAACTAATGGAATAAGGAAGTTTCTACTAATAAACATTAGTACAATTAAAGCCCTAAAAATTTTGAATCAAACAGAACGAAATTTTTAGTTTGATATTTTCTCATTAATAACTATAGTTGAATCGTTTTCGTTTGTAAACAAAAGTTTCATGTGAACATTTGTATTCTACAATTTGATTGGTTGTTTGAAAATTATTTTATTCATTTATAAATAAAATATGACATTAATGCTTATTTAATCGATTATACTTTTTCGAATGATACATATTATGTTAAAAATATATAATATGTATCACTTGAAAAGCCCCTCATGTGATTTTGTGTAGTGAATGCGTGATTAGTGGACTAACGAAAACGATTCTACTTTACAAATATAATTAATGACATAAGTTTTCACATTTGAATTTGTAATGAATACAAGAAGACTGTAATTTTTCATAAATTTCAACGGAAATATACATATTTTAAATTATGTAACTATGTAAATATTTAAAAAATCTTAACAAATATTAAAACCTCTAAATTTTTTATTTGTTTTCTCGATCAAATAATGCAGTAAAATTTTGTTGTTAGAGTCAATATATATATTATCATTATATATATAAAATTATTTGTTGTATTTATTCGCCTTGAGGAAAATAAGTTGCGCGTTTAATTAACTAATGTCTGGATGACCGAGCTTTGCTCGGTTTTATTTTTTATTTTTTTTATAATTTGTATTTTTTGGAAATTATATTACGTCAAGGCGGAAGACGAGTCCAGCACACTAACACTTAGCCACTCCAATGACTTTAAATATTAAGCAAATATATCATAACATTATAAAAAATTATACAATTATAATAACAAAATCTTATTTGAAAAATATTATTCACTTTATTGTGTTGTTTTGTTGGGTTGGGTAGGGTTTAAAATGTAAAAAAAATTAATTTAAATGTAATTTAAATGTAAATAATAATCGTCGGTCGAGCCGGGATTCGAACGCGGGATCTCTGTGTAAGAGCCTCGCATGCTAACACTTAGCCACTCCAATGACTATGTGACTAGAAAATATTAAACAAATATATCATTACATTATAAAAATTATCGATAAACCATGAATAAAATGACATTTTCTAAAAATGATTCCTAGCTAGATCGATTTATCGCCCCCGAAACCCCCTATATACTGAATTTCATGAAAATCGATGAGCCGATTCCGAGATTCCAATTATAAATATATATATATATATATATATATATATATATATATATATATATATATATATATATATATATATATATATATATATATATACAAGAACTGCTAATTTAAATATATAAGATACATACCATTCTTTTTTCTTTTTACCAATAAAGTAGCAGAGATTAATTTAAAAAGTATTTTACTATAAAATATATAAACTTTATAATCTGTTTTAGAAAGAACGCACCTTCGACTTTCGCAATGATTTCAGAGAACAATCATAAATAGCCAACTGATTACACTGTTTGAAAACGAAAAAACAACGTTGCACAAACTAGATTCATACATGATTCTTGGCAATAAATACTTGAAAATTCTCGACTTCAATCATAAATCATGTTTTAAAAAATAGTTTCTCAAACTATAATAAATGAAAATTTATTTTTTTAAAATTTATATTAGGCATTCTTTTCCTCCTGGACTATTTTATAAATGATATAGAAAACATGTATAATAACTTCCTTACTAATTGGTAATCCAAAAATTTATTACTTTCGTTGTGTGTATAATATTTTTTGTTTGTTTTTTTTTTTTTTTTTTTATGAAACATTATATTTTTCTTTTCTTTTTTCATTTATTTTGCATCTAATGCGAATATGAAATATGTGCTTTTTAATTAGAGTACAGTAACTTTATGTTGTGTTTATGATGAAGGTCCTTTCATTAATCAATGTATGTTCCATGTCCTGGTTATTTATATATGTGCTATCTCATGTTTATATCAGAACTTATTATGTATGCTCTAGTTCCGTATTTGTTGCTCAGATAGAACCCCTTCTCATATAAAATTCAGCTTCAAAATTCAATCATACGAAGAAATTATGGTAAAGATTCAAATTGCGATATATAATAGCTTAGAAGATAGTAATTAAAAATTATATATGTATATGATGATGCAGAAAACTTTTTGTTAAGGTTCCGAGGCTTGATAGGTATATAAAAATATACTGCTAACTAATATCGGACACATTATCTGAACCTAACTGGGCACTGAACATATATGTTCAATAAAATATCTATGTCCAAAGCAATTTCGACTAATGAGTTGCCATTTGGATATGATGTGTAAAAATGCATTTTCCACATTTCCATCATTTAGAATTTTCTGAAGCGTTTAAGTAACTGTAATCATTTCAGTTTTTCACCGATATATTTCTCATTAGTTTGCAGAATAATCGATTTCTACCAAATCACCGATGTAAAACAAAATTTTACTAAAACCGTATGACCCGGTGAATAGAACATCGGTATTAAAGAAAGAGGAGGTTATTTTCAAATACCGTTTTTCCGCAACGGAATTTGACAGGTGAAATATTTTTTAAATGAGGCGAGCCTGTACACTTTTAGTATGTTTTACATCCAATTTGTAAATTTTCAATCAGTATATTTTTCTAAAAAACGCAATTATAATTGTTAAAAAACTGTTAAATATCATATTGTATTACATGATTCAATGATGCATACCATACACTGATCAATTACAGTGAAATAGAATATTAAATACTAGTCAAGCTATAGCAGAGCAAAGTATTTAAAATTGAATTTAAATATGCTCAAAATTAAGTTCTTTTTAGGTGTTGCGATATAATAAGGTACTCAAATTTTCAATGAAAAATATTTAGTCACTCAAATTTTGAAATCATGCTGGTAGGGCAAATTGAAAAAAGATATAAATAAATTTTATCAAAATTAAAATTAAAATTAAAATTACTACACTAACTGTAACTGCTGAGATACTCCTAAAAAAAGTCTCAAGCTAGCTAAAGTATTAAAAAATGAATTTGAATGTGCTAAAAATTAGATGTTTTAGGTGCTTGTAAGGAGATGTAAATTAAAATAAGGTCTCAAAATTTTAATTAATAAATTGAGTCATTAATATACACTGCAGTCGTTCTATCACGCTCGCAAAGAAATTTTTAAAATAAAAACGTTATTGATATAATGTAAGTAATAAAATTAAGTGCTGCTTAGGTGCTGTTTAGATCAATTAAATGAAAATTACCACAAAAATCCGCGAAAAATGTGACTTAGCTTGGCACTTTCCTCAGTGATTTATGTTATGTAGACTTTTTTGGTAACTTTGATTAATTGTTGAATTCATATCATAAAAGCACCTAGAGATCTGGTATATTATATTATAAATGACATTTTTGCATATTGCTCAGTCATTGTGATTTCACGGCAGCAGTGTGTCTTAATGTCTCTTTTTTCTTAATAAAAATTTCTTATTTAATTTAATCTTTAAAGAGCATATTTAAATTCAATTTTGAATACTTTGCCCTGCCAGCTCGTCTTGTTTTAATAATAAACTTTCAACGAATCATAAATAACGATTTATAATGATAAAAAAACAATAATTATATAAAAGATGGCTAAATAAATGAAAAAATTATACTCATTTGATATAATTATTATTAAATTGTAATTAAAATATTATTATTAAAACGAACACCTCTACACATTCACCAAACAAATACTTTTTATTCTTTTTTTAATTAATGGAAACTCATAATTTTTTATTTTAATGACTATTATGTTTTGTTGAATGATACTCAAAAATTAAAATAATTCTTAGAAACAAAATATAATTATTATTTTTTTTTTTTATAAACGTAAAAGATATTTTCAAATATGAATATTTTTTGTAAACATTTATTTTTTAATGGATAATTATTTTTTGAAGTAACTATCTATCTTTTTATGGCTATGAGTAGATAAATCAATTAATTTTTCATTTTGCGTAATTTATACGTCTCAAAAAGTAATAGAATTAAAATTATTTTGAAATATTTAACTGTCAAGAACAGTTTCAATTTCATTGCATTTTTAATGTTTGAAATTTTGAAACCATATTTTTTGGAGAAATACTTTTTACCAGCTGGAAACTTCAGTATGTAATTAGTTTAAAAATTTTATTTAAATAAAAATTTATTTTCGTATTTATTCTAAAAAAATTTCCATACATTATTCAATGAAAACTGTTATGAAAGTTTATATATTCTTTAGCTATATCATTGATACTATACCAATAAATCAGTTTCTTTGATAAGGAAATTTGTGAAAATAGAATATTTTCTGATAACAATAACTGAGTATTCCGTTTCTCTTATCTGATTTTTACAATATTAAAACTTTCTTATCAAAAAAGCATTAAAATTATCTGTGATTACTCACGTGTGTAAAAGCTTCAAGTCAATGATTGCCTATATAGAAATGAGATTCTTATCAATATTATAATATAAAAGCTCCAACAATATCTTAATATTGAGTGTAACAGACCTGTGTTTTATTAAATTTGGTGAATATGAAATCAATTGAAATGATGAATGAGTTATAGATCATTAATACTTGTGGCTTCATATATATATACAGTTTATTATGATTAAGGCCTGAAGCCTTGTTCACTTTGATTAAGTAAGTTATACAATTATGTCAATAAGTTGTTAAGTTCTTAAAACTAAACACACTTGATCAACAATCATACTACACACTTATAATTTGATAATTTATTCATGTAACAAGTAATTTATCATAACTTAGGAATCAGTCGCAGTCATGTAATTAAATTTCGTATCAGAATAGTGTTTATTTTATATGACTGTTACAGGAACAACTATATAAAATATCAAACAGATTTTTTTTTATTGTTTGTTATACGTGTGTGATACAAGAGTGTTGGGGGTACTAATTGCACACACAAAAAAAGAATTTAACTAAGCTACTCAACTAAATAACTTTAATAAAATATTGCTGTTCACTGACTAAAGTACTTGGTACTTGATTAAATTACTTGAACAATGTAAACAAAGATTTAGAGAATAGCGTCAACATTAGATACTATATTATTATATACCGATATTTTCTTGGATCTAGTTATATGACTAATCTTCGGAAAAAATGAAAACGGAATTATGTTTCACTTTGCCTAAATATAATGTAAATTAAAAATTAGGCAAAATAATTTTAAAATATCAAAGTAAATATATAATCTGGTTAAATACTCAAACTAAATTTAAATTTAACCTTTACTTAAATTAGGTTAAACAAAATTAATTTATATTTACTAAATTAAAACACTTTTAATATACTGATTCATCTTGTATATAAACAAAAAATATAAAAACAAAGAGAAAATTTGTATACATGAAAAGCTCTCAGATGGTCAGTACTACCCTATAGAAGTATAGGCGTAGAATTTATTAGTATACACTGTAATAAAAACATTTGAATTTTTCGTAGAATTTTACATTCAAGCTCGAAAGTATTGTGTGCCTGATAGTATCCGACGTATAGTGTTCCACTTCATTTAAATGTTGGACTCTTTTTTAGAAAAATGGGTAGCTCCAGAGACACTATAAAATTAAAATTTCAAATGAAGTCCTTTTGGTTCCTTTGGTGATTCCTTTTAAAGAATTTTTTATCTTGAAATTAATGGGACCACCTCAATGTAAAAATGATCAAGGTATGGAACAAAGTTCAAGAAAATTATTTTGTTAGTTTTTATATTAATTCTAATAAATAGTGTCTCTTGTTTCATTAAATTCATTGTTTTGTCTTCTTTGATTTTTGTCGTTGATCTCAACATAGAAAGGTATAGGCCCATGAAGACCCCAAAATTTTATGTTGTAGTCGTCTTTACAGAGAAAGATAACCATTTTTTAGAATAAAAATGAAAAATACATTTTTTTTATAACGATATTGGTTAAGAAGGTAGTTAAGATGGGCCTCATAAAAAAACCACTTTGTATACGTTTAAATAAAACTTTTTTTATCTATGATTCGTTTTACGTTTTATTGATGTAGGTATATTTCTTAACAAATAGCTTGTAAAATCAAAATTTTTTTGAACAGTGTAGATAAAGCACTGATGATACTTGATGAAATATTCAACCCAACAGCATCTTTACCCAATCATAAATGTTTATGAAGCAGAAAATGCTCACATTTTACGCTTTTTATTTGCATTTAATGCTCAGCTTAAATAACGATAAAAATGTGTACAAAGTAGATGGATTTCAGTTTTGTATGTTTTTATTTATATTTTGATAAAGCTTTTCTTTCATTCGAAATTCAGATTTTTTATTCATGTTTATAGAGCATTACATTTAAGTTGTAGCTGTATTCAACTTAAAGAAGTTAGTGTGGCCAATTTATACTTTCTACGCTTTAAACATATACGGAATAGCTCCTCTCTGGTTTGCTACTAAAGATATTTTTTGGGCATAACTTTTGGTCAGAAGATATTCTCTAAAGTTATTGGCTATATTTATTGGATCACGATATATCGACATTTAAGTAGAAAATTATAGGTTAATTGCAAGCATTATTTCCGAAATGATTATTAATAGAAGTTAATAAATGAGAAAGATTTAAACAGGCAGACATTCAGATTCACAAACTGGAACAATAAGACATTGAATGAAAATAGCTTTGAAGGTTTCATCGATTTAAGAAAAATTTTTTTACAAATCCCAACTTATATAATTCGGAAGTCATACATGCAAAAGAAGAAGTTCATCAAATTTCTATCAGAACTGATCTTGTTTCTGAGCTATTTCCACATATTTATTTCTCCATAAATAAAAAGGATTGTGCCAAACACTCAATTACAAAATGAACGACTTAAACAAACGACTTATAGTCTCTTGTTGAAGTAAAAGTAAGTAGTAACACAAACACACATTCAGAATACAATGAAACTTCATATTTATGTAAATATTTTTGAATAAACACAATTCCCAAACACCCTTAGGGATGCACATAAATTTGATACAAAACAACTACCAAATAATGTTTATAAAATAATTTTCTGTATAGTTTCCATGTATCAAATAACCTAAATGCAAAGATTAAATAAATACCACAGATTATAACCAATGGGATATTTTGAGAAACATTATACATCAAAAAATACTTGGAATATTTGTACTCAGAAAAAGGCAATTATCAAAAACTACTAACAAAGCTCAATAAAGCTTTTTGAAGCCAAATATAAAATCTTATTGAAAAAAAGTTTTTCTTGAAATTTTATTCAAAAATCAATGAATTTTACTAATTACACCCCACATCTTATAATTACTATGAATACAAGCGAATTGTTAGTAACATAGTTTATCAATTTTACAGAAGTAGAATGCCATTAAAAGAAAAATGATCGTATTTTATTAAAATATAGTAAAAATTGGTGCCGGAGATGAACCCGCGACCACATAGCTGTCGTAGATGCACAATCGGTTGTACAGCTACGGCAGCTATGTGATAGATACCCGGTAGTCTCAATCAGATATTTTGTTAATTGTGCAATTTACAAACATGGACTTGATCCATGAATTTTGATAATTACTCCAAAAGTATGTTTACTATGAATCAGTTTTCTCCCTTCTTTATATTTACCCAACAAAAGTTGTAAAGAAGTAAATTAAAAACGTATGAAGTAACTTATATACTATTTGAATTGATTTATAAAGACCATTCAAAAATAATCCCCAACTGTTTTACATTTTACTCCTCTGCTATATTATATATTAAATATTATGCAGATATTTAAAATCATTTTAAAACGATAAAAATCGAAATATAATATGTTTTCTCCGAAATATAATTTATTCAATGATTTATTTGAAAATTGGTACAAATTACTGAAAACTTCAATAAAACCATTTAATAAGATGGGATATGATAATAATACATTTGTGAATTCAAATATTATCTTAAAGAAAACTTTTACTACCTTCCTTTTTTTCCATTTGTCTTTGTCTCTATTTCTTCGTTATATAAAAAAAAAAAAAGAAAATATAGAGCTATGTAATAGACCTCAACATAAATTTCAATTCGTTTCATATTTCATTTTTCATTACACATAATTTAAAAAAAAAAAAAGCTTTAAAGCGAGATAATATTTATAAGATATAATTTATTTTTTATATACATATTAAGAACCAATTTAAGATAAAGGTATCTTAGTCGATGAAGCCACGAGTAACTAAAATTTGTAATAAAGCATTCACCTTCTAAAAAATATAATTATTTGTTGAATTGTTTGGCTGAAAGTTTTAGCAAATGCGAAACAAAAATTATTAAATAATTAACAAACATTTGAATGTATTGGGTTTAAAATTATAAAAATAATCGAAGAAAAATTACATTACAAATAACTATTCATTTAAATTTGTTTATAAATTTTTAGAACTTTCTACATGAAATCAATAATATACCATTCACCAACTTATATATCATTTGATAAATACAGTGGTATTTCGTAACCATAGAAACGAATGAAAACATTTAGCGGCACGGTCCAATAGTCGTACGCTGGCTGGCAATGAGTTTACGTACGACTATTCGACAATTACCGAATATTTCGAACGAGCCATAGTAATCTCGATCGATGCTCTATCTGGTGTTATCAATGGAGGCCCGATTTTTTTAGAATAACTAAGTTTAATGTTGAATTGATTCATAAAATTTTTGACTTGGAACCAAGCAACCGATTATTAATTCAACTATATATCATTCTGTTAAGATTTGATTTATTTTAAATAAAAATAATTATATTGATTGCGTTTTCATAACACGTAAAACAATACATAACTCAACTTTATATTTTCAATTTTGATTGATTGAACATTCAATTTCATATATTTTCGGTCTTTTAAACATTTCATATAATATGAGTACCAATAAAATTGCGAAGCTCCACATATTATATAGAGATTACTAAAAATAAAATGGAAAACAATGAATTTAAAAAAGAAAAAAGGAATCGAAACATCTTAGAAATAACAAAATAATTTCAAAAAATGTTATCATACAAAACGACATTGTATTGTATTTCGATATTTATATTCTCTATAATAAATAAAAATTATACTTACAGTAATGGCCAAAATTAAAGGTCACTTATGACAATTCGCCAATATGAGAAATCTTCTTGTGAAAGAGTGATTTTTCATAAACAAGATATTTTACTAATAAAATTGAATATTTTTATCTACTATTTAAAAAAAAAATTGAATATAGAAAATAATTGTAATTATTTTGTTTCTTTGCAAATAGAAGATATTAATATTATAATATAAAATATAATTGATTGATTAATATAGTAATAAATTATTATAACGGCAAAAGAAAATATTTATTTATAAAATATGATAATGATATTATATCTATGGTATAAATAAACGATTTTGCGTTTGTCTCCATGTTTGTATGTTTTATAAAATTAGCTACAAAGATTTACCACATTCAGAAAATTTACTGTTTCGTAGGGGACATTAGGGACAATTGTCTTTGTAATTATAAATTTTCGAAAACGATTGTTATTCACTCATACTTACAAAGCCACATAAACCAATTACGATAAAAACGTGTGGCTTATATTTATCTCTTGTAGTATATAACCCAATGGTAATCCCTTAACTATGTAAACTGTATTTCGTAACACCCGGTTTGTATATAAATCTTAAACCAATATATATTTGTTTCAGTCGATAGATTCCTTGAATTCTTGACATTTTACCCCTCTGCTATATTATATACAATATTTTATTCAGAATTTATATTATTACAAAATAAGTGCAGTGTATTCAGTGCAAAATTGTATTTTACTATTTTTGTATTCGATGATATTTCTTTGCTGTCCTATAAATAATTTTCTATTATATCTTCTGTCTTAACCCAGTGTGTTCGATGATAAAATTACACATAATGTAAATTTTTTTGAAATTTTTCTTTACATGTCCCTAAAATACTGTAAATTTAACGTTTTAATTTCCAAAGAATGTAAGGGTATATGGCTTTTATCAGTGGCAAATATTGAAAAAAAGAGACTGTAAAGACTAAGCAATAGTTGAGATATTTAAAATTTAGTCTAACTTGTGAGAAAAATATTCTTTAGTTACAATGAATTTGCAATATAGAAATAATAATAATAGAAAAGAAAACCTTAATAATATACAACTTTTGTAAGAGACATTATTTCATAGAATAAATTGAATGAAAAATGGCAAGTAACTTAGCGTATGCAGGCCCTAAATTACTTTTTTGTAGATTGCTTGTATTGTTTGACCAATACAGAATAACTCAAGTGTTTTTTCTCGCATAAACTGTTTTTAATTACTAGTTGTAGGTAAGGTGAACAAATACGAACAAGGAATATATTGCAATCAATACGTTGTACGTTGTTCGTTCTTCATCAATCAATTATAACATACACATAAATAATAAACACGCAAGTTACGTGGCTGTACAATTATGCAGTTTCTTTAGTTCTTGAAAAGCTTGTAGTAGGGTTGCTCATGTTACTAAATGGGGGTTTACTCGAGATTAGATTGTAGAAAGCAAAAAAGGTGTATTATGCTTACTCTTTCAACAGAAACAGGTTTTCAAATATTTAAATATGAAAAGAGTGCTACGAAAATACAAAAAAATTAATGCGAACATGACATGTATTCCAAAAAGATTTTTAATGAACCTGAACAAAGCTCTAATTCAAAAGACTGATGGTTTGGATGTGACATAAATCATAATGAATGTTGAAAATATAAATATAATTTGGACTATTTTTTGTAATACTCGAGCACAACCAATTCTCACAGGTCGAATTAAAGATAATTCTGTCGTAGTCGGGCAATTCCAAAATCCAGCAATTAAAATTCTCTTAACCTAATGGTTTACTTACATTCTGCTTACTCATTATATTTTTAGAATACAATATGTGAAAAATTGAGATGATAGGATGTAACATGCTAGATATTGAGAGATAAGACATTATACTGTGTTTATTACCGGATAAGTATGTATGAGTGCGAGCTTGCATAATAACACTGTGTGGGATATTAAACACATGTATTTGTAAAGGCATCATGGCAACTTTGGTGAATTGTATTAGATACCAGTATTTTTATATAAATATTCATTACATTAATATAAACATTTATCAAAAATTTAAAGTCAGAGATTGGAAGTATAATATATGGAACATACATGTGAATAAAATTCAAAACATTTTTAAAATTGGTATCGATATCAAAAGATATAAACTCTACAATTATCTCACTTATCAAATTCTATATTTGTTTCCTTATCGTGTGTGAACTGCAGAAATTTTTTTTTTCTATATATTAATTTTCACGTTTCTTAAAATTTTAAATATATGATGCTGAGAATTTTGAAAATTTTTCCCGCTAAAATATCCCGATCAACAATTTGCCCCGATCTTATATTATTGCCAATATGTTTTACAAAGTTTTAATATATCAATGAGATAATTCAATTTAATTAACTTTCTATCAAATACTTTAATTTAAATTCCATTTACATTCCTCCAATTTTTCATTATATTTTTTATATAGCTTTTATTTAAATTTTATTTGTTAGTAATTATAATTAATTAAATAATTTAATTTGATGAATTGTTTAATTATGTTGTATTTTTTTTTCTATCACCACATTTGAAAATAAATGACAGCTTTTTATATAAAATATATTTTATAAAAATTTCATAGTTATTTGTAATCAATATTATTAAATTTTGACTAGGCGCACTATATTTAAAAGCCACACATGTTTCCTCTTTCAGCTACGCAATATTTAAGTCACCTAAGCAAGGAAATAAAGAAATAACTGTATTAGATTATCATAAACTCAGTCTGAAAGGATCCCATTTACAATCCAATGATCGAACCTCGCTACAATTATACGCGATAAAAGATGTTTACAGCTTAATAAATAAGTTAATAAATGTTAAGTGATTATATTTTATCCAAAAAATTCTAATTTTAGATAATGTATATTTTGGATTATTGTGTTTGGACGAACCTGTGTTTGGACTGCAAAAGAGAGTGATTTTCATTTTTTAAATTTTTTGTACTTTGTGTAATTCTGTGTAAAATCTTAAAAATCAGCCAAAAATGAATTTTATTTTTTTGGTTTTCTAGGGTAATTCAGACCAAGGAAAACAAAAAAAGACAATTATTTTACAATTTAAAAGTCGTTTGTAGTCGATTCTTAAGGTTTTTGACAGAATTACAAAACCATACAATGTTTTAAAAATTACAAAAAAGCTTCGTTGTTTGACAAGATAAACCTTTATACCAGGAACCAAAAAGTTATTTGAAAAATTTAATATGGCTAGAGATTTCCTTTTTAGTTGATATGTCTAAAGTATTAATTTTCTCAAAAAATTTACATCTAGAATTTTAATTGATTTTGAGTTACCAATTACATAACCTCGAACGTAAACCAGCACCAATAAGAAGTTGTTCAAGCACAAAGACCTCTAATGTGAAGTTCAGTTCACAAATACAAATAATAATATATATAGACTATGTATAAGAAATGGGTTATAATATAAGTATGTATCAGGTACTTAGTAATTATAATTGTAAATTAATTATTAAAATGTTATTCCAGTTGTTGACGTTTATCGTATGTGTGTAGTACCAGACCATTATATAAAATTATACTTACCTAGGTATATATTAGTCTACAGGCTGTGATATAACCCATTTTCTATAATATGACCAGTAGTTTGTTTGCTTTGAACAGTTTTCACTCTGTTTAAGTTAATCAAGTATATAATGCCATCTTGTGTTATTTTTATGTAAACTGTGGTTCCAAAAGAGATAAAGATATACTACTAACGTACTTTTAACAACAAACATGAATTGTAATAACTACTAATAAATATTTAGGTTTTTAATCAAACAAAATGTCTTAGAAAATATTTGTCAGTCGTTAAATCAGTTTTATTTCGAAACAGTAAGTGCGATTTTTTAATTGAATCTTGTTCTTTTTATCGGAAAAATTCAAAACTAAGTATACAGTAGGACACTACTAAAAATGATTTATAATACGATTATGTGTAAGAATTTCTCAAATGATCTTAGTACAAACTTTCTAAATACGATAAATCACACGGATAGTTTGTTTAATCACTGGTTGAACGAAAAGCCGAATATAAACGGCTATCCATAGAAACTACACCCCACAATTCATATGGATAGTTTAGTCACAGTTTGAACGTAGACACCAAAACTAAAAAAAAAAAAAAAAAAACCTACAAACTAAACTCTACAAATCGCATGGGTAATAATAATCACATGTTAAACGTAGGGGCTAAAAAATTGTCGATAACTCGAAAAATAGACGAAAAATTCTTAAACAAATCCACGGATGTCGTAATCGCTAAATTTCCATACTAAAAACTTTTTTTTCATGTTAATAAATATCTGCCAGTATTCTGGTAATGATTTCTATATTTATAATGGTTGAGTAATAGTTCAAAGTTTCGAATTGTTTGTGAATATTATTGATGTTTACAGAATAATTATTGATCGTCCACCCCATATATAAAATGTTTGCATAGTTTCTACAAGCTGCTCATTAATGCAATCATTTCATGTTGTTGAAAATATGAACATAAGTGGTAGTAAGTTGGATGATACTTTATATTTCAATTAACATATCATAAAACACGGTACAGTTCTCTTCTTGTATAGATATAGATTGGTGTGTATCATAATAATAATTAGGTCCATTTCAATGGAGGGTTCGGTTCGTCCACTTCATATGGCTATTCAATATTAATTTTTATCATAACAATTTAATAAAATCTAGCTGTAACCCGCTACTTCACTGATGAAATTTTTATTTTATTTTCATTATGATTACAAAAATAGTTTTTTTTTTTACACAATATTTTGGATTAAATTATGAACTACGATTCACATAAAATGTATTTTACAAAGAAATTACTTTTATGTATTATTACTTTACAATAATTTTAATTTAATTGGACTCTTACTTTAAAGATTTCAACTTTTAAACTTTCAAAGAATTCAATTTTTGGTTCAGTTTTTCTAAGAAAACTAGGATTCATTGGATTTTAAATCATCATAAGAAATCGCTTTCATAAATAATAATTTAGCACTTTTTGGTTTACTGGTCACCCGCAATAACATTTTAATACATTAAGAATAGGAGAGCGACCTAAATTTGTTCATGGCTTCAATTGAAACGTCTTTACTACAAGAACATGGATCTTAAGTTATTTTCAAAAATCTGTGAAAATACACAAGATTTCGACATTCAAAATTTCTAATTTAACAAAGAGGGAATCACTGACGTATGACGTCAACTGTTAGAATCTCTATGTACAATACATGTTAAAGATCGTTTTTACAAAAGACTTGGAAAATCAAAGAAAATAAGTAATTTTTGATAGCTTATAACATCTTTGTTATCAATGAGCCCATTTTAATTTAACTTTCAAGTTCTGTAATAGCATTGAATCTAGTTTCACACTTGAAAGTAAAACATACCAAATTTGGAATCTGCAGTCCAGTACCCTTTGGATGATCTATTCAGTAAAATATATTTGAAAAATATTTCAATATTTTAAATCGTATGAAATTTTGAGTGAGGCTGCACACAGATGAAAATTAAATCAAAATGAAAGTATGGTGTTCATGCGAAAAAAAAATCATTCATTTTTTGAAAATTTTGAAAAATTGAAAATCGGAGCGAAACATTATGAAATTTTATAACATATCTACGCTCGTTTCGGTGAATTTATTAGCAATTGTTTATTATAAAAAAAAAAAAAAAAACAAATCAAAGTGTCTTTTTGAACAAATCAAAGACGCTAAGACAATAATGTACATTATGAAAACATTGTTTAATTGGACCTTTTGAATTTACTTTCGATTTTATATCGCTTGCAGAATGAAAACAGACCATTTCAAATTTTCAAAATCTTTCCAAAATTGTTTGATTTGCTAGTAGATAAGAGTTGTTGTATTCGACCATATTCAAATTTTGAATTTTTACTAGTTCATTTATTTATTTATTTATTTTTTTAAATTGATTTCCTACCAAAGTTTCAAAAGCATCTTTTACTAAATATGATCAAGGAACCAATACTTTTAAAAAAAAATTAAAAATTAGCAGGTTATTCTTCACACTTACTAATAATCATACTCTCAACCGCTTATTAACATTGTAATAAATGAAATAATGTATTAAAACAACAATAATTTTCACTTTTCTTACATAAATATTATTTTGCAATTTTACTCGTATGGCATGGAGAAAACTGAATTTGGAATTAATTAATAAAATATACAACACAAAAAAAGAGCTTTAATTAACCTAAAACCTAATTCAATATTATTGTTACCAGATATAAGTTTTTGGGTATAGCTTAGGTATACGAAAAAGTTAACATTTATTTATTATTTCTGAATATTTTAATTTCGTTTATGGGATTATTGATGGACATGAATAAATAAAATATGATTCACCAAAAAGTTTTGTCTTTGACATTAAGAGCCCATTTTGAAACCATGACCGTGTGAAACTAAATATTTGTTATCTTTTTTAAGCAAAACTTTACTTTTTATAGAATGTACAAAATCTGTCAGATGTCAACATCCCAATTCTTAAATTATTATGTCAACATATTTTCCAGTAATTAATGAGGCAACCGAAAATTCAAATGATCACACTGTTTTTGGAAATGGCACAAAATAATTTACTTTATATATAGGAGTTTTTGTTTTTTGGAAATATTAATTATTAGCACCAGTTTTGATAGTTATTCTTACAGCTTTTTTCAATCGGACGGATTAATCGACTATTAAACCCAGTCCATTTATTGTGGTGAAGTTATATATTTTAAATATCCACACAATTGTTGTTTGTTTATATAAATTTTTTTGAGAATTTTTTGTTACGATTTTTATCAAACTCTCGATTTTCCAGAGTAATCGATTTCAATGTAGTTTATGGGAATATTTGACCCCAGCGATTGGTTTGGATGTTCGGATGGTAATGAAATAGTAACCTGAGTATCATAGATAAAAAAAACAAGAATACAAGTAGTATTTCTATGTCTTTTCTTGGGAGCTTTAAAGCGTCTAGCAAAGATCTGGCAGTCACGATATTAAATTTGAAATATATTTTTGGGTTATACCTTAAAATCAGCTTAAAGACAATAGGATAATAGTGTTCTGTAATATAGCACAAAATTGAAAGTATGCATATAGTGAACGTACATACTCGAACCACCTGGGTCCACACATTTATTAGAAAATAAGTAAGGTCTCGTGGCTCTGGGATGTTGAAGCAATAATGCACTGTGATTTATCACCAGTTTCAAAAGTTATATTGTTTAACATTTTTAAAACAATAATCTATATATTAATACGTGAAGAAAAACTTTGTAACCCTTTTTACGAAAATTACGACAAGGACTGGATAATACTAATATTTTTTTAAATTATACATAAAAAATACATTACCCCAATAATAAAAAACATTATCAATATTGAGACAAACACATATATAACAGGTGTGGCTCATATTACACAAACTACCATACTCACGCATATATAATGTTTTGTTAAAAGGCAGTGAAATTCACTTTAGAGTGATAATGGTCGAACTGTAACATAACTTTAGTGATAACAAATCTGTAAAGATGTTTGAAGATAATAATAGTTCTGAAACACACTGTTGTATATAATGTTGTGTTAGAGATGATACTTCTCTACAGCAAATAACATATTGTGGAGAAATAAAAAAAAAAAAAAAAACTTTTGGTAAATGATCCCTATTTCTTTCACACCCTTATCACAAGTGTACCACCATTGGACACAGTTAGTAAAATATATATGTCAACAACCAACTAACTACCTACACAACATTTGAAATAACATTTGTACACACATCACAATTTATATGTGTAAATAAATCCAAAAACTTTTACCGTAGTCGACTCTCTCTCTCTGCTCTCTATCGTCCAATAATTTCATCAAAAACATAAACAGATAAATAATACGAAAACTTGAAATGAATTCTGTCGTTTCCGATTAATAGAAATGTGCGTCGATTATCCATAGAGCGGCACCCTGTCGCATTAGTGTGAAAAACGACAATTTTTGTAAAACGATATTAGGTACATAAAAGTGATTACAATAAATTCTTGAAGAAAAAAAAATGTGACCACCCCGCCTAAAATCGAACTAAAAAGTAGAAAGTCAGTTGTCGAGTAATACATCCAAATCTGTTTAGGCAATTAGAAGTTATGGTGGAGTAATGAAACTCCACCATGTATACATAAAAACAAAAACATAAATATATATATATAAATATATAAATATATATATATATATATATATATATATATATATATATATATATATATATATATATATATATATATATATATATATATATATATATATATATATATATATATATATATATATATATATATATGTATATATATATTTATATATTTATATATATACTCAAATACTTAAAATTATGAAATATCCTAAACTCATGGTGTATTTTATAATTTTTTTCTGTTTAAACTGAATGTTTTCAATAGATAAACAAAATTGATTATGATAAACAACTCAACAACTAGTATTTAATGTTTATAAATAGGTATATCAATTCAAATGTTTGAAGCATACAATTTTAGGATACTACTACAATCATACTACAATCATGAAATTAAAAAAAAATAAACAACCGTTTTTTTGGCAGTCGTGGAAATACTGAATTATATTTTTTTCCACATTGTCGATTTCTTTAAATTGCCTGCGATAATCGTTTAAAGTAAACTGGCTTTTAATTATATTATACTCTTTTCTTTTTTGGTGTACGTAAATCCAAAAATATCTTCTACGCTGAAATAATTGAATATAAGATATTTTTCAGGAATTATCTGTCTGATTTTCTGATATTTTCTGAACTTGTTTTCTTGTTGCCAGTCTATCAACCGTTGTTAGACTGGCAACATTTTATAATATTCTTCGTTTTAAATTAATTCTGTAATTTTCCACACAATGATACACAGTTAGTACCATCCAATATGTTATATACGTCCTACATATAAGTTTTTACCGAAAGACCTATGCGTATTTTGTGCTGGATAAACCATAATTAAATTATCCTAGTAGGATCATAGGTTTTTCTTCTTTCTCATAACATTTTTCCATTAAGTAGTATTTCATTTAGATATATCAATTGGTTCGACGTTGAACTGTAATATTATATGTAGTTTATACGAAGGCGTTTCAAAGTATTCAAAATATAGTTATTTCATTTTGTAAACTTTTTGTAGGTATTACGTTTCGTAAGAAATATTTTATCAATTCGTTTGCATATTTTGTTATGTCTGTTCGTTAACATTTCTTACAACTATTTTCCATAAATAGTCTAAAAGCAGAATTCAATAAAATTTTGTAGGAATTATTTAATAAAATTATTATACAGTTTGGCTTGTTATTATGTCCAATTAAAAATTTCGAGTGAAACAATCGAACTGTGAAATGAGGAAAATTTAAATAAAATTTAGTAATTTTTAAGCTATTGCATAGCTTCTATCGCGGGCCTTGAGCGCGGGGACCGAATCCAGAAATTCCGTAAAGAAAAAACCTCACGCTCCCCACTCCGACGGGCAAGGAGGTGTGGCTTGACGAATCGAGACAAGCTGCTCCGAAATCGGACGAATACATAAGCAGCTGTTTATGAGAAAGTATATAGGTGTATAGGTGTAAGAAAAAGCAATACTGCATGAATAAAATAAATAAATAAATAAAAAATTATAATTGCATAAGTTGATACAAAATGCTATGCAATAGCTTTACCGCGGCAGTCCCCGAGTGCCACACGATTTTTTTTTTAAGTTGTCAATTTTTGTCTTTTCATTTATATATAGCTTAAGGTTTGTTACTAATGTTCAGAACAAACCCATCCTTCATGCAATCACAATTTTCCTACGAATATCAATAAGTCTAATTTCGGATAAAAATTTTTTTTTTGTATTGTACTTTAAAAAGCACATCGCTTCTGTATTTTAGATTTGAACTTTTTTTAGTAGATTTCTACTTTTAGTAGATTTCTTTAGACAATTTTTTGGGTGATGGAAATTTTTTAGTCAAGTATAATAACCGTTTTGTTATATTTATATAGTTATTATATTTGTATAATTACAAATCGGTGGTTTAGTGAAAATTTATACATTGTGTTGAAAATTATGCGAATTCACCTTGTTTATTTTATATAATTCTCCGTAAAGAATTCACATTTGATAGTATTATACGAGGATGTTGAGAAATGAATATATCTCAAAGGGAATAACTAACAGAAGATACGTTTACTTGTAAATGGTATTTTCTCTGAAAATATCTTGAGCATTTCAAACAAAACAATTCACATTACAAGCTGTACATTATAATAAGTTATTTAATAGTCTTTATAACATGTAACTACAACTATATATATCGTATTTATGTCAAATATTTATAATATAATAGTGTATTGTACGATGTTTTGAATTTTATTCCTGATCAAATTTTTTAAATTTTATTTTTATCCTTACATTTTAAAGTTCTAGCATTATCATTTATTTACTTAGCTCGATAAAATTACTTTGAGAAATATGTTGATGTGTTTCATCAAAAGGGGTGGTTTGTAACGGAAAATACGTAAAAAAGCGTGCACTATTTAAAAATGGAATTGCGAAAGTGAATGTATTGTAATTATCGATTGTAGTAATTTCGCTAAAATGGGAAAGTATATATATAAATATATACATCGATAAATATATAAAATATTATAAATAAATAAATTAATAAAATTAAATTAATAAAAACTTAAAATAAACTTTTGAGAATAAAATTCAAAATAAAAATATGATATAAAAAAAATGTTTCAGTACAAATAATAATTATTCGTTGCAAAAAATTATATCAAATAATAAGTGAATTTTCAAATTATCAGACTTATTGTTTGACAACATTCGCATTTAATTTAAAAGGAATTAAAAAAAAAACCGGAATTAGGGTTTTTCATTTGGATTTTTCATTCCACACACCCTATGGTGTTCTTCATACGACGGACTGTAAACATAGGACCACATTCCCTTTGGGAAAGGTTGTGAGAAAAATAAATTACAGATATTCAACAAAAATTTTACTTTATCATTCAGCTATTGTTGGAGTTGCGTATAAGACACGTTGATGAAACAACATTTTTGTTCATGATTTTTAATAAAAAATAAAAACAAGATAATAAAGATTTAACGTATTTTCTTCGCGATTTCTGAAAGTCATATGTAAAGCTCGAAAGTGAAAGGCTCCTTAGGTAAAGCTCCATTTCCTCCAATGCAACATATACCACGAAATTGTATTATACTCTTTAAATCGATGCCAAATGTTGAGCCATTCACAGTTTTTGTAAAAAAATTTGCTTAAAAATACTATACTACATATTTGCATATCTCTATCTAGAACTGCACGTAAATCGACATTTGATTGTAGTCCTTATTATCAATTCTACATATGTATTTTCAAGGAATTATTACTTCGTAGAAATACTTGAAACTTTGTTTACGACTGCACGAGCTAGAGAATGCTATTTGTTTGAATATATAAGAGAACTAGTATGTATATATCCGATAGTTCCATTAGAAATATGAATTACAATCAATTTCCAAATTGAAGTTCTTGGAAGGTATCACCTGAAGGTTCGAAAAAGTATGCAGTATGCAATAATGATACTATGTTCGGTATATTTTCACAAATATAAGTTGGTATTTTCATATGAATTCATCGATTCGCCCATTCAAAACATCTGTGAAATTTTGCGAAATATTTCTTGGAAAATAGGAAAAATACTTTTTGTACTTGAATTTTACTTCCGTGTTTCTATCGAAATCGACGGTATTTCGTTCCTGTTTGTAAAAATTATTTATTGTGCGGATTTCAAAAATAATGCGACTTATAAAACAGCCTAAACAACTTTATTTTATGCTCATTTGGCTATTGGTCTGTGGATATGTAATAACATTGTCGATCTGTTGGTTTGTTAGTGAGATTTCACATATAACAATTATATCTGTATTTGACCATCAAGAATCTGTGGTGTAATTCTTTCTATGTTTCAGCGGTTTTAGTAGATTTCAAGCAGTCGAGAATCATCTATAAATTACATGAATTGAACCCATATTAACTACCATAAACTATATATTTTTTAAAACTTTGTTGTAGATTTTTTGCTTTCTAGCAAGGACAAAGCTATAATCTTGCTTGCATATATAATAATAAACCGAATTTTACGATCCTTTCCTTCCCAAAAAATGCAAATGTTTTTATTCATAAAGGTTGCTGCTGTTTTATTATCTTAATATTCTAGGTAAATTCGAAATTTACTCACATAATCATAATGTTTTGTATGTTTGTGAAACATGACAAGCATTCAGATTTATAACTTGTTTCATAACAATCAAAATCGTTTCGGATAGCAAAAAGTATAACAACTATATTATTACTAACTAACACAATTTGTATTATAGGGACCTACGAGTAATGGTTTAAAATAGTTGCAGGTCTATTTACAAGAATAGCCCCAAATAATTTATTAAATTGTAGTATTTTCACGTTAAAACTGTAAAAATCTTGTATTTAAATTTTTTTTTATTGATGGTTTAATTATTGTAAGTGTAACAAAATTTTCTCCACGAAAATTCTGAACTGTGTGTCGTTTTCAATTTCGGAGATATTGTTATCGGAATATTTTTTCACAATTTTTAACTTGTCGGAAAACGGAAATCTGGTATTATGTAACGGCTTTAGCTCATTTGGTATTGAATGATCATCCTACTACAATATCAAAAAACGGATGTCAATTTAAAGCTTTTGAGAAAATCGAAATTGTTATGGGTTCCGAAAATAAAACCGCGCGGTTTTTAAAACTTTTGCTAAGGAAAAAAGTCATATAAAAACTTTGTTGAGTATATTTATAAATGATATGTTATGTTTATGTTCACTCATTACCAGATTACCAGTTTTTAAAAACGCTAGCATGTGAAAGGACAGAAAATAGATAGTAGTTTTTTTGGAAATGTGTATACGTGTTTCGTTTTGTGAATGATATTTATTGTATAATTTTTTCTCGTAGTTCTGTCATTAGCATAAATATATTTACGAACGAATAATATTTATTTGTTCCAATGAAAGGATTTTCTCTAGTACAATGTATAGTTTTTTCGATATAATTTTATTATTGTTATTATTTCTTTTATGGCAAATTTTGAAGAAATTGTCCTTTTTATAATAGTTATTGTAGCCGTGTAGAATTGAATTGCAAACTTTTCGTACGATGGTAATCTGATTTTAGAATGTAAACGATGTCCAAAACAACACATTGATTTCTTGAGAAATCGACAAAAAAGTAGGCGAATTTTCTAAGTCATGAAGTCGTGGCGTTTCATTTTATATAGCTTTTAAAGTATTGTTGTGATAACGGCTGCTTAAAGTGTGATTTACTTAACGCTTAATTATCCCAAAGTATCCGTGGATGAATCATATCTGACTAATTCTCAGATTATTGTTTTATTGTAGTAAATAATTATTATAAACAACATTTTAAATTTTTCCCTGTGTTAAACATGAAAATATGAATTTCGGGGAGCCTTAAATGCCAATGAAATGCTATGAATCATAATTTTTATGCGATAAATCAAAGCCAGAGTATCAAATTCTATCCACACTATTGACTCCTTCGTTATAAATTTAAGTAAAACAAATGATTGCAACAGCCACGCAACAACTATGTTTTTGTTCAATTCCATGTTAATATGCATATTTTTCTTAAAATTTCATCTTGTAAAGATATTTACAGACCCTTCTAATATATGAAAATTTTAAACATGAATTATTATTTGAAATTGAGTTTTTCACAAAAATTTTCTTTTTAGTTCCTAACTGAAGCTACTTTATATTACGGAAGTTTTCAATTCTGAGCTTTTGTTAACGATACTTTGTAACGACGTAATTATTTTATATCCCCATAGAGATTGCACGTAAAACATCTTTTCAAGATGAAAAATATCTTTGAAAGCCTATAAATTTTTTTTTATTGAATCAAATTTAAACTTTATATTTTTACTTTTGTTATGGTATTAAACGTAATTTCACATTCTAATGTTAAATATAGCAAATTTAATATCATTAGAATACACTATTCTGTACTAATCGATATAGTAGCAATAGCTCATTAAGTTAAAAAAGAAATTTTGTTAAAACACAATTTTAACAACTGAAGTAAATTGCACATAAACATATTAAATAAAATAACTATAACTAGTGGAAGAATATTAGAAAATTATTTCGGGAATAGGTAAAAACATTCAATTTCGATGAAAATTTTTTAGAAAATTAAAAATACTTTAAGTGTAAAAAGTGGCGCTCTAGTCGAGGAAGTGGTTGTTGACCAATATAAGGATGTAAATTCCAACATAAAAAGATGTAAACGATAACGATATAACAGCAAAATTATTTTTTACGTACTTTAAAATTGATCATGTGAGTTTTCTCCGAAATATAATTTGTTGATAATATTATTCATGGTACTTTCCTCGAACGAATCGGCATGTTTAACCAGCTATATATAATTTTATTCATATCATTTCTATATAAATAATAAACAAATATTTTTCTGGGTATTCTATAAGCATCATTTTTATTGCTATACCTTGTTCGTGAGAGATTTTCAAGGTTTTAATGAAAAACTGATGAAACACATGGGACTTTTAAAGAAAAACTCACACTTTGTATTATGGAGATATCTCAAAAAGTATCCGCTTTTTGAAAAAAATCTAAATACACTTTTTAATTCAAATTTCATTGGTCACCTTATATATTGAAATTTTTATTCTCTATTAGGGGTGATACTCACCCCTCGACTAGAGCGTGATTTTTATACTAGCGCTACACAAAAATGCCACTAGAGATGAGCAAAACCACGATCAAAACTGGGAATAATCTTGCATCAGGTTTTGCTCAAATACGTCGAGTCTAGGTCTTAGTCTATGTTTTGCTAATCTGATCTGATTTTTTTTTTTAATTTTTCTATCGATAATTATTATGAAAACAATTTATAATTAACTCTTTTTTTTTTTGTATTTGTAAAAAAAAACTTATAATACAAAAAACCGTTTGTTCCACGAAAAGTCCTTATTGAAGTTGGCACATACATTTTTACTCATGTGTTTATCGGAAGCTGTTATTTTTAGATTGCATACTCAGTCTTGGTTTGGCCTTATTCTTGTTTTTTCGGTCTTGATCTTGGTCTCGCTGGTATATAGGCAAACTTGGTTTTGATTTTGGTCTGGATCTTGTTTATTCCGCAATAGTAAGAAAAAGAGTGCAAGAACAATTTTGCTTAGCACTAAATTTCATCTACATTCAAAAAGAAAAAATTATCAAAATCAGAGTAATTTTGATCTGTTTGGAAATCAAGAACTTTTTTAACTTATTTTCTTCCATTAAAGTATAATTTAAGAATAGTTATTATTGTAAAATACTAACTCTCTAAAATGTTCATCGTTATGCAAAGTAGTACTTATTTAGAATAGAATACGTAGTAGTAATACTTACCATTAAGTTCTGGCAATTTTATAAGTTTTATGGTATAATATTTACTTACTTAAACAACAAGTGTATGTGTAAAATCTTCTATGTATATATACATTATACTTCTTATGTTGTTGTTCATACATCTGGGAATTTAATACCGTTCATAAGTTATCAAAATTACTTTTATGTATGCAAAAATTATTTATGAAATAAGTGAATCTTCTCTCCAACAAGTGCAATTTTAACGAATCATAATAATACTTTGGAAAGTTTTTAAAACTCTTACACTTCAAGTGTGCTTTCTAAATCCAATGATGATAATTAAATTATTAACATAACAAAGTTTTTAAATAGTTAAATCTTGTTAATTAGTGAATGGTGTAATCGTCGACAATAGTTAAATAATCCATAAACAAAATAAATCCAAGCCAAATTATTATAAAAACTTTCCTCGTTAATCAAAACAAAAAAATTATTTTATTTTTATATTTACAATTCAATCTTTATTTATAAATAATACATACATTATACAGAATAAATTCAAATAATAGGATGGGACATATTTAGAGAAGAGGCAGGTCTGCAGCTATGACAGTCTTTATGGCGGAACTTTCCCTGTATTTATTTTGTGTAAACAAAATGGAAAACTATTGAAAAACATTGGTGAGTATATCTGGCACCCAAATGTCTTCCGAATATCACTGAAAAAGTGATTCGGTTCAGGATGTGGAATACAGTTAATACTTAGATGAAATACATAAAAACAATAAATAAAAGCTGTAAGATGACAGAAGTTAAACAGTTTAGTTTCCGAGTTAAATCGATACAAGATTAAAAATAGAAAAAATCACTAATCAATCAAAAGGAAATCAACATAATAACAGTCTATATATTATCGATTTGATTGAGTTGAATTTGGAGGGAAAAAATATTCTTAATGAAAAAATATAATTTTAAGTATACATAAATCTATTCCCAATTCAATTGTTTGAAGCCAATTGTAAATCGCTTAGCAAACAAAGAGATCTTGTGTATAATTTATCTTAAAGAAATGGAAAATTGTGTCCAAGGCTCAGTGCAAAACTGAGTCTAATGAATACGGAAAAATATCCAATAATTGTTATTTTATTAGAGTCACCAAGTTCGATCCATCCCTCCGTTTTATACTAATTATTGTTTTACAGTAAACAAATTTATTATACAGACTAATTGCCAGATTACAAGGTTCAAGATTAACATTTGTTGCTGCAACAAGGGTGCAAATAACCACGTCGTTATCTTCACGACTTTATTTAAAAAATATAATTTTTATTCTTAAAAAAAAAATTAACAATTGCAAAAAAATCACCGGGAAATATCAAAAAATGATAAAATTGATATTGACGAGTATAAGCCATACATTATTTTTATTTGCTTTACAAGCGATTTGTGATTTGTTTTCCAAAAAACGGTATTGTAAAATATTAGTTAAAAAAATTAATAATTTTACATTATAAATAAAAAACCGTTAATTTTACGGTAAACTTTCAGATATACAAAATTTTATCTGATACGACTCTCTTGTATTATTATATGAGACTTTTTCGTATGTTAATTATTATAGATTTCCAAAGTTAATTTCATTTCTTTAATAAAAGTGAAATATTTGAGCTTTTAATTTGACATATTTATGACTCACAATTTAGATTTTATGATAGTTAATAATAGTACACTTTTTGAAACGTTGAAACATAGTATATAACAAATTATAAATATTTTTAACTGACGTAATTAAAATGAATAAAAAATCAAATCAATAAGAAAAAGCAAAAAATGTTTGGATTTAACAAAAAAATTATTGAAAACTGGCTCGAAATTCGCTGAAAACTCATAGTAAATTCTTTGTTAATTCTATCTTCATTGGAATACGTAAGAAAACCCAATTTAAAAATGAACTCTATCGTACTTAATTAACCTTAAGTTTAAAATATTTTGGTCGAAAAAATTAGTATCACAAAATCAATCAGTGAATCATCCAATAAAATTTGATCTTTGCCTATTACTTGTAAGTGTTTGATTCTATAGTGTTTCTGCAAGTTTTGTCCAGTTTGTATAGTTTGCATACCGGTTTACACTGATTAGTGATTTTTCGTTGGGTAATACAAGCCTGTGGCTAGTTTTTGGGCGAAGCCGAATATGAGTGATTAACCCGAGGGTCGGCGAAGCCGAATGTTCGAAAACTATTGACAGTTTTTTATTTGAAACCGGTACCGAGAAGTTAAAAATGGTAATAACTGGATGAATTTTCGAAGGACCTGAAATGATCTATCAACATCAAGCATTGTAAACCAGAGTTTGAGTGATCCCATAATTTCTGCAAATGTGGTCTGACAAATTGGTAAGATTTTGTCAAACAAAGTTTTTTTCCACGTCTTTTTCTATGAATTGTGGATGAAACTCTTAGAGGTTTTTCAAAACATTTAATGATCTTCTTTCACAAATTTTTATGTGTTAAAAAACATCTTTAAAACAACTTATATCAACGTGATTCAAAGTTCTGGTTTTCATCTTTATATTTATATACAAAACTTGTTTTATATATGTATTATATAAAATAAATTTTCTGATTTATTTGTTAACTTAGTTTTTTTATACTTTAATAGAAATTTTATTGGTAATAAATAATGTTCGAAAGTTTTTTTTTCCCTTTTTATGGTCTATTGTACACTATACTATATAAGTACAGATTGGAACATTCCAAGAACTTGAAAATTGAACTAACTGGAAGCTTGTTGCCACATATTTTATAATTACCATAAAATTTAAATGCTATCATAGCATATCAATTTCAAATAAGTTTAATCGCTAATTTTGCTCAAAACAACAAAAAAAGAAACTATAAAATGCTCAAGTTATTCAACTAAAGAAAAATGAAACTTTATTAGATATTACTTATGTTACGAAAACCTGATGTTTGTACCGGATCGACTGTCCCAATCCCAGAGGATTTGAAGAAAAAATATGGTAAATTTAAATAAGGCAAATATATAACAGCTAGCACCATACTTCGAGAGAGCATTTGGTATGAAATGCTTCAGAAAAAGGAACAAAGATAAGGGAAGAAGTAGACAACTTGACTCATGACGAAATTAAAAAAGATTGAAGTCGATTACTGAAGGAAAATAATTTAACTGGCAACACTTTTAGGAAAATTTATATCCACTTCCAAAGCTATTTGAAATATTTGCAGCTCGGATAATATATTGTATCCTTCATGTCATTGCTTTCCTATGCTTTCGCTTCCTAAGCGTTACTACCATATAAAATTTACATTAATTTCAAAGTAATGGAAAATCCTTAAAACTGAATCATATTTAGTCATTTTTAGACTTAGAAAATATCTCCGAAGCATACGCTTTTGTTTCGAAAGAAGAGATTTTGAGTTTTTGCTCCGATCAAATATAACCTGATAAGGATCACATCTGGATAATTTTTTATGGTAGCCACTTTTCAAAAGCGTTTTGAACCAGAACATGCATATTTAGTTTCCTGCAAGGGCAGCTAGCAAAATGTTTGCTTTTTGCACGAATCGATGAACTACCTGTACATGTGTGTTGGCTTTAAGAAATTTAATAAACTTTAAACTTATTATATTTCCTACGAAAACGTACATATTTTTTTTTTTTTATTCATTTATAGAGTAGAAATATTATATTTATATAGAAAAATAAAATTTTATTTATTGATTGAATGGACAATCAATAGAAGAATTATTCACACAGATTTAAACGTAATTAAATAAGTAAGTCTTTTATATTAACTGTTAACTTTATTTATTGTATTTACTTAAGAACCTTATTTATTGCAATGGAAAATAATAATTGGTTTTCAATAGCATTGTTCATGATCATTATATTATTAGTATGTATAAAGGGCGTTATAGCTTTATATTAATTTATTTTTTATGAACGATGCCTCGTTTATCGATGATTTGGACATACCGTGGATGCAAAAACTCGAAAAAATGACTGAAAATTTTATGGTCGATTTTCATTGGAGTATTGAAAATAGACAATATAAAGCTTGAAAAATAGCCAAATTTATCAAAAAAAAACAAAAAACTGATATAGCTTTTGAAAATGCTTATTAACCTTACTTCAATTTTTGGATTTTTTGTAGAAATAGGAAAATTTTCTATTATATATTTTCGAAAAAAAAAAAGTGATTTGAAAAACTTCCTGTGAGTGTAGGAAAGAAGATTTTAATGAAATTTTTCGAGTAGATACATGATGTATCTTACATCATTGATTAAAATTTTATTTTAATTGATTTTTTTGGATACTTAGGTGTGAAATCGCAAAATAATTCCACAATAATAATGATATAAATGCAAAATATAAATGTATGTGGAATTCAATTTATTTATGGCAATATAAATAAAATAATGTCAAAAATAGTTTCGTAGTTTCAGATTTAAATTTTTATAAAATTATCTATCTTTGTGACTTATTTTTAGGCTAAACACAATTTGGAGACATATAATACTACATCGTCGAAAAATATAAAATTGGCAATAAAAAAAAAAAAAAAAAAGAAAAATATAGTCCATTAAGAAAGAATTTTTAGAAAATTTATATTTTTACATTTTACAATTTATCTTACAAAAAAAAAAAAAAAAAACAATATATATGATTGAAATACAGAAATAATTTTTTCTATCTCTTATCCAAATTGCAACTTATTCGTTGAATACATACATAAATTTAAGTGAGCATATTTGTATATTGCGAAGAAGGTTTGAGTCAATTATTTATTGGCAGTGTATTTTAATTTTTTTTTTTTTATTAAATTAATATCTGAATGGTTATATGCCTTAAATTACGTCCCTTTCCATACTTAATCGTTTAAAATAACATCAATTAACATTGAAATGGAAATAGTAGAACGAAATATATTTTAATTAAAATAAAATAACAACATGTTACCATTATGCTTATAGAAATTAATCCACCTAATTATTAATGAATTTTCAATATATTTTATTTTATATTCGTATTAATTTATAATAATAATGATGCTACAACCATTTTGTTTTTAATCGCCTTTAAACTACCGGTCAAATAATTGTCAGAAGTCAACCACCATATATGCTCCTATTTTTCGTTTTATTGTCATTACCATGAAAAAATGGACTTATTCAGTACAATTTTAATCAGATATTTTAGTTTTTTTTAAACAAATTCACTGAATTATTATTTGGTTTAAATTTTTATGTAATGTTATAAAATATATCAATATTTACTTTCTGTTGTTTATTAGATTTATGAGATAGAGACAAGGGAAGCGCAATTTTCATCCCTTACTATTGAAAGTCAACAATAGATTCAAGTAAGATAAATGACAATTTTGAGGAGAACTCAAAGTTCAATTTTTTTTATTTTAAAATGCAGTTTTGAGACGACGCTGTTGGGCGTCATAGTAGTCGATTTCAGAATGTTAATAAAACGGACCAGAATCTCGTCCAATTGTGTACGTTTCTTTCTGATGAATTCTGAAGATAGGGGCCTTGATTTTTGGGGTTTTTGTTAGAAGAATCTCTGATGTTAAGGTAATAAAATATGTTTGACACTTAAACTGGGCATAAAAATAAAATATTTTTAGTTATTTTTCACAATTTCACAGAAAAGATTAGATGAACAAACCCTATTTTATGCTATAAAAATTGTGATATATAACCATACTACTCATGCCTATTAAGGTTGGGTTAGCTTCTCGAATACACACATAACCTCAATTTATTTTATAATATAAAAATCAAATATAAACACAGCAGATGACTTCTGTATACAAATTGCAACACTTAGTTTGGATTAGTTTGGAAAGGATCATGAATTTAATTTTTGGCCTTGCGTTGCATTTTCTGAATCTAAAGTACCGATTAAAACAAATGAAAATTTACGTTGAAAAGGATGGTCATATATCAAATAGAATATTCGCTTATCAATTTCACTTCACATACAGTGGGATACTCTTCGCATATTATAAAACCATTTATTTTTTATAAAACCATACAAACAGCACCTTACAAACATTACCAATATAAAGCAGCAAGATTTATCTTTATCGTTCTTATTTTTGTTTCTAAAATTATTAATTTTTTGCTCCCCACACTTGTAATAAATATTACATACATAAGAATTGAATTAATCAGTTAGTGACTATTCAAAATAATAATATGTTAATTATTAAACCAACAAGATTAACTTTCCCATGAGGATTAGTTTTTTATATACAATAAAAATGGGCCGATCGATTTTGCTCAAAACGAATGCACATACACAGAAATCTGATTTTGGCTATTAGTGTCGTAAAAATAAATATTTGTTCCAACATCTGGATTCATGTAATCGTTTTCATAACGAGAATTTCCTACTGGGGAATTTATAATGTAAAAACATATCTCTGAATGTCATGAACAACCTTTAATTTTTAATAAAATGTTTTCTAATGATTAATAAAGCGATTACTTTTGAAAACGTTTTAGTAAATCAATTAAAGTTACGCAGCTGTTAATCGATGATTTGTTTAAGTTTCGAATACTAAGTATTTGAGTCGCAAGGACGACAGTTTGCCCATAACTATAATCGTTGTATAGAGGTCTAAAAGGAAGCGTTTTGTATGCAAATAATTCAACAAAAAAAAAAAAAAAAAAACATTTCAAATGAAAAATTGTGATATATTTCACAACAAATTTTTTTGTCAGATAATAATCAAAAACATCCACATATGCGATACGATGTGCTTGCTCTTCGTTTTTTTTGTCTCTCTTTTCGTTTATCCATTCTTTATAGATTAAAATTAAAATATGGTTAGTATTGCTAATGTATAATTGAAAACAATAACGTTTTTGTATGGTGGATTGTTTGTTATATTGAAAATGTAGATTTATTATAGATTTATTTTTTGAGTATTTCATTTTTTATTCCATTAATTAATTTTAATTGAAATGAAAATTTAATTCAATTAACAACAGACTGTCTTTTTGCATTTTAATTTATTTTATTTATATAGATTTTTTTTAAGATGATTATTTTGTGATTAAAGTCAATGAAATGAAAAACTGGCGTATCAATACTTCATTTATTTTTAGTTATTATGCGTCTAATATCATTGTGCGATTGTTTTTAGTTTGTTTAACGAATTGTTGCACATTTTATAACGAAATCAAAAAGTATTCGGATAGGTAACTCAGCTGTCAACTTCGTGAAAACTGTAATTTAACGCTATTTACAACCAATTTTGCAATTTTATCCAACATTTTTGTATCAGATTTTTGAACGAATTCATTTTAATTTTATTATATTTATGAAAACTTTATTTTAAAAAATAAATGAATAAAGGAAATTTTATTTAATATAAAACACTTAATTTTATGTAAAACATTAACGATGGGTCTTGTGGAATACATAATTTTAATTATTTCTGATAAAAAATTATTCTGTTCATCCCGAAAGTCTAAAAAAGTTTTTTTTTAATTCAAGTTAAGAAGATGATTGTAAAATGACGAGAAAACATGGTAAAACTGTAAATTTTTTAAGCCCAGCCTCTTATTTTTGAAAATCTATAAAAATATCAAGTCCATCTTAATTCAAGAAACGAAGACGGGGCAAAAATTAATATGATTTGAAGTGTTCGGAAAAAATGCTGAAGGTTTATGTTTTGTTTAAAATCATCCCACTCCTTCATCCCTTATGTTCAATGACACAGCAGGTACTTTAATAAATTGTACCTAAGAAAGTGATTTAATCTTTAACTGCTCATATTTACGACAAATTTTTATTCATTTTATATGGTTTAAAAACCATTTATTGTTCGTTGAATGAAATAAATTATATTTGTGAATAGTCGTGTATTCATATAATTGCTGACTTTATTTCATTTTATACAAAAGTATTTTCTAAATACAAAAAATTACATAAAATATTTATTTATATGTACAAAAAAAATAAAACATTTAGCATTTGTTTATATCTACCTAATATCATATTAAAATTCCATATGACGTATTGAAAGCAATTTATTTTCTTCTGTGCTTACCATTTTATTCAAACAAATGAAAAAAAAGTTTTATTTTTTTTACTCATGTGGTTATTTTAAAACCATTTTGTTTAAAAATTTCAAATATTTTAAGGTTTCTAAATGGCTGATCTGAAAATTGAAATATTTATGTCTGGCAATGGATAATACTAAATAATATGCTGCCAAAAGAAAGTTATAGATAAACTAGAATAAAGTATGGTTACAGATAATAAAGTTTTAAATTTCGCTAATATACTGAATACCTATCATATTCTGTTTAAGTTAGTGGTTTTTATTTTAACCTTTATATGCTTTACTAATTTTAAAAATAAAACATCGAAATGTGGGTGGAATATGAAAAAAATGGGAGTCATGTGGCGGACTTTTTGTTAGATCAAAAGAGATGGAATATTATCATTAGCATCGTACGGCGATAAATTAAACTTTTCTCATTCTAGTCGGGGCATCGACGATAAAAGGAAATTTTTTATCTTTAGTAGATTTCAATTATAATTTTTACTTTTTAATTGTATTGAATTTGATATTTATAGTGCCCGTAAGCATTTCAAATCATTGATTAACATTATAACAAATTTTTTCTCTATAAAATCTCTGAAAAGGGATGTGTTTTCGTTTTCGGATTCCGTAAAATAGTGACTCGTCCCCACAGGCTTGAAATTGATAATGTTTTTTTTTTCTGTTTATTAGGAAAATCATTTAAAAATAAATGCAATCATCTGTCAGTTAGAGACTTGTAAGGATATTCGATAATATTACGGACTTAAAAAAAAAAACGGTCCAATTTCAGAATTTTTTAGAAGAAAAAGATATTACACCAATCATAACTAAGCCATAGATAAATGTTGAGAAGTGTAATTATCGATGTTAACGAGTACCCAGCCTGTAGCTTCATCCACACTTTATTAAGAGTATACAAAATATTTAAAGTAACGATATTCAACAAAAATACACTTATTCGTGTTGTGGCACCTGTATAAGTCTTATTTCAGTCTATTTTTTTTAAATTTTAAGTCACTTTTCAACTACTAAGGTGTTACAATCACTACAGTGGGTATATTCTATTCAACAACAGCATACAGCATTCATACACGGTCACTCATCTAAGTACTGGCTGCGTCTGTATTTACGTCTGTGGAAGGTCGACAGTCTTTTAGTAATGGATGCAATAATTATATTTATCAGAAAGTAATTGATTTGATCGTATTGAAGCCATACCCACACAGCTTGCTTCGATTTTAGTTTTTCATTCATTAAAGAATTATATACTCCTTTCATTCTTTATACAAGTTTATTCTTTACATCCCTTTATGCGAAGAAACAAGAATATACTTTATCGTCGTAAATGTTGAATCGACCATACGTTTATTAAAGCATTTCGATATCCTTTATATTTTATATGATACACTTTCCAAAGTCAGCTTTTGTTTTATCGGTAATTTTTTTTTTTTTCCAATATTTATTTTATATACATTTCTACACTCTCATACTTTATTGGACGCAAATACCCTCCTATAGGTAATCTTTCTTTTATCGTTTCAGTTTAAGTTCAACGTATTTTTCTTTTGATTTCACCAAACACGTTTTATTATTACTTTATTCCGTTTGTATAATATATGAATATGCTTTTTAAGTTTCTAGATATAATATCATTGAGATTACTCTGAAAACCAGAGTCTTTTTTTTTTTGCCTAGTACAAATCGTTTAAATATGGTTATTGCTAAAAATGTAAGCTATCCAAAATTTATAAAATTCATTAAAAAAAAACACACTGCTAGTTAAGGACACAAAACTTCCTCTAAAGATACAAATAAGCTCACTTAATTAGCTATAAGTGCGTTACGTCTTCATCAAATGTGTTACTGTTTGGATATGAGATGAAAAAATCGTTTCAATTTTATAAAATTTTCGGTACCATTAAACTGGCGAAATTAATTTAATG
The DNA here is from genome assembly GCA_020423425.1 of Chrysopa pallens. Classification (NCBI taxonomy): domain Eukaryota; kingdom Metazoa; phylum Arthropoda; class Insecta; order Neuroptera; family Chrysopidae; genus Chrysopa; species Chrysopa pallens. Next base: position 14,592,663 of record CM035594.1, read on the forward strand.
TTTTTCCTCTTAATATCCAAAATAATCAATATCAAAAATATTCAAGTCATGCCTATGTCATCATGCAACTGTTTACAATATTTCAACAAGATCGGATGACGGCTTCACGATTCATCGATATTGATATCGGTGTTTATGTGAAAATATCCATTATGGAATATATTTAATTAAAAAGCTATCTATATCTCTGGAACACTTTACTGATGCGACTTGGATACGAAGTACAATATATATTTTCAACAGTATATAGCATAAAATTCTCTGTTACAGTAGGCTTGCGTATTTTTTTCATTTTTAATTTGTTCCGATTTTCGGTTTTGATGTAGTAACGATGTTCTAGAGTAATCGATTCTAACACAATTTTGTCTACCTCAAGACCTAAAATCATCTGTGCATGTTAAAATTACATTTTAAATTTTTCCGTGACATATACTAGTCTTTTGAGTGGAAATATTGTTTTTTATACTGCCATTGTCGTAAATGAACATTCTCAGCTGGAAACTTATAAAAAATGTTTTTATATAATTCATTTTGTCTATAAAATTTCCTACCTTGATTTTACTTTTCTTCTGTCGTCGTGATAAAGTTATTGATTCAGCCACTAAGTATCATTCACACAACGATTTTCCAACGATTTATTCCTACTTTTCTCTATCAAAAAAACTTTTTATCGCATGTATTTTCTTGATATTAACATCGTTTTGCAAGCTACCAGTTGGTGATATTTGATTTAGACATAGCACATATACATCACATCACGTATTCTAGTAAATATCGTATATTCGATGTGATTTGTATAATTCATTGATCTATTATATAAAATAGATTTCATATATATCCATATTTTACAATATCGAAATACTGCTTTAATAATGTGATGAAATTTTTAATACTATGTATGAATTTAATATATAAGAACGATTTAGGATTGTTGTGAGCATAAGTCATTCGTAAGTCATAGTTGATAGAAAATTCTAAATTTTTGTACACTGAATTTTTGTATCAAGTCATAAAATTTGAGTATTTTTTAAATTTATAATTATTTTTTAAACGATTCGAAGAAACGAGTAATTGTTGAAACCAGCATTATTATATAAAAAGTTAACCACGAAATTACAGACAATAAGAGCATAAATGAGTCTAGACTTATACTTATTTTGAAATAGTACATATATGGAAAACTACCGAGTTTTATGATACAATACCTATGTTTTCGTAGTTGCTGTTTTTTTTCCAGTATTTTCTTTTTCATCTCATAATGTAAAGATAACACAAAATTTTCGAAATGATAACAATAGTTTACTATTAAAATGAAAAATAAACTAAGAAATAATTATAAGCATTATTTTATTTAATTGATAATAAATTGTTTGGTTAAAATGATCATGTACAATTTTCATAAAAAGATAATGACTCAATAATGAAGCTAATTCATTTATTATTTATGAATTGTTAGGCATTGTTTATTTCCAATAAATTAAATTATATCTATTCATTAGATTCAATTAATTTCGTGTTTAAATAGTTTATTCTATTTGCGAATAAATAGTTTAGTAGAAGATCATTAGTTAAAAATAATTATTCTAATTCGAAACTGCTCTACACTGTTTCGATTTTGATGATTATTAAAAATGTACCTAGCTATTTAAAAATACTTCAATCCTTATGGTTTAAAATTCTGGTGGAAAAACTGAGTGACTCTTTTCTTTTGAAATTCTTTGAATTGTCATTCTTTAATCCAACAACCTTTAGCTGATCGTAAGATTTGTTTGGAAGTACTTTTAGGAACAAATTTTTTTAATAAAATATGATATGATTTTCATAATATTAATTATATGACACTTATAATGTCTTTAGTTATTTGTTCTGGTTGTAAACACTTTTATCTTTTTGTTTTATATAAAATAATAATCATTCTTGTCGAACTAATTGATTTGTTACGTCATAGGAATAAATACTTGAAGCAAATTAACAAACCATAATGATTACTTTCTATACAATTTCATTAAAAGATGATAAGAATATATTAAATATATATAAAGATTTTAATATAAATATTGAAATCCAAATTGTATATTTCTATATTCTCTATAATGGCTAGATTTTTTATTAAATAATGGCAGTTTTTCTTACTAAAGGATAAGCGCCAACTTTGAATGGTTATTATTAGTAACGATAATTAAAAAATTATTTGTTTATTTAATTCAAAATGATTTTTAACGTTTTAGTCCATTTTTTAAAGTCGGTTCTCTTTTTTTGAAAAAATATTAATTTTTGCTTTTTAGAGTTCATTTAAAAATTTTTATTAGGACATTTGTTATAGATTGTTTTAAAATTGTTGTTTCTTATCCCTATTGTTTCCTACAAATTCGATTTGAGGAGGATAAATCAAATAAAGTATCGGATTAAATTAAATCTATAATTTTTATTTTAAATTACATAAAATGGTTTAGCAACCCTATATAAAATTGAAAATAATCAGCACCTTGTCATTTTTTATAAATGCATTGTAGATATTTCATACTTGACTATTTAAAAGCATTACTGATTTCTATAAAATGATTGTGAGAGTTTGAAAATCGACAATAATCGATAATAAACTATCTCTTATTCGAAATTCTGCATTTAAATGTTTGTACAATAAATTTAGACATTTCATAAAATGACAAATTATTGATCTGACCTCGAAATATAAATAGTATTGATCAGGGCTGTACTGAAGTAGTTTAAAAAATACAATAAAGTTGATATTTTCTTTGATTATTCACTGTAAATATTTGCTTGTTTTGGTGCGTTTATTTTAAAAGGAATATGAATGATTGGTATTCTGTGTCGACGATCGAATTTTTATTAAGTAGATGTCATTTAAAATGTAACATAAAATCGATTATATTGCATTTCATGTAAGATAATGAGAAAAATGTTCATTTACAGGTATAAATAACCCATGGCGGCTATTCATTTTCGAATACTGAAAAGATTAAATTTGAAAAAGTGCCTCCAAAAAATTTTATTTAAATTTGGTAAAGAATATTTATTATTTATTTAAAAAAATTGTAACTTATATTTGGTCAAAGTATGACATTGTTATTTCTGTGAGAAAAATCTTTCATTTAACATTTTTGTATATATTTTTTATATTTATACTTGCATTCATCTTCAATTTCTGTTTTTTGAATAATTTTCCTTTAAGAAAATCTGTACCAAAAATGAATAAAAATGTGCAAAATCATAATTGATATAATGTGTAAAAATCTTGTACAAAATCACAATAAGTTTTCTGATTTATTTCCATTCGTCCCTGTAAATAATTGTATTAAAAGTTAATTAATTATAACTTAACTTCAATGTGAATTTTCTTTAATCATAAACTTTATTTCCATTATTTGAAGTGAAAATTACAAACTCACTTAATCATTTATTGAAATTAATACTTCAAAACAAAATCTTAACAAGGGTTCAACTATTCAATTTATGCATTTTAATTATTATTTTGATTTGATTCTGAAAATTGTTATGAAAACAACTTAAAACATTTTTGATAAATATTATTTTTTTAAATTTGTACATTTTATGAAAAACACATAAAATTTATAAAACTTACAATATTCCTTAATAAGTTAAATCGATTAATTTTAGGTCGTTAAATAAGCAATGCTTGTAATGCTTGCCGTCAGAAAGCAAATTTTTAATTTGTTACGTAATTTATTCTCGAGTTAAAATTAAAATACGCATGCCATTATTTAATTGAAGAAAGTTTACTGAATAGTGATGTATTTAAAAAAAAAAAAACGTTATTATTGGATTTACCGAAATCGTACGGCTGAATGATTTTTTTTTATAATACAATTTTGAATTGTATTAAAACATCTTTTTATAGTCAATCAGACATAAAGTCAAATAGACTATAAGCCCCGTTGTTTCGAAACCATACATTTCTTATTGCTTAAAATATGTTATTTATCCAACAAGTTAATTTATTGATTAATTTGTCAACGACTACTAATTTAACTATTATTTTCATTCGAAATTTTATACTATTAGTATCTGCGTCTTGAACTTTTCGATGCTTATAATGAGCTAAATACTGAGATTTGTATACTATTTTAAAGATATTGCTTTGAAAACTTAAAATATCGTTTTAATTAATTGATTTCATGAAATCAAAATAATTCATCCGTTAATTTTAGTGTGTTTAATTATATTAATTAATATTCAAATTAGTATTGATTATATTATTTACGTTAATAACTCACTTGGCTATTTGTATTTGAATACAGTGTTATTCAATTAATTTTCGTTAACTATGAAACTATCGAACTTTAATTTTGAAACTATTGAACATTAATAACAAATCAATACAGTGAATTATTGTATATGACCATTTAAAATTAAAATTATAAATATTATAAATATTACTTTAATATTTTAATAATATCTTTTGAAGTCGACACAAATCTAATTTTAATCTAATTTAAAGTGAACGATTATCGTCAAATTCAAAACTAAAATATTTTGCTCATTATACATAATTACAGATTTTTTTAAGCCAGTTCTTTTTAATCGAATATTTTTTTAACCTTTGTGTTTAAAACAAATATTACGTGATAGAATCAAAAAAATTCTCTTTTTTAGTAGTTAATTCATCCCTCTATCAGAAATTATATTATATTTTTAATATGATGTAAGGTAGATAACAAATGATGTTTAAATAAGCTTATAATTTTCGAAGATCTTTAGAGAATAATATCATAGACAATTTAAAAATTTAGAAATAATACAAAAACTTAAGGATATTGATTATTAAATATCGTCTTGGTATTTTAATCAAAGACTGACCGTAATAGTTTTAAAACCTACACAAACCGGAGATAACAGGACGCCAAATACGAATACCCATACTTAATCAATCCTAAATAACACGGGCATATTATTATGAACGCAAGGATTGTAAAACGAATTTTATTATAAATTGAAAATGGGATACATGTCACTGGAATATTTTTTTAACTATTTTAATATTACTTCTGGTAGGGTTTTTACGAGGGATGTTTTTCAATTTTAATTTGTCACGGGATATAATTCCCCAGTATTTGGTTATTCCCCAGTATTGCTTTTATCAGAAAAATAGATACTCGAATAAATTCGTGGTTGGAACATTCAACATGTTTTTCAAATTTACTGACAGGTAGGTATTTTAATTTTCTTAGTATAGATAAGTTTCATGTATATTGTATTTTACTTCAGTAAAATGTTTGCATCTACTGAAAACAAATTACCAATTCAAATATCATGGTAGTTACACATATATCTATAAATTTGATGTGATGGAAGTTTGCAATTATAGTTATTATATGTAAATAATTTATGGACTTAGAATACTAATTAGATTATATTTGTAACTATTGTCTATGTGAGCTCATCTTTCAGACACTGTTCTTATAGTTTTTTAAGTTTGAATCATTTTACAAGACAAAGGCGTGAATATTTATCACCATATTGCACTTATAAATGCGTTGAACAGCGATCTCAGAATCAGAAAACTAAAATATATAGAAAGTTAAAAAGCTTTAAAATTAGTGACGGTACAATGGAGAGGAACGAATCGATAAGGAATTTTAAGTAGCTCTTTATAGCTGAGAAACACAATTAATTATACGATGAAAATTTTCAGTTCACTCTTGTTTACATAATATTTTTTCATTTACTCTATTTAAAAATCATAGTATATTCCTTGTTCACATCTGACACACAAGGTAAATTCGGAAGTTATCAGAACACAAGCTGTCGTTCTTACGGGTTTCTAAGACTCTCCTGAATGACAAAATAAGTTGACCTCTTCGTTCATTATTAACGAGGTTTATTTACTCTAATTTTTGTCAAATTGCTTAGATCGGTGTACACTATATCAGCGATCATGCATCATACATTAATACTATCCGTAATGATCAAGTTTCGGTTAATCCTGTACCGATAATGTGAATTATTAGATTATATTTTACTTAATATTTTACCCAATTAAGATTCTTGGCATATTTTTTAACATAATTTCTACTGAGCTATGAGCACTACGCCATATTTTTATTTCACTAATATATAAAAATTACATTAATCTACTAAAAATGTTAAGGAAACAAAAATAATTAATCGTCATATAGGATAATTAAACTGTAAACAAAAAATTAATCAATAATAAACACTTCGTGATATTTATCAGATAGATTAAAAAATACGTTGGCGTAGAAAGATAATACATTAAAAGTATTTATATTTAATTCAATTGAATTAAATAAATTTTATGCTTTAATTTATTCAAGTACACAATAATTTATTGAATCAGATGATAATTGATATTATATCAAACTGTGCGCTACAAACTATGAGTTTTTCACACTTAGTAAATTAAAGTTTGTTGAATAAATCAAATTTAAAACAGCCTAAAAAATATTTATAAAGCTGGTTTTCAAATTTTTATATATTATATGTACGAAATATACTAGCAATGTGTTGAAATGTATTTATTTCAATTTAAATAACTAATTTGAAAACTGTTGAAAATAGACCAAATCATTTACTGTATACTGGAGACAATATATCTTCCACAAGTCTGCATATTTTGTATCCAACCGGTTCATGCACATAAATTAACCTAGACAAGCTTTATTATGCATATAATATATTTATTTTGTTTTACTACACAGTGTTCTACTATAAACTTTGCCTCTGAATACCTTTAAACTTTTGAAATTTAACAAAAAATAAAAAATTACAATCATATTACAAACTTGAAAATATCGTTCGATACAAATTATTTAATAGCATGGATAATTATATTATATAAGTTTTAATTATCTGTATTTGAGCTGGAATTGTTGCTTGTATATATTGTTCATGACACACAGATTCAAACAAAAATTACTTCTTTCTTTTCAAAAAACAAATCTTTTTGTATTTGCATTATTCGTTTTTTTTACCCAACGTTTAAAGGATTATATGCTTAAAATCTCTTAGCATTTTTTTAAAAATATTCGTACAGTTCAATAGTCAAACCATATCTTAGTGTCTAAAATTGAGAAAGTTCACATTACTAACAGGACATTAATGATATGTTGTGAACTCAGAAAAGGCAACAAAATACCGAAAAATTTAATTTTGTTTACTAGGATGTGGAAATTGATTTTTTCACCTTATATCCGAATATTTAATCAATCGGTCGAACTGATCCTAACATAGCCATTTTAAATAAACGTATTCATACGAGTTTATTCTGTCGAGAAAGTCCATTATTGGCATTGTATTTTTATAAGATTCCACTAAACAAACACTGTATGATCCTTTATTTTGTTTAATTTCAGTAAATTTGTATTTTTGAAAGTATGAAAGCCAAAATCATTGTAGTATATACTATTTATATCCTATATATCCTGGAGATATATAGGGTAAGCCCGTGGGAGGTGGTCGAAGTTTTAGGAGACGCTATAATAATCAAACAAGTAGTGTTATTTTTACAAAATATTTATTTCAGACTAATATTGAATTCTTGAGCTATAACATATCACAGCAAACTTCTGATATCAAAAATTTCTATATGTTCCGACTGGTAATGTCTTCTGAGATATTGGGCAGAGATGACTGTTTCATCAGCCTTATCCTCCGTTTATTTTTATTTTTATTATTCAGTGCTTATTTCAGTTTTTTTGCTGTTCTCCTTGACTATGTGCGTTTGGGAAGTTAAAGTAATGCCCATTGTATGTGATTAAAATGTAACTGTTATTGATCTTCAAAATACAGTTCGAGTAGGTGACATTTCTATCGAGCTGCTTACAAAATAATACTATGCTGTAGCCATATTTAGCAGGCGAAATAAGGCCATCTCTTGTTAATCAACCGGGAGAAGTGTTCACATCGATATAAAAATACTAAGAATTAATAAATATTAACCACTTCTATAATGGTGCATTCTAGCCTCAATATTTAAGAAAACACAAGATCTAGATTTGTAAACACAAAAAAAAAAAAAAACTTTTTTATTTGGAAAACCTATTAACCGATGTTTACTTATATTTCATTATCAGTTTGCATGTGCTGTCTATTTTGATAGAAGTAAACTAAGCATAAAATAATACAATCTATCAATTGGCTCCAAAAATAATAGGACTGGTCATCTTTACCGTACTGCCATTTACCCCGAACTTACCCTACACATAGACATAGTACATTGTAGGAACTAAATAAAATAAAACGGAAACAGATATAACCATAACGACGACCAAACCTGCATCTGATCGTATCATGTACAAAAGTATTATCCAATTAAACAACAACAAAAGTATTTAACGTTATGTTTAAAATTGTTGTAGGATATCTCTTATTATATTAAAAGCAATGATAAACACAATTTAATTCAAATATTATTATTGTTACCTCTATTTTATGTAGTCATATAGGAGAAATTTTTTGCACCCGAAAATACGATACTGAATATCCATGTCATCTTTATTGGTTTATATTATAGATATATGTGTGTTTGTGAATATTGCTTCATATTTTTCATTCCAAATAAAAAGATTTTCTTCTTTTTCATATAATTTTAAATTTTAAACAAGTGAAGATAATAACTAACACAGTTGATTGTTTAGATACTCTACATATGGTTGGATACCAATGTTTTGACTATTTTTAATTAGCATTCATAAAATATTATAAATATCCAGTCTATACAGTTATATATACTTATATACTTATAAAAAGTATTATAATTAACAATATGTTAATTATGCTTAAATTGTATTTTTTGTATTGAATTTTTAGAAGTTGGGTGAAGGATCCATTGGCCCCAATAGACTAATTTTGCGTATTCACAAACTAAAACTTACTTTTTATATTTGGAGTCACCAAAATTTCAGGTCGTTATTTATTTTTGTATTTGAGTTGCCATGATGAACGAACGGACAATCGGAAATCGATTAATTAGGTGTTTCTATGAATAGCTTACAAAAACTTTGGACTTTAGACTATAATTATATGCTTTGAAATATTATGTATGCCGAGTATAAAAAGAGCTTGAAAGTTTTTTGGACAACAAAATTGAATTTTTATTTTTTGAGTCTTTAACAGTTTTTGTGTCCAAGCATAATTTGAATAATAAAATAACACACAGAGCAAAATATTTCCGGTGTTTGAACGGGAGAATCGATTTATTGACATAGTTACTTAATCTTAATTAAATTAATACAAATCGAATTTCTTGTTGTCCAATGATTTTCAAGCTCACTTTGAAATTTAAAATAATATGGAATTTAATGGAATATAAAGTTAGCAAAAAATGTTTTTATTTGGAAAGCAAATTATGAAGCAATATTCACACCTATACATATCTATGTAAACAAATAATAATTGGGGTTTATAAAAAAACATTTTCATCTATATTTATTCAACTGTTGTATAAATAAAATACATTTTACTATAATAATAATAACACCAAATAATAATAATAATGATAATAAATGATAATAATAACTAACAATTGACATGAATATTACAAATTATTACGATATACAGAGAGTGATATTAGATGACAACGTAACAGACCGAATGTAACGAATATACTTCGAGCTCGTGGACGTTTTGAATAACGATAATTCTGTGACGCTTTAATTTTTTTAAGTGATGAGTCACAATCTGATAAGTACGGTAACCATGTTCAGCTAAGAATTAGTCCTGCACGTGTTCAGTTCTTATATTTGAAAAGAGTGAAAAAGACACGAGTTTGAAGAAGTTTTAAGAAATATTTTTAAAAAAATCTATAAATTTGATCGAACATCTTACTTGAGGTGTCTTGGGGAAATGGGCATGTCAGGTTTTACCAAACTTACTTTTTTTTTATTTGTCATTTTTAGTTCTAAACTTATCCTCTTTGATTTTTTTACTGGTCTTTGTCTATTTGCCTTTGCGAAGCTAAAGCTATACCCTTTGACCGTATAAGGTATTAGATCTATAATAGACGTTGTCTCGGATAAAAATAAAACTGTATCTGAGTTTTGACATACAGATGAATTAAAAGGAATTTCTATCGGGCTGATAAAAAAACATACTTTGCTGTGTCAATCTTTACCAGACCAAATGTGGTCATCTCTCCTTAATAAACCGAGGGAGATGGCCACATCGATATACAAATGAATAACTAGGAATTGATGAAAATTCTGGAGTACAGCATATTTACAATACCAATCAGAGAAAACTATAAACGTGTAAATTTGTTTTCGGACTTTAATGGGTTTTCTAAATAAAATCACTTTGAACGTGTTGCTTATAGCCTATAATCTACCTTTTGGTTCCAAAAATAATTCGTATCCATCTCCCACAAACGGCCATCTCCCGATCTTACCCTTTATTCTATAAATGAAAATTCTATGTGTTCTTGTGGGAAAAATTCTGGACGCTCCAGCTTCGTTACTTTTAGTAATGGACCAAAATTACAAAGAACCTTTTTGATGTAAAATTTTATTTTGAATAATTTGAATTGGAATTATTTTTTTATATAAATTATTTCTTATCAAAATCCACTCCCATCCTTTTCAAATAAAAAAAAGTGATGACGCCCACTATCCAGGCGATTAACAAGTCGAACTCTTGCCAAACGTGGTTACCCTACTTAGGATTCTATGACTCACCACTGAAAATGTGACAGGCTTACAAAAATACCGTTGCCCAATCCGAGCACAAGCTCTTAGCCTATAAACGTACGTACGTATAGTAATAATGCTATCTATGGTATACCTAGCATTCGTATACACCAGTTAGTACCTTGTACGCATTTTGCATAATTGATGAATAAATAATACACGTATTATTCATACATTATTTTCACGGTACACATATAAATAATGTATTATATATAAATAGTATCATCATAATGATATTTATTTATATAAATACATCTAGTGACGATAACAACTAACAGTATCAATTATTTCGATACTATGTGTAATTGAGAAAACTATAGAAGCCTTATCTACGTTGTTTTTAGAAATAGCGAAAAAGAAAAGGTTTGTATTGTAAAGATTGTACCTACTAAATGGAGTAATATACGAACCGAGGTTAGTTGAATACAAATGCAAGTATGCTAGTCATGGTGCTATTGTTACTATATAAATGTATGTAGATGCTTATTTATATATGTCAAAAATTGCCCTACATGTCTAAAGAAATATTTGGATAAATATAAAAAATAAATAAAATTAAAATGAATGCAAATCGAGGCCTACTAAATACTAACGCAATAACGTTACCCATAGTGCTGTTGCTTCTATTATAAACAATATGTAATATATTCAGACACTTATATAAAAAGGTATCGGTAACGATGGCATTGAAGGGAGTTCAAGGAATTTTTCCAGTCTCAAAATTCATACCTAAACTAAAAAAGTTTTCACAAAAAAAAAAAAAAAGAAACTTTTTTATCTTAATCGTATAAAGGACATATAAAAGCTGTTTCATGATGACAATCGGTTTCCGTACTTTGTATACTGTGATTAACCACCACGGCACAAGAATATATATTCTAATATATATTGGTTGTATTACTGATCTTACTGTTAACCAAAAATCCCTACAACTCTTCTGGATTATGTCCAATCGAGGTTGTTATTATAATTTTTATAGATATTTGTATGACAAATTATTCAAATGACAAATTTTATGTAATCACACTGTAATTGTATGAATAATATTTGGTTGTCCATAGTGAAAACTATGTAAACATAATCGTATTCTATTCCAATATACTGAATTGATGTAAATTATAAACATTTTCTATTGGATATCATAATATTTATTTGATAAATAATATTTTTTATAACGTTTATATTTAGACCACATCGTACACAGATTGACCCTAAAGGCCATCCCTGCAACTTCCCGCAAATTTCATACCTAAGCACTTAAAATTTAACATATAACAATGTTTTTGAGATAAAAATTTGGTTTTTGAGCTTTGATGTTAAAAAAACACTTATTACCGAATATTTCGTTAACGATATCTCTCGAACCAATCAACAGATTTTTACGTTCTTGGTGGCGATCTGCTCTGTTTTTAAAGCTTTAATAATTATTCTATTTCATCAAAAACGATAAGAAAAGAAATGTCGAAGCTATGTAAAAAAAAACACTTTTATATGAAATTTTTCGTTTACGATATCTCTTGAACGAATCAACCGATTTTAACCGTTGGTGATCGATGTGGTTTATCAAGGCCGTTTAAAAGTTATTCCAAAAAAACCACTTAAAAAAAATTTTTTTCGTAGTTTTTTTGAGATTTCTTGGAATCTACTGGTCCGAATCGGTTCAAATTTTCAGGAAATCTAAGTGATTCTTTTTGAAACGCCACTTGTTCAAATCGGTCTAGCCGATTAAAAGTTATAAGCGGGTCACATACTTATAATATACAAACACACACACAAACATACAGACAGGGTGACACCCTCACAGAAACCGTCAAAATAGTTTTCTAGGACCTTAAAACGTCGAGATCTGATGAAAACTCGATTTTGTTAAAACGGGGTAAAACCAATAACTTCCTTGAAACTCTTCGATTTTCTTAGCGGGAAGTTAAAAACAACCACTGATATTGCCGCTGCTATATATTTGAAAATTTTCTATCATACAAGTCTGAAAATTTAAGTCTGTTATATTATTTGTTGTAGTAAGTTTTATGAGACGTTTACAAAATCAAAAGACAAGTTGAGATATCAAAGCTAATTATTTAAATACTCCACACTATGGTTGGGTATCTATGTTTGACCTAGTTTTGATTATCAGTATCAATAAAAAGTGAACTAGTTTACTATTTAAGTATAACAAACAAGTATAAAAAACAAATAACAGAGTTTAATGTTTAGATAATCCACATATAATTGAATTGTTTTTAGTCATTAGCATTCATTAAATACTCTTAACATTCAGTTTATGTAGTAATCGGAATATATAAATAGTTTACACGTTAGTTGTAATTATGATTCGTTAAGCCTATTGAGCCAATGAATGTCCTATGGGTCTTTTCGGTCTGAACGTAGTATATAACAGAGTTTATCAGATACTCCACGTATACCTGAATAGTTCTTAATCATTAGCATTCATAAAATACTCTAAACATTCAGTTTATGTAGTAATATTTAAACAGTTTATATGTTAGTTGTAATATATCATTAGTTTAACCAATTGGCCTATCCTGCGGGATCCGATAAATAGAAGTCGTCAGATGTGGCAAATTTTTAAATACGCTTCAGCCTTTATATTAAAACTATATTTACATGAAGAATTTTTGTTCTTTCATTTTTACAACTTGATTATGTTGAATAAAATTATAAAATTTCGATGGAAAACACCAATTGCATTTTCTATATATACGTATATATCAATTTGTACATAGTTAAATATTTATTAGTCGGTATAATATAAATATTAAGCATATATTATAGTTTGAAATTTGTAATAATATTACCTATGTAGTTTGTTTAATGGTGAACGATGATAATTAAAATCCCAGTGGTTAATTGGTTACATCAAATTAAACAAATCACTTATAATCGTTTTAGGGTTCCGTCATTCGATGGATAACAAAGCTAATTGGTTCACTGTCATTGACTTTCTTTTTTTCAAAAATTGAATAAATTACAAATTGGGGATTAACTAAAACCTTGGCGTAGTATCTATAGTCAGGCGGGAATAAAATATTAAATAATATAAACGATTTTTGCGATTGATTTTAATTAATCAATTTTGAATTGATTTTATTCAAAAACAATTATGGTTTTACTTACCATCAGTTGCCTGGGATAAATTTAAGCAAATCAATAAATTTATTTCTCTAACGATTGTTATAGTAATTCATATAGTTCTTCATACTTCACAAGTATTTGGAACTACTTAGAGTTAAAAAGATAGGACAAACTAATTTTATCTGTAATAGATATTGCTCAAGATAATATCGGCCTGATTTGCCAATAAATTTTATATAACAGTTTTAAACATTCAAATTCTAGCTATTTAAAAAATAATAATTATTCCAGAATTTCATTTAAAATTTATACAAATAAATATTTATTATTTTGTTATTAAAAATTCATAATTCAAATAAATAAATTATTCTTTGATAATAAAAATTACTAATTTTTAATCTTCAACATAGTTTTAATTTTTTTACTTCTTACGTTATACCAAACGTCTTAACCATCATTTTACGGTTGTAGATCGCACTTGATCGATTTTTTACCAATAATTATTTCAGTTTTATTACATCCAGTTTGCCAATTTATTTGAGCGTAAGTAATTGCAATTTAAAATTGCTTTAAGCAATTTTACAAATGTGTTTACTTTTTAAATGTACCTACTATCGAGAAATTCTCAAAGGGAGATAATCATGCAAATTTTAGGACTACTTCGTATGAGTAACTAAAAAAAATTATGTCATCACCTTACAAAATATATGTCCCTACCGTAATTGATAAAACTATCAAGAAAATATCACTAAATTTGATACATTTTGAGAGAAATCGTAGAAATTGTATTTTTCGAGAAGAAATCAATCTTTTTTTTTGACAGTTCCATGGTTCAACTTACACTCAGCTTCAACTGTATTTTTAAGTAATTGTCGAATACAATTTTGCTTCGAGTGAATTACAACTAATTATGTGTTTTTTGAAACAAAATTTTAACTTGCGTCAAAATTCCCAGACTCTGTTATCTGTTTGATGTAAATTTTGTGTTTGTCGTTCAAAATTGTTATTTTAATTACAGTAGTTTTTCCATAAGCGGTTGGGTTGCAACTCTACGAGCCGAAAAAAAAGATCATATTGATTTTAGTATATTAAGAAATTTATTATTCTTTTGGTTTTTGAATGGTTTTTTGAAATGTTTGCTAAAAATGATTCTTTGATTAAAGATTCTTTGCAAAATCTAGAATTAATATTGTCTGATCTTTTCAATGGATATCACAATTTTCCCATGCACAGCTATGAAATGTGAAAAAGATTGTCTTTTTTACATTTGATAACACAAGTACGAGATTTTTAAATTTTTTTTCCATCGAGCTTACCCTATATATGAAGTAAAAATCAGAGAATATCAAAATATTTATTAAATATTAAAAAAAAAAAATTAAACTTTGTTTAGGAAATTTTATAGATAATATTAAATTTTAAACAAGCCAATAATTAAATTCGATTACCACCTATTTGAAAATGTCAAGGGACACTAATAACGTATATGTATTGATTGTAACTAATATTGTTGATATCTGCTGTAAACATATCAAGTACATTTATTAAATCGTTAATAATGTATTATCTATTTATTAGGTACTCATTGATGCTTTATTTATTAATTTATTAAAGTTTACCTTGTGGCTTTACACATGCGGGATTTGTAAATGTAAAATATAACATTTAATATATACGAATATTAGTACCGGCTCAGATGCCAAGTAGACTAGAGATTGTGGGTTCGAATCTAGTAGGCGGCAGTTTAATTAAATAGAGATATAGAGGTAGTTAATTTACCATACTGTCGTCACTTGGATAAGATCGAAGAAACAACATAATAACTTGAAAATCGGCAACTTGTGCATCTTTTCCTTTTGGTGAAAGAGTGTTCTAAAAAAAACTACAGAGAACCAAAACATCTTGGTACAAGCAACGGGGTGGTGGTTCTCCTCTAAATAAATTCTATGTTTACGAAAATTCCATAAATTAGATGTATGTGGAATTTTTTACTACTGGGAAAAACAACAATTTATAATAACGAAATTTGAACACTTTTTCACAACAAGGTTAATATAATACCAGTTTTCCCTATCTGAAAAGAATTCTATAACAAAATTTCAAATTCTGAACGATATAAGATTTAAAAATACTTTATAGCAATATTGATATTTATACAAGGTCAATCTAAGCTTACCAGACACTCTGTACCCTCTCTTGATATCATGTCGTGTAATGTAATTTAATTATTTTTAAAATAAATTAAAACAAACTTAAAAATAAAAACTACATTGTTTTTGTTGTAATTGTAGAGTATTTTGTTTGCTTGGCATACTTATAATATTATTATAATAAAGTTCTGCTATTAAATACTTTGCCACTAGAAGTGATTCAAGTATCGTCACTAAAGTCATTGTGTTTGTCGTTTATTCTTTGTTGTCTGTCAAATACAATGTATTTTTTAATAGAATTAAATTTTTCCTATAATAAGTTTTACTTTGCCGGACACTGTGAACTAAGTATGTTAAGAAAATATCATTTATGTATTTATAAATCTTTTTTCATAAGTTCAGCAAAACATATGTACGTATCGATACTTTTTCATTTTTGATATCATCGTCGGCGGTCGGTATCTGACTCACTCAAAGTGCATTGATAAACCTTCACTGATAGGTCATTAAATCCAGATGCTGTTTTTTAGTTATTGTACTGAGAAAAAGTAGATAATTTAATCCGTATCTTTTTTACTTGGAATATTAAAGTATTTTTAAAATACAGGTTGATAGATTATAAAGTTATAGTTTCTAAAAATTACATTTGAATTAAGGGGACATCAGAACTAATATTTTCAGTAAAAACTTGACACAGACAATTTGAAAATTTGAAAATATAACTTTCTTTTACGATTGTATGGTAAATAAGTCAAAAAATATTTCTTTAAATTCAATCTTTAATGGAATAAAAGGAAAAAGAGCTATTAATAAAGTTTATTTGTTGAATTTTTTGTATTAAAATTAAGGGCATATTTAATATTAAATAGTGGAAACGCCGACTTATATACCCAATTTCCGGTTAATCGAAAAACGGTGAGAGTATCAAATTTAACTTGTAAGATTTGATTATAGAAAAACATCGGGGTAGGTAACATTAACTAAACGCTTGAAAAAATAAACATTTGGCTTTAAAAAATTTGGGTTTATTCCGTTTCGAAAAAATTGTAACTTGTAACAGATAAGGTCTTCCACTTTAAAAAATATAATGCGACGTATTGAGCAGACATCGAATATAAAAGTCTAACTGAACTTGGTTTTTCATTCGATTATCATTTATTGTTTTTTATCCTTTGAACTGTAGAATAAAGATGGTTAAAATTAGATACTAATAAATTTCAAATATAAAATAATATATTTATAGATTTATTTGTTAATAAAATGAAAATTTCTTTAATATAGATTTGCTGACATTTAATTAAATTTTATAGTTGGATTATCAAACAAAACCAAATTTAAATTATTTATTTGATAATATAATAATAAAATAATAATCAAGAACATGAAAAAAGTTTATATAGCAGGACCTGAAGGTATTTGAGAAGGTAAAAATCGAATTCATTCTGTCAATAGAATTGTGTTATTCTAGTCCGACTTTTTTACGACACTCCTCCAATTTTTTGTTTGTTATACTTTAAAGGAATATTTTAAAATGGAAACTTATAAACCTTTGGGCGCATCTTCATAGAAAAATTCGTTTTTAGTTTGTTTTCGAACTTGAAATACGAGCATTTCAGTTATTAGACACATATTAAACACTTTTGGACGCAGATGTAATTTTTCTGAAAAAACTTCTTGTTTAAACAATTAAAGCTCGAAAAACAATTATTATAAGCTATAAGTTCCCACAATTATAAATCAAAATAAAAATTTTGAGCTAAAAAAAACTTGACATGAAAACATTACCTTGAACGAGTATTTTCAAAAAATACAATCAAAATATATCCAGTTAAAGCCGAGTAAATAGTATTTAACGATAATGCGTTTTGGCTTGCTTCGAACCTAAATCACTTATCTCTTATTCCTCAACATAGCATTTCGTAAGAACTCAGGAGCTCAAAAGTTTAATTTGATCAAAAGAGTTTATTTTTTTCTTTTATCTCAAAACATGATCATTTGAATCATGCCACCAAGTCTTCTAATAGTGCAACAAAAAATTGGGAGGCGTTGTTCAGAAAAATGATTAGACCTCCAGGTCCTCATTTATTAAATTATACTTGAAAAAGGATAACTAAAAGCATTATTCAACGTTAACAGTTGAATTGACAATATAATTGAATAGACATAGACCACATCTTTGATAAGGACACTATTAGATTAGGACTGTTATAATTCTTCATCACACGTTTTGAATTAATACATCTTCGTTGTAGATGCTTCTATGCACATTTGAAAATGTTAAAATAGGATATATTTGAGACGCGACGTGAAATAAGAATATAAGCATCTAAAATAAAGGTATATTTATTCAAAATTCGCTATGTACAAGCCAGACGGCGGCTCAAAGTTAGAACAAAATTGAAAATTTTGAAATTTGATTGCATAAAACTTCTGGATTTCTGGGGAATATTCTTCTATTAAAAGCATTTTTCGTAAACATCATTAAAAAAATTTGGTATTGAAATAAACAATAATTATGTATGTTTTCAAATTTTCAACACAATAATATTTGTAGTATTTTAATAATTTGTAATGTTTTTTAAAATAATTGCGAGTATTGAAATTAGACAACACTGTGCACAGCAATAACATATTTTATTTGATAAATATGTTAAGAAAAACAAAATGTTGAATATTAAATATCATTTTCATTGTTATAGGTATCATGGATAAGACGTGAGGATTACCATTTATTGACGGTGGGATTAGCAACGTATAGTAGTGATGGTCGATTCCTTGTAGAGCATGTCAGACATCTGCAGAATTGGGGACTTCAAATCAAGTACGTGCAACCCCGTGATGCAGGCATGTACGAATGCCAAGTGTCTACACATCCACCAACTAGTATATTTATAAATCTCATTGTAACAGGTAAATAATTATCACATTTACCGTCTGTTTTCGTTGTTTATTTTTATTCATGTCGTATATTTAATTTCCATTCTTTATTTTATTTTATAAACAGATACAGTTTTGCAGTTTTGGCAATATTTTCAGGACACTAAAATGAAAATTTTGTTAAATGCGATTTTGTAATATTTGCGGAAAATTTCATTAAAATTTTCAAAATATAGCTTTCTGTGATTTTTCAAGATGTACGCAAGTTTTGTAATTTTGTAAATGGCCAAAAAATCCAAAATAATTTTTGATTTCTAGGTTTTCTAGGGTAATTAAGTTCTGAAAAAATGAAATATAACACTTATTTTGCTATTGGATGGCTAATTTTTAGGATATTGCTTGAAATTAGACAGGAGTTATAGCCTTTCGAATTGGATTTAAGTTGATATAAAAATTACGCATCAAATAGTTAAGCGAATACTATTTTTGAAATACACGCAAATTAAGCTCATAAACATAATATCACGGAAATCGTAGACCAATTTTTTTTTGTCGATTCTTTAAAGGTGTAATTTTCTTCAGGAACAAACGAAAAATCGAGAAAGTATATATTGATTTCAGTAAAATTATGTTTATAAATGTAATTTGATGTGTATATTTCAAAATTTTGTGATCCCATACCTTAATTGCCCTGAAAAATCTTAAAGCAGCAAGAAATTAAAACTATTTATTCGACAAAATTTAGCCTAAATACCGATTCGCCACCAGGACATGAAAATGTTTTCATATAATATATGTAGGTTTATTTTCAAAGGGAACTTTTTGTATCAAGTAGATTTATAAACTAATTTGGTTTTGGATCCTAAAACGGTATCACTTTAAGGTCACTAATTTTTTTCATCCTCTAATTGTCCCTCGACAAACATCTGATTCTCCAAGTAACAGCATTATGATTTATCTTTGAAGTAAAAAATTTAAATGTTATTTAAAAGTACTAAAAATCGACAAATATAAAAAAGTTAAATAATAAAGTTTTTCAAGTATACTAAAAAATTAAAATACAATGTATTATAATTGAATACAACGAAAAACAATTTTCAACATATACGAATTTATTTCAACGTCATGGGAAAAAAATATGCAATTTAATCTTAAATTTAAACATTTCAACAAAGTTAAATTAAAAATTATGTCAATATTCTAGTGGTTAATATAAAAATAAATACAATTCATCAACTGGTTTCCATTTTTTTTATCAAAATTTATATTGGCTACTTGAATAAAAATAAATGGATTACCACACAAATAATTAACGGTTTTAACCGAGAGTTTTAAAATATAAAATCGGATGACTGAAAATTGTAATAAGTTTTAAAGATCATATTGGAAAGTCAACACCAATTTGTCACCTAGAAAAAGAATCGTTATACTACTGCGCATTTAGAAATCAAAATAAAAGCTAACATAATTTTATTTTATAAAAACATCAAAAAGTATCTTTACAGATTAAGACCCTTAAAAAGTTTTCTGTTTGTTAAATTTTTTTTATTTGTATTAAAATTATAAAACCATCTCCTCGTAGACTTTTCAACGTTTCCTAAAAGTTATTTATAATACTGTACTACTGGAATTATTTCCGTCTTAAAATTTTCCATGAAATATTATGTACCAAGTATTCATTCTAAAGTGTGAAGGTATTTGGAAATAAATTTTAAATAATGATTATTTCGAGTTTAAGTTTTTTTCATCAGGTGATATAAATTTTTTCATGTCAATTTTTAGAGATTTTTGAAGTCCTTGTTTCATCAAATCACAATTTTCTATTGAAAAGCAAACTTTTATGAAAAAATATTGCTTTGTTCTTTAGTGTTAAAAATCAGTATGTCAGTATCGCATATAATTTAATTTAGAATCAGAAACATATGAATGTTACAAAAAAATATGTATTGTATAATATTTTCCAATAAACCAAATAAACATGTAAGATACAAATAAAAAGTTGTAGATATTATAAATCACCAATTTTCATCTAGTATAATGAATTGTGTAAAACTATTTATGATATTTGATGTCATAATTTACAAAAAAAAAAACACTGTATTTGACTCAAACTAGTGGTAGAAAATGGCCCTTATACTTATTCTATCTTTATAAATTATAGCCTATGTGTTATTCTAATGTAAAAGGTAATGATATCATTGTAAGATTTCATTAAAATCCACGCAGTAGCTTTTACGTGAAATAATAACAAACATGTATACTTAACATAGTCACAAACTTTCGCGTTTATAATATTTTAATAGGATTGGTTGATAGAAGATAGAATAAATGTGGAAACGCCTCTCGTATTGCATGAAATATTCAGTACATATATATATATATATATATATATATATATATATATATATATATATATATATATATATATATATATATATATATATATATACATATATATATATATATATAATACCTATAGACACTCTTATCTATTTGTATAATAGCATACTTTTAAGATTATAAAGAACATTTTCCGCTTTAATAAATAAAATTAATAACAGCAATAAAAAATTATATGACTTAGTCTTTAAAACATTTAGATTATTTATTTATCAAAAATTAAAAATTGTTTTTATGAAATTCATTTGAATTATTATTTCATTTAAACTAACGCATTGTGTTCGATAAATAAGCTTATTGAAAATAGAATAATTGAAGAGAGTTTTGATTATATTATCTGTACATACATCAAAATAATAGTTTTTGGAATCTGTTTGTGTGTTTGTGTTGTCACTAATCACGCCTTTTTGGCTTATCCGATTTTTCGATTATTATTAGTACAAGAGTTATAAACATTTTTTACCAGGATTGTATTGCTCTAACAGTTATTTTAAAATTACCAGATTTAAAAAAAAACATGTTTACACAAAGCACTTTTGTTTGAAAATATTTCGTATGACCATTTTATTGGAATTTTGTATGTATTTGAGTATGAATTTGAAAAATTTTGGACATTTTCTAGCGAGCGAAGTTAGCTTTTAGGCCTAAAGCCACCCTTCTTTGTGAAAAGCAAGGATTGTGGTTGAAGGCTATGGCCAGACCTAAAGCAAGGACCTTTTGCTTACTTTTGGCAGATTTTAGCCTTCAATCTTTGTACTGTCTCAGCAAACCCCCGAAAAAGTAACAAAAGTTTAATCGATTATGCTATGTTGTTGAAGTTCTGCCACAGCAGTGCTAAAGTGCCGAGTTCTGGATAATATGTTTAAATCGGAGTTAGTGAGTACGCGACGCAATACCATAAACACGGAGAAAGACAGTTCTCTACAAATGATTTTATTTGTGCAGAAAATCTGGCAACGCATCAACGTTCACTCTTTTTATGAGTTCAAATTGAAGTCAGTACTTTTCTATCTTTTCAATTTTTGTTACTTTTTTGTTTGTGTTTTCATCAATCAACATTAATTCAGATGATTTTTTACTGTGAAAACTGTATGATAATCCTAAGTATTAAATGACTGTAGTACCAATGCATGCAATGAAGACATAATGGGCAAAAAAATAAATTTTTCAAAACAAAAAACGAAATAAATAAATAACGATGTAAACCCATAAAATATAAATAAAAAATAAAGTAGGCATTGTAATAAAGATGTACTACTTATTTATAACATCTTTCACAACAAAAAGTGTAATAAATTGCTCTTTTTGAATATTTGAATTTTTTTATTATTATTATTATTATTCTCCCGTTTAAATTTATAAAAATAAATATTCTCTCAAGCAATGTGAAGGAATTTTTCACTTAGTCAATGATCTGGTACATTGAATATGTTCATTTCAATGAATTTTGAAAGATATTGATACCTAGTTCGTTTATGAAGTAATGTACCTATTAATCGGTTTTGCTGCATATTAGAACTATCTATAGGAGTTTAAGATCAGTTTTTCTTTCTCTTCTTAGATATCGTGATGCAGTTTAATATTTAAGCGTTCGGAAATTAAAGTACGATTAAATTTAATATACCTGCATATATTTCATGAAAATCCCTGGGTATCAATTAGCCCGGCGGGTGACGCATCTCGTAATATAACAAGGACCGTCGCAACCGGGTAAAAAATACCTTAATGTAAAAATTTGGGTTTCTAATGGATTTTTTAATAAATAAAAATGTTATGATAAATTGTTATTTTATTTTTGACAAGATAATGTGTAGATAAAATATTTATCTTTTAATTTTAATATTGAAATCACAGCATTATAACTGAATTTTTCTTGTTAGGGCTTTTAATTTTTAAACAAAAATTAGTCTCAAATTTTTACCTGGTAGCGTGAGTTAAGCATACCATATCACTTATAAATAACTAGCCATCATAAACTTTGTATATTGTTTTATTATGATAAGTGTAATAACTTTTCTCTACGAAAATATTGAAAAGTAAGCGGTTTTTTCTCCGGGGGCAGTAAAATTTCTTTTTTGGGAGCAATCGAAAATTTTATTTTTATTTTTAAAACTACTATTTTTCTTTACTTAAACCCATTTAAGTAAAGAAAAGTTGTGACATTCATCGTTAATTAATTTCATTGGTATTTCTAAATTATTTAGTACTCTTATGAGAACCCAGCCTAGAAATTTTTATTTTCTATTAATCTTAAGGGGAATTCGCTTAGTTTACGTAGATGCTACGATAAAAAAATTTTTTTTAGATACATTCCCAACCTTACATCGACTTACACTAGTAACAGTTTTCATTCTCAATTGATTATCCATTTCTTGTTTTTATTTTTTGTTCGTATAAATTCTTTCAAAAGGAAATAAATAAACTTTTTTCTCTTGTTTATTTAAAGATTACTTTTCAAGCTGTCGTTAAATATTCAGTAAAAAATTGAAAAGGTATTAAAGTAATTTCGAATCGTTTAAAAATATCTTTTTGAATTTGTCAAAAGCAAGCTTCATTGTTGAAAATTTTCTAAAATTGGGAAGTTATTGGTTTCACCCCGTTTTGCAAAAATTGAGTTATCATTAGATCTCGACGTTTGAAGGTCCTAGGAAGCTTTCCTGAACACTACTGAGAAGTCGTCACTCCGCCTGTATGTAAGTGTGGGTGTGTGTGTGTATATGTGTGTATGCGCGTGTGTAAGTATGTGAATCGCTTATAGCTTTGAAACGGCTTGACCGAATGGAGCTCACCAAACGGCATTCTGAAGAATTTTACCAAACTTAGATTTGCTTTGAGTTTGAACCGATTCGGACCGGTAGATTTCGAGAAATTTTTAAAAAACTACGAAAAATTTTTTTTTCAAAAGTGGTTTTTTGGAAATAACTTTTAAACGACTTGACCGATCGATTCCAAAATCTAATCAGCTCTTGACCTTGTAACAACACGTCGATTGCCGCCAACCAGTGGTTTTTTAACATCGAAGCTGTAATATGTTAAATTTTAAGTGCTTAGGTATGCCATTAGTGGGACGTTGCAGGGTCAATCGTTTTCCAAATTTTTTGCTTATGTATTTGCTAAAGTTTGTTTAATACCAAATTTTCAGAATCACAAAAACATAAAACTAATACATTCTGGTTGAAAATTTAACTTTTTCGAGAAATAGAAATTTGTCAATTTTGGACATGATGTTCTTGTCGAAAATGTCCTGTGTTATATGTACTGAATTTTAACGTGTGTTTAAACCTGTCCATAAATCAATAAAGCATAAATTAATTACTTAGACACTTTAACCTATTTTTCCCACCATACTTCACCGCAATTAGTGCACCAAAGATGCAGTATTTTGAATTTGACTCTGTTAAACATTCATATTAAAGCACACTTGTCAAAGGACTCAGAGCTTTTGTGGTTCCATCATAATAACCGTCATATATTATACAATTAAGTATAAAGGCTTCAATATTGAGTTATTAAGTTTCCTTGTGTCGTACCTATCCGATTTGTAAGAATTTTCATTGTTTTTATAATTTTAAGTGCCTATGGTCGATTAAATAGTGAAAAACGGGATTTAGAATGAAAATAAGGATAAAATAAAGTTCAATTATATGAAATAAGTCTAATGTATATTTATTCAAAATTGAAAAAAAAAAATAGAAAAACCTTTATTACAAAAACTATTTGAATGAAAAAACTTGAATCAAATAGTTCAAAAAAAATCGAATAATGTTGATACATAATTAGGATACATGAAATTTTATTGTTTAGTGATTGTTATATTCGTACAGGTCCCAGCTTTAATATAATGCTTTAACATTGAAGGTCAATTACATATATTTATAAATGTTTATAGTACATATGTATAAAAAAAATAAAAAAATAAAAAAAAACATAGTTAAGTTGGTCTATGTTTGCTTATCTCAATATTAAATTATGTATATATTTATTTATTTAATTGTTACTTCTGTGTATACAATTGCTGTTTAATATCCTCGAATAATAAATGGATGTACAGAATAAAACTTGACGTAGGAAAGTTTTTCGATTTGATGTACTATTAACGAGAAAAGTCTTAAATAGCTAATGAGCATTGAAAAGTTTCGACTTATAAATCTATTCAAAATACATATATCTTCTATACAGATCGTGTTTTAGATAATGATATTTAACCTCCGCTCTTCAGACTCATATAACAGTTTATAACAGTGGTCACCCATGCCTATATTTAAATCAGACAATTTAATTAATGATGCGTTTGGAATCAGTAATTTCGTTCTTTTCTAGGATTCCGCAATTTCTCAGTCTAAGTAGCAAAGCGTTTTAAGATCTAAGTGCCTTAACTCACTTGGCAAATGAACCGAGTTAGAGAAAATCGTTTGATATATGAAAAACAATGTTAAAATATTGCTAAATATAAGAATCAATTCGAATACATACATAAAAAAATATTACAAAAATACAAACAATGTGTATACGAGAGTCAACAGATTTGTATGTTATAATTTTCATTGCCGGGACCCACAGTAAAAAGTTTGAAAATTATAAGGAACACATAAATTTGTTGACTCACACAAATTTGGAATGTATTTGTGTTATATGTTTTTATTATGTATACAAGTTGAAATCTTCCACATAGGATTGTTTTTAACACTATTTTTTAATACTAAAAGATGCTGAAAACGATCTGTGTACACTGGATATTGTCTTCCCACGCCTTTCTTTTATAATGACATGACACAACTAACTTCTTAACTGCACGAATATTTGTATAAGTAAGATCTGAATACATTCATCACCGACTATAACTATAAATATATTATTAACAGGATTTTTATTTTTCGTGTATTTTTATAATGGATTCAAGCTATCAATATCCTTGTTAATGGAACCAATTGCCAAATGTTTATATTGTATAACTGTTTTATATATATATATATATATATATATATATATATATATATATATATATATATATATATATATATATATATATATATATATATATATATATATATATATTGCACTATTCTAATTGAAAATTACATACAGGTATATTTTATCCGATAAATTTCTCGACTAATTGTAACTTTCATTTTATTTCAACAGAATATTCTAAACATGGTTAGGAATCAATTTGACAACTTATTTGATTTTTTCAATCATTCACACCTTGCCTCAAAATCGTTTGTTGTTTCGTAATTTCCAGAGCATAAACACATATGGGTGATTGGGTGGTAGATCTTTTAATCATTTCTTTATTTATCTATTTTTATAAATATTTTGAAAAATTATTCCAATACCTACTAACTGTTTTTAATTACTAGAGTCCTGTTATAGCGGTCGAAATTCGACCATAATCACTCAAAAGTGAATTTCTCTAAACTAAACAGTATTTATACTAGCCTTAAATCAAACCGTATATTAAACAAAAGAATATAAATGCGAGTGTACAGTAGTGAGTCTAATATAAATTACACCTCTTATATTTATATGTGTGTATCATATTGTGTGTAATATTTTTGTTGTTGATTTAATGCATTTTTTATTAATAATTTAAAAAAATTATTACCTTTCTACAGTCTTTCTCTGTATAAACAAGTGTGCCAAATTAAATACTCTTCCGTCAATCCAATTTATGTAAAAAAAGTACAAAATTTCCTCTTCACGGGTAACATAATATAGATAAACAGTTCTTCTTTTATATGGAAATTCGATTTTTATTGGTCAATGTATCTCAATTGCATAATAATATTTCATAAATTAATCACCCGTATCAATGTCATGAACTTCACAGGTTGGCATTCAATAAACATTACATTTATATTTTTATAACATTGAAACTCAATCTGTTAGACAAATGAACATTGAAGTTGTGTGACGCTTATGCCAGATTCTTTTTTCGTTGTTTTTCTATTAAATTTTTTGTATTTTTATTTTTTTGTTGTTATTATTATTCATATATGTAGAATAACTAGGTAAATATAATATGTTTATGTTTGCACAAACACTTCACATAATTAATGTTTGTTTCTACGTGTTTTTGTATAAAATAAATAAATATTCTATTCATATAACAACAACATATGACGTGCTTGCTATACCTACATTATTAAATGTGTTCACTTAAAAAATTGTGGTACTATATGATAAAGGAACGAAATTTTTATCTTAATTGGCTCCTTTCATTGGTATTTTAATAATACCTATCCGGTATTTTTTATACTCGACATACATCATATGTCAGATTATATTATTTTAGTTTAAAGTTTTTAATGCTACCTAATATTGACCACACAAACAAAATAATGGTATAGGTGTCCATTCTAAGCATAAAAAGTGAATTTAAGTTCGTGAATGAACAAAATCGGTTTTTGAAACAAACGACTTTTATGTTTAAACATTTTATTGTAAAATATTTGAGTTTACCAACAATTTTTTCTCAAATTTGGCTAATAAACACATATAAGTAATTACAATACTATTTTTATACATTCATGTATAACTGTATAGACTGAATATTTATAGTTTTCTATGATTGATAATTAAAAATATTCCAAAATAATGGAATTCAATCATCTGTCGAGTATCTAAATAATCAACTCTGTAAGTTGCTATCTTCACATGTTTTATTTAATTTTCTTACTTTCCATTGTTTAACACGGGTCAATTTAAAACTGATTATCGTTTTCCTGGAGATAACCCTATACTACTAAATGAACAATCCGTTTTTAATAGTACAAATTCTTTCAAAATACAATTGAAAAACTTATATAAGGGGTTATAGCCCAATTAAATAATAAAAAAAGTGTTGTATTTTCTTATAACACTTGAATAAATTCCTAATTGTTAAAGAAATTCTTAAAATGCCTTTGTTCAAGGAATTTTCAGAATTTTTTCATCAATTTAATATTTGATAGAATTTTGAGTATATAGTAAGTACAACAAATATTTCATTGTATTATTTTATTATTAACGCAATAAATCGTGTTTATAAATAAAAATAATTTAAACATAACATTAAATACTACAAAACTAGGTTATATATTGATTTTTTCACAAACCATTATTTATCATTGAAATCTCTTCATTGATTTCTCGCCAACACTAAATTGGTTACGAAACGACTTATTTTCATACCTTCTACAACAAAGGACATGCTTTTACTAGTGACTGTTTATCTGCGAATTTGGAATCGATAAATGTCTTAGTTAATTTTTAACCAAGAAAGATCGATTTTAAAACAGGATGAAATCTTAAAACATAATGACGTAGTTATGAATGTTCATTCAGCGTATAACGCTAAAAAAAGACAGAGTAATAAGGCAATAAGCTAGTCTCAGGCTTATGGAAATATTAAAAGCCAACAAAATCCGATGAATCACTTTAAAATGACCAAATGAATTTATACCTCTCGCGTTTATTCTCCAAAATTAAATGATTTTAATTTTTCCTAATTTTAGTTGTATAAATGAATTTTATTAATTACCTATACGAAACAATTTAACCCACATTTTCCAAATGAGCTTTAAGTTTGCATTACTGTTTTTTATTTAAGACTACATGTTTCCTATCTTCGTCAATTCGTTGACCCAAGTCAACACAAAAATATAAGGGATGAAATGAAAATGTATGTATTTACTCATGTTTTCGTTCATATGCAAATGTATCTCAACTTAATGTTCATACATTATCATTCATAATACAATTGAAAAAGTTATGAATCTGAATTATATAATAAAATAGTTTTATATTTTCTTATTACATAAGAAATTTTTGTGTGAAACGAATGTTTAGAATTTCTAATATATTCAATTTTTGATAGAATTTTCAATATATTGTATTGAATGTAACAAATTTTTCAATGTATTATTTTATTTTTAAGGTAATAAATTATGTTCATAAATAAAAAAATTAAAACATATTATAGATTAAATACTATTAACTGGGTAAGTAGTCACAGACTATTGTGTTTTAGCTATACAGTCAGTATTAACTGAATAATTAGTTTAAAATGTACAGTTAAGCTATCATCCCTAGTGCCTATAGCCGTCAACACGGTCATCAATTGTTAGGATATGCTCTTCCTTATAAGTGTAACATAAAATAATTAATTTTTTAATAAGCGATTCATTATCTTTTGCGGTTCAATGTCTTGAACATTCAATGTTTTTCCCATGATAATCGTACTCCTCTACTTTACTTCCAACATGCAAATGCAAAAGGATAATTCTTTTCTTGGAAGGATTTTGGTATTGTTACTAATTGATACTTGATGTTAAGTCCGTAAAAAATACATGCTTATTCCGAAGACATTTGTACTTTTTTGCAATGTATGTACAGTAGTATGAAATGAAAATTTGAGTAGATAATCAGTTTGACGGCAGTTTTACCTACAGAAACATTGTTGACAATACGAGTGTACAGCTGTAAAACTACACGCTTTATTCGGCTTTGAACTTCCCTTATAAAGTATAAATAAGTCATAGAATTGACATTATTTTATTCGGATCACTAATGATTTGTTAAGTTGCTTAGAGTTATTATGTTCAGTTTACGTCAAATAATGTACAATTTGTATTATATAAAATATAGTCATTTTTCAATAGTTTTAAGTAAATTATATTGAAAGGTTAGCTAAAATTATGAAGAAGTTTGAAAAATGCCCTAGCCGTTGTGATAAAAATTGCAATAATAAGGGAAGAATTAACATGAGTAGGTCTCTTCGATATACAAATGTTTTAGATGAAAAATATCTTTTATAGTTTCGCCATGGCAACTTCTGAAAATATTATTATGTACGTTATGTATAATTTTCATTACGTAATTTTTTAATGCTTTTTAAAACCAATATTTCCTGTATATATATAATAAAAAAATATATATGAAAATGAATGAAATAAAATATTGTCAAATAAAATGTATAGCGAATACAGAGAAATATCCATTTATTTATCAGTGTTGTTGATTTATTACATTTTTTAATGACTTCATTAAAATCATTTTCACAACTGTTTACAATCGTAATTTACATTTGATATATTTCCATACACTTTTATGTTAAATGATACCATTAAGTGATATTTATTTTTATGTATTTTATTTTTATAAACAGAATATCTATACAAATTGTTATAAAAGAACTTACAGGGGAAGAGCAACCGAAAAAAGGCTTCTGATCGGTTAAAGGATAAACTTAAAAATATTGTATTTATAAAGTACAAGAATGCATTCTGAAACTTTTTGTGCTCAACTTGTCACAAAATTCCCCAGCCTATTTAAAGACGACGTGTGACAGTTGATTTATTTATGAATTAAAACAATTGATTAGTACAATTATATATATAAAAAACTGGAACCATCTTTAGCTATGTTTTTCTAAACATATTTGTTTAATCATTTTAAATTTTATAAGATAGTTCAAATTTTTTTATTCTACTCATGTACTTTTTGATTCACTCAACAGTGACAACATTATCTTTTAATTAGATAGCTAAATTTCTGAAAAACTAAGCGATAAAAAGTCTCACGAAATGTGTTTCTACAATAAAAAGACTTACTTTTCAAATAAGTGTATCCTGCTGAGTCATCAGTTTTTACGATAGGCTCTTGATCCATTATGATATGCAAATGTTTTTAATGTTAGGTTTTCTTAAAGCCCGTATGAAAAAACTTGATAATTAAGTATTTCGGTCATTTAATTAACATTTTCACTTTGTATTTCTTGACTGTTCATGATCTAAATATCCATGTATAAAAATACCAAAAAGTATATATGTCTCTTAAATGTGATTAACTATGACTTGCGTGTCTTGTTTGAGAAAGACTAAAGAAGCCTAATGTAAAATTTCAACTTTTAACGCATCTCTTAGTCACCACTGCATTATATGTTTTTACTTATTTGCTTTTGAAATCGTTAAGGTATTTAAAGATTTAGTTCATCCTGTATACATTTCCCAATGCTTCCCTTGTAGGCAGTGCTTGTCATTTTCAATTAAAAAACATTAACAAGTTATATTTTAATACAATGTATAATCTTAGAATTCATTTGTGTTTCAATCGTCTGCCTACAAGTTGTTGTGACTGTGTATTAGTACATTTTTTAATTAGTTTTTTATCCAACGCAATTTTCATTACATTGTGGTTTTTTCTTTAAATAAAAAATAAGAAAATGGAAAAGTTTTAAATAATTTGCTTGGTAATTGAAAATTGTTTGAATTTCTGTATATATAATAGTAATTATTTTTTTTTTTTTTAATAACTCTGTAAAGTTTACATCTGTAGAATTTAAAATCACGAAAAAAATGAAAAGTCATACGTAAACTTACAGTACATTTAATTAATAAACTAAGAAAGTAAAATGTCAAAAATAAATTTATTTACATTTAGACTTTGACCTCGTAAGAGATTTTGGTATCTGCCTTTCTATAATTATTTCCAAAATTGTAGAGCATTAAATTGTACATATAGCATATAACTGGACATAATTTAAGTTAAAAACTTATGAAATGATATTAAATCTACCTTTTCTCGTAAGAGTCCTTTCAGTCCTTAGTAAAAATTAAATAAATATAGCATTTGCAAACAATAAAATAAAAGATTTATGAAATTTGGGAATAAAAGAATCATTCATTTATATAACGTAAAAAACGACAATTTAATAAAAAATTTATGCGATTTATCATTTTGTAGATATACATTTATTAGTCATATGGTATTATTTACTACGAGTCGAATTTGTGACCGTACTTCCACTATATTTGGATTACCTACGAAAATAAATTTGATTAAATTAGATATATATACGATACTATTATTACACTCATATATGTGTATGAACTTGACTCCAAATTCCTACAGAAACAGAAAAATTGAATTTTATTCTGTAATTCGGTACTATCAAAACCTAATTACAGTTAATTAATTATTTTGCGGCACAAAATATTTTACCTCTTTCCACGTTTACTCCATGTGAACGCATATTATCTAATTCAAAATGGATAATATGCGTCCAAAATTTTTTGTATTACCAGGCGTTTCAAAATTCTTTCAAACTCTCGATTGTGAATGTATGAGAAGAAGTAGGGATTACAATGATCAAAGTAACATCTACGCGGTTCCACTGTCTTCAATGCGCGTTTCCGTTAAGACAAAGTCTAAGAAATTAATATGAAAAATAATATAAATAAACAACCTAGACTTTTATTATTATTAAATTTATTTGGGTTCTGAAAATTTGTGTACTTAGTCAATGTTGGAACGTAAATCTAATCGTACTTGTGTCTGTATACAAATTAACTTATACACTTTTTCACATGGTTCTTTTGATTTATTCATTGCAAACCAACAAAGAACTTTACATCTAACTTCTCAATAAAAATTTCGATCTTGATGATTCTGTTTTTTTTTTTTTTTTTTGAAAAGCTTGTTTTGTTGTCGTATTATTTAAAATAAAAACTCGAACAGTATTAGTTAAAACTTCCAAGGAATGTAGACTGAAATTACCTTAATCGACAAAAATGAACAATCGAACCACACATTTTAAACAATAATTTTCGATTAAGTTTTTTTTTTTTTTTTAAGATGCAGTTTTTTTAGATTACCATAATACTCCCATTACTTCTAATTATAGCTTACAAGTTTTTCATATTCATATTTCAATGCATTGAAAATTTTTCAAAATTTCTTTTTAAAAACATCGTTTTAATTTTAACCTGTAATAACATAAAGGGTCCAAATTCACAGAAATAAGTGGAAAAGTTTGTATACCCTAAAAGTACCTAAACGGATATATGGATTGACTACTTGTTATATAAAATATATCTATACCTTTATCAAATTTGGCAATTCTATTAAATATTTGAAAGAAAAAAAATACTTTGTGAAAATGTTTAGTATTAATATTTTCTTCAGGATTAGTTTGTGTGACATATATTTTTTACACAGGAAAAGTACTTGAATATTTAATTGAAAAAATAGAGGTACAACGAATAGGGCTTAGTCTCTATAAAATCATATTTTTCTTTAATTTAATGTGGCTATTGATTTTGTTTGTTTTAATTATTTTATAAATTTACTGTAAAATAATTTGACATTACCGTAATTTGCTAAAAACTAAGTCTAAAAATCATACCCGATCTAAATCTTAATCAAGTCTGAATATGTTGTTCATATGGTCATTTCATAAATTCTTGTTTTTCTTGAATTTCTTAAATTTTAGAACACCATGGGAAACAATAAACGAAATGACATTTTTAGACTACAAGATATGTCAAAATTGCCGAGCGTTTCGGAAGCTTGATATGATAGAAGTGTTTCCCAATAATTTTAAAATTCATATAAAAATGATTGCTACAAATTTATGAATGATTTTATTTATTTTTAAATTATTAATATAATCCGAAAATTGTTGATATATTCTATAGAAGTCATACTCGTCAGTGACTGACCAACATAAAAATTAAAACTACCAGCAATAAGAGTTGCAATCAAATAACTATATTAATAGGGTATTCAAAGAATAATTTCACATTGCAAATTTGTCTTAATTCCCTTTCACGCAATAAACATTCACGGGACCAAGCCAATACGTAACTTAATTATAATGATTGCATTTGTTCGTTAAGTGCGAGCATGAGAAAGATTTTACATTTACGACACGAGAATGAATTAATGTCATTTTTTTACTCGATCATAAAAACCAAATTAATTTTTCAGTCATTTAATTACACCTGGAAAAGGGAATCATTTTTGCATCTTTTGCAGTTGTTTTCAGACTTGCCACTCGATGGGCGTAAATTTTTGTACCATTGTTGATACACGTATTAATTCAATTAAAGGCTCGATTTACTGACCTATAATGCTGTGATGGAATTTTTTATATTATTTGCGAGAAGTCACTCAAAAATTTTCCCAGGCACTATGCAGATCGTTTTCAATATCTCTACACAGACTGAAAACAATATTTAAATGCATCTTTATAGAATTTGTATACATAAATATACAAAAAAATTATTCCGGTAACCAACCAATAAATAACAATGTGAAATCTGTAATGTTTCTGTATATCTGTGTTAAGTCAATACAAATGAACAGAAACATGTTATATTTTAATAAGTCTTGACTATCAATGTAAATATTTTCATATTTGTATGTATAAAAATTGTTATATTCCATATGGGTGATGTCAACATTGTTTTACGTATGCCTAGAGCTAAAGAAAACGAATGGTATACATACTTAGAATCGATGAAGCGTATAAAAAATTTATAAAAATTTGAGTTCTACACTTTGTGTGATGAAAATAATCACTCCATTGGAAAAATATTCAAAGGACATTAGAGAAACAGTATTTTTTGTGAAAAACTTTCTGGTAGATATTGTATATTTACATGCATAAAATGTTGTATATTAGGAGTAAATTTTTATTATTTATTCGAATTTTTTTTATTCAATACATAAAAACCGAAGATATTATATTATTGATATTTTAATAATGTACATAAGCATCAGATGTGTGTTGTAAAATTGTACCATATTCCTTTTTCATTGCTATCAATAAACGCTAAGTGAAATTAGACCGACTTTAATATGGAATAAAAGAATATAAGTTTATGCAGTAATTTCATTCATAATAAATTTGTATAAAAACCATTTTTTTAAATAACCTTTTCATATTAATATCCGCAATTAATAAAACAAACTTTAAATCAAACTTATCAATTTATTATATTACTTAATTTATTTGACATAGAAGCTTGCAAAGAGATTGGCATGTATTGCTTAAAAATAATACAGTATGCAACTCGATCTGTATAGTCTTAGGATAAGCTTTTGTTTCAAAGTTTTGTTTCATATCAATTATGTAATTTGATAAATTGTGGGGTATCATTTCATTTAAAGTTTTTTTTCTTCTTTTTAGAGCATTTATATAAAAGAGTACATTTAAAAATGGTTTTTTACTAAAATTTATTTTTCCCTGTTTAGTAAGAAGATGCCTGTAGAAAATTTTTGTTGAAATTAAAATATTTTTAATTTGATTTTTATTCAGAGTAATTCAATTCATATCGATTGCAAAAACGGATACTGCTAAAATAAAACTATAAGAACTTCAGAGAAACTACCATGAGAGCAGTGTTCAAGAAACAAAATAATTGTTTGTTTCACTTTTTATTTAACTAGCCCAAACAATATGATTTGTGTGTTTGCCAAAATCAGCTTTTACCACATAAAGCTTCTTATACAACTTATACATATTAATAAAGCAGTCGGATTTTTCTACTATTTGTAATAGATAATGACATTTACCTCGAACACGTCTATATGTTTATAAATTTATCTGTTTAAAAATCAATAAGGTTAAACGATAGATGTCTTACTACAAAAATAATATCTTAACTAACCATATTTTAAATTTGATCAGGAAATTTTTCGTACTTATATACCTTCATTCCCGAAAAGCTAGAAAATTTTTTTGAAATACTACATTGCGTTACAAATGTGGCTATAAATGTATGTTTTAACAACTGACATAATTTTTATATATAAGTTTTATATTATTTAGGTTAAGGGTATGCAGTTATTTACCTACCTATATGAGAATCGCACTTGATGTCTACAATAGTAAAAAAAGGTTTAAGAAAAACAAACTGTTATGACGGGTCACTAATAAAATACGGTCTGGTAGTAGTACATTTATTGAATAACAAATTTTTTTTCGTGAAATATTATTACAGTACACAAATTTTTATAATAATCGAATAAAAAATAACAATATGTATGGGGGTAGTGGATTATAATTTATGAACAAAACAAAATTCATTCCGCTAGAACTGACTAAACTAAATAAATATTTATATTAAATCTTATGCTGTATTTACAACTGAAAACTTGTTAGGAAATAAAATAAGGTCTGCTTGATTCTAACGTCCACTACGAAATTGTTTGGTACAGTTGTCTTCTCATTTAGGATATCAACCGGCATTTTGTATCACTACCTGCATGAAATAAGTATAAGAATCTGGACATTTAACTGGCAAAAATAAAAACGTAGGCCAATTAAAAAAGATTTCTTTGGCACTGCTGACTTATGGTAAAAAATGTTCAAAAAAACAGAACTAACCTCAACAAAATGAACTCAAAAGCAAAGATAATTTTAAATTAAGAACTTATTTAAATAGTTTTCTTGTGACTAATTGCGTTCCGAAATCGGGACCAGCGAATCAATCTTTAGCTATCAGTATAATTGGAATGGATTTTGAAAGCATATACATGCAATGTTATTTTATAAAATGTGATGGGACCATTTTGAAGAAATATCTCTTAAAATCCTCTATAAAAGTCTTTTACCAGATTTCGATTATCTCCTACAATTTATGAGTTACTAGTTAAAAACTAAATAATTAGATACGTATTTATAATAAACAACTCGCCGTCTATTAAATCTTTTAAAAATATGCAAATAATTTCAGTTTGCAAATATAAAAATAATGCTTCCCTTTTTTTGCCCGAAATGAAGTAATTACGAAACTCACTTCACATTTTTCGATTACATTACCACATTTTCGCATTACTCAACTATACTTTTTGATGAATTCTAGCCCAAAATAGCATACGCATTTTCTTAAATTCAAATTCTTACTATCTCAGATATATAATTTCAGACAACCATGCCCAAAAAGTCTTATTAGTACTTAATTTTTTTATAATTTTTGGCATATATAAGTTCGTTGACTTTTTAAAATTACGTTTTTCAAATTCTAATAAATTTAAAAAATAAATGATAAACCTTAAGATAAATAAAACACTTTTATCCAATAAATATCATTGGCAATATGATTCAATATCATTTAAAACATTTGACAATATTTTCATTTTTTATTTTCAGAGGCGACAGCTGAAATACTTGGATCACCAGATCTTCATATAAAAAGTGGTTCAACATTAAAATTAGTATGTACATTGCGTCAATCAACTGAACCACCTGTGTACGTGTTTTGGTATCATGAGGATCGTATGATTAACTATGATACAGCACATGGGGTCTCTGTACATTCTGATAAATCATCAAGTGTATTGACAATTAAGGAAGCAGAGAAAAGTGATAATGGCAATTATACTTGTATGCCATCAAATGCAAAACCAGCTAGTATCAATGTACATGTTTTAAATGCAACTGCAGGTGAGACGATTTTAATATGCACTAACTGCGATGCCCGGAGTTGCCTGGATTAGGATGTATAGTACGCTTAACTACCTCAAAATGAGTGTTTTGACTCAAACATATACAGTATTATATTGTATTTATAGAATGTGTACCAAATCAATTAATTAACTAATTGATATAAAATACGGAAGACAATATAAAATATAGAGAATATTCTAGAACATTCTAGAAAAGATTATTATTGTACATTCTAGAAAATTATGGACTTTATACGAGCATTTTGAATCATTATAAAAAATGTTGGGTTGTTTTACAAAAGTTGAATAACCTTACAACATTATTGATTATTCTACAACATTTTTGAACATTTAGATCCATTGCATATGCTTCTAAATCCTTCAAAAAATTAAAAATGATCATAGTCTATATAAGGTTAATTAATAATATTTTGGAAAATTGATTACAATGGGACATTCTAGAACATTCAAAACTATTTGGATTATTTTAAAAAGTTAAAATTGTTGATCAATTGCGAACATTTTAAAAAACTTTTTGAATTATTAAAACTTTTTGAATCATTAAGATTATTATAAAAACTACATTAAATCACTCGCATACGCTACAAACTATCAACATTTTCGTAATAACTCATAACTAAGATAATGTTTAAGAAAAAGATGTAAATATTTATTATGCGATTCTTAGCGACACACATATCTTACACTTTCTTTTTAAATATATATTGATTATTAAAATATAGGACTATATTTTTCCTATATAATAAAGTTGATTGTTTATTCCTTTATATATTAAGTTATTATTTACAAGATCTTTATTTACTCACTTTAAACCTTACAATAAGCTTAAAGTTATTCGAATTGCCTCGAAAATCTAAACTGGGACTGACAAATAGATAGATATAAAATTTTCTTTTCACCCCTATCACTTCTATTTTGTGTAATCAAAGTAGATGCGGTTTTAAGTTTTATTTTAGAGTGATTTCTATAGCACAAAGAGCACTAGTATATATACTATAGTATAAATACCTTTAAGGCTGTTTTATTGAAGCGTTACACAAAATTATATGCACACAATTATGGTATTGAATACAATATCGATAGTGGCTTAAGGAGTTAATAATACATCCAGATATGAATCTTATGATCAAATGAAATACATTGTATTCAGGCATTAACGTGTAAATATAGAGTACAGTGTGTTTATTAATAGGTGAGAGAACAAACAACTACTTTACTTCACTTACATCAGTTGGAAGGAATATTATTTTTTTTTCAATAAAAATGAACTAATTGGGGACACAACAGGTCGTTTTTGTCCCGGGAACTCGAAGCAATTTAAAGATAGAAAGTTTCGTCATCACGATACATAGAGGAAAATTACCTGGCCGACTGGTTTTTTCCCCAATCAATGATACGATACCTATTTTATCTTAGACTGCGTGAAAACAGGGAGCGGTTGGCTAAGATATCCAATGATAAGGCTTGAACGTAAATTCCACCGTGTCATTTACTAGTACCTTGAATATCTTCAAGCTTTACAAATATTAGACTAAATATGGATATATGTCGGGTATAAACACAAAACGTATTTAGTATCGTTGCCGATAAAGTTAAAACAAAAATGAATGTTGTAAAAATTTTTAACGAAAGTTCTCTTTTATTTTGTGATTTATATCAATGTTGGTTTGATTTTAAATTTGTTGTATCGAACAAAAAAAAAAAACATCATTGAATCGAGAGTTCAAATTTAATAACTATTTTATACATAATGCTTATTGATTGAAATTCAATCTTGTCGTTTTCATTCCAACATCCATTGAAAATATTATAGCATTCCCTTAACTTATATGTGTAGTATTATTAAACTATTATTATAAACGAACACATAACTGATTGATATAATTCGATTGTTACAGGAGAACAACCGGCAGCCATGCAACACGCAAACACCAGTTCATCAGGCACAACAATACGTTGTTGTGGATCAACAAGAATCCAACACCATAATGGAATTCTACTAATTATTACATATATAACTTTAACAATACTTGTATGTAATGTGTTACCAATAACAATAACATTAACAAATAATTCATTTATTGAATCAACATTTTTTATCTTATTCACGTATTTTTTAAATAGATGAAACGACTATTAGACGGATAATTATCAAAATGGTTGTAGTTATTTCAAAACAATATTCATAATAATACCAAAATAAAATAAAATATACAATTTCTATGTCCATTAAGTAAATAAAATATTAAAATTAATAATTACAAACAATAATATTATATAAAAACAATAACTAAATGAATATATAAATATCTACTAATTAATACCTGTATATTTATATTATAATTGATCCAATGACGTAATTTTTACTTCAAATGAAAAATATGCGATTTTATAATTAAATTTTATAATTAAATTTTATAATTACATTAAGTACGATTCAACAGAATCGATGAATAATGCAATTAATTCAAAAACTATAAATACACGATGGCTGAATATTTAAAGGACGGGAAATTGTCTCGAATGACGAGACCTGTATCATAACAATATATCCTAATGTACATTATATTTTTCTTCAATTTTCGATATCTCAAGAAATAATTTTATTTAAGTGTTATAAAATTTGGTTTATTCAATATTTACATAAAAATATAGGGCGAAGAGTTTTTCGTGAAAAAAATATTTCTAAGTCTGGAAAAATGTATGCGTTAGTCAATGGTAACTGTGACATAACTATAAGTGAAATGTAACATTTGACTCTGGTAAAAAACTAGTTGAAGTATTATTTGAAATAATCTTTTGTAACAAGAAATAATTCTTTTCAATTAAATTGATATTTTATTTAATTAACACGCTGATTATTATAATTTCTTATAGAATATATTTATTTGTATTAAAGTTCGGGAAGAGCGGGGGCAATAGACGGAGGCAACTAAAATATGACCATTATACTTGGGATTTTGATGAAAATCAGTATTTAAAATTATTATCCTATCCTATTTAAGAACCATTTAATTTCCATGACAACATTCATTATTAGTTTTATAAGTTTTAAAACCGAGAACAGCATATATAACTATAAAATAATGAAAATAGGATAGTCATAGTTTAATAACATTTTGAGTTTACTCTCATAAGAAAAAACTATAGAGTCCCATAAACAGTTTTTTATCAAAACTTGCTCTCACAACCGTTGTTTTCATGTAAATATTGTGCTTGCAAAATTTCATAACATCTGAATGATTTTTTTTGAGTTAATTGACAAAAAGAAAGCTAGCATGAAGCGTTTGTTATTATTATAGAGGGGTCATGTTTTTTTTGTCAATTTTCCTTAAAAGACAACTAATTCAAACAAAATAATTCTATGAAGTAAAACGACGTCATAATTCAATTAATTTTAAGTGATATATCAAATGAAATATTCGTTTTGATGAAAATGTATGTATGTAAATATGTAAATAAATATTGTATGGCACAAGTGCCAACCTAATTGAGAACCTAAAACATTATAAAAATAAAAAAACATGTAATTAAATTGTAAGTTAAATTGGGAATCTCTAATGACTACTATTTTACCATTTATAATGTATAATGAAAAAAATTCAAAATACTGACAAACGTCGTTCAAATAAATCATAATGAATTTGGTTTATATGGCAGTATAATATTATTAATATAAAATGAGAGCAAAGAATCCCGCACGATCTCTTCGAAAAACCTTCGATGCCATTTTGTTTATTTTATCTGTGGGTTTTTATTATTTCCAAGAAATCGATTCGTGTCAGTTATACATAAATCATAAAATAATCAAATTATTTCATGCTGTGAATTGAAAGAAATTGTGTTGATTATTCATCATAGATGTATCAAAAATACAGGTAAGACTGTTTGAGCAAACGGTATTACGATCTCTTATATGAATCCAAAATATACCAGTCAATATGTTTGTGTTATCTGCGAAAACAAACGAAAGGATTTCAATGATACTGTTACTAAATCCATCTTCGGCATATTTTTATATTTTCATTTGTGTCTAGTATTTAAATTGAAATGTAGAGACTTCGAAACAATGTAAAATAAAAATGTAGTTCATCTTCAAATTACGTCAAATATATTGCATCTTTTGGAATTTATCCTTCCATTTGTCGGTACATTTGAGAAACCCCTCAAAGGTTCGCAGGAGTAAATTTGTATCTCTTTTATTTCGTATATTCAGAGAATTTAGTCAGAGTTAGAATGTATTGCTCGAAATTCAGTTTATAACTTTGGTACTAAAAGGTAAAATAACCATTATGGTCATTTTTGAGCAGCCCAGAAGAGAGCCCCCCATGGAAAAAGTCATGAAAAAATACATATATTGAATCTATATTAAAATCTTATGACTCGGATCTAATATATACATGCATTTCCTAATAATTAAAAATAATTGTATTTTGTTTTTCCACAAACAAGAGCCTCATTTGATAAAATCTAGTCTTTTCCATGGCCTTTTCAAAAACAGTTGAAAAATTTACTGATCATCTTTTCAATGCGGATGGTGCGTGGTTCTTTAACAATTGAATATATTATCATTTGAGGGCATTACTTATATTTTAATTTTCACAATATTTTTGTTTTTATATTTTTTTCCATATTTTTAGATAAGGAATATGAATTTTAAATTTTTATTGTAATTTTAATTTTATCTCATAACATTTAATTTCTACCACTTTTAGGTTAATAAAATATTGATAATTTTGTTTTCTTATTTTCTCTGAATTGTAAATATGTAAAAGCCACTTCAAAAAAAAAAAAAAAAATTCAAGTCAGTAAAATCTAAAAATATAATTCAAGTAATTTTTTTCTTGAACACATCTGAATTATCATTTTTAATCTGTCATTCTCAATTCAAATGTAAATTAATTAGTGTGAAAATATAATGTTTTGTTGATAATGAAATTCGTTTTCTTTTTATTGTTACTATAATACCTAATATCTCTTAGAAAGTTAATATAATGGACACTTTTCATTTGTATAATTTTCAATTAATCAATGACTTCTCCTTTATCAGACTATGACTCGTTATTCTCTAATAAGACTGCTGAGCTATCTATAATGCCAATAATATAATTCATCGTATTGACCACATTGAGCATTATTCGTATCTGCTTTTTTGAAGTGAATATTACCAAAATACCAAATAGCATAGCATATAGTAACAGAAATGCAGGTAAGTAAAAGTGTATGGTATTTGTAACTATTTTGTCTTTATTATGTTTAACAAATAGGAATCTTAGCT
Source organism: Chrysopa pallens (assembly GCA_020423425.1). NCBI lineage: Eukaryota > Metazoa > Arthropoda > Insecta > Neuroptera > Chrysopidae > Chrysopa > Chrysopa pallens. The sequence goes on from CM035594.1 coordinate 14,635,382, forward strand.
GTATTAAAGAATATATCATTGGCGGACTTGGATGATTAGATATTGTTATATATTATTACCAGAAGTGTTTATCGTTTAAGAGAGATACATATTTGATTCAAGCTGGTGTATTTTTCTCTGGCAATGGAACCAGTGCTTAGAATATCATTTTTCCAATGATATCAAAATTCATTGAAATCGAACTAATATATTAAAAAACCAGAACTTCTTTTAAATTATTAAATATAATTCTAAAGAAAAATAGTCCAGTCTTCTTTATTCAATTTCAATATAGGTCATGGCTCTTAGTTTGCATAACGCTATGACTCTTCTACTCGATGATACAGTCCAGTACAGTCCAAACTGCTAAGCGTAGACGGGTATTGCTTAGTTCATAACAATAATCAAAAAGTTTTTTTTTAATTCTCCTCATTGTGAAATTCGTATTGAAGGATTTTGAGGGCCACACTTAGACACCTAGATATAAATTGCGCACTTTTAAATAAAAGTAATGCTCGAATCCACCAACCAGAAGTAATTGGCAAAATTGGACAATTTCGGAAATCGAACTTAATGGCAATACTAAAACCACGTGCACACCAAAAATTATTCGTTTATCTAATCCATCTTGGACTTCAGCTGGCTTTCCGATTAATATCATTCTATTTGCACAAGTATAAAAATTATAATTGGAATTATGAAATTCATAAGAAATTTTTTTAATTTAAATTTATGAAAATCAAAGAATACTACGAAAATTAATATTAAAAGCTATTCAACAACAACAACGATAAAAATGAAAAAAAAAATCTAAAAATGAGTATCATAAAAGGCAATGACTATACAAAATTGAGTGTCATGTTAAAATTTGCATCTATTTATAAATCCTTTTTCGACAGCCTACAGCATAATATGACAATGAACTAGTTACAGACTGAATAATCCAAAACCCAGAATTCAGAGTGTTCGTTCTCTGATGAATATTCGTATAATATACAAACAACTCTGTTGGACTTATAGGTTTATGAACAATAGAATTTGTAGTGTGAGTGTTGAATTGTATTAATGCCTGCTTTAAAATAAATTAAATGTAAACACTATATCTATAGGTATCTAAAATATATATAAGTCTTTAGAAAGTGCACACTTAACAGTTTACATAACAGTGGTTAACTGGATGGCTTTTCTATACACATTTGTTAATACAGGGCTTATTTTGTCTTACCCAAAAATTTAAACTCATTTAACATTTACCAAATGCTTAAGGATACCCGACCATTGTAAAGTATAGCCGGAACCCGATACTTAAATGTTCAGCGAATATCACTGATTAATTAATTCGGATATATATACATAAACTATTTATGTTAAAAAAACAGTGGCAGTTATAGGGTCTGCCGATAGAAGTGTACTTTTAATTATTAAATTTTCATTAAATTTATCCCACTGTCATACTGACACACAATTATATGTATATTTATATGATTATTAATTTTTCTACTATATTTCAGGCTGTGCGATATCATGATAAACCAATTTCACGCATAAGATAAACACAGCAGTAATGTTGCACAATACGTCAGGTGTATAGATTAACTGCTGTAAACATGTCGGAGACGCGAACACAGGACATTCACCCATCCAACAAAGGTCTAACACATACAGCACGTGTCAGCTGCGCTTACGCCAGTCATGAGCATGTCAGTGACGCTAACCCATAAGGTTTTTTCCTGCAAAAAAGTGCCATACGCGGTTAAAGAAGTTTTTCCGTCGATGAAAATTAAATTAAGAAAATAACATTTAAAATTTAAATCGACTATTTATGATCGATTCAACTTAGAGATCAAATTTGTGGGGACAAAAGAACCTTACGGAATAAAAATGAATATTGAACTATACAAAAATCTCTACACAATTGTGCGAATCAAATTGTAAGCTACTCAGCAAAAAAAGACTGCTTATTCATCCTAAAGAAATATCGTGTCCAAGGCTCAGAGCAAAATTCAGTTCAATGAATATGGACAAAAATTCAATAAATGCTTTTTACTGCAGGCAAAACACTCGATCCCTATTTATTAAACTACTGGTTGTTTTACAATTTACTTTATTATACAGACGAATTGCCTGATTATGAGGTGCAAGATTTCTACACTTATAACTGTAACAGAGGTGCATATAACCACGCCGTGTCTTAAAACAATTTCTACAAACTTTATTTGAGAAAAAAAAACTTTACGTAGAGTGTAAAAATTTAAAATTAATTCTAATTTAAAAGAAATAAAAAACAATATAAATGTTACACTTTACCGTAACCTATGGCATACATTTGCGTGTCTGATAATGTCATTTAATAATATAATAATATCGGTATACACAAATCGATTATAAAATGAAATTGCTTTTTTTCTCTGCTATTGCAATTAATGTCATCATCCACTTCGAAATGTTGGTACTTCTCTAGTAATGTAGATAGATAGATAGATAGATAGATACCTGGAGTAGTTCACCTAATTAAGTATTGAAAATGTGCTCTATAGATTATTATATCATCCAATATAGGCTACTACTATGTTAGGTAACTACCTAGATGGTATAAGTGAAATATAGTAAAATATTTGAAATAAGCTGCGTAAGCTAAGCGAAATAATGAATGGGTAAAATTACTCAATTGCATAAAACATATCCATTATTATAATTTTAAACCAAAAGACGAAAAAAATTTAATCGGTTTTTTTACATTTTTTTCTTATACAAGTTACATTTTCTGTATTTTCAGCTCAAATTTGGCTACTTTATGAATGTCAAGTATTTAAACAATTATCAATGTTAGTAGTTTACTTCACTTATTTTATAACATAATTAACTGAAAACACAATTCAAAGTATGTATTCTATTATGTCATAATAAGAAAATATTAACATAGAGATTATCTGTCCTGATTGTATCTGTATCTGTATCTGTATCTGTATCTGTATCTGTTATCTGTATCTGATTGTACGGACTTCGTACAATCCCGATAACTATGAGCATATTATGTGGTTTATAAATATCCATGTTTCTTCTATTTCTTCTACGAAAAGTCTCTTAAGTAAATGGTTTCATCGACGAAGTCTTTTAACGTTATTGCTATTTCATGTACCAGTTTATTCAATAATAGATAAAAGTGGGTGTCCTTTTTGTTTACATTGTTTTTTAAATTTCTTGATTCTCGGGTAACCCGAATTTTTGAAGGCTTCCAACAAAATGATTTTTAATATTTGCTATTAAATTTCCTTGTATAAAAATAATAAAAATTGAATGTTTGTCAATTTTTACTTTGTAGACCCAATCATAAATTTCTCCTTGAAAGAGATCGATCGCTACACTTATTAGAACATTCGTTGGGAAAAACTCTTTTTATTGGTATTAATAACTGGCATGCAGGCATATTCACATTTATCAGTCACGTCACAGTTTAGTCATCTTGTCACAGTCAGAAATAATATTTTTCTGGGTAGTCTAATCGAAGGTATTCACACTTGACTGTTACAGGTCAGTAGCAGTGGTTCAGTGCAGCTTCAGTCACAGTCTCGTAGTTTTTAAATTCATGCCCAGCGATATATTTATAATATGACTGACGGCTTTTTTGTTTTGTGTTAGTGTGATAATATACAATGCACTGAAGAAACATTGCTCGTAAGAAATCTGAACTGTTAGTAAACTGACACGCGACGGACATAAGTAGATGACTGGTTATGACTGACTGAACTATGACATGACTGATATGTGGGAAAGGGTTTTAATTGTATCGAGACTATTAAAGTGGTATTATGGTTTCAGATATTGGTTTTACTACATCCTAACTTTTTTACAAGAAGCAATGTCATTTAGAACAAAAACTATAAATGATCAAGGATTTTAAAAAGTTCCATCATATGAAAGCATTAGATAAATTACTAAAGGCGAAAATCGCTATAAGGTGAACAGCAAATGCATTTTTACGAAACGAGATAATTTATTACATTTTTATCTACTATCTATTTTTATCATTTCCTTTTTTATTAACAATTTAAGTAATTTCAAATGAATTTGTTAATTTAGTATCGTCATTGAGTGATAAAATATTTTTAAATGTTTACGATATATTACACAAAAAAAAAAGTACGAAACTCTAAGTGCAATTCAATTATTAACTTTTCTACATTTCTATAGCATTTAAAAGGTAGAATTTATGAAGGTAGGTACCTAATAATTATCAAGTGTCACTTTATCTAAAATGTTATGTAAAAACTGTAAAGAATATCTAATAAAAAACGCGACAACCTGAATCTTCAGCCTCTCTAAAAATTATAAAATAAACTAAATTTCTGGTTTATCTTATAATTTTTCTCATGAAAATTTTTTTTAGATAGATAAACAAAATGAAGTTTTATAAACAACCCAACATTACAATCGAGATTTTATGTTTTTAAATATATATTAAAAATATCAAATGAAAATAGTATCGTATTTTTTGATTTTTTAAGTGTACATATGTTTAAATATAAATAAGGAAAATTTACGATGTGTTCATTTGTCTATTGAATAATTGAATACACAAGTGTATCAAGTGTCAAATTTTCTGAAAAAGATTTTTTTGGAAACTGTAGATCTGTTTAAATATAAATAGACAAAATACACTACCAATATAATGGACACAAATTCTATTTTTTAGGTGAAACAATGAAGTTTCACCGAATATATTTTGTTAAATAACTATATCTGCGGAGTCACGGATTGAATTCAAATTTGGATATAATATGAAAATATACATGTTTCACATATTACGAAAAGTTGTGTTTTGTGGCAGGATACTGATTTTTTTTATTTTTTATTACAATTATTTACTCTACCCCTTGGCTTTTGTAGTGCAACTAAGCATGAAACTGATTTACAGAGCCAGTAGCTCCATTGACTGAGTAAAGCCCACGCACGGTGACATATTATACTCATTTGGAAGTAAGTATATACCACACCTGTTTATCGTTATTGGCAACTTTTATTAAGTTATAATCATTAAAGCAAATCAATAAATTGATGATTAGAATTGCTCGTGAATAAAATGTCGCTTAAAGTAATAAAATATGTTCAGTTGAATATCAAATTCTAAATGTTAATTTGATGAAAAGTTAAACTAACAAGTATTTTCCTGTTACCGCTGGTGAAGTTTAATAAGAGAAAAATTAAAATGATTTGAAACAAATTAAATTGCGAATCATTAGGGTTTGATAAAATGGTTTTAAATTTGTTATTCATATAGACGTAAACAGGTAGAAATACCTACATCCATTTGCAAAAAAATAAATATATAAAAGATTGAATGGTTTCAAAATACTTAAAATAAAATAAAAACTTTTTACCTTAAAGCTTATTAATATTTTGTCAAGCAAAACTTTTATAAATTTATAAAGGACAAAACGAACAAAAAATAAAAAATAACACAAACACACAGCATGGTTTATTTTTTTATTATTTATTGTGACTAATATTTCTGTAGGCAACATGTTTCATATTAATATGTTATAAAAACAAACATGTTTTATAACATGGTTTTGCTCTAACAATATATTTTATTCATACAATATGTCGCGTAAATATTGTCTGCAATCATGTATCTAATAATGTATGTATCAGTTTTAAGCTAATGATTTCAAAAACCAACGTCTTAAAGATACACCAGCAGATACAGTTGTGAGTTACTTGACAATTCTTTACGAACAGTAAGAATTATGTGATAGATATTTGATTGACAAAAATAATTCTGTATGCAATTTTTAATTAAAAATGATTGAAAAGTTCGTGGTTTATGATTTTTATAATACAAAGATATTGCTGTTTTTATGGTAACACTGGTTTGGTTAAACCAAAAATTACACTTATTTTCGGATAATATGGTTAGTTTTCGTGATATCACTTGAGAAATTTGTCCGGAACAGTGACCATTAATATGCATAATATTTCAACTGATACCTAATGAAATATAAAGGATAAATTACCTCTAAAAACGTAGTTTTTTGCTAATTCTCCTTAACTAATACATTTTAAAAAATTGAAAAAAAATCGAAAAAAGCTTTTTGCCATTGATTTCGGTAAAATTATGATTATAAGGGTAGTTTAACCTGTTCATTTAAAAAACAATATCCATATCACCATTGAATGCGTAGTTTGAGACATCATCTAAAAATTAGCAATACAATTTTGGCGATTTTCAAATTATTAAATTTTACTATTTTCAATATTATAAGATCTGGAATTTGCTTAATTAACTTTTTCTTCCAACCAGCTACAATTTTTGTTAAATGAATATAATATTTTATTTGAGTAAAATGAATGACGCTATCGTTTGAATCATAAAAATAATTTAAAAATGTATAAAACAAGTATTAAAATTGCCAACATTATATTTTCACAAGCTCCATTGATCCTTACTCAATTTTCTTCAAACAAACATTTTACTATTCAATATGATCTGGAAATTTAATAAAAATATCAATAAGAATTTTTATTTGTTAAGATTTATTTCAATAGCATTATGAAAAATCTGTGAATGAAGGAAGGCTCACGTCCTCTTTTTTCAATATTTAGACGATATATTAAAGGATAAAAAATTAAGTTTAAAAGTATTCAAACCCTACTCCGGTAATATACTCCTTAAAGTACACAACAAGAAAAAATTATTATCGGAAGTTAGATAAAGTGACGTACAGATGATAAGCGAAGTCGTATGTCACCTATCACCTCTAATATGCATTGTTTAGTACAAAAAACTTTTTCGGTAACAAGCGACCATGACAATCGTCTGAACATTGCTTTATCAAATTTGGAATAAGAATCTAGATCTTGTTTTGTACTTTATTTTCAAATATATTGATTTTGGTATCCATGGAAATGGTGCTTCATGAAGAACATACAGTTATTAAAACTGCTGTAGGTGACAGTGTAGTGACCGTAGGTGACGCTAGTTTTGATTTTTTAAGGGGGTCTTCTGGTCTAGAGACATGAATTTTAGGTAATTTTTGAAGTGCTGTAAAAAAAAAAAAAGCAATATTTTTTCCATCAATTTTTTTATACATTATTTATTCACATTAGAAGCATACAAAAAAAAAATAAAAAAGTAAAAAAAATTCAAAATTCCGTTAGTTATTAGCTGATGGAGTGGGGCGTCTCAAAAATTTGGTGCGTGACCATACCCACGATTTTAACTCTCCTAGCAATCTGAAATCAAAAAATAAAAAAGATTATCAATCTACAATAATGTCGCAATGTCTGGAACTACGGAAAAGTTACAAAAAATTTTTTTTACAAAATGGCGACTGCCTAATGAAAAAAAAAATTTTGTACCACTTTTTTGAACATTCTTCGATTTGTTAAAAATAGTAAAAATGAATTTGAGGATGGCCGTAGTTCCGACAAAGTAGACAAGTCCCTAAAGAAGACTCTCTTAAAATTTCAAGTAAATCGGTTCGACAGAACCTGAGAAGTCGTGGGTATCAGATTCAAAAAGACAGTTCTGAGAAAAACGCGTTTAAAGTAATATTGTTGCAGTCTAAGTCATAAAATTATATTTTTAACTTACATTTATTTAATCTGCCATTCCTGCTTCATACATCGGACCTTCCTCGACTTCGAAAAAACTATTTTCGGCGTTTCTGTTTTCTATTCGAGCAGTTCTGGCCTCCTTTGATGCGCTGGATGCTCGTATCTCGGAGCGGTCAATCCGGGCGTTGTCTCGTCTGATAGCAAATGCATGCTCTTCTGGACCAATTTTCACTCCCATAATCGTCATTATCTTCAATATCAATATAAAGCCTTCATTAAACATACATACAGCAATAAATGTTGCAATTTCAATGATCTGAGACCCGGCATGGATATGCTTTGGAGCGAAAGTCCATATCAGCGAGTTTAGAGACTCATTATTATTTTGAGTTTCTGAACCCAAACATCGAGTCAATAACTCTTCTGATGATAAACTCTCGTAAATTGGCTTTATAATTTTCAAAACTTTATCACACAGAGGAGGATTTTCGTGGTCAAACTCGTCTAATGATCCTTCAGATGCAGCTTTTTGCCACTTACACCAACTCTCCGCACCAGGTGGGCAATACATATGTCGTGGGTTTTCATTTGTAGAACTATTATGGTAGTACGTTGCCCAAATTGCATTTCTCATGTTTTCAACAGAATCAGGATGCCGGCGAATCGCTAAGCCATAGTATAAAGACAATTTATTGATGACTTTATCAGTTAATTTGCCTTCACCTTTTCCACCAACCCCTTTATTATCTTTTTTCGCTTTTCGTAGCCTCGCAATCATTCTTTTCTGGACGTGTCCTACGCACTCTTTTTTTTGAACAAGTGGGTCACCATCGTAAGGATCTATCTCAAGTATACCCTTGAACGTCTTAGTATCACCATCTCCAATATACTTTACGTATTTTACGCCGTGTTTTTCCTCCGATCTACAGAACATTTCGACGATAGCATCAACTTCCATTTTGCCCGCACTTCCTTTATGGTTTATTGTACAGGATTCTTCATGATCTTCATACCAATCGTTGTATGCAGAAATATCGGAATTTTTCTTATTTTTCCAAAAAAAGCAGTTATTTCACTTATTTGTCCGAAAATAATTTGAATTTGGGAAAATCCTCTCGTAAACATATTCTTAAATAGTTAAACTATGAAAATATGAAAAAAAAAAATCGATTTTTTTTATTTCTAGACCAGAAAACGGCCTTAAATCTTTTATCTCTATTTCCTTCTCCCGTCAATGCTTAATGTACAAACATGTTTTATCATCAAAATTTCTCAAGCTACTTTTCATAATTATTTAAGAATTTGTGTGGAACGAAATTAACATAATATCATTTTCATAACTTATATTTGAGTCTGAAATGATTGAGCTCTTTCATTTGTTACCCAATACTTTTATTCTAAATGAATATGGCCAAGAACAATCAGATTGAGATAAGACTAATCTAAGCTAATCGATAAACACCCCATTCATCAAAATCGGCTCAGAAGTTTAGCTGCTATGGTGGAACATACGTACATACCCACATAAATACATACATAAACTGCTAAAATCAAATTAATCCTTTTGAATTTGCCGTAGTCGGCTAAAAAGTAATGTTATTAATACAAAAGAAAAAACGTTTCAAAAAAGATTAATTCATCGGCTATGATTGTATTTTAAATCCTTTAAATTTATTATATTAAAAAAAAAAATGTTGAACAACATCTTTTAGTGACAAAATGTATTACATAAATAAACCAATATTTTACATTGCAGTTTTGTAGTAACATTTACATGAACATACCATTACACAAACATTCAAAATCTGTTAATAATTTTCTAAAATATTCTGTGTTCTAAGTGTTTTAGCCGATGATTGAATTTTCCCAGAAATAAATTGAAAATAAATTAAATAAAACAGTCAGATTGACTATCATTATGAATGAGATACAATTCCAACCTGTTCTAATGTTCGTCCAATCTTTTTTGCAAAATTTCATTTTATTAGTATAATTATTTTTCAGTTACTTTTTTATGAAAAATTATGATGTCTGATTTTCGAAATAACAGCCTTTTAATACTGTTATAGAAAAATATTAGTGTAAGGAACTTATTCTAAATATGTTATATTTCAGCTCAAAATGTGGGACTAGACTTAATACTGTAAGAAAACTTGAAAATGCGGAATTAAAATTGATTCAATAATACAAAATTATAAGATATCAAAGATTAATGGCTGATCTATTAATGTCTTTCTTCAAAATAATATAATCTTTATAATATTTAAAAATGTTTAGATCTTTTGGCACTTAACCCACACGTATAAATTACAAACTTAAAAAACCCCCGTCACATTTTCAATTTGAAATTCGTCATAGTGTATAGTATTCTACTACTCAAGCCAAATCTTTTGATACCCATATGGACGGAGTTGTGAAATTAATAAATAATGCACCAAAGTGGCGACCATCTTGGATTTAAATTGAAGAATGTATAGTTGTCTAGAAGTCAAGCCTTTTCATTTGATACCCATATTGAGAGAGTTGTGGAAAAATATGTAATCCACCACTTTGAGTCGGCGGCAATCTTGTACTGATTTTCGTCAAACACAGCCAAGAATACCTCCGACTAATTTAACTTTTAAATAAAAAAAAAGACGTGTGGCACTCGGGGACTGCCGCGGTAAAGCTATTGCATAGCATTTTGTATCAACTTATGCAATTATATTTGTTTATTTATTTATTTATTTTATTCATGCAGTATTACTTTTTCTTACACCTATACACCTATATACTTTCTCATAAACAGCTGCTTATGTATTCGTCCGATTTCGGAGCAGCTTGTCTCGATTCGTCAAGCCACACCTCCTTGCCCGTCGGAGTGGGGAGCTTGAGGTTTTTTCGTTACGGAATTTCTGGATTCGGTCCCCGCGCTCAAAGCCCGCGATAGAAGCTATGCAATGATTCCGGTAATACTTGAACAATGCGATATGCACACTTTATATAGTTGACAGTTCGTCATACTGCTAGTGAGAAGAGATAAAGAAGTTTTATTTTGAATTTCAAAATTAGATTTTGGTTTCTATGGAAATGATTATTTGTAACATATCACGTTTTTTCGTTACGGAATTTCTGGATTCGGTCCCCGCGATTTATATAGTTGACAGTTCGTCATACTGCTAGTGAGAAGAGATAAAGAAGTTTTATTTTGAATTTTAAAATTAGATTTTGGTTTCTATGGAAATGATGATTTGTAACATATCATTTTTTTTTCGTTACGGAATTTCTGGATTCGGTCCCCGCGCTCAAGGCCTGCGATAGAATCTATGCAATAGCTTAAAAATCAAATTGGAACATCCGTTCGGGAGCTGTGATGGTACAGACAGACACTCACAGACACGTCAATCTTATAACACCCCGTCGTATTTTTTGCGTCGGTGGTTAATAATACGATTCATGAATTTTCAACGGTATTGCTTATTTATAATACAAAAACTGTACTCGTCTAGTGTAATAATATGTTGTAGGAACGTGAAACTCAACGAGTAACCCACTAACATATACAAACAATGCAGTAATAATTTATAATCATAGTCAAATAGCAAAATACACACACACTAGGTCTGGTATTAGATGTGAGACAGCATATTGTGTTTTTTTACCATTTGCATTGTATGTATGCATAGTCGTTGGAAATGCCGACAGAAGCATAATAGAAAACACCTTTTTTTATTTTTGAAAATGAATAAAACTGCAACAAAAAAATTCAATATTATAAATATTGAAAAATCCTCTTTCATTATTGAAATAAATTAGTTGGACATTAAAACACCTTTTTTTATTGTTTCTGAAAAACAAAGCTGCATAATAAAACATCAATGCAGAAACAGATCCCTAGTACTTTTAGGAGATACAGGAATTTTTATTATATACCCTTTCTTCTTTACAACAGGTAGTTTTCTTTTACACAACAGGTAGCAAAAGTGTGATATATAGGGCAACTCTAGTATTAGCAAAAGTACTTTTAGAGTGTAAAAATTATAATTAGGTAGTTGTTTGACGAAATAATAAATAAAAAAGGACAAAAACTGGGAGGTGTACATACCCTATTAGACAATGCACTATTCCTTCCGATCCTTCATTACAACACCATGAAACATATCGGACAAGCGTGATCTGCACTTATCTTTGTCGTCTGTTTTGACGCCATTCAAAGATCTGGTATTACTCATTTATGACTGAATAAACCCAGGGAATACAAGCCCAATTAGTATGATCTTCAACTTTTTATTGCTTGAAATAAATGTCGTCATACTATCGAACTCATGGTAATCCATTATCTTCAATGAATCATTGTCAAATTAAAACATCAGTTTCTAAGCCTTTGTAAGGAGGACAGCCTTCTTACTGAGGAATTTTGACAGAAGAAAATAATATGAAAAATTTATTTTGTTCTAACTTAAAGAACATATATAAGTCTCATATATAATATCATATATAAGTCTCATAAACTTCAAACTGATGGCAGTTTAAGTGAATTTGGTTACGATTTTCGTTCTTAATTGTCTATAAGTCTCATAAGATCCTACGAGATAGCAAAAGAGGTTTTTCATTTGGTATAATATGTCAACAAATTTTGTTATACAGGTTGAGTAAGCATTCAATAGATGGCCCTAAATGTTCACATTGTGTGTTTTTTCCAACATAAAAAAGAATGTTTTTAACTTCGAAAGTATTTGTCCAAAAATCGGTGGGACATAGAGAAAATAACTCTTGTTGGATAAAAATTTTTATGAGTAAATAAATGGTAATTCAATATACTCTGAGTACGATTCTTTCCTATCGAAGTGGAATGATTAGTGAAAATGAGAGAGCTAGAAAGATGAAGCTTTCATTAAATGGGAAAATTATTTTTATAAGGGTTTGCAGTTAAAATAGTGATAGCAAAGCGTCACTGGTCTTACATATTTGAGTATACGTGTTAGGAAGCATGATACCAACTTTCATTTTCCAACCTTATATTCGTATATTCGTTGAAGTTGTAAAGGTCCATCCCATATATACATAATATATTTTGTACACTCAATAAAACACAATCAACATAAACAGATCAGTATTGTAAGATACATACATTAATGTTCTTGGTTAATTTTACATATCTGATTAAATAGATAGGCTACTACTCTTACAATAGTAATTCCATTTGTAATTCTATATATCCAATAAATGCCGAATTTGGGTTAAGTTTTGAATAGATTATACCACTAATCCATGAAGGTATATACTATACATAGAATTATTAATCAATATACATTTGTCGGTATTACCGTTACATTACATTTGTAAACAATCTAATCTAAGTTTATTAACATTTTATTATCCACATAGCACTGAAGAACACCCACAATTGACAACGATGCGAATACGCATAAATGGATTACAAATTTAATCAAACACAAATAAGAGATATTTTCGTAAATTATTTGGATTTGCAACAATTTCTGCTGAACTTTAGCTAATAAATAAATATTCACCAAGTATCTAAACAATTTATTCTGTTAATTGTTATCTTCATTTGTTTATTAATTTTATTTAATTTTACTTTTTGAAAAATTTGAATTTTGAAATCTTGAATAGAAAAAATTTTTATATTTAATAAAAATATTTAAAAAAAACTAAAACAATAAGTTTCAACATGCGTTATGAATTATTAAAAAATATTCAACGGTTTTTCCCTTATATATGTAAATGGAATTTCAAAATCCATTATTTTGAAGTCGGTAGCTCAAAAAATAACTTAGTTATCACAAAAGCAACTATTGGCTGGGTTTTCTAGTAAAAAAATTTGTATCTTCCTAGCATTTTAAAGTATGTTAATGAATGTATCATATAATAATTAGATTAATTGTTCGATGAAAATCGACATATAAGCGAAGCGATATGTAGCATTATTTATGCAATACGGATAAATCAATCTACTAGTCAGTAGTATAACTAACAATTGTTAGTAAAAAAAACTGTATTATTTATCAAAATTATTACGTTTATCAATTCGGGACACCCTTAAAATATGCACTACAAATTATTTAACGTATATTAATTATTAATTAGCTAAATATAATATACTAAAAACACTGCAGTAAATAGTTTAAATACACTTCCAATAATTGAAACAAAACTTCCTCGTGATATAATACCTATATATATATATATATGCCTAGTAAATATTCAACGACTAAGTTAAAATTTAAATGGAAAAATATATTTCTATTTTTCAATCATCTACTTTGTTTTTTATTTATTTATTTATGTAAATTTTCAAATATCTCTTTCTTAATGGATTCTATTTATATATTTTATTTATTTATTGCCAATTTAATATTTTACAAATAATTCCCGATGATCTAATTATATAAGTCTCCACACAGTGTTTTTGCTAAAATCAATCACTACTTAATGCTAAAATATATTACATAAGGAGAATTGTAAAAAATGTTTAAATCGGAATCTACTAAACTGTGAATAAAAAATTCTTTAATTTTTATTAGTAGTATATTTAACAAAAAATTTTGATAATTTCCCTAAGTATCCTGAATAATCAATTCCAACAAAATTCAAATCAATGATGTAAATTACATCATTCATCGACTCACAAAATTTCATCGAAATCGGATAAATCGATTAACAGTATATCGACATATATTAAATTTGTGTTTTTTAAATCACGAACACAATACTTCCGATATCGAAGATTTAACTCAGAAGTAGAAAAGTTTACAAATTGTGTTATTTATTTCACAAGTATTTATTTCAAACAAAACACACTATTAATATATTTAGATTTATTTAATTGAGTAAATATGCGAATGAATATTCATATGGGAATACAGTCGAATTGATCAATGATGCATTTACATATTTGTAAAAAAAAAAAAACATTCGTTAGCTAAAAAACAAAATTTGAAAAATGTTGAACATAGAAAATTCATTAACACTAAAAAATTGGAGTTTTCTAGGGTTCATCTGCTCTAATTTATATTATGTTATTCTGAAACGTGCAATTAACGTTTAAAAAACATTTGTTTTTTTGAAAATTTTTAATTCCACCCTTGCATATTATTTACGATATTCAGTCATATTATAACTACGAAAAAAATTTCATTTGGGTGAAACTTAATCAAAAAATTCAAATTCAATCTAATTTTTTTTATCACGCTACCCCTCTTCTCTTGGATGGAATTTATTATTTCTTCAAAATAAGATCGGATCAATTTGATACTATACTGAATCTAAAAATAATTATTAAAATCGGTCAATAAACAAAGAAATAATGCGCGAAATTAGAAAAAAACCTGTATATTATATAGACGAATCGATAACATTTTCCTTTTTTGAAGTCGGTTAACAATACATATACGTGTATATTATTCAATGCTGCTATTTAATATTAAAAAATATTCATAATAATTATTTTTATTTTCACTTTTATAAAAACATATTTTTCATTTCTATAGGGTTGAGACGTCTGGAATGAGATGTTAAGTTTAAAGGGAGCAAATGTATTGTTGATTAATTTTACATTCAATTTACTTTACAATTTACTATAAAAATTTTGGTTAATGACATATTATGAAAAAAAAAAAATTGTTAATTAAATATTATTCGAAATTATTAAACCACTAATTCAAGGACCTATCGTTTTTAAATATTGTTTCGGCGACCTAACTTGTTTTAATCCATTAAACGTATTTTAAATAATTTATAAGCAAACGTTTTAGTTCAATAAACGAAATTTTTAATAAACATTACACCCAGCGGAGTGAATATTTGATATTTTATACTTTGAGTCATAAAATTTTTCTGCATCAAATATAAAAAGTATCATTTATATTCATATGGTTATATATTAAGAGGATTACCTTAAAGTTGCAGTAAAAAGCTTCAAATAAAAATCAAAAAACATAAAAAGGTCTTTACATAACATAAAAAGGTCAGAAGTTGTGTTATCCTTAATTATAGCTAAATAAAACAAAGAATTTTGTATATAAAATTTCTATAACTTTATAGTTGTTTTTGTTTGAATCATTTTGTCATTAAATTTTTGGATTCAATACAATTTCTGCCAATTATTATATATTTATTTATAACTGCCTATACTATTATTAAGTATGTATTTGTAACTGTATTGACTGAATATTTAGATTATTTTGTGGATACCAATGATCAAAATTAATCATTGATATTCAAAGAATTGTCGAGTATATAAGTCTGTTTATCTTCAGTAGTCCTTTAGTAAACTTTATACACATGTTTTACATAGAAGTTTTAGGAAACTTGATCTGTAATTGATATTCAAAGACTGAAAGAGTTCGAAGGCTAGACTACAGCTTTACTGACTCTATGTTAGGTTACGGAGAAATCTACATGTAGGACATAAATTCTTATTATATTTTTAGTAAATATACAAAAGCTCAACGTTTTCTTAATCTTACTAAAAATTTCAAAACAATCATTATTACTAGTATAGATGAATGTCTCACATTTACTTAAAATCTTATATCCAAAAGCTGTGTTAGTTCCTACATGTAAAATGATTATGAATAATTGAATATGGAATGTGTCATATGTACAGAACATAGATAAATATTGTGGAAGCAGTTGTAATTAATTTGTGTAATTAGTCATAGACAAAAAAATCCTTTTTGAATTTTAGAATAGCTTCTTTTTTCGTTGAAGTAGTTGGAATTCACTCAACCGTTTTCATTGAAGTATTAGTATACCAGAGTAGATAATTTTTGAAAACAAAAAAAATTATAGTAGGATGAAACCAATTAGAAGTGCAAGATAATATAATAAAAATGAAAGGAAAAGTAAATTACGGGTGATCTGAGTTAGGGAAGTAGGAGGGGGGTAAGTTTTTAAGGGTAAAATTCGGCTTATCTGAATTTCCGACAAAACTACAAGTCCTATGGAAAAAAGTTAAATGGCAGAGTTGTGGGAAAGAAAAAGATCTTCAACATTTGTTTTTACACTTTTTTTAAATAACCTCAAAATTTATGTGAAAAATTGAAATAACCAAGTTTTTGGTTTTTTATTTTTTTTCTTCGAAATTTGGTGAAAACTTATCTTTTTATGTTCCAAATACACCATAATTTTTTTGATTTAAAATATTTAATTTTTCATCTTATTTTGAATAAATATCGAAAAAGCACCCTAATTTTCAATCGAAAAATTTTGAGTTTATGTGAAAAAAGTGTTAATACAAAAGTTGTAGATCTTTTTATTACCTACAATTTTGTCATTTAACTTTTTTCCATACGACTTTTAGGTTGGCCAAAAATCGAGATAAATCGTGTTTTTTCCTTAAAAACTTACCCCCTCCTACTTCCCGAACTCAGATCGCCCGTAATTTATTTTTCCTTTCATTTTTATCATATTATCTTGCGTTTCCAATGGGTTTCATCCTACTGTAATTTTCTTCCACTTTTTATCATTTTTTAAGGCTTCTACTCTGGTCTATAGATCCAGTAGCAATTTTTGTTTTTGTAGCAGCTATAGAATTTTCTACTGCTATTTTTTAGATTATACGAAAATACCGTTTTTTTTTATAAAATTAATCATGTATTTCATTTTTAGTATCAAATATAGATTTCTGTTCTATATTATTTTACGTTTTTGATGTGAAAAATGTAAAATGAAATTTTTTATATGTAATACAAAACATTCACTAATGAATTTTTATACACGAGGCAGGTAAGTGATATATATGAGTATTATATTAAATTTTGTCCAAAGTAACGCTAGAAAATACTGAAGGCTTTAAATAATCTATGTATGCATGTTTATAGAATTACCTAATCCATCAGGCCGTGATGAATTTTATACCTTATTCTAGGCCTTAAAAGTTATTTTAAATTCAAAAATGGGGAAAATCAATGAATCCATGACTCATCTTTTAAACTGTAAAAAAAGAAGAAAAATTGAAAAACAAAAAATATTTGTATTTTCAACACCCACAACTTTTGTTTTAAACTTTTTTACTTTTATCGTAATTTTGTTAGATTCGTCATAATTTTATCTGAACTTGATCTAATTTGGAATACAATATAATAATATAATATTCTAGAAAATTAATAGATTATTTATTTTGTGAAAATTCAATTTTATAAAATAATAATGGTAATTTTTAATTTTCAATTCTAAATGTTTTGAGTACACTTTCAACTTATAAAAAAGAATAATTATTCATTACTTGAATAAGACTTTATTCGTGGAAAGTGCATTAAACAAAAATGTTATGTGAAAATTAGACAAAGTTAAAAGTTTTCAGTATTATTTTATATAATATTTAAACAAATACATTCTTGATCATGCGATTTCTGTTTAATTTAACAGATTAATACCTCCACTAAATAAAATTCATTTATTCATAAAATTCAATTCTTCACGGTGAAAATTTATAGAACATTCAATATATTTTGATGTGGAGCTGTTTTACATGTAAGAGAATGTTTGTGTTTTCTTCGAAAGTAGTTTCATAAACCTTTATCGTGGTTATTACCATTGTAGCTATGCTTTCACACTGTAGGTAGTTTCGTCTAAGGCCATAGTTGCATGTTAGTTATGTGTGAACTGCCACAGGTGGTAAAATAAATAGCTCAATTATACTATGATACCATGTGTATAGCCAGTCATGGATATACATTACTAAATATCTCAATTATATAAATAACTAAAATCAATCCAACCGAATATAAAAAAAATGCCCACGCATATTTTTAATGTTACCTACTGAGTGTGCGAGCAAGCTACGACCTTAGATACGACAATTTAATGTCTGACCAGCATTAATTTCAACTGGAACGCTGTGACTGCCTGAATTTGAATCTTTTAATTTTTATTCGATCACTTATCAAAAGTTTTCACAATTAAAAGTTCTTCAAAATAGTTACACCTATTTCAAAAAACGCTACACTCTACCAAAAACACTACCAAATCCACATACGCTCAAATCCCATGTAATTAATAGAATTTCTATAAATATTTTTGATATTTATAGAAATACGATAATATAAATAAATTATTAAAAATAAAATTTTATATAAAAACAAAAATAAAATTTTATAGGGTAAACTATCCAACAGTGAACCGTATCCCACAGTGAACTAAAAGTAATTACCTTTAATCTATCCAGAGTAGTAACAAAAAATGTGCAACAGTTGTAGAGCATGCACCTAACGTGTATATTGTCCACGAATGCGAACTTGAGTTGGGAAGCAAACAGCTCTTCAGTTCTTTAGCATATTAAGGTTGAAGAGGAAATTAAATAAGCTGCAAGAGAATCTTTAAATATATTTAGATTGAGGTTACACTAGCAGAAACACTTGTCAATTTGAAAAAATTGTAAATATCTATTTTATGATTTAACAAGAAAAGTGTGTAAAAAATTAGATATTGATCCGGCAATAGTCATTTAAACAAAGATATTAAAATTTGAGCTTGTAGATAATCAGGTCTTCCAGTTGAGGTATTTTCCATTGAAGTGATTCACTGTGTACTTGGCGGTGGTCCACTGTATACAATACCCAGTACACCATTAACCATTTTGATCGCTTTTAAAGAAGTAAAAATATCTTACAAAAGTATATATTTAGTGTTTAAGTGAATGCACAAATGATTAGTCAAAACTGGAATGCACAAATGGTAAGTAAAAACTTTCGAATGAGTATATTTTTTAAAGTATAGCTATAAAACTTCGAAAAGAATATCGATGCAAGTAAAAAAATGATTCAATATTGGACAGTTTACCCTACACAGTTTATTGTATGTATAATTATTTTATGAAATTAAATAGTCATTCAATATTTTATTTTTATTTTTTTTGTTTTAAAATACAATTCATGTTAACCGTATTTTATTATGAATATCAAAAATATAAAAGAATTTATGAATTATATTTTTTAATGTTTTCATTTAAAAATTATCTCTTTATTTTAGATTTATATAAAAGTTTTCCATATTTGTTCATGGTTCGAGTATTTCATTATATTGGAATTATTTAAGTGCTTATACATACAATGTAACCTTTGGACCGTTGTTATTTTATCATTTGTAATTCAATTTTTAGGTTTAGCAGTAGCATAATCATAATAGAAAAATGAAGATAACAACCAAAAAAGTAAATTGCTTAGATATACGACAAATGATTGAATATCAATGCTTGAACTATTCAATAAAATTGTCTAAATATACAGTCTATACAGTTACAAGTATGTGCATACTAATAATGTATAATCCAGGATTCAAAAAACTCGATTACCTGGTGTATTTTTAATTTTTTCAGTGTAAAATTAATTTTGAAAATTGAATTACATTAGCTATCCGTGGCGAATAAATCAATTAAGAAGTCCCTACCACGTTGTATGCACGGTATAACAGTTGTATAAAAATAAATAATGAATTAAAAATAATTACGATTTTTTTCCCAATTTCCTAGATCAAATTATTTTGTATTTTATAAATACGTATTTCGACTACAAAGTATTCATCATCAGTATGAATTAGCAAGTTGTAAAGATTCTCTGAGGATATGTTACTTGTTGCTAATTTGGTGACGGTGTGCACACTTGTTTTTTTTTTAGTTTAATAATTCTTTATTTGCATCAAAAATATAAAATACAAATCGGCTTATAACTATAGCACCTAGCCTAAGCTTTATCTATAATACATCATCTTATATACTAGTTACATCGAGATTACAATTTTTCATTACATCGTTTTAATAAAAATGGAAAATTTAAAAAAAAAAAAAACCATTTGAAAATACTTAATCTATGTGGATGGATAGGCCATCCCTATAACTAGCTTAACCTATAAATTAAAGAAAAGAAAAAAGATACTATATACAATTAAGATTACACCGGAATTAGGTGCAATCGATATCGTGAGGCATGGGAAATCTTTTCCTAAAAAGCAGCATCCTTGGGTCAAATTGACCCAGTTTGCTGATTTCTGGGAAGGGATTGTTGCGGGAAGATTGGAAAAAGGATTTTGAGGTGGAAAGGATAAAGTTTGGAATAGTTGGGTGTCCAGTTTCGCGGTGGAGAGCTTCGGACGGAAATCTTAGGGGTTTTTTTGACTTGAAGGCAACAATTTTTGGAATTGCTGCTCCTTCGTGATGAGCAAATATGCAACGTTAGTCCAAATAGGGGCTACGTACGTAAGTACTGGACGGATACATGACTTGTAGAGTCGATGCTTTAAACGTTCGTCCAGTTTACTCTTGGGGCTGAGTAGTGGGTACAATCCTGCAAAGGATGCGTTACCACACACACTTGTTCGTTTGCGTATGCGCAATTTATACTTTTCAAGTATCTATCAAATTGCTACGTCAACCAAACAGCATCGATCACGTGTTTAGTATTCGGCTAATGATTTTGGACCACGTGGTTTTTGTCAATTAAAAAATCTTAAAATTGAACGTAGAAAAGTAAAAAAGAATTATGAAATTAAATAATTTCAATTTCAAATACTGTTTCAATTCTAATATTTCAACTTCAATTTTGAATTCTTTATTAAATCAGAATTTGGAATAGGTCCTTTATCTAAGTTCATCGTCTCTTTGTCATATTTTTGAATATGAAAAATAATTAGTAAATACATCGAATTTTTATTTTAAATACATCTTTTAAGAAAATAAAATTATATATATATTTGATAATTTTTACGAGATAAGTTTATACAACTGCGTGACCAATTTGTTTCCTTATCACACAACAATGCTATAAACTATTTCTAAAGCAAATAATTTCCGTATTTGTAATGATATATACATTGTATAACTAAATGTCCACTGATATAGATCCACATGCTATGCTTATAAAATATATTTTTTGGTCAACATTCCCATTAATCATAACAAGACGAATTGATGTAAGCATTTATTTTATATAAATATAGTATGTTATTATTAAAAATAACGTAAGCCATTGTTTTTAATATCCTTTATATAATACATATATACCAGTTGAAATTATTTAATTCTTTATAATAGGAATGATTAGATTCGCATCGAAAATTTAAACAGAGATTGACATTATATTTTTACCAAAACCGTTGAAGCCATATTTCCCAAAAATTTCAGTGCGTGAGATATATTTATAGAAAATATATTGAACTATGTTGCGTTTATCAAAATTATGTTAAATCACCTTATAATAACCATCTTTTTATTTGATAATATGAATTATTTCTAAAATAGTATCGAATGATAAATTATCGACTATATGGTCTTTTGCATAACTAATGTTTTTAGTTTTTATTTAACTTGCAATTGTATGTGAATTAATGTTGAATCTTGCAAGTCTATTTTGAAGCAGATATCTTCAACCGATTGACCTGAAATTTTGTGTATACTTCGAATTTGATAGACAAATATATTACGCCTATCTAAATTGAACATCCAAGACACGCCCAAGATGGCAGACTAGTTATTGTTAATGTAACTCGCTAAATCCGATATGGTAGACTTCTAAAACTTGAACTAAATTTTGAAGCAGACATCTTCAACTATAACCAAATATTATGAAACGCTAATGAACATGCATTTGTTGTGTTTTAGTCCAGCGAAAACTTAAAAGTAAAACTAAATACGCTAAAAAGAAAAATAACTTTTAATTGAAATTTTTCTTGAAATTTTTCTCTGGGAAAATTCAAAAAGAGCGGATTATATTTTCCTTAGTATATGGAGCTATAACGCTATCATAAAGATCATATGCGTAAGAAAATCGAATTCGATAAGTAACGAGCACCATAAATATATAGATATATTTACAGCAATTATTTTAAAATATATACAAACACATATAACTGCACATTTTCAATAAAGTAAGTACTTCCCGTTTTTTCAATACGTTCAAAATCAATAAATATAGTACATATAAAATAAATAAACATAATTTATATACTCTTTGGAGAATATACATCTGGGCCAAGAGCTCACCATAAAAAAAAAGTATCTGATCGGTTATAGGATTACACTTTATTAGAAAAGATAAAGTATTTATATAGTGGAACCCCATTTGTTAAGATTTGTCCCTAAGTTACGAAATTCATCCTAACTGAAAGACGATAGGTCAAAGTTCATTGGCCTACCATTAAATTAGAAAAAAAATTTGAATTATCTTATCAAAGTTTTAACAATTAAAAAAATGTAACAAATCTTTTTGATTTTGTAATGGATGGTGCAAATTTTTGTATGTACTTATTAGATCGTTTAATTGTGGAATCACTCAGTTGTCACTTATCGTCCTTAAATTAGGCTTCTAATATTTGTAAAATATTGAGGTAAAAAGTCTAATGAAATGAGTTTCTACTGTATTAATATTAATATTTTTTTCCAATAGTAATACATATTTTTTCCAATCCATCGATTTTAACTAATTGAATTCCATTTTTTTAGGGTGGGTTCCTCGCCTACACCGCCATAAATTAAATTTTTTTAAATATATAATATATATATATTGTTTTGTTTTACCTAAAAGTCAAATCACACGTTTATTTCATGACATTCATCCTCCAAAATGTTTTCAATGCAGATCGTAATCAAACCAGTTTTGATATATAGCAAACAATTATTGTTCCCAAATTAACCAATTTTAACTATGTGTATTTTAAATAATAGATCAAACAGAAGTATTACTTACGATTTAACCTTTTTTTACCTACTTACAAAAAAGACGGTATGTATGTAATGTGGGAATTCTACAACGTTCATACGTGTTAGTCTATACGACTGAGAAACTAAGAACTTGCGATGTTTCTTATGAGACTGTAAGTTAAGCGGCTTAGTATTTAATTTCAGCCAAATCGGTGGAATAGTTTTCAAGATATTTGCTTCTTTCTAACAACTGTGGTGATATATATGCTTTTTTTTTGTAGGTCCACGTATTATAATTTATAAAGTTGTCCGATTTCAACAATTACTTTTCCACTGGAGAAAGGCATGCCATTTTTTAATATCAAAGTAAGGAGAGAGGGTTAATAGTTTTTATTGTTAACAACATTTAAGAGTAAAAAATGAAAATTTTTCAAAAGAAGGCTCTAACAAATGACTAAGAAGTAAAAAAAAATTTTTTAATTTAAAAAATACTTCTATTACTATTCAATGCTGATGTAACGTTAGCAAAATATAAACGAAAACAGTTTTTCTATCAAATTTTTTTTGTCAAAATTAGTTTCTAAATATATACATTATATTTTCATTACATTTTTCGAGTATAAAGTACGATGTTTGTTGAATAGAATTTTCTTTTGCCTGTTTCTACATATTTTCGCAATTTTAAACTTTAAGGAAATGTGTATTTTTTTAAATTTATGATCTTTCTTACTCGGATATGCTAATCTAAACAACAAATTATTTCGTTCACTATTTTTTGAAAATGGAAATATAAAGAAAACGTATTTTGTAAAAAATTAATGGTTTTTCTTACATCGATTATAATAATTTCTTGTTTAATATTAATTTTTTGATAAGGGAAGTAGTGTTGAGCTAGAGAGAAAAGTATAACACATTTATATAATTATTGTTGATACAGCTCATAAACTTCTATTTTACATTTTCAATATTCAAAATTTCATCCTTTTATCTTTTTAAGTACATTTTATGATGCTAATAAACGTAGGTCTACCATAAACATAACAACAACACTCCTGCTATAAGTACATAAAATAGAAACGATTCAATAATTTTATTACACAAGTTGAAATACTTTATGTGATATAAATTCCAGTTTCCATAGGATACACGAGCGATGTATTATAAAATAATATTTATAGTGAAATTTTTGAAAGATTATATACGAAAAAAAAACTTATAATTGTAAAACCAAGTTATTTAGGCTTATAAAATTGACACGTGGGTGAGATAGCTTATTACGTTAATAATTAATAAGCTTGTAGAGTAAGTACAAATTTTTAAAACTATCTTCAATAAAATATTGTCATTAAATTGAAAATAATGATTTTATGGACTGCCTTAAAAGCTTATAATGAAGTTAATTTGCATTAAATTTAATTAGTAAAATAGGATTTTTCTTCCTAGTATGCCTGCTCTCATCAGAACTCAATTTTGATTTTAAATTGAATTAATTTTAAAACACACCTAATAAATCGTGTTTTTTATAATTATAAACAATTCGAGGTGTTTTAATACTCGACATATAGTATATGCCATATTAATTTTGGTCGAAAGTTTTAACGCTTGCAAATATTGATCGCACAAACAAAATTTTGGTATAGGTGTTGATAGAATCACCTAATTATATCTATTTGCGCGTCATCAAGACAGGTCTAAAACAAACAAAAAATAAGCAAGTTGAAATTTTTGTGGCGTATTCTTGACCTGAAAAGTAACTTTTGAATCATAATAGAAGAAAAATTTGCAAACGTAAAATAAAATGTCTTTTTTTAAACAATTGTTGTTGTTTTTTTTTTTTTTAATGAATCATATTTCATGAAATATTTGGATTCGCTACAATTTTTACTCAAATTTAGCTTATAAACACATATACAATTACAATACATATTACTATTATATATGTATTCATAACTGTATACACTGAATATTTAGAGCTTTTTATGAATGCTAATAATTAAAACTAGTAAGAAGATAATTGACGCTATCAGCGCGACAGTGGTCTAAGGAAAATTATCATTTTGAACTTAATGCATTTTTTTAATCTTCAAAATGATGTTTTTTATGTAATACTGGCCCAAACTACCTATTCGATAACAGATGGCAGCACTATACAGATTAAAACTTTTGTTAAAAAATTGTTTATTACTATAACTGTAGCGTCAATTTCTAGTCAGTTATTTTCTATAAGTATATCTATATATAGTAAAAATTTTAATTGAACTTAAAAGAATTTATCAAAATTAAAAGAATAATTTTCACAACTCTGAACCGTTAATATTTCAAAATATTACTGAGCCTGCCAAGAGAAGTACATTATGTTATTTCCTGTAGAAAATATATATTAAAAATGTTCAATTAATTTAATCATGAACTTTTAAATTAATGATCTATTCGAAATAATCATTTATTCCTGTAACAACATTTAAGTAGCATTCATTAACATGAATAATAAATGGTAATAAAATTAATGAATACAATGGAAGTATCAAATGTTTAAAGAAAAACTACAAATTTAAACATTTGTTGAAGATAAAAAATGTAAATACATAACCTAATTAATCATTGAAAAACAGACGAATAAGAATATATAAAGTAAAAGAAAGACGTTGAAATTTATACACTAAATCGTCCACGAATAGAAGCCATGTATAAATTAATGGCATTTGTATATTTTTATTAAATTCAATTTCTGTAAGTCCATTTCGATTAGTCTAAGAACTGATTGTTATACTTCATATATATATATATTATTTTTACCTAAATCGAAAACCTTGATCCACGTCAAACTGACTTGGGTCTGACTTGTCTATCAAATTTTATTTTGTTCTTATTTCAACTTGACATAAATAATATTTTTAAAATGAAAAATTTTTTGGTGTTGTCTAACTAGTTGGAACCAATCTCGATTTTATTTATTCTATTATTCTCTATTCCGAAGGTATTTAAATTCCAAAATATATTTGAAATTTCAAATCCCATTCCGCTTCCTATTTGTTTGACCTTAAGACATTGTTAATTCGAAAAAGAGGATTTCCTAGTATTTCAGAATTTCTGTAGGGAGTTAAAAATATGAAGAAGTACACAAATATTTAAGCGTTTTGCTATTTTTGTAACCATTAATGCAAAAACGATTAAAAAAATGGTTTAACAGTCATTAAAATAATATAATAACTTAAAATAAAAATTAAAAAAAAAAAAAAAATAGAAGTTTAGATATGTAATAAATAAATACTTAATTATAGTATTATATATTATGGTGGGAGCGCAAATAAATTGGTTATACATACCATAATGAAACACTATAAGTGAATTGCCCTTCCACCATTCACGTATATTATGAATCAAAAAATACTTTTATAAATTATGAGATTATATAAGTAATAAGATTAAACATCAGAATGTCTTTCTGAAATTGAGCTGAAGCATAAACCTACAAGCAAGCCTGTGGATTTTTGTCATATCATATTTATTTCCAAATGTTTTTGGTGTGTAATTTTAAGTTTTAATAATTTTTTCATACTCGCAGGAGTAAATTAAAAAAGCATGTTTCCTTTTAATTTCGCTGTTACCTCTATTTTCTTATAACACTTCGAACTGATACACATATTTGCCATTTGTATGAGTATAGAGTTTGTGTAGATGATGTCGAGCTTGAAAAATAAAATATATGCTTTATCCTGGGACTCAAACACTTTTTATAATTTCATTTAGAAAATTTATTAAATGAATCTCTGTTTTATTTATTTTTCAGTCAACCCAAAACCAGGTCAATATGAGAATGGGGGTCACTTTTCATAGACGCATCGATTAACTTCTAAAATTTCCTGCCCTTAGACAGCGGATATCCTAGAAATTTATATACAAATATAAATATACCTATATACATACTTATAAGTTATAATAATATTTCTGTAACGTCCAAAAAGACAAGTATCAAGGAATATTTCTTAAAATAATATAATTTTTGAATAATTATGATTTTAAAATTAAGTTATTAATATTTATGTACTACAGGATGGAATTAAAAATAATAATGAGTAATAAAACACGGATGGTTTCCAATACATCTGCATTAATATTTTTAACTTTAAATATAGTTCTTGAATTGTCCTTTCTACGGTAAAAAATACATGGAATCGCTGTAGTATATACATATATATATATATATATATATATATATATATATATATATGAGAGTGAGAGATGGATCGGCTTATCCGAAATTTAAAATAATTTTAGAAGAAATTTTCAGATTTTTAAAGGCACATCTTATCATATGTTAGACATTTAAAGTGTCAATTCTTTTCAGGATATTTTAAGCAATACAATATTTTAAGCAGGGTACTTAAATAAACCATCTACTAGAATAAACCATCACTTTGGTGCCGTGCCATATTGGTTTTGAGATTTAACACGGATATGTTACATTCAAAATATATAAACATATATTTCCGCTTTAATGAAAATGAATAACTGAAGCTAGAAACCTTGCAAGGTGAACACAATATTAAAAGAAATTCTTCTTCTAAATTTAATACGGCTCAACCATTTTGGTAAATTTATTTTTTTATTCATTATAGTTTGGACAAGATTTAAATTTTTAAATCAGAGTTTTCCAATCCAGATTTTATAAATGTCCGTAATTTGTTTAGTAAAGGGTTTTAAGAAAACAAAAATTTTAAAAATTTTTCGGAAATCTCTACTGTAAAGTTTTAAATTCAGTATTTATCAATACAAAAAAAAAAAAAAAAAAAAAAAAAAACCAAAAACAAAAAAAAAAACTTATTAATTTATTGCCCTATACGGAAATATTTCCATTGAGAAATAATTTACAAATATTTTCTAGGTAAATACAAAGTTTAAAACATCATAAAGCATAACAAAAGCCGGGGAAATCTAAAAATATATTTTACTATCATCATTACAAAAGGTACTTTCCTTATTTTGACATATGATTACATAACATCCTTAATTAAATGAAAATGATTATTGTGGCAACCCGTCCATTTTGAACATTTCATCTTATAATAAAATGAATGTCTGAAAATGTGTATTATTATTTCAGTTGTCTACTATATAACTAAGCATAAATTAAGTAGAAATTCTTGAAAAGAATAATGTTAAATTATAATGTTTTATGTTTTACTACTATTATGTTGAGTTAGAGGGGAGTTTTAATAATTTTGTTATTTAAATAATATGACTCCCTATTTTTTATTTTTTATACACACACAATGCGTATTGTAATTCTATACTATATTGTACAACCATATTATAATAATTGTAATGTTATAATCAGTGACTGTATACAAAAATTCATCGTATAAATCTTATACATAAAAGAATCTAATTTTGTGTACTAAAGATAAACATTTCTGTTGAAATGTAAATCTTACTAAATAAATATCATGCCTGTCTCGTCTATTCTTTTCTGTTTTTTATACTGTATAATTTTCTATACATAAGTTTATATTTCTCTCATTTATATGTGAGGAAACTCAAGCCAGTTAAAGTTTTATATTAGTTCGGAGGTAAGATAAAAAAAAAACATAGTAGTTAAAATAGTAATACTTACAGAAACATGCCACAACATTAATTATACTTAAGAAAGTACGAGCACCAAGGCAACTTTTGATAAAAGGCTTGATTTTTTTTAAATACAAAGTTTAAATATGTCTAAACAAATTCCAAAAATTTGAAGGAGATTGCCCGATCATTTAAATAAATAATTAACTTTAAAGTTGAGCAATTTAACATTGGTCTTATGGGGTAACCTTCAAACATTGATACATTTCTGTATTTTTCTCGTAAAACTGTCGGTGAATAGTTTTCAAAAACTTATGGATGAAAGTAAATTTATTAGTGATCAATTTAATTCAAAAACATTTACACTTGCCCGACTAATTAAAGTGTATTAATTAAAAGAAAAATAAATGCCGCCACTAGCCAATGTTAAATGTATATCTGTATATTGAAAAAAATCATATGGTTACTGCGTTCCCCTTACCGCGCTAGAGTCGATACCTATCACCACACCGCGTGGCGCTCGTACTTCCTTAACCTCTAAATAGTTTTCAAAAAAAAAAATGATATTCAAATTTCCCGAAACATATTTCAAGTTAGAGTTTGTAATATATATATATATATATATATATATATACGTATGTGGCGACTTTACATTTTTCTGGAAATTTTTGTAAACGAAAATTTGATCATTATAAGCATTGCTACAAGACTGCCTGAAAATTTTCTGTTCGGTAGATCACTGGAAAAGGGTTAAAATTAGATGTAAAGTTATTTCGATAGACAAACAGAAAATTTGAGCTTAAAAAAGAAGTAAAACAATTTGTTGGGGTAGTCACATTTTATTGAGGAAAGGACAAGGGGTACTGGAGTTCTTTTATAAGTATGGAATTTCCAAATTTGGTATCGTATCTTTTCATTTCGTGGTTTATGGTCAATTAAAAGCTGTTAAAATCAATTTAAAAGCTGTTGTTAAATGAAAAAACAAAAAAACAATTAAAATGTATACTTTCTTTCGCCAAGAAAATAAAGAGAAGGTAAACATTAGCCTAAAATATTAAAAAAATTAAAAAAACTACCCAAATTATAATTAACAAATAATAAATAAAATAGACACATACCATTTCTATTTTAAATTTTACTGCTTTACATCGGAAGATTCAGCTACTAGATTGTGCATCAGGACTATTAATTTAAACGATGTTGCTTAATGTTATATATAATTTATCATTGACTGAAAGAGAATTTAGCTCGTAAGTTAAATAAATTATGGTTTTTGAATATGTAAATGTGATTTATTATTCTGATAATTAAATATGTTTGGTTTCTTTTGTATAAGTATTCTTATCGACCTATTTATTTATAAATGTTTGCAATAATAATAATACTTACAGTTCATTAAATTATTTCAATAAGATGGTTTTCATTTGATTATTGAATTTTTTAAAATGAAACAGAAATTAGGAATCACATATTTATGCACAACTTGTAACTAAAGAAATACTAAAAGGTACTTTTTTAGTTAAAAATAAATCAAAATAAAGTAATCTATGCAAAACGTTCTCATGATTATATTTTTTTTTTACCGTGTATGAAGATACTTTAAAAATAAATTTTTTATTTTAAGCGATGTTTCAAAATTTATTATTTTTTTCTTCAGACTTCTTACAAAACATTATACATACATAAGTACAATCATTAAACTGTAATTATACAATTAGTATGTAGTCTAAAATATATTTTTTCTCTACCATTAATATTTCTAAACGTAACGAGCTTAAAACTAAGCTTAATATACTTATCTATCTTTCTATACTTATCTTTCTATATTTATCATTACTATGTATGATAAAAAAAAATTATTTTTTCTTGTTAAATAAACAAAATAATAAATGAAGAATAATTTTAGAAAATGTAAAAATTTAATATAACGATGATGTTCATGATAATGATAATGATAATGATGATGATAATGATAAAGTTACAGCATTTTCATCTTTACATTTGACTGATAAACTTTCATTGAGATATTCAAAGTATAGTGAGTATTCGTTATTGTATATAACATATTTTATACACCTACCTAATATCACCAGCATTTGAATGATACTTAAATAAGATTCATTCTATCATCATTCTACAATGCAATGTTTTCATAAATTCTACTGTAATTTATTCGAAAAGAATCTAAAAAGATGTCAGAGACTTTAGTGTGATATATTTTGGTTGTGCTTCTACCAAATACAGTCATAAAATCATTTAGAATAAAATAATAATAATGTGAACTAACCTCCGTTTTTCTGTCATATGCATCGATAACAGAAGTATCCCATATCATTAATTTTAATCTTTGTTAAATTTTAACTTCATCGGATATTTCATTATACTCACCATGTGAATTAAGCCTGTTACTTTGTTTATTATCAACTACGCGCTCTATTAAACATAATTACTACCGCTATTCAAATCTGAAATCTTTCGATCTACGAAGGCAACGGTTAAAAATTAATGACATCATTCCTGGCTTGGAACAAAAACTGCTAGCCCAGTATAGTTTTCATTATTGTCACTAAATCTGTTTCTTAAATTAAATGGTTTCTTGAGTAGTGGGAGTAAATAACCCAAGTTCGTAATACAAATACTCAATCGAAGCAATATAGATACCATTAAAATAAATTTGAAAATGAAAGTAAATAAATTTTTAGACCAATTTGTTCGATTTTGAGGAAACTTAATAGAAACATTTACAAATGTACGAAATTTATTGCACGTTAATCTTATTTTATGGAGAATATATCTAATAAAATTAATTCGTTTTTTCTATACAAGCTAAGAAGATTTTTTCTATACAAGCTAAAAAAAATACGTTTTCTTTATAAAACAAACTTACTTCTGAGTGTAAATACCAATGATGGTAGTTACAAATCGATCACGGCAATTTATTGTAAAAAATTAATGTCAAATCAACAAATTCTTAATCTTGTACTCGATTTTACTATAATATTCTGTACATAGATGTATAAAAGTGAAAATTTATGGAAGCAGAATAATTCTTCATAAGGAATTATAACGTATAATTTATATTTTATGGTTTCCAATTTCGCAAATCGTAAATAAATCAAGCACGTACCACAATTAACTTAGAAGATCGTAGCAGATATGATACATATTTAAATGTAAATATATTTTCAAGTATATATATATTCTGAAATGAATATAGGGTGTACTTCAATGAAAACGAGACCATCTGGATTGACAACATGTTTTGTTGCATTTATTGCACTTAGTGTGTGACTATTTATCAAAACTTCGATAATATGAAACAAATAAAAACGATATTTTTATTGATAATTTAACATTCATGATACGGTGATAACTGATACGATCTTAAAAATGCGGATATTATTACATATTTATGGTGTACAGAAATAGCATGCTATAAGTCTGATTAACGTTTGGCGGGTAAATTTTCCGAAATTTTTTTTCAAAATAGTATAAGGAAACCTTAAACAACCTGCGAAAGTTCAAGATGGGCTATATAAGATAATTGAGACCTTAAAATTAACACTTCGTCCGTAAACGTTTTTTCGGTAAACCTGGGTATTTCAAGTCCGGTCGTTTTTTCAACCTGTTAATGCACTCAAAAAATTTCGTAAAAATTCATGCTCATCTGTGAAACCTTCAACTTAACATATCAATCATAAAATTGTAGAAAAATTCATTTTTGCATATATTTTTTATTAAAAAACTGGAGCAACTTGCTAAAAAAACGGAGGTTTACTCAAAAAATCGTAACTTTATGAAAAATTAAGATATTGTAATTTTAAATAAACCAAATTAAAGGTCAATAATGCAGTTTTCAGGAAAAAAATATTTTATTTCATTTTTTTATCAATAAATGCTTAAGTTTGGACAGGTAAAACAGGCAATGAAAGATGTATCAAACATTAGTATAAACACATTTAATTATCAAAAAACATTTTTTTTTACAAACTAAATTATTTTTAACTTATATTCGTTACATCTAAATTAAATTAACTGCAAAAGTATTTTATTCTACACAATCTACACAACACATAAGACGATGTTCTTCACAGACTGCTTTTTGACACTTCACGCAGCAGTACTGCGTTTTTCTGTCTTTATCGACTTTACAAAAATAACATCGCTTTCTCTTCTCTAATTTATCCTTTCCTAATGTTGGTCTGCCAATTTCATCCGAAGACAATATTTCTTTGAGGTTGTTTACTAACGATTTATGTAATCCTGGTCTCATTGCGCGATCATGTAAATGCGGTTTTATAAGAGAGAAAGCGAGTTCCTTCAAAAATTGTCTTCTATTTTTATTGTCATTTTCAGGCAAAAAATTGTATAAAATACATGCATTAACACTGGCCTGATCTAGCATGCCTAAGAAAAAACGCATTGGCCAGCGGCTGGTTGCACGGGCGCAAGAATAATTGTTACAGAGCTGGTCAAAAACATCTGTGCCACATTTATTTTCATTATAAAATTTAATCATTTCTGGCTTTCCAGTCTCTTCACATGCTTTTCCGGTTTTATGCATTGATGATAACAACAGAACCACTTTACTTTTCTTTGGGCAATACGAGAGTAGAATGTTTTGCCCATCGTAGCCGTATCTCACAGTGCCCATTGTAGCATTTCTTTTAAATGACTCTGGAATCTGGCGCTTGTTTTTTCGTAGCGTGCCGACCATTGATAAACCAAATTGTTGTTTCATTCTATTAAAGAGCTCAACTGAAGTAAACCAATTGTCACATGTAATATATCTATGAGTGTGATAAATTGGTTCACTCAATTTACGCACATAATAGGAAGGAATATTTTCACCTCGCTCTGTTGTCACCTTTCCAACGTACGGTATGGCGTTGTACATATAAAAAGTTTTCGCGTCATTCATGGAAACTATTTTTATTCCATACCGCGCTGGTTTTGACTTTATGTAGACGCGTGCTGAAAAATGACCACGAAACCCTAACAATTGTTCGTCAATTGTCAAAAACTGACTTGGAGTATAATTCTTCTGGCAGTTCTTAATGAAAATGTCCCAAATTTCACGAATTGGTGCAAGTACGTCTTCGGCGCGTCTTGCATCTCGTGTAGTTTTGTCATCGAATCGTAGCCGGTAACTAATAAATTCGAATCGTTTTTGAGACATTGTCACTTTACACAGTGTTGAACCAAATTCGCGCGCCCAGATCTCTGATAGATTTACCCGGTTGCTGTTTTGCATGCCGCAGAAGTATAGAAGGCCTATGAATGCTTTCAATTCATTCATTGTAACATTTCGAAATGATGCTGAATCATCTGCATCCTTGTTTGTTACGTATCGTTGAATTTCGTCATTAGTGTATTTCAAAATTATCTCCAAAATGTCCTGAGTGAATAATGCATTCCAAAATTGTAAAGGTGTGCGTGAAGAGGCAGCTGCACCAATAGCTTTAGGCAAAACAATTATAAAACTTGACCTGCGGCCTCGGGTTTCTGGCGCGGTGAGACACCATTTATGTTTGTCCTTGCCGTAGACAAATTTTGGGCGTCTGATTCCTTCTCTAGTCTCCGGCTCTTCTTCGGACTCACTTTCATCTTCTAACGATTCTAAATCGGAAACACTAATTTCACTGGCTTCACTATCAGCTTCTTCCACAGCATCGATTTCTTCTTCGCTGTCGTCACCTCCAAAATAAGAAATTACTTCTCGTTGGCGAAGTACACGTGCCACATGATCAGCCGACCGTTGCTCCATTTTGTACTAACACTGAGAAAAATGTATGTAATTTAAAAAAAAAAATTTTTTTCTCATTCTGTACTTTTACTCATGCGAAAAACAAGTTAAAATGAAAAAAAAAATTTTCAATTACCTGCAAGTTCAGTATACGGTCGGTAAACCTGGGTATTTTGTGTTCCGCTTCGATTTTCAACTGCTCACTGTTACTGCATAGAAGGGACTGAGACCTTCAACTTTAGGTGTCAAGTCCCTTTCCTATTTAACTTTTTTTAGGTAGGGATAGTAGCTCTATCTATTCACTCGTTAGAAAATTATTGACCTAAACAGTTTTGGCTCGGAACGAAATACCCAGGTTTACCGACGAAGGGTTAAAAATAATATTTATATTAAGATCGATGGACTCGTTTTCGAGATATTGCATGAAACACATATGATAAATCGGGCTCTGGATAGAATTTCTAGCGAAGTTTGAAATATTACGTATTCAATAGTTAAAAAGGTGTTAGTTTGAAATCTACGGTTCAAAACCACCCTAGAAAAAATAAACCTAAACCTAAAATAAAAGAAAAAAAACATATATGGAAATTTTTTGATTTTTTTAAGGGCCTTTAAAAAAATAGTTTTCTGTCCGATTTGGAAAAAACTTTGTTCAAAAGGATTGTTTTTACTTCAGGTGTTTTTTTTTTATTGTATAAGATTTAAGGTTTCTTATTAAAGTAAAAACAATAGCAAAAAGTATGACTTTCGAAAAGGTTCACCATTAAAGACCAAATTGAGGTGCAAGGTACACATAATCTTCTCTTAATTTTAATAGTTGAACTTTATAACGCTTTCTCTGGAAAAATCTACAGAATTTGTATAATAAGTAAACATCAAACGACATCTATATATTTGGACAGAAAATGTATAATGCATAATAATATTTTATTTTCTAGTTGTACTGGAAAACATACAAAAATATGGCGCATGCTGCTAGCCGTTATTGATTTTTATATTTAACTTACAGTGAATATCACAACCACTCTCTGTGTTAGTCAATTTCTCTTATTCCAATTCATAGACAAATATGAACTAGATGGCTCACGTAATAAAAGTCACAGCATAAATAATAGATGACATTGCTAGTGAAATAGTTCACAGAGAAATTTATCGTTTCTATAGTTGAATGTTTATATTTCAAGGGGACAATTTTAGGACAACGGTAAAAATATAAGATGACGATTCCAAGCGTGACATAAAGAGGTGGGGATTACAAACTTGCAAAATAAGAACAAGCTCGATCAGGAAATCAAATAGATCCCTCTGAAATGAAACCATGAACATCTGGCGAGCTCGAATATTTAAAATTGTCGATTTTTTTTTTTTTTTTTGCCTTCAACAACTGCCACGAGCTTGCGTCACATGCCAATTTCCAGCCTTTTAAATTAGGACTTCGTTAGGATTCTCTTAATATTCTTTAAGAATATCTGACGTACTCGAGTAAATTTTTTCCTACCCAATTTAAACTTTTAGTGCGGCCATATCCACCATAAATACCGACAGATTACAATACGTCCATCTTCAAAGACCCCTGTCCGTTATACCGTATTACTATCTGGCATACTTAAATAAGTCCCCGTGAATATTTTTTTCATTTTCGAAAGACTATAACCGCTCCCCCTACGGCTTAAAAGGTAAACATCATATGAATTTGTTTTTATACCATAAAATGTTCAAAGACAAAAACAAAGCTCGAATAAATGCCCATTTAGTATCCTGGGCTCCCCAATAAAACTTAATTGGATATGGGATAAAGAAAAAAGAAGTTTATTTTTTGCATTATATTTATTGTAAAATAAACAATCACATAATAATTATTTTAAGATAATACATAATAATAACAAGTTTAGGGATGGAGGGGATTTTTTTATTTAATAATACTCAACTAATAAATGTACGTTTTAAATTAAAAAATTAATAATAATAAGTTTTAGCTCTTATGCAAGTATTTAACTCAAAACTGTTATTCAAATAAAAAATACTTTTGATAACTATTTCATTGTTAGGAATGGTGAAAAATTATCGTAAAACATAAAAATATCCATTGTTTTCCATATATTCAAAACAAAGAAACATAATAATTACTAATTAATTACATTTAAATATTAATTGGGCAGTTGTTTTTTTGTTTTTTTTTAATATATATACATTTACATGTTCTGTATTAATTAATAAAATAACATTATTTTCGAAGGCGGTTTTGAAGCATCTTTTTTTCATTTTAATTAAATTTTTTTTTAAGTATAATTTTTTGAAGAAAATGTCATTAATTTTTTTTTTATTAAGAAGAAACTGTACAATATGCTAAATTATGTTTTGATTTCATCAATTAGCTTCATTTTTTCTTATAAATTTTGTTAAATTTTTTTTTTTTTCAACTACATTAAAAATTTGAATATATGCTTTTTTTAAATTTCGTAGCTATTAGTTTGTTTTATTATCATTAGGTGTATAGAAATTTGCAAACAGTGCATTCTAGAAAAAATTATATCAATCTGGAAAATTGAGACCTTTATTTATTTTGTATTAGGGGTATATTTAACAATTTTTATCTAACGTCTTTTCTTAAAATAAATTAATTCAATTTAGAAATAAAATAAAATTATTCTTAAAATTAATATCGTAAACAAATATTTAAATAATGGACGAACGATACTTACAATTTACTGACCCGTAAATATAAAATGGTATTTTTTTTACACGATTAAACTAAAATTTTTACAGTTATACAGGATGTGATGTTATAAAGAATACCTAGTTGCGACCGAATTCGAGCAATTAAGTGAAAATTCAGAGTAGAAAAGTTCTTTTTAGATTTTTCTACCTAGAATTTTTGCCTCCTATTGTTTTATATTCGGATTCGGTTATTGCGACAATCCATTAATGTTAGAGATTAACAAAAGAAAATGAAGATCCATCAACAATAAATTATTAATTCACGTCCTCTATAATATTTTGTCATTCATTATATTTACACTTATTCAAACTTCATCTTCCTTTGCAAGATCGAAATCTCTTTCATTTTTTTCCATGTTAAAATCATATCAATGATAATAAAAATTTTTCTATAATCTTTTTTGCGTCAAATTAATTTTGAAGACAATAAGTTTGAAAGTATAATTTCTGTCAACTTTTGCGCAAGAATAATTATCGAAATATTTTGAAATTTGGCATGATCAATTTCGCCATATAAATAGAAAATCTCTGAGAAGCTCTGCGATTTCATACCAAATTTCGTAATATTTGAATAATTATTTTTTTTTATTACTTATGTGTGAAAAAGTTTGTCTATTATAATGCATCAAAGTTCTTCTCTTCAATAGATGAGTCTTTTTTGGTTTAATTTTGCTTAAAATTGTCTAGCCAAAACACTTACATAAATATATTTGTCAATAAATAAACTAAGATTACAATCATAGACAAAATAAGAATATAGAAAAATTCTTGATAAAATGAAGAAACAAAATAAAATTCTCACATATAAAAATTTAACTAAGAATTAATAAATTACAATAAAAAAATATTATAAATTTCAATTGGGTTTATTTATTTATAATTATTTTTTACTTTTTTTTAGAAAATCTTTTCTTTTTTTTGTGGGTATATACAAATATTTACTCGGTTAATTTAATGTTATTTCTAATTTTATAATAAAATTATTTTCTTAATTTAATAATTTTCTTTTAATTTTCATTAATTATTATTTTAAACCACAGCAATTTATTTGAGTTTTTTTTTCGTTTAATAATGAAAATATATGAATTTAATGATTTTAAATAATATTATTTTGGTGAATTATATTTAATAATAAATACTACTTTTTTTTTATTTACTATATTTAACAATTTGTGTACATAAATTTTTTATTTGAGCTATATTTTTCTTTGTTTATTACAAATACTATGGGTATTTTTTTTTAGAAAGAAACGGCATTTGTCTACTCAAAACAACAAGGATCGTTCAACAGTTTTCAAGAGATGAAAAATCACATAACCGATAATTATTTTTAATTACTTCTACAGTTTTAAGCATTTTACAAACACCAAAGGCCAAGTTATAATGATGATAATTATAGATGTGCGTATTCTAGGTTCAACTAGCCAGAATCTGCAGGTACTTTCACCCATATGCTCAGTAAGTGATTAAACTAGCTAACTAGTACATGGTCATACTCGATTCGCACAATTTTTTAATTACTGCGTAAGCATAAGAACCGCACAGGCCACTGGCCCTAACAAAATCACTCCCAAATACACATACTCATGCCAATTTGACCCTTTGGTTTCATGAGACTATTATAGAGTCTAAGGAAATAGACAGATTGCGTACGGTTTCTCTTTTATTTTTCAAGAAACTCTCGGTATTTTTATGAAAAAATTATTTATTTCGACATAATAATAATAAAGTGTATCACAAAATTAGGTTTTTTATGAGATTTAGCGATAAAACTTTTTCATTCGTACTGTTTCCGTTAAACAAACGCCATTTCATTCCAGATTAATATTACCATTTATTTATAAAATAATACAATTTGGGTTTTATGTTTTTATGTACATTAAACATTTATTTCAAAGACATAAAATGTTTGTTTGAAGTGCATTCAAGAATAATAATTTAGTGTATTCCATACTATGATTTCATTAGTTAGAAAATTCCCTACTTATAAGTAATTGAACATGTAAATGCAGAAGAGTCAATCTTTGATCAAACTATTGTTTTCTTAAAAATGTGGACTTCCACAAAAAATTTTAATAATAATCTAAATCTGAACTATTATACAAATTTCTTGTTACAAACTTACGGTGCCGCATATATGACCGGTATTAAACAATCAACTGAAAAAAAATATTATTTTTAAGTAAAAAAAATAAAAAACGGTTTCCGGTACGAAACAAAATTAATTTATACACTGAAGATACAGAAACATCAGGTGATAATTACTTACTCCAGGTAATAATTATTCACTCCAGAAACATCAAAATGACTTAATATCTTCGATACCCCACTCAACCCATTTCGCCGCAGTCGGGAAATAATTAATAGAGTTTCCCAAGACTCGAGGTACAAAAATTTTGTATGAAATAATAATTTTATTTACTGCAAAATATCCTGAATTTCCACAAAATTTTTCCATAGATTTAAAATCGAAAATGTCTTTAAGTCCTTCTTACCTGCATACAGACCTAATTTACCTTCAAGTTAATATCCATTAATTTTAAACCAGCGAAAAAGTATAAAATTATTCTTTATTACCAGAATTATTATACTAACAAAATCATGTATGGAAACAGAAAATTCCAAAATTTTAGTACACGTGAGATAGTTTTTTAAACTACCAACAAAAAAATATTAAAAAAATTTTTTTTATTAAAGCTATACGTTCTTTTTTTTATAATTAATTTTAAATATTAATATAATAAATTGATTTTAACTTAAAAAATACTTATTTCTATGTTATAGGAATATTGACAGGGTGGTGCCAGATTATATCATAAAGGTTGAATGTACAAACATATGACGTACATCAGAGGCATAAGATATATTCGCGACTTCCATCGCTTCGAAAATATCCATTAAAACTATCAAACGCATCATGAAGATAGCTCTGATACCATTTGAGCAAACCACAATGTAAAATTTAAATAGCTATATGTGAATAATGTAAATTCCTGCCCAGAAAATATTTTTGTAATTTCTTTCTCTACGTCATATGCTCGCACACAGCGTATGGAATGTATTATATTACAGCTCCATGAACCTTTTATCCTCAAACCATGAGAATAATTAATACAAATTAGTCCACCAAATATTTTTCAAAGTCTTTTGTTATCTAGCTTTCAATTTTAATAAAGGAAATGCGTATAATTAATAAGTCATCAGTTCATTGTAAATTAATTGATTCAAATTTACTACAGATGCGTATTTCAGTCTTTAATGCACATACGCCACATTCATTTTTGTGTTTTTTTAAATTAATTATTATAAATGTCAACATAAATTATAATCTTTTTTATTTCCAAAAATATAAGAAACATAACCTATAAATATATTTAATGGAATTTAATTCATTGCATTTAAAGACTGTATGGACAATATTTGATTGATGATTTTAATATTCAGAATTTAGTGTTAAAAACCTTAAACTAAACAAGTTAATGTCTTATAAAAATGGCAGTGGAAAAAATTGCAATTACTAATCCCATAGACTATGTGTACGTATCTGACTAATGCCTCTAGAGACAAACGAAAAAACTTGTAACCTACCATATTGCTTATACCGCGAAACTATTACACAACGAAATATTATTTTATTTCAATATAATAGATCCAAAGTAAATAATTCAAAATAAAAGATCTGTCAAAATAATTTTCATCCAAGTGTGTAATTTAAAATTAATTAATGTATTTTATTATCAGCGTAACCTCAGAAATGACAGAAACGACCACAACAAATTTTTCCTGATCGCGAGTTTTACCCATTTCTTTTAAATAATAAGAATATTTTATATAATTTTTACTTTTAATTGACTTTGTTTACTGGCTTACATGAAAATTTTGAGGTCAAAATTTCCTATTGCGCAACACTACGAACCCTCACATCGATAACATGTCTTTTTTAACTCCGCCACTGTACATTATAGCATAGAACTAAGTGTCATCTAAATGGATGCGATATTGTTATAAAAAGGGAACGCTTTAAACAAGAGTGTGATTATTTTTACCTAGAACATGGACCTAAAGTATACAATTTCAATAACTGCATATTATATTACGTATTAATTAAAATCAAAATTCAAATATTGTCAACTATTAAAAAAATTTGAAACAGTTTATGAAATATATAACATTAAAACCCCAATTTGATTTCTCATTTAAATCAAAATTTCACTTTTCAAGACATACTACCCTGACGCACTGTAATTTTCAACAAAATAAATTAAGCTAGAAATTCCTTTTAGCGATTTAAGATACTAAACGTTAATAATTTTAGGGTGAAAACACGTAATCATATTGCATTGTGAATTTAAATGCGCCAATCGGCGAACATTTTGTTGTCATATCATGTTTGTTTCAAAACCCAGTTATAATTTTGCGTTTACTTAGTAATGTCCATGCCAGCTAATGTTTTAAGCAAATAGGATCATAATGTTTCTTACATTTAAAATTTTAAATAAAAATCTCATCGAATGAAAACTACTCTCAAGCTAGCTGTACAAATGATAAAGAGACAAATACGTTTACCTAACAATTTTAAAACAAATTAATATGTTTATTGTAACATATCATAAAGAACCAAATTTCAAGATTCTATTATGGCTAAAATCGTAAATAAATTGAAATCATATTTACACTAGTTCGAAAATAAAATATGCTTACCATACGGTAATCAATGAATTTGACGCGCGACCTTTGCGCTATCTCATATTAAAATCAGTTCAAAAATAACTTTACAACTATGGAAATACTGAGGTTTAAATTTATTAATATTAAACCTAAAAATATTAATTTATTAATTAAAATCATGATCACGTAAACAGCTTTAGACAAACAATGCAAAAAAATATGGCCAAAAGTGTATAATTAATGGATGCTTTTAGAAGTAGCCGGACATGTAAGTATAGTATACTGCCCACACCAACTCACATACAGGTAATTTGTTCTGCTACGTTCTTTTCTAAAAAGAGTTAAAATATCATTGGATTTTTATTGCTTTATCTCTTTTTAAAATCACTCTTTATATTTATTGACCCAGAATTTAAAAGATAAAACTTTAGGGGGCATGTACATATTTATTTATGAAGAAGAGCAAAGTACAATTCTGAGAAGAGTAATTCTGAACCCCTAACGTTTACAATGTTATACCGTTGGAAGAGTTCTAGCTTAACTTCAAACTTAAATTAGTAAATGTAACCAATATTTCAATATTGAAACAATACAATAATTATCATTTATTAATATAATTTCTTTTTACAATAATTCAAACTCATTCTTCTTATAAATTTCACATTCATAACCAACTGCTTTATACAAATGTCAAACACTATAATCACTGCTTTCTAATACTCTCTTTTTTCAATTTAGTTAATTTAATTTTAGTTGCATTTTAGATTTTCTTCATAAGCTAATTTATTTTTTACATGGTACAAAGTAGTTAATGTAAATATCCAAATTTGTGCAGCGACTTTAATTTGAAAATAATATTAGGTCTGTTTTTTTAGTTTATATTTTTCTGGTATTTTATTGCTCGAAATTACTATATACATGAATACACGTAGATAAGCGATTTTTAATAAATATTTAGTGTGGTAGGACAAATTCTAAAAATTAATGTTTCTATATTATGTGTGCAAAGTCTTAATGTCTAAGTTCATTGCGAAATTTTTGCTTGAATTATGCTGTTTCGATAAGAGTAAATTGAATTTATGAATAACAGGAACTATATATTTGAATCCGTGATCAATTTCTTGGCTTATTTTTTTGAAGCAAGTTGTACCTGTGAATTTCCATAATTTCTATCCGATTTTATACAAAACTTAAGATTATATCTAAATGTAAGCAGTCAGTGGTGGAGAAAGGCCTAACTAAATTTTATGTGGGAAAGGTACATTTCAAGAGGTCTCCTAGCAACGCAAGAAAACTTGTTACCTGATTAACATGAAAAAAAAATTAAAAGAAAAAGAATTTAATAGAAATTTTCTACCTGCAGTCTTGTAACGCAATAAAATAAAATTCATTACTACTATATTACGTGAATTTGTGCGTCGCGTTACGCAATTATATGGAAAATCTAAAAAAAATCTTCCAAATTTTATATGGTTATTGAGACGTAAGAAAACCAAAAATATTACTTATTTAATGATTGGATGGCTACTTTTCGAAATATATCTTAAAATGTATCCGAAATATTGACCTTCACAGAGAATCTTAAGTGATATCTAAAAAAATCGGATCCAATCGTTAAATGGGTGTTAACTTCGAAATTTTCAGGTCAACTTGCACTTATAAAACATAATTTCATATAAAGATACTAAATTTTTCGTAATTTTTATCTTCGATTTCGATAATACTATGTTTTTTAAGTACGTTTTGACCTGCAGATTTCGAAAATAACATCCATTAAATGATTGAATGAGTATTTTTTGAGATATCGTCCAATATCCGATTCCGATGTGAATATTTCGTAAACATTTCAAACAATATCTAGAAAAGTAGCCATCCAATCATAAAATACGTATTATTTTTTATTTTTATTTTGTTGGACTCTAAGAAGTTCTTTGTGCATACATATATTATTTGTTAATTTTATATCGAACAAATTAATACTTTTGAGGTATCAAGTTAGATGATGTTACTTTTACAGTTTAGTTCAGTTGACAATCGAATATTTTGATGTGCTTTTGATGTGAAAAAAAGAATGAAAAAACTCATCGAAATTATAAAAAAACTAGTGGTATTTGGCATCCTCCCTCATTAAGAAGTTTATAGTGTGAACCTTGCATGTCGCACCTAGACTACTTGACTATTGTACAAAAATAGCCATCAGAGTGACATAACTTTTGGTTCATATTCTTGCCACCATCACCATCTCAACTTAAATCGCATATAATTAATTAAAGCTACAGGTACAACATGTTATAAAAGTGTTTGTTATTTAATAAATAATATTTGCCTATAATATATAAATATAAATATGTTTCGTTGCTTTTATTTAATTTGTTTTTGTTTAAAGTTCCCGCCAATTGTTTATGGATA
Source organism: Chrysopa pallens (assembly GCA_020423425.1). Classification (NCBI taxonomy): domain Eukaryota; kingdom Metazoa; phylum Arthropoda; class Insecta; order Neuroptera; family Chrysopidae; genus Chrysopa; species Chrysopa pallens. The sequence goes on from CM035594.1 coordinate 14,679,661, forward strand.
AATTATGGTATATACATTAACTACATTTGTTCATGTTTAAATGCAATTTATTTATTTTTTTTTAAACTATTTATTTTATATGTAAAATATTATCAAGTTTATTGAAAATTTCGTTATGTGCATGTTGTAATATTGTTTCTTAAAGTTTATGTATTTATTATATATATATATATATATATATTTTTTTTTTTTTTTTTGTATTTTTACTTATATTTTTTTGTAAAGTTTATTTTATATGAAATTACAATAAAAAATCACGCAAATTCACTATTATTCACTTTCAACTTTCATTTAACTTCTTCTTTTTTGTATTATTATTTAAGTGCAAACATTTTGAAGCACAATGAATAACAAATTGTATACCTAATAGAATGTAATTGGTAAATATATTTACTTCAATGATTTTATCAATTTGATAAAATATAATAAATCAAAAACAGAAGAAAACAAAAAACACTATTTTTTTATATATATTTTTTGTTACATGATGTTTTCGTTCAACCTTTACTACTGCATGTATGACAACATTGATATTGGTATCGATGAACTCTGCACATATTCATTGCTTTCACATTTTGACAAAATTTTGAATGGTCAATACATTCAGATTCTGAAATATAAAACGAAGTTGTATAATTTTATTAGTTAGTGCTGTTTATTTGAAAAAGAAAATACGTGTGGATAGGCCACACTTTTCGAAAGGCAAATAAAAACTATAGCCGTCAAGCTCTGGAGCGGAACCCACAAGGAAATAGGAATAGGGACAGGCTAAGGATGACATGGAGATGATCGGTTCGGAAAGAAATACAAGAAGAAGATATAAGTTGAGGAGAAGCAAAGCGGAAAGCCAAGAATCGTGTACTGTGAAGAGCATTTGTAGCGGCTCTATGCTGCTCTCGGGATTAAAAGAAAATTCATCATTAGTACGGTTTATATAAATTTAACAAGTTTTATACCAGTCGGTTGCCAGTTTATATTAACTTTTTAGGAATGCTTTTAAACGGATACTTCCAAAAATAGTCCAAATTCAAATTCATTTTCATAGCATTTGAAATTATTGAGTAGATTGATGAAGTAATTTAAGTAATTAAGATTTGGGATATCATGAAAACTTAAGGATAAACTGAACTCTAAAACAAAAAAAACTGTTCTTACTGGTTCGAGGACACGGTGGACCTTTACACATTTTCATTACAGCAGGCCGCAATTGTTCTCGACAAGCGTTACCAGCTGCTTTTTTAGTTCCATACCATACACACTGCAATATTCGATATTTAATACCTTGTGCTTCACAGGACGCTGCACACTGTAAAAAGAATCATTTCATAAGAAAAATACTTCAAAAAAATGGAAACCTATTCCAATAATTTTTATTCTAATTCAATTCTTTGAATTTTTCAATTCTTTGAATCAATATAAAACTGTTTTTCCCTGGCTTCAAAAATTATAGTATTATAGTAATACATGGAATACTAATTTTGGATCAGCTTCGTATACTTTTTCATGGATAGAAACTCGGATCCAAGAAGAACCTAAGATTCAAATTAGACAAAAGAAAAGAAGTTACTAAACAAACCTCAGACCATTCTCCCACTCGCCAAACTCCTTTGCATTTATCGTTATAGCATTCTTGTCGTTGCGGAGGTCGTTCATTTGAATTACACTGTGACGCATCAACTTTCGTATAATTAGTTGTTTGACAAGAAACATCACGTTTTTGCATGGCTGAAATTATAAGCCATCATCAATATATTATATTTATATTATATTTCTAAGATGTTTATACCTGTGTTCCATGTAAAACAACGTGACTTAGCACACGGTGTCCAATCAGTGACAACCCATTTTGGACACTCAATTCCACCACATGTTCGAACAGTTTGAGGTTTCTCAAGACCAGCATCTTCACAAAGGTTATCGTTGACGTCACGAGTAATATTATTCAAATGTAACATACAATGAGCCGCTCGCATTTGATAGCCATCACCGCCACATGATAAAGAACATTCAGACCAATCCGTAATCATCCAATTAAATTTCAGATTGTCAGCTGTACCCTTGCCTAGAACTTCTGCATTATCTTGAAAATCTTCACCATCATCGCTATCTTCGAAGTTCGTTGCAAATGGCAATCCCATATCCGTTGATGTATAGTGTGGTTCATGATTTTCAGACGCTGTTTCTTCAAGTTGAGATGAAACCATACGATGACCGCGGGAATTTGAAAATGTCTGGAATGGCCAAAGTTTCTGTGCTTCTTGTTATTGTGGTAGTTACATTTTCGGATTAATTTCATTGGATAAACATTTTGGATACGATTATGCATATGTTGAATTTTTAAATTTATGTTTGATTTTATTGCTCGACATGGAAATTTTTAATTTTAATAAAGAACTTTATTGAGTAGAGGAAGAAAAAAATGTAAATCATTGTCAGTATGTAATTTTTTGTGCCAGATTTACCATTTTTTATTGTCAGAAACAATCAGAACTATACAAACTATTAAAATTCAAATCGGACCAAAATTACCGAAAATATTGACTGAGTTAGTATTGGAATGATGACAAAGAAGTTATCAAATACTTTAAAACCACGCCAATAAATTCTCGAAATAGGTTTTCTCGGTCTTGGATACTTATGCTTATATGTATCACCACAAATTGTATTACCAACCATAAATTTATAAAATGTGATGTGAGCTTTTTAGACTTATAGAATCTTTGAATACTGAACAATCTTTAAAAAGTAGTTTCCAAAATATTTATTCATTATTTGGTTGAATAAACAATTAATTTGTATTTTTGGTTATCCACCTACAAACTTTTATTAAATAATGTGACTTCTCTTCTGTGATAAGGAAATTTTTTCATTATAGTCATTGAAAAATGATTTTGGTATCATTGAAATTCCGTTGACACTCAGAAGAAGTTACAATAAATAAAATATGAAATTTAAGTTTCGACTGTTACCAAAGGTTGAATAGCCCATACAAGTTACATCAACGATCAAGTAATTTCTATAAGTTTTGAATCCTAGGTTTTACGAAAACAAATTACCTGGATTTTTAAGTTTCTTGTAATTATTAATCGAACGATTTGGAAAGAGTATTGTAATTATAAAAACAGGGTTGAAATCTTCGCAAATTCAATAGGTTTAACATTCCTGAATTTATTTTTAGTTATTACGTCTATACTAATATTAATATCGACTACTCAATCTTAGGTACTAGTCGCTTAAGGTCATATATTTAATAAATAAAACAAGTATGCTGAACATTAAACTACCAATCATGCATTATATTGAAAAAATAAAAATATATATAAAATGTAGTTTTTACGAACAGAAAATGATGGTATGATGAATGAACACTTGTAGAAGTGTATAATAAAACTATTACAAAAATTGAAGAAAAACATCAATATGTAGTATCTTAACGATAGACTGACATAGAATCGAAAGCTTTTCGATACGAATATATTACCTTTTTGTTATGAAGAAAATTACTATTTGAATTAAAAAATATTCGTGGACGAGAATGGAAGTTGTGATGGACTGTATAATTATTACGGTAGACATATTTAAATACAAAAATTAAAATGTCGATGCGCGAATGAAATTTTGCGAGTTTTTAGGGAGCTATTATTGAATTGGTGGTAATGGATAATGTGGATCAATTTTTATATCCTATTTGTAACTAGAAAATATCCCTGATTATTGACATTAATTAAAAAATTCCTCGATTAGTAGTAAAAAATTAAAATTGTTATATTGAGCAAAGTTTCATAAAATACAATTTACTTCAATATAGAATAAGACAATCGGCTATACTTAATAATCAAATTACATTATTCTTTTATAAAATACACTCCTAAAATCATATTGCTTCCTGCTCATTCGGTAAAATAGTAAAGTAAATAAAACCATGCACTTAAAAGTTTAAAAAACAATACTGAAAATTGTCAAAGCAAGCGTACATTCATTGTAATGCAAGTGTAAATATATAATATTATTTTTTTTACCTAGTGTTCAGTGCACATATGTGAAGTTTATGAAAAAACAAAAGTAAAAAGTCAATATTTGTGTTTTTCAAATTAACAAAATTTTCATGCAGTCTAATAAAAATGTTTAAAGAGCCAGTCCATTTATTTTTTATTTATTGATTTTATACTTTACTAGAATAAATAAATACAAGGCGTAAAATCATTTTGTACTTTTAAAATTTAACAAAAAATTTTGACAACGTCATACCTGTAAAAAGATTATTTTGAACAATGCTAGTCGATTTTCAAAGATTTTAACATAAACAATTGTTAAAAAATTTAGTTAGATTCCTAATCTTTCAATTTATAATAAATGAAATTTTCTAGTCAATCCTATTCATTTTCTATTCATCAGTAAAAATCAAAGAATACCATAACTTATACATGGACAGGCTCATTTAATCGAACTTGTATTCTAATTGAACATCTGTATGTAATGTGAAATGTAAAAGATTTTTTTTCGAAATGTTTGATGTGTGTGAAAACTAAAATTTGACACACTATTTTGACTGTTTTAAAATAAGCTATATAATTTAGATTAAAATGTAGAAAAGTTCATTTGAGTATTAATTAGAGTTAATAAAAGGTATTTTGTTAAAAAACGAAAAAAAGTTATTTTGTACAGATAGGTAATCTACTTTTTTAATTTACCGAATCTATTATGCTTGAAGACGTCAGTTCGTCGATTGTAAAGAAATACTAAGATCCTGGTGTTAACTGATGTGACAGTTGAAAAATAACAATAATTTGTGCTGTGTAAGCCAAATATGTAATAAAAGATAAATAATCTGACTTGGTTAAGAGGCAAGTGCCATTTGTCATAAAGAAATTATTATTATTATTTTTTTTTTGTTATACAAACTTTTGCGACTCATTAATATGAAGACAAGTCATTCCCAAAATAAAAATAATGAATTGTTTGTAAATTGAAAAATTTAACTTTTCCTTATAGCACCAGATCAATATTGCTGAAAACTAAATCAGTTTTCACTTGAATTATGGTAATGAAAATTCGTACTATTATAGATGTCTTGAAGGTGTCGAGTATAATAAATTGTACGTGAAATATATGTAAATTTTGTGTGTAATAATGAAACATCGAAAATATTAATAGTGTTGAATACATTGAGGTGATGTTATGTGCTTACAACAAAAATTTGATCAAACCTAAAGAGTTAGTAAGGGAAATTATAAGTAAAATCGAGTCTCACCTGAAGGTTTGTTAATAGTTGCTGAAAATGTGGCATAGGACGTGAACTGGAACTTGATTGGGCAGAGTGCCAATCATCTCCTGTTTCAGGAGGTGCCGACACTCCGCTGTTACTCTCCTTTATATGATGGAAGCAGCAACGTATCAAGAGAAATTTATTTTGTTAGTGATAGGAATTATTTCCAACACCATTAATCGTTTTACAAAATTTTAAAGCAATTAAAAGAATTCACAAAAAATTGTAAAAAATAAAAGTAAAAATTCAAACCATAGGAATATTTTATTGTTCGAAATTCCACTTTTGGGATGTCAACTAAAAAATCAATAAGCTAAAGGATTCACTGGTTTTTTGGTTATGAACACAAATAAAGTTACTGTTAAGAATTAAATTCCATTGAAAATACGGATATCGATAAAAATAGAAAAAAATTGATATTAAACGAACGATAGAATTACAATTTAACACCAGACAAATATGAAGGGAAAATTTTTTCCTTAACAAAAGAATTAAAATCAAGTTAAAAATGGAAATTACCTGTTGATCAGCAAAAAGCGTTGTACTCAAATTTGGTGGTAAGGCATCCAATTGATTTGCATGGCCCATTTGAGATGTCACAATAGATGGCGGCTTCGTAGTTGTTGTAGCTGCTTTTGCAGTCCAAACCTTCATTTTTTGTTGTTTCTTCGGATATTTTTGTGGATCTCCTGGTTTTTGTTCATGCGACTGATCATCACCTGATATTAGCAGTGGTCGATGTTGACCATCATTACGACTTGCAGCCACATCACCAGCTTCTAAACCTGCACTATCTTCAATACGATTAGCGTGATCAATTTCTTCTGAGCTAGGAAATTCACCGGGTCGTGGTTTTACAGATATTGTAACATCCGCTGATGACTGTCCAGCAAAGCATGTATAGATTCCACTATCTTTGTATGCTAAATTTTGTATTCGAAGTGCACCTTTTTTAGACAATTTATATTTACGGGATTTTGTAATAAAATTTTGATCTTTTGCCCATCGTATTTTACTTCGGTCATATCGTTTTACCGGGCATTTTATTTTCAGCGTTATGCCATAAAATACAGTTGCAGATGCACCCACTTTTACAGTAACCTTTTTGCGTGTGGTATCATGTTGTATGTATGAATTATTTGTTATTTGAATGAACGGTTTATCTGATTCCAACACACAGCTCTTTGTATTGCATGGTCGACGACTTGGCGGCTTATTTTTGGAACACATATGTTCTGGCCTTTCTACAATATGATTCTGTGCCATTACTTGCTTACATTCGACTTTTCGTTCTTTGATACCACCTCCACAACTTTTTGAACATTTAGTCCATTCGGTCATCTCCCATTTTATTGGACAATCGAGAACATTACAGTATTGGCGGTCTGGTGGTGGAGGTTGAGGACACATACTATTTGGAACAGTTAAAGTGTTTCCAGCACCACTTGTAATCTCATGAATGCAATTCACATCACGAGTTTGAATACCCATGCCACATGATTTTGTACAAGGTTGAAAATCTGAATAATTCCATCGTGGTGGGCATGGATGATCGTTACACGTTCGAACTTTTACCAAAGGTTTTGTGGATGGTGAACACATAAATGGCGATGCTGGCTTCTGATTACTATCGTTAATACACATGATAATCATTTCTTGAGTACCACCCAGACATGATGCACTACAATCTGCATACGCAACTTCCTTCCACGAATATGATCCTGGCTTAACTGGATAATCTCCATAACATCTATCAGCCGGACAACGTTCAATTTCCGATGGCTTTGGTCCCGCACATTTATCATCAGGTAATTTTGCTAAAGTTTTGGAGAATTCTAAAAATATTTTACAATTGACTTCACGTCGACGAATACCCTCTGTACATGAACATGGACCCCATTCACCGGTGATGAAACTGTAAATAAATGATAATCATTTAATAAAATTTATTTATTCATTGCTTACCATGAACCTTTATCCAAGATATTGCTGTATAAAAAAGTATGTCTGAATTTGCACATGTTTTTTAAATGTGTTTCTGTAAAGTATGATTTGAGAATATTTCTTGGAGGAAGGTTTGACAAAAATATTTGTTTTAATTTTATTCATGCGAAAAATTGTTTGCAAGGTTAATGTTAAAAAATTAACAAAATGCAAAAAAATCTAATGAAAAATAATTTAGAGTCCATTTTAACAAAAACATTCACTTTTAAGTGTGCATATGTTGATTTGTAATGTGTTGTCGTATATATTTGGTGCAATGGTTAAAGCCCCCTCCCCCACTTTAAAATTTATAAATGAAATAAAATTGATAAATAACTTAACGGATCTTATATTACCGGACAAAACACAATTTTTTGCAATTTTATAATGATATAAAATCCCTGAAAATAAGTCATTCTTTGGAAAACCCTGTTTTGCCAAGAAAATTAAATAGGCGTAAAATATACGTAAAACTTTGACCAGACAAAAAAACAAAATCAATCCATTTTATTCTTGTAACAATTGTAACAATTTTGTCGAGATAATCTACCCATCAAAAATTGTTGATTATATTTTTTTTTAATTTAAGATCATCATAAACAAAAATTATTAAGTAATAAAGTAATTAAGTAACTATAATTTATATACAATGCACTTCTAAAAGCAAAGTTTAATTGAAAAATTTTTGTTAAACGATTATTCAAGAGGAGGAAATAACCTTCTTATATAAATTATATTACATTAAAAGTTCCTCAAAAAAATATTCGTTGTTTTTTTCGCTTTTATGAAACTAATCAAAATACTCTTTCTAATGAAAATTAAACATATTTACAAGTTTTTGGAATTGTCAGTATTACTTTTGTCACTCCTTCACTCAGTATAGAAGTCGTTTGAAGGAATAAGGTAAAAATTAATTCATTAATTCTCGGGGAAAACTTTGCATGACATCTTATAAATAAATTCTAAGCTTCACTAGTATATTTTAAAATATTCTTTCGTTCTTTCTTCTATTTTATATTTAATGTAGAAGGTATTACTATATAGTTTCTAGTCCACAAATAGGAATTAAAGGAACAAGACACATCATGACATTTTCTCTTCAGTAAATAATGTATGCATAAATCAAAGCAAGTTACTATAACAAATTAAATTTGTCGACTTTCCTATGGGAATTAAATCATAAACTAAACATAGACATAAACATACATAGTTAATTCTATTCACCTAATATATTGTTTAGTTCGTATGTATATTTTAGGATATTGTTTTAAGCTGAATAAGTATTTCTATGTAATCTAGGAAACTTGTTGTCTGAGAGTGATATTAAATTTTAAAAAATTTATAGATTATTTAACATTTCATGTTTACCTAATCTACCAGTTTCCAATATAAAATGTATATTAAAATAAAAACTATTATATACTAAAGACTCTACAGCCGGCACTGTGGATGTTCAGCCACCCCACAAAAATTCGTGCATCAAAATTGAACTAATTTCCCCTATTATTTACCGAGTTTCACAATTTTTATATGTTTTTACTTCAAAATACACTTCTAAAATGCATCTTTTATATATACAAATGGGATTTCTTCATAATTAGATTAGTTCACAAAGTTAAAGTCTAAAGATTACATACTAAGAACTATGTATGGAATGTATGATCGAATCAACAAAATTTCAAGCATAATTTCATAAAATTAATTCAAATGTGCTTCACTAAGTCCTCCGCCACTCTGATGTTAATTTACTATACCTCGAATATTCACTGTATAATATTACGAATATTGAAGGTACACATTTGTCTGTGTGTTTCATATAATTATAGAAAGGGGGTGACTATTTATTGAAATATTTTATGATTCGCGTAAAACTAAACAACAAAATTTTAAATTATTCATTACGTATTACAAGTGAAATCCATTAGCTTGTCAAATCAGTGACACCTTTTTACTCAGTGACACTGAATATAGGATGATACGAAATGAACTGTACGATAACTTATTTTTTAATGAAATATTATTTCTCTACATTTCTCAGTTATTTCTCAACCATTGATTTTTATTATTGCATAAAGTATATACTGTCCAAGAATATTTTTTTAATCTATTTATAAGATAAGATGCATTGAATATCTTTAGATAAATAGCTATATATTCAGAATTGCCTAAAAGATTGAGTTGACATTTCGATATTACTTGAAAAAACGCTTTTTCTATCACCTTATTCACATGATTTAGAGAAATTTTCGAATGAGGATCCATGAGTACTTTAAAAGTATCAGGATACATTTATCACTCCATTTGAAGAAGTGGAAACTTTATGTAATATTTTGAGATTGCAATAACTCAAGAAATCTTTTTACAATGTATTTTTAAATAAACTCAATTGGAAATTTCGATTTTTGGTAAAGAAATTTAGGTTCTTTTATACCAAGAAAATTGTGCAATAAAAAAATAAAATGACTTGATAGAAAATCTTTAACGGAATACGAAATTTAATTTTTTATGTTGGTATTTAAGCCTCAATTTAATCTTGTAAATATGAAAACCTTGGAGATTAGAAGCTTGGGGCCAGCAATCATATGCTGTCTTCTTTATATCCAAAATGAACGTAAAATAGCCTATTTTTTGTCGATGTACTTTTTAGAAATATGGTTTACAAGTTTATATAAGAAAAATTTATAAAAATTGTAAACCAATTTCATTTTTGAAACAGAAGGATTGAACTTTAGTTGTTCCAAAAACCGATAAGTTAAGCACATTCTGATAAGATTTAAAGGTTGAATTGCATTTATTCTGGAATAATAGCTTATGTCTATGAGCTTAAATGCTTTAATGTAGAAAATTTATTCATAAATTTTCCAGTATAATTCCTTACTGGAAATAAATACTGCTTTTCTGAATATAAAATATAGCTTCATTGTAAATGCTTTTAATATCTATAAAAATTATGACAACAAATAATAATTTTTCATAATTTTTCTTCAATAAACGCTAAATATAATTTTTTATTATATACGACACAATAAATGAAAACTATATGCAAAAAATAAACACATTTAATAATAAAAAAAAAGTCCACTACGGTGATTTGGTGCGTGAAGGTATTTATAATATTTAGCGTGAGAAATATGTGAAAGTGTTTAATGTGAATTATTTTTATTGAAAAAATAATTATGTTTATTAATAATTAGTGGTTAATTAGGTATTTTATTTAAAATGTGCATTTATATATAAAAATAAATAAGTGTTGATTGGAAATTGAAAAGGCGTGTATTTTCTATTCATTAAAGGTAAACGTGATGGTTTTTAAATTTAGAACAAGATTTCAGAGCCGCTAGACTGTTCTTATTTTCTCAGAAACAAAAGGAGTGAGGCAAGTTAGTACTAGTTTGTGTTTTAACTGTATGCCTACTCGCAATTTTGAAGCCCTTTTAAAGGTACACGCAGTTAAAGGAACTTACAAACACTACTCACTTTTCTTATAGCCTCAAAGCTAATTTTTATGTATAAGCCAGACTATTTTAAATATCCATAATACATACCAGACCCTTCCAGTGGACGGTAATATCTGTCAACCGTTTTAATACTCCCCAATAAGGTCAAAGAGCCAAGCATCCCTTAGAAACGAAGATATTAAGTTATATTTAAAAAAGCGAAATTATAAACAATCTCAATTTCCCACTGAAACTTATACTCAAAATGCCACTAGTATATGGCGGGATGTTTGACTTTCGGTTAGCCTGATTGCTCAAAGACGACATTAGAAGAATTCCCTGAGTATCAAACACAAAAATCAAAACTGAAAATAAGTTAAATTTCTTTAAATCGTCTGGAAAATGTCACCCACAGGAAATGTCTAATTGTGGATGGATTATGAATTTTTATAATATTCTTTGGCTAATTAATTTAAATCCGTCCTGAGACTTAAAGAAAAACGAGTTGTGTGTTTGTCTACCTTCTGCACTCTGAGTCTGGCAATAAATTAACCATCGGCACATAATTGCAGATACGTATGCAGTGAAAATAAATACTAGCAGCTTATTCCACAAATTTTATTAGTGAGAAAATAAATAAAGTCTGACGTCTCTGGGATCTTGCACCAATTTATTTATTATTAAGTGCAAGCTAATTTTAATAACGAATTAACTATAAACATAAAATTGTTAGTTAATTAGAGCGTTCTCGTTATCAAGTTCATATATTGTATATTAAAAATTTATATGTACATATTATAAAGTAATTGTAAATAAAAGAATAAAAAAAATAGGAGTAATAGGTGTTTTACTGTACCTCACAAACAACCATCCGCACGCAAAGAATACTTTGAAATTGCTGAAATTACAACAAGGCAACATTGCATAAGGCCTGCACACACATAAAATAGACACTGACTTGGGTGAGATTTTGATTGAATAAAAGAGGTATAGATTACGGATGGATTGATAATAATTATAAAAATATAAATAACAAAAAAATTATAATTAAATATAAAAATCAAACAAAACAAAGCATTTTCTATTTGTATTTCAGATGTCCATAATTATGTATAATACATTTTCTATACAGGTGTTCATTTTAATTGAATTTTTAGTGAAATATAAGTGGCAAAATTAAAAACACATTGAATGGGTGGAAAGAGATATATTATTCGATAGTAAATAGAGAATGCAGAGTTGCCAGATGTGGGGATTTATCGCCATTTTGGTCACTAAACTATAGCCCACGATATATACTTCTACCGTTTGGTTACTGATAGTCAATATGGCTACTGATGGCAATATTTGAGTATCCTACTTATATTCAAACACGCTGTTTTTTGAATGTGTGTATGTAAGGACCACAGATCTAACACAGACCTACTCACTTCTGTGCTCACTATATTATTGTGTATACTATGTAGTATACACAATACACACTATATTGTGTACCTATACTATCTATAATGTGTTTGGAGTCATCACATACACTTATTTATTGCACTCACTCAGTATTAAATAATCTATATAATTAAGAAAAAGATGCTAGAATTGATGATATTTTCTTAGCACAATAATAATACAATTTTAAAATTGTAAAATATATGGATGAAATTGATATATTCAAATCCTAAACTTTTATCAAAAATATTTAGATATTTTTGGATGTCATATTTTGAATTTATCATTCTGGCAACCCTGATCAGTGATAAGGAACGTCATTAACTCAATATGACATGTAACCTGACTTCAGTAACACATGTCCTGGCACCAGTATTTTTTTTATAAACTTAATTGATTGCAAATTTATTTACTTTCAAAGTATATATGTTTGGTAGACCACACCGCAACAATATATTTGTCAATTACAATGAAGTTTCTAAGACTTGCTTAATGCCGGAACAATTTAGTCAAATATTATGCACTTTTATGTGTAATAGGCCAATTACTTTCATTTTTTAGATTTGCTTACTATAATATTTTAAACTTTAAATTTGACAAAAAATAGCTAATAAAATTTCTTATAATTTTGTTCGTTTCAATTTTTCTGTAGAATCAACTTTTATAAACGATTTTGGACACGATTCAAATGTTATATACAAGTGCTTCTCAAATATTTACATATAATATTAAATCTAACATTTTGTTCTAACTAATAGCTTATACTTGTTTTTTATTAACGACATTTTTAAATTTTAAAGATTCAATTATTTAAGATTTCTCATATAAAACATTATTTTATAGATTTTTTTTGGTGTTAAAACAGTAATTGACTCGAGTGTGAATGATATTGTATTTGTATTTAAAAGTACGTAGTAAATTCTTTCTAATGATTTTCATAAAGAGAAAAATGAACAATCCTGTATAAAATTAAGTTAGATATTGTTGGCAAATAAAATAGAACACATTTAAAGCAAACAAAATCACAAGTTCTAGAATGATTTATGTAATAATATTGGTTAAAAAATCTAAAAATACTTAAAACAATTTTGCTCCAATTTCATACATTATATTTGCACTATACTTAAATTTTACAAATTAGAAAATTAATTAAACAAAAGGTATGCATATTTTCAGTGTATATTTACAAAATTTAAAAATGCATAGTTCTGTTTGTTCAAAAAGAATCTATTTAATAATAAAAAGTCGATATGTTAAAAAAATTAAACTTTGATTGATGATGTGTTTAGAAATGATTTCTTTATTTTAAAATCTTTTAAGATCTATAGAGTGAGCATAAGTAAATGTGAGAGATTTATTTACTAATTTTTATTAAGTTCTTATTATAAACGAAATATTTGAGTTCTTATTGGGTATGATACACTTACCAATGCTTTCTAAGAAATTCTAAAATTTGGGCATAAAATTTATGTACGAAATAAAATATTATTCGTGAATAAAAGTCGAATCAATCTTCATATTTTAATTGTGATAAAACAAATTTTTTATAATGTAGTAACTAGAGCTACTTTTTCATCTTTCATCATCGAGTAAGGAAAATTTTTAAGAGTCCTAAACTGCTTAATGTATTAGATTTTTTCAGGTTTGTGAACAGTCATTTTCGTACTACGATTCGCTATTAGCACTTAATTTTGGGCTAATAATTTATCAATTTTTTTCATTTCAATATTGGTGGTTTCATAGACCTTATAAACTTTGTATACTACGGCCTAATTAGGGTTGTAGATTAAATAACCATTCTTTTTGACCGGATGTACAAGCAGAACATACCAATTAAGTAATTACAAACAGACTTTTGTTCAGATAAAAATTAGAAGCTTAATATTATCAAGTACAATGCAAATTAATATATGATAATTTCAAACAAATAAACAATAAAAATAAAATATTTCAAACGCTTATAACGTAAAAATTACAAATCAGAAATTGAAGGAATATAAAGCTGCACATTTATTTTCAGTTAAATATGATGGTAGTCGAAAAAAAAAACGGAATTTGATAAATAATAAAAATTTGAAAAAACTTATTTTAAATCTTGAATGTCTATGACCTATCAAAATACAAAAACACAGGTTCTGAGGTTGTGTTTCAATTGTATAAGTGTGTATTAGTTGATATAGTGGTACCTATTCTTAACAAATATTCAATTTTGGAAAAAAACTTTTGCATTCAGTGATTGTTTTATTGAGTAATTTTGACGGAAAAAAATTTGTCATAAAATCCTCCAAACTAAGCAGATCGTTAAATTGTCGTTAAATCGAACTAATTTAACAGCATATGAATTGGTTCTTGTTTTGGATGTTCAGTAGGGAATTAAATTGGGGACTTATATTCCAAATATTAGTAAATAGTTTCCAAAAACCGCAATCCAGGTATTTTTCTTTATAATTTAGTCAACTTTCTTTAAAGTTCTTTATTTGCCTGAAGTTCGAATTAAAGTTGCAAAATTGGGATTAAAAACAGTTCTAAAATTTACTAAAAATCAGTAAAAAAATTTCAAGATATAATTTTATGTTATCAAAATTATACCTTCTCAACAACGTCTACAATTTTGAGTTGAATTTGTTGTGAAAGTCTATTCTGGTTATATGAATAATATCACATGATTTCCGATAACATTATTTTATACATGCCGCTTATTTGCCATAATTAAAGTAAGATCCAGCAAAATCTCGATATGCTACGAATGCTCAATTTTAGAAAAACAAGTGTCAAACTATAAAATTGTTTTGAAATCAATAAAACAACCACTTGAAGACAACAAAAACAAATAAAAAACGAGTAATTTAAGAGAAAAAAATCTTATTAAAACAAAAACAAAGTTAGTTAGTAGTTTGGTTAACTTACGTTGCTTCGGATGGTACAACTTCTTCACCAATAAGTTTTTCAGCTTTTGCAGGAAATAACGGTGGATATGGGTGCAACAATGATGGTGGATGATAACCACTATTAATGATGATATTTTCTATAGAACTACTCCCAACAGATATTTCACTTGCACCGCCACCACCGGTAGGTCCACCTAGACCACGATGAGTTTCCATAAGTTTACCACTACTACCAGGTACTAATAATACATCAGTTTCGCTTCCACCACTTCCCCCACTGTTGTTACCATCTTTCTCTGATGTTGTTGATTCAACAGAAGTTTCTTCATCAATGTTTGTGGTGGTGCAAGTTATACCCGTACTACAAACTTGTGAATCTTTTGGTTTGTTCTCTGGATTACAATATTCACTTGGTGTATTTGCATGATCGTAACATTCTACGTTACGAATTTGTTGACCTTCACCACATGATACTGAACACTGTGAATGAGTAAATACAAATATTATTTTTTTGTTTGTTTCGAAAAAGTTAGTAAAATACGTAAATTACTTTGGAAAATATCTTTCTTTTCTTTTATCTCTTAATTTAAATATAAAATAGAAAGTTTTCAATAATATATACAGTGTGTCATTCGATGGAAATGGCACGTCATTCTTCGTAAAAAGTTCTGATTGTCGAAAAATAATTTGTATGAATCACATATCGTTTCTGTAGAGGTCTGCCAACTTCTCAGCTAATAAAGGGAGGGCTTGACTTTGGAATTTTAATTTTGTAATGAAATTATTGTACCTCTGTTCTCCCCTTTCAAGAGTAACATGTAACGCTCAATCATTTCGGAGAAAACGACTTTCTGAAATTTTCATTTCAGCTTCAATTACTTTTAATACAAATATGGTATGGTTTTTACAGTTACCAATAAATAAATTTATTATACATATTATCCAATATTATTTAAAAATCTACTTTGAAAAAAAAAATTTTAAAAGTCTTGACGGAGAATTGAAACCCGAACGCCATTTTCGATCGCAGTTCCTCTACCAACTACACTATGTCATATAGCGTAGTCTCCGAAACGATTGAGCGTTGCTGTTATTATTGAAAGGGGAGAACACCTTGTCGGGATACAATAATTGAACGCAATCTCATTCCAATATATGAATCCCAAGGTCGTACCCTCCGCTTGTATAATGTAATTAAATTCAATCATTTTTCACTCTTTTTTTAAACAGTTCATTGATTGTATAGGACAAGTCAAAATAATGGGGTAGGGCATATGAAGGGAAGGGGAAGGTATGTAGATATGACCGAATTTGTAAGGACATCTGTAAGGAAAACTACTAAACACTGATAGTGAAAGATTGTAGTTCAAGAAAAAGAATGAAATAATGATAGGCTTGTGTCTCGGGACAGGACCGGGCGGGAAAATTTACATTCAATCCGAGAGGGTGGGTTACATGAAATGAAAATTGGCAAGAATAAAAATAAAAATATTAACCGATAAATTTTAAGAAATAAATGTGAAATAATATTTTTTTGAAAAGTCAATACTTTTGAATTGGCCTGGATTGCAACATATACCTTTTCTTTTAAAAATGCATATTTTTAAAACATTTTTCACAAATTTAATGAAAATCTAACAGTGTTTTCCCGAAAACAATCTTCATAATGGATATAGAAACAGAATGAGTTTTTTTTAATTTCTTCTTCTTTCTTCTGTGTAAGTGTACTATACACTCTGTAGTTTGATCGAAAATCTAATTTTCTTGATAAGTAAGAAAGAATGACTTCGTCAAATCATTTAAAAAGATTGCAGTTTATTTTCTTGTCAAGTACATCGACACAGTGAATATACTTTAAACTTTTGATAGGAATATCATAGTTGAAGAGCTGGTGTTTGGAAAAATCGCTCCGATCTGAATCTGTCTGAATATTCTTATTTACAATTACAAAATTGTTTAAAAGTCCTTATACGATATAATTTTGTTTATCTAAGTATAACGTTCATTTTATACTCAAAAAATTATAAAACAGACCACAAAAATCGGGGACATAAACTTTTCTGCAGTTACTTGTAGAAAAAAAAAATGAAACAATTTTTTTCAGTGTTGCATTTTTATAATCGAAGTCGATTAATAAAATTAATAATTTCCTAATAATTTTTCACTTATTTGTTCTATAAGTACTGAATTATAATGGCTTCACACGATTTTTAAATATTTTAACTAAAGATTGACATTTTATTTCAATCAAAATTTATTTTTTATATTAATTTTCGGTTTTAAATATTAAAAATGTAAAATTTGTTGTTTATTTCGATAAGAATACATGTAAAATTGTTAAAAATAAACACTATTATTTATACATGTAAAATTGTTAAAAATAAGCACGGGATGGTGAACAATTCCAAAATTTTTTCAGAGACTTTAAATTAAAAAGTTTATTGCAGACTTTTCATATTATACTCAATTTAGAAATAAATTTTCGTAAACAAACCAAATAAATAAAGCATAATAAAAATAATAAATACACATTTGAATGCACAAAATAAAAATATTCGTATATTATACACACATAATATTATATGAAAATAATAAAAATAAAATTATCAATTTTATTTTAAATGGAAGAACAAAGTCATTTGGCAACAAGAAACATTTTTCACAATGTTTATTTCAAATAAAAAAATAACTTACAACCAACCAAAAAAAAAGAAGCAAGTCTTGTTGTATTCCATTCATTATAAAACATTTTCTAAAATTGTTGTATTATTAAACATAATATTTTTGTAAATAATAATAAAAAAAAAAAATAAATAATAATAACAGTCATCAGTCGGATAGTGGCGGCACGATGTCCAAATAGTCAATTGCGTCTATTTGGTAATTTATGTGTAATATATTCTTGTATACAACACTCAGTTATTATTTGTCGAAGAATTACATTGATATAATTTGCTTGTATATTCTTCTCTCTGCTTCAAAAAACGGTACCGAACCGATTCTTTATTTGCCATAATTATTATCAAAATACATCAACTAGACTCAATATCCTAACAAATCTGGAAAATTAATTTAATTTTAGACGAATTTAGAAAATATCAAAGTTTTTTTATATCCTCGACATTAGACTTTCTTCCAGAAATAAATAAAAATTAGGCAATAAATAATTTAATATTTTATCAGAAATTAACACATAATAGAAATTATAAATTCTTATGGACTTCATATTCAGTGTATTTCTTTGTAGATAATTAAAAGCTCAAAAAGTTCTTCAAAGGAACTCATTTTAATTTATCAGCACACCAGCTTCGAATATTGCTCCCTTTCCATATGAGAGTTAGTTATTAAATCTACTATTTTTTGGTAAACGATAATGTCACTGATTTTTAACGGGATATATAAAATTTTTTAAATTATATTTTTTAAATGTAAATATTATTACTATATTTTCTTAATGACCATAAAATTTTTGCTATAATAATAATATATTTATTTTATAATAATATTCCAGACAGTATAATTCATGAATGATTTAAAAACATTTTACATTTTATATGAGAGAATTAGGGGGCGTAAAATATCGATATACACTCCGATGTCTGGTGAATGTCATGAGCAGTATTTTAACATCCATAAATAATCATTATATTTTTATATTTTAAAGTTTACACTATAATTGATTTACGCCTGTTTTTGGACCTCACCAACTCCCTGATCAATGGATTTATATGCAATTTCAATGTGTTGAATATTTTTGATAACTAACGATAATATTTATAATCGAGTTGAAAGAGTATCGATTTTTTATAACAGAATATCTCGTATTTTATGTTTTTATCGAGTTACAGTAACAATTGTTTTCGGATTTTTACTTCAAAATTATATGACAAAAGATACAAATTATTTTAAGAATCGAATACGAAAAGTAAAAAGTACCTTCTAGCTTTCGAATGTTCTAGGGGTTTTCCGATCTTATAGCAAAGGAGTAAATTTAACAAATTTCTGAATAGTTCACATTGTGTAATGTAACTTTTAACAGTAGTATTTTTCCCAATAAAAACTAGCTACAAATATATGTCTATATTAAGTTCCGGGTCAATGGCGTACCGGAGAGATGACCAGTGTCATTATTTTCGGAATCCATAGCTAGATGGCAATACTCCAAGCTTAATTTACTTCTGCCGGTGTACTATGTACTGCTAGTAGCTAACACCAGATAACTAATGTAAGAACATTACCATCTGGTTAAAGGTTCTGAAAATATTGTCATCTCCCCCGGACTCACGTTATTACAACTTACAAAAATACATTCTATAAAATTACAAAATTCATACCGAGTTTCAATTAGTTTCACTTTGTTATTTTAATAAATGCATACTTATTATAATACTATACAAAGTGTAGAATCACGTCAGATATATTTCTTGATATTCTTGTAAAATCTCATCGAATATATTGGAAAGTTTCTATTTTCTAATAATACAAAAATAGAAACCATTGAACCGCTATAACTACAAGACTATTTTTCATATATTATATTAAGAAATAATATATAATTTTATTGAGAATAAACAGTTTTTATGGAATTTAATATTCTAAATAACAGATGAGAAGAAATTTATAAGATTGATATTATATTTTTAACAACTTTGAGTAAACATAGGTTTTATGAGTCATATTACTTTAAACTTGATATTAAGGTATTTCATATACACTAAAATTAAGATTAGAATCTGGTAATACACATATACATGAAACAATTCGTTTGTGTTCATAATAAATTTTATTTTGAAAAATGAAGTGATATCAACTTAACGAAACAATTTTTCCCAACTAAATTCGAAATAGGCTCATAAGTAGCCATTAATTAATCGTTTATTAGTTGTGGAACAAAATAGAATGGCTCTAACCATAACGGAAAAAGTCGATAGTCAACTTTATTTTTAATCCAATATGTTTGAAAATATGCTCATAATAAGCCGTTAATTAATCATAAAATAATTGTTGAAAGAACAAAATTTTGACAATCAACAAATGTTTTACCCAAATTAATTAACGATTAAATATTGGCTAATTACATACATGCCTATTTCGAAGTTGATCAGAAAAAGTGGTTTCACTAAGTAGACTGTCAACTTATACGAAACATCTATTTTCTCCGCAATGGTCAGAACGAAAATTTTTTTTCACAATTAATTTACGATAAATTAAGGGCTTATGAGCATATTTTAAGGAAAATTGGATTAAAATTAAAAACCGATTCGCTAAGTTGACTGTCAACATCAATTTTTTCAGTTTTGATTAGAGCTATTATTTTTTTTTTTCACAACTAATTACCGATTAATTTACTGCTAATGATGAGCCTTTTTCGAATTTAATTGGGAAAAGTTGCTTCGCTAAGTTGAAAAATGTTTAAAATTTCCTGCATGGGACTTACTGATTTTGAATTTATTTCATCATAATTTGAAACATTCTGTAAAGCAATGAACATTGACATTTCCATTGAAAATGGATATAATGAAAAGCTCACAAAGAAAAAGTTTTTCACTTGTATGGAACGTAATATGCAGTAGTTACGTTTTGTACCTATATTTTAGTAAATAAAACCTTTTGTGTTAGAATATTGTACAAAATATTTTAGATAAATATAGTGGTAAATTATTAAATAAATAAATTTAACTTATTGTTTCATATTTCTATTATTATTTTATTCTTTGATATAAAACTATTGTATTTAGAGTCAGAATATACTTACAACAAAATATCTACTTATATAATAATATAAAGATATGTAAATATTTAGAAAACTTACGCCTGACCATGATGTAGTATGCCAGCTTGGACATTCCATAGTATTACATTCCTCTTCCGTTTTTGGTTTATGTGCTCTGCAGCCATGTTCAGGGACCTGAAGCATTAACATAATAATGTTTTATGTACACATGTTTGGAATTAACAGTTGGATAATTTTAACTAAGTGTATTTAAAATAATAAACATTGCAAGGAAAATTCTTCAATCGAAAAATAATTTTTGTACTAATAGTTTCCAGGTGAGCAGCTTTTCTATTTCCTAAGTCGACGCTAAAGAATCAATTTCTGAATAGATTTGATTTTCGGAAATTATTGACACTGATATTGAAATTTTGTGTGCATTTTATTAAATTGATTTCATATTTCAGAACATATTTTTGCATCTACTATTTGAATTTATTAAGTTCAAATGACATCTAATAAAACCCGTTACGGTTACATGGGGTCCAATAGAACCCAGTCAAAGTTTAGGGATATTATTTCAAAATGGCGTATTATTATATTTAAATATTACTAAAATTACAATTTACACAAACTCTTTTATAAAAATAGTCGAATTTTTAGTTTTTTTCTTTCCCAAAAAAAAAAAAAAAAACTATGGATTACTTAAAAAGAATGTTAACTTAAAATTGAGCATATGATTTATGTCATTAAATCAAATAAGACGCGATTAGCAACTATTTTTCGGTGTCGGGTCTTCTCCACCATGTGACCCTTACGTGATTATTTAGATGTGTAAGCGCAACAGGTTAAAAAATTAATAAAAAAATTAAATTTTTCTTGAGAAAATACTAAAAACTTTTCTTTATTATATAAAATCATCTAAATTCACCGAGATGATAAAAATGAGTTACATTCTTAACTGATCTCCTCGTAATCACTTGCTCCTACGAAAGAATCAGTTGCTGTGGTGGTAGCGAGAATCGAACGCACAACCCTGGCACACTTTGTAAGTTGCAAATGGAGACATATCCAAGAAGCCTATAATGACTGACGTTGATCTTTACCTAATTCATAAATTTTAGTAAAATAAAATTTTTAACGCTATTAATCTTCGTCATTAAAAGACGAATGTTAATCTGAAGTATGTTTAATATATTCTACCTTCACCCGACTATACTACACAAAAAATCATCTAAATTATTAAATAGAACGAACACATTGCAGCGGAATAAAAAATTGTTTTACAATTCTATGAACTTTATATTATTTTATATATTCAAAAAGAAGCAAGCAAAAAATACAATATTTCATAGTGTCACCTTTATTTTTGTTCCATTTTCTAGTTGTTGAATGCATTGTACAACACGTGTTTGTGTACCACCCCCACACGATGCAGAACATGGGCTCCATTCTGCTGTTACCCAACGAGGTGGACAACGGTGTTGATGACATGCGGCCACTCTTGGTTCAGGCCGACTGGAGGCGTCACATAATTGTTCATCAACGTCAGCAGCAGTTTGTCGATTTCTGCATACTGGACGTGACATTTTGTATCCTGTAACACATTTTTAAAATAAAATAATGCCTTTCCCATTTGAATAGAAAGTTTTTTGATAGAAATAAATTTTAATAAACAAATTTCATTGTATACAGATGATTTTTAAGTTGTAATCATAATTTTGTATAAAGGCAATTAATAAGCCCTTTTCCTCGGAGTTCCTTAAGGGGTTATATACAGTTAGAATTTACAAAAATTTTCATATCGTTCCGGTGAATATTTTCGAAGCTACACGCAAATTTAAATGGCGTTTCATAGTGCTTGAAAGTACTTTTCAAACTTTAAAAGCGTTTTTCTCAAAATGGTGTTTTCAAAGTCAGTGACTAACATTACTCTAAAACGGCTAAACCGATTAGTCTCAAATTCTAACATGAGCTTCTTAAATATATTTTTCAGTGATTAATCGATAATTTTGTCTGAACGATAAATATTTTTTTTATAAACAATTAAAAGCCGAAATTTTGGTCAAAAATCGATTTTTTTTTTGTTGTTGTTGAGAAACCGCCATTTTTTCAAATTTATTTTGCTGATTCCTTTGATTAATTACTAGATTTAACATAACTTTAACGGAATCTGTTTCCTTTTTTTAATTTCAGAGGATCCAGTTCAGAGCTATAGTGGTCACCGCAAAACGTCTCTTTTGAGAGGAGCTCTCGGAGATCAGCTGTAGCTCCTTTCCAAATAAATATTTTTACTAATATTAAGTCTTAAAATACAATTAAAAGATACCATAAAATGTGTAAAAATTTTAAGATAATAAATTTAAAAATTTTGTCAGAAAAAATTCCTGAAAATTCACTTTCTTTCGGTCTTCTAACTGTATATAACCCCTTAAGCAAATTCACTAAAGGACACCACCTCGGAGGTAGAGAGAGGATTCAATTGTTTTAAATTAACAGCAATTTTAAATGTACAAATTAAGCAATTAAAATACAATATTTGATTTTAATATTAAGTTCAAGGAAGGAAACAAGGAAACTGCTTAATTTATAAAGAAACTCATATTGTTTAAAATTAGAATAAATAATCATTTTTAAAAATAAATAAAATTATTAAATAGAATTTTTGGTTTAAATACATTGATAATAAGCCTTTCTTATTTTCCTCTTTATTATTATTTTTCTTTTTTCAATACAATTTTCTAGACGAATATAATATAAAATAATCCTTAAATCGTTTAGGTATTTAAAGGTTTATGTGCAATCAAATTAAATGTTGTTATTATTTTTTTTGTTTTGTTCCTTTCTTTCATTCTAGTTTCTCGAGACTAATTCTTAGTACAAATTCATCTATTGCATCATTTTTAAGAATTATATTCACATTACTTTTATATTAAATAAAAATAAATAACGCCAAGCTTTTAACTAAATTGGAAAGATTATATACTTTTTTTTTCAAATAAAATTATTCAATTAAATTTATTGCCTGTGTCACTATATACCTTGTATATGAAAGGTTTTGAAGAAATATAACTTCAGATTTCTTAGACAAAACAAACTTTCTATGTTCATTAGAACAGAGGATATCTCACTTTAAGTGGAGTACTTGTAATCAGTTGAAAGGTAAGTTCAATCTTAATGAAAATTCTTGAGTCACTGAATCTTAGACCAAAAAAAAAACCATTTATCTGGAGATATTTGGACATTTATCTATCACAACATCGCGTATAGTATAGCTTGAGAAATGTTAAATATAGATATAATCCCATGCTTAATGTTTTTCAAAAAAATATTATGCAAATCGCCTGGATAGAACGGCCGGTCGGACTCGGAATATTTTTCATGATTTTTTTAAATATATAGATTGAATGATATTTCTGAGTGACAAATTTTCTTTAGAAATATTCCCTTATCAAGATCTCTCTTAAAATTTGTTATGTATGGATAATATTACGTACTCATATACACATTATGACCTTACATTATAAAATAGATATTCAAAGATTTTCCGTCTAAACTTTATAAAATCTTCCACATGAACGTGTTACTATATATATATGTATATAAAATATTATAAAACAGTCAAAAGTTTTCTAAAGTACAAAACTTTAGTATATTTTTGCTTCTTATGTTCACCATAATATCTTTGATATACATGGATATGTGTATATTATAGACGATTTCACCTTTTTCGTATAGGATGTCATACGAAAAAAATTATCAACATTTCATTGATGCGTTTTTACAAGTAAGAGCGATTATCCATAGCATTTATTGACATAAATGAGTGAGCATCTAAGAAACTATTTTCTTAAATTACATGTTATAGACATTATACTTCTTTCAATTTTCGCGCTCAAATTACTCAAAAAATATTTATCCAAATGTTTTCAAATTTACACATAATTGACATGAAAATAGCGGGCTTGTCGAAGAGTTTTTCTGTAAAAAAAATTTCTAATATAAAAATCAAAATTTCTGAAACCCTTATATATAAGAAAAAACTTTGTTTGGACATTTGGATAAAATGGAGCGCGTCAGCTTGAAAATTCCATCGAAACCGTATGAATGGTTCACGAGCTATCTAGATTCAAGTGAAAAAAGAGTAAGCTCTGAATGCAATATCAATATGACATGTCACAAAAGGTGTTTCTCAAAACCTGAAAATCTCCACTGTTGACCACAAATTTATAAATTTCGTTCATTTAGCTAAGGAGTTATATGTGCGTTCATCTAAATGAATTCCACACGCAGACCGATGAACATGACATGAAAATAGCTGAGAAAGCTTGAAATATAAAAAAATTATAAAATCGGAGCATAAAAATTTTTTTTTTTTAAACTAACAAAACAATGCTCTATTCTCGGAAGTAAAATAAAATTGCATCCTTCAAATCAAATAATCTGAAAAGTCAAATTCAAATTTGAAATTTTTATCTTGAATAAACTTATTATTCATTTAATCCAATTTTTATTGATCCCATGAACTCATCCTGTATGTCTATAAGCGTGTGAGTGTATGAATAATAAGCCCTCGCATTAAATATTTTACTCCAGTTCTTCTTTTTTTTTTTCATTTATAAATATTTTCTTTTTTTTTTCATCATACTTTTCCATGAATCGTTTTGTGATTTTAAAATGACGATATTTTGGTAAAGTACTTAAGAGATATGTTTAAAAAGTTTGTATCATTATTCCCGGATAATATTTTTCCATCAATATTGTCGTATCGTGTGTATTTTTTTTTTCTTATAAATTTCTTCTATATACATGTATATGAATGTTCAATTTTTAATAATTTAAAAGCTGGTATCGACAAAGTGTCATTGAATCCTTAAGAAAAAAAAACTACAGAAAAACTGCTTACAATATTGAAAAATTTTGTCGACGTAAAAACAATTTTATAAAACAAGTTTAATACATAAAATGTATAATACCATACGTATATTTTATATCCGATGTCTAATGAATTAGGTACTTGCACGAAGAAAAAACTCTGTCCTTATTTAGGAAGGACTAACTTTACCTAATTTATAATATAAATTATTGTGGATATTGGCCAGAAACTGAAAATCATGTCAGGATTTTTATAAAGAACAAACACACTATATAATATTCTTCCTAACTTAATTTTATTGTTTAAGGTTTTAAGGATCAGTATTACTATTCTTTAATTTGTAATTTATTTCTTTAATAACGTGTTTCGTACATTTATTATGACTTCATCAGGTATAAGTATGACTACCATCTATGTTAGGTTAATTCTGGTTTTCATACAATAGAACTAGGATCGATAATTTTTGAAACCAAAAAACAATGATAGAAGGATGAAACCCAAACGGAAGAGAATGTAACAAAAATGAAAGGAAAAATAAATTACGGGCGATCTGAGAAGTGGAAGGGTATGAGTTTTTGAGTGTAAAACACGGTTTATCCCGATTTCCGGAATAACTACGGAAAAAAGCTAAATAGAAAAGTTATAGGTAATAAAAAAATATACAACTTTTGTATTTACACTTTTTTCACACATCCTTAATCTATTAAATTAATTCAAAACAATGGATCTAATTACTGTCAAATATGATTCTAAAAGCTGGAATTATGGACAAAAATTTCAAGCAAAACTATTAATCGACAATCATACAATGTTGATTATTATTATCAGACGCAATAAGACGAAGCACATAAGATTTCATTAAAATCAATGATGAGTTTAATTTGTATCCAAATTGATGTCTGTTCCTAATGGGAATTTCTGTCACCGTACGTTTGAACAATAACTCTGGTGTGACAAGCAGTGTTTATTTAAATGAGAACCAAAAGACACTTTCAAACGGACGTATGTTTTTCATAGTGGCAACTCCAGTAGGATAAACTGTTATTCAAAACTGATGGTTGAAATTTCAACAAGTTTGTATCTCGTGTATAAATTTGTATCATGATGTTGTATAAATATGTATAAAACTCATTTCTGTTTTAAAATGAAAGCCAATTCTAATAAACTGTTAAAAAGATGTTGGACAACAATGGTCATCACAAGAAGTTGTGCTGTTTCCATTTCTTTATCAAAAAATTTGATCTACAAGAAATGGATATTATATTCTAAAGCATATAAACAGAATGATTTTCCTTCACTACAAAGATACGTTTTCATATTATAAATTATGTTTAATACAGATGTAATATCGATTATGTTAATCGAGAGAGTACTTGAATTCATTTTTTTTTTCAATATCATTTTACACAAGTTAAAATTTATCTCGAAGAAGTGTATAATAATGCTGATTTAAATGAATGGTTTTAATCTGTTCCTATTATATAACAATTGTCTAAGAATAATTACAATTTCTCTGAATTTCTAAAGTCGGGTATTTAAATAAAAAAAATTACGAGAACAAGTAGTTTATACACGAGTTGGTAAAATTAGTTCGTAGGTTTTTTTTTTGTATGTATTGGATATTACACGCCAATTCCAGACTTTATCAGTGCTCAAACAATTTGAACGAATAATATAATAACATCAACCATAATCAGTATAAATCAGTATAAAATTGTTAATAGTTAGAACGCTTTTGTATTGTCTTTAGTGAGTAATTCATTCAAAAGGTATTTTAAGTAATAAGTAATTGATCGAAACTAAAGCGATACATTAAAATATGCAATGAATATGAATCATAAAAATAGGTCTACAAAAGTTTTTTTGATACAATATTTAATTTTTAATATTTCTATAAAAAAAAAAGACATGAATATATTTATATAAATGAATTAATTATTGATAATTTAATCCTCTAAAAAAAAGTAATATGAACATAATAAAAACGTGGAACAGACAGCAGTGATGATACTATATTCATTTTGACTATTGTCATTTTCGTGATACTATAATACTTTTTATATATATAAAATATTCAAAGGTATTCTTCCGATACATTATGAATCATCCTTTAAAATATCATAGTATTTTCGTTATAAATTTTTGTATGAAGTATAAATTAGTAAAAAATATAATTATATACTTCAGATATCACAAAAACGGCACATTGTGGTCTGTAAGTTTTGAGTATTTTTTTAAAATTTTATTCATGTACATTTCGATAAATTAATTTCATTATTAGAAGAATTTTCTTGTTAATATTATATATCATTTTTTTAAAATTCTATATTATTTATAACATTTTTTAAATAAAATAGTAATTATTATTTTCATGACTAAAAATATAAATAATGAATAGAAATAAATTAAATATAAATTAATTTGGGAAATATTTTCAAATTGATTTTGTTTTTGTATATTTTATTATTTTTGTAAGTGTGATTAAAATAAAATCAAATCATTTGTTCATACAAATTTTATTTATTTAATTAGTATTTTATTTAATATTTTTAATAATTGAATATGTCTGTTTGTGTATGTTTAAAAATTCATTGATTTAAAAACATTAAATATATTTAAAAAAAAATCATTATTACAAATACCTCTAATATTATTCAACAGTGCAGTTAATTTGGAGTAACAGTACACCTTTATTTGGAACAAAATCGTTAAATAAAGTACGAAAATATTCACGTGGACAGAGTTGGACCACGATCAGAAAAATTTATCAATCAAGCTAATTATCGTATAATTACTATAGTAATGCATTTCACTTATGAATCAAGTATTCTAAAAATATATCAAAGTATACTCAAAGCCATAAAATGCGCACTGAACCATTCATAATTATTTAAAATCACAAAATATACGATTTTTATATTAAAATTAAATCTGACAAAGGCCATAAAACATCACATACAAATAGTGCATTTTGAAATTTTAAAGCTTACTTCATTTCCCTTTTAAAAACCTCTGTGTAAGTGGGTGCGTCCAGCGGGACTTTTCTGAATGTTAAACATTAAGCTGCAATTTCTATCATAGTAAGAATTTTTTGAGAATGCTTCGTTTAATTTGACGGAGTTCGAAAAAACGAGCCGTTTATACGTTTCGAAACGAGATATCCGTTAGCTAAAAGAATGAAAATGTTTTTTATGTACACAAACTGAATCGACCAAATCTTCACTAAAACGACCAAAATAATAAAACTCAGTTTGTAATATTTTAAAGCATCCTGTATATAAAATTGTGATAAAAAACATAATACAAACTGTATTGTACATTTTATATTAGTTTTTAGAATACTTTGAAATAGATGTATAAAAACGACAAATTGTGTATGGGTGTCACAGACTGTTGGTCTACAACCAATTTTAAAATGTAATAAACCGATTCTCATTTCAAAAATTTTCTACAGCAAAAAAAGCCAGCATGAAAGTGAATACTGTATGAAAACTTCCAAATCAAATGACACAATATTGCGATTTTTTTATTAGATAGTTGTTTAAATCATATGAATACATTACACAGTTTTGTTTATAATTATTCACATTATACCATACACAAAATACGCCCATGCAAATATGAAGAATTTACTTCATAAATTATATACAGTCAATGTATTGTTAATGTGTTGATTTAAAAAAAAAAAGTGCGAATATTAAATACTATTGAAAACAATTAGTTTGCTTTTTTCAAATAAACATCACTCAATTATGGTCGCAATAAGTAAAGTATTCCGCGGAAATTTGTGATTAAGAAACGAGGATATCATTTAAAAATTTAGACAATGTCCTTCTTACTTCATGTCTAATTATATGAAAATTTGTTCCACGATTTGAGCGCAAAATAAAAAATAACAAGATAATCGGATGAAGAGAATCGTTCATTCAAGGTGGGGCAAAATTAACTGAATGGAATGTCTCTAAGTTGTTTCCAAGTTATTTTAAATGCAAAATATACAAACTTCTTGACGGTATAACTAGATCAAGCAATTCTTTGCTCATTTTAATTAGTATAAAACTATCCCAATATATTAAAAAAAACTAAATAATGTATTCGCCATGTACGAAAAATAGCAACCAAAAAGAAAATTCTAGACCAAAGTTTGCCCAAAAATGTTTTTCACTATAAGATAGGTATTATAAGAAACAATATTCAATCATAAAATCGCACTTATAAAAATATGCTTTTAATTTTATTTTTGCTTGTTGCTGATTCGGCTATTTAGTGTATTTGACAAAACGTTTACAATACATAAAGTATGAAGAGGTTGAAGTGTTAACTAACAACAATATTTCCAATTTAAAATGTAAAAGCTACAGTTTTCTTGTATGTTGTTGGTTGAATGAAGTAACATCAATAAGATAAAAATCATTTCTACAATATATTTGAAAATTGAAAAGAAAATAATTTGTTACAAAATGTTGAAAAAAAAAAATCCATTTTATTCCTATTTTATTAAAAAGATCACACGATCACTTAACGCTCATATGTACTCAAAAAAAAAAAAAAAAGTGGAAAGAGAAATACGGAAAAAAGCAGAAAAAAACATAATGAAAAGTTGTATATTTACAAATCGACTTTAATCTTTTTATTTAATATTTTCTTGTAAAGAATTTATATTTATTTAATTAGTCAGCATATAATATGAATCAAAAAGTGTACTTCCATTCTATCTACAACAATATATTGATATTAGTGAATCGACAAAAAATAATTTTCTTTTAATAACTAAATTAATACGCATTAATACGTTTGATAAGTAACGTGAATTATAATAATTATAAACTTTGGAAAAATTCTTGATATTACAGAAAAAAAAATTTAATAACAAAGTTTTAAAGTTTAACGGGGATAAATATATGTTTAGGAGAACATTAGGGCATTAAGAAGAACAATAAAAAATCGTATTTCCAAATGAGTTAATTTGCGCAATCTAATTATATGCATTATATTTTGATTTAAACATGAATACGGAGGACCTGTCGTCCGAAAAAACTAATCCAAAGTAAAAACCCAAATTTTATTTTATGTACCGGCTGTATAAACGAATGCATCAATATATAACGTCTTTGTATAAAGTGCCGTTCATGATAGTATAAACGTGAACATATGCTTACCCTTGTCAAAAAACATGTCTATAGTGAAAAAATCGGTAAAAAAGAAGGCAGAATTATGTAATTAAGACGTACATTTACAAAAGCCAGTCTAAAAATTCTACATTCAATTTTATCTTCAGGTGGAATAAGTATCAAAGATGGTGAGTTTATTTATAGTTTAAAGTAAAATTGATAACATTTCAAATATTGCACAAGGAAAAAGGCTCCATTATAAAAACCTTTTAATTTTCGGGCACAAAAACGAAAAAATATTAAACTGCAACAACGTCTCCATTTTCATGTCAATGTTACGCATACCGAATTTCAGAACATTTGGATAAGTGTTTTTGGAGTTATTTGTGCGCGAAAATTGAAAGAAATACAATGTTAATTACATGCAATTTAAATCAACTGCCTGTTAGAAAGCGATCTCTTTGCATAAAGGATCTCAATCCCTCTTTAAACTAACGAAGAAGGTCTAAAAAACATAAAATCTCTCTACTCAGTGTTTCTTAATATTGTTTCTTTTTCCCCGAAATAAAATCTGTATTGTATTACGAATACGAAACAGAGTCGGGAACAAAAATGCTTTTTAGCAACACTTCCTATATAAAAAAAGAATTTATCTTAAGCAATCCAAAATAATTTTGTTGATACCCGGTATATATAAATAAAAAATAATAAAAAATGATATAATAATAACAAAATTGTATTTTGTTTTTAAATATTGAATCAATTTCCTTTTAACTTAGAAGAAGAAACATACTCACCACCACCACAAGTAACAGAACAAAGAGAAAATGGTCCCTCTTGCCATAGATACAATGGTTGTGCACAAGAAGTCCCATCTCCACCACAAACACCACATGAATCCACTTTTTTTGTTGATCCTATACGTAAATCGCAGCCCACTCTCTGTTAAAATAAAAATAAAAAACATAAAGCAATGTTATAAATACAAAATTTTATGAATATTTTTGCAATATGAATTTTTCCAAGAATTAATTTGTTGTTATTGTTTTACATTGTGTCACTGTTTACATGCTAACGTATAAATAATATTTTCGATCAAAGTTTAAAGTTGACGATTTGGTTTTGAATTTTACTATATTTATTCCGTTGTAACTTTCGAGCGACTAGTCGTTTCAGGGAAGCTTTTTCATTGTGGGAGTATAAATTAGTAAAACCTTAAAACTTACCGTTCCCTTTTAGCAGAATGTTTTTTAAAATAATACATTCAATTTTTTTAAAGATTTTAGAACCAAATAAATTTTGCAAAAAGTTTTTTCAGAGGAATTAATTTTTTTTTTGCGGATATGCATTTTATAAATCTTGAATGTTTTAAAATTTTTATAAATCGCAAAATATTTTTTTTTTTTAAATTTTAAATAAAAATCCTTAAAAAACAATTAACGTTGGAGCATATTTTAAACAGATAATTTGTGAATCGCTTTTACGTGATCAAAATATTTTTCTCTATCTTCATACCCGTATGTTCTAAAGCTATAGAGAATTGTAAAGCACCGATAACGAAAATGGCATGAAAAACTTTTTTTTTTGTCAAAAATACAGACAATATATTTTCAAACATTTCCTGATTATTATTATTGTAAATTTTATATCCACAACCAAATAGATATGAGATTCAATTATGAAAGAAGTAAATTATAAAATTATTTTTTAGGTCAATATCATACGAGATATGCACAAACGGCACGTACTCACATATAATACTCACATAAAGATTTTCACAAACATTTTGTAATGTGTTTTTCATATACAATAACAATATGCATATTGTCACTCGGATTATCATAATCGCTATGAAAAATTAATTTAACCATAAAAATCGTTTGTCTAGGAATATATTGTTAGCGTGCAAAATGAGACGGATTGGTTTAAATAAAATTCATTAATGTTGGAATTTTTTGTTACAATATTTTTAAACATTCAAATATCATTTTAATTTAGACGAAAAATAATAATTATTATGATATTATTTTCTAGGAAAAATGAGTTCGAATACATTAAATGTGAATATTAAAATAAAACCCATTCGTTACTGTTTTGGTGTTTTAATCACGGAAAAAATATACGTATTTAATTACTAAAATCGGCCTAATGACTAAATTAATACGCTTTTATTAGCTTCAGACGTATGTATGTTAGTATGTATGTAACGGAATCTTTGAACATGATTTTGACCGCCATCAAATGTCGGATTAACTCGAAATTTGGTATACTTATTAAAGACTAATGACATGAATGAATTCAATATTTTAAGTTTATAATTTCAGTTCGATCCGTTATCCATACTAGGATAATCAGGATTAGCGATTTTTTGTTTTCCTGAGACCAGGAGTGTCTGCGTCAAGATCAAGAAGGGAAATAAACAATAGTTTAAAAAAACTAAAATAATACGCTTTTATAGAAAATTCAACTAAAAAATGAAAAATAAATAATAGTTTAAAAAAACTAAAAAAAATACGCTTTTATAGAAAATCCCACTAAAAAATAGAGAATAATTCTTAATAAATTTGAATTAAAAATAGTGTAAGAAAAAATGATTTTATTGTAAAAAAAGCGTGAGATGCATATTTCAAGATATTATCAAAATAAAATCATTTTTTCTTAGACTATTTTTAATTCAAATTTATTAAGATTTATTTTCTATTTTTTAATGGGATTTTCTATAAAAGCGTATTTTTTTAGTTTTTTTAAACTATTATTTATTTCAGAAATTAAATACGTATATTTTTTGACGTGATTAAAGATTTTCCTATTTAGAGAAACACTGCAATGAATTACTAAGATTAGAAGAACATAATGTCACTGTCCTCACTGAGTATTAATTTCTCTCGACAATGACTAAATAGTCTTTAGAATAATATTTCATTGATACTTATTTATATTTCGATTCGTATTGAAACTTGAGATTGAAAATGGTTTTTTATTTTAAACTTGTTACAGATAAAAATATCAAGATTCTCCAAAATTTATTCTGCTGCATGCAAATCGAATGATATGACCTATTGTATTCAAGTGGTTCTAGTATTTCAAGCCCCTTTATACAAACAAGAATTACATCTCTTTTGAAAAACGTTTGAAATCGACAAGATTTCATTTTGAATTATACGATCTATGTGCTTACGGTACAAAAAAAAAAAAAATTATATAAAGCCCAGCGTTAGTAAAAATTAATAAAAAATAAATAAACTAAAATGTTTGAGCTCAAAGAAAATATATTTGATACCAAAAATTAATTTTTATTATGAATAAAAAAACAATTAACTGTTATGATTTAATTAAGAAATTTAGTTCGTGCTTTACCAACTTGATAAATATTATTATTGTTACTTATAGTCTATATTCACTTCTAGATTGTGTGCGTGAAGTTAACACAGCAAAATAAACAATGTGGGGGTGAAATGTTTTTAAGTTCCGGGTTAATAACTGGCTAACATAATAATGTAAAAGTGATATCAATAAAAATTGCTAAAAATCTTTATTACCAATTATAAGGGCTTGAAAATCTATATAAAAATCCATCTCTAACTACTTTTTTATCATTAATGTAAAGCTATTCATTTAGCTATACAAGGCCTTATCTCCCTGAAAAATGTCGTTGTTATTGTTTTAACTAAATTCCACGCATTTAAAGTTGCGAGTAATACTGGACTATCATCTTTCGACATTTCAACGACCACCATGTCTGGAGGATGTTATAGTCTTCAAATATTAATATATGACATAATTATTATTAGAGTAACAACTTTATCCTCGGAAATTCTTTAATATAAGCCACATTCTTTTCCGTATCTCGATAAATTTTCAAATGCGTCCACAAGCCTCAATTGATGGATATTTTTTGGTATTGTAATTTATTGTAATCTTTCCATTGCAATAACAAAAAAAATCCGTCTTTTAAATCCGTTTATATAGGCTTGTGGGCGCAATTAAAAATTTTGCGAAGAAGCCAAATTTGTTACACTAATCGTAAAAAAGTCACATAAAAATTTCTAACCTGATGCTTATCATCCCGAAAAAATGCAGTGTCCTTGGATCAATGTATTTTAATAATTTATAAATTTCCATTTGTCTCTATAGTTTATTAATACCAATGAATGCGATAAAGCAATGTAAAATTATATGATTTCCTGTATAATTAAATGTAGTGTTGTTTCTGTTCTCAAGACTTTGTTTAACACTCAAATTTAATGTTAGAGAAACAATTTTGCCTTGCTATCTTCATACTTCGGTAGTTAACCGACTGACTGTTCTTCAAACTCAATGTTTAATATATAATAAACATTTTTAATTAATTTTTAAACAATATAAATATAGTTTGTATTTCATTTTTTAAACTGTTATTTTTATGTTTAGAAAAATAAAAAAATATCCAAAAAAAAAAAATACAGCAACAATTCGGTTTCATAATTATATGCCAGAAGCAAATTATAACAAAAAATGTTTTTAAAAAAAATTTTCATTAAATATTTTATTTTTGTCAAATCTTCGTTTTATAAGAGCTAGGGAATTGTCCTCGTATCTGTAGTTCCTTTCTCTTTTTTTTTTCAAAATATGATTTTTTTTAAATATAATTTCTTATTTTGTATCATTTAATATCAAATGATCAAATTTTTCAAATAATCATTTTGTTGATTGTCGATATTTTTAGGTCATGCTAAACTTAAATGCTATGAACTACAAGAGAAAGAGTAACTTTCGTCAGACAACAAAACAGGGAATGAACGTTGCTAAATTTAAGTATTTTGTTACCGATTTCTTAGAGATGATTACATATGAAAATTTATAAACAATATATTCATTGAATACCCCGAAAATTTTAAATTTTAAAAAGGATTTGTCAACATTATTGAAATTGAATTTCCCGTCTAGTATATGTTTAGAGCCCGATACTCAAAAGGCGCTGAGCCTTAATATCAGAATCATACTCTAACATTAGCTATTATGGTCTGATTTACTGATAGATGACTTTACAAAGCTATGCAAGTGTTTGGTAAGATTATTCACTTTTTTTGCATACCATGAAACGTTTCAATTTGAACTCCGTTTGTTATTGATGGACACATTATTATTTTCTCTAGTAGAATAAACTTATAACTAAATGTAACTCAATAAGCTAATTGTTTAAATTCTCGACATATGGGTGAGTATCGACGTTTGACCTTTTTTTAATCATTGGTTATCTTAAAATTGAGGAAAACCAAAGCATTTACGAAAAATATATCAAACTAAACTTGTAAAAACATTTTTGGTGTTTAAATTTTTTTCTTAAAATCTCTTATGGTTCAAAAGTTGGGTTGGCTCCAAGACCGAATGGACCGATTTTGCTCATCCACGAACTTAACCACAGTCTTAATATCTTAGATACGTCTCCAAATTTCAACTCGATATGTCTTTTCGTTTTTAGGTTATCTTGATGACGCACAAGAAGACTGTCAGACAGACAGGCGGACATATGGAATAAGCAGCCCCGGTGATTATATGAACACAAAATTTTGTTTGTGCGGTCAATATTTTGTAGCATTACAAACTTTAGACTTAAAAAATGTACTATTACATATAATAGATATCATATATTTCGAGTTTAAAGTGAAATCTTTTATTTTTTGTTACAGGCATTAAAACTGAAAATTTTACATTCTGACTCAAATATACTATTAGTGAAAATTTGGCTAGTTCTTAAGAAATGAAAAAAAATCAAAATCTCTTGACTTACTGTTTATCAGACTTAAATATAAATACTGACGAATTATTCTTACCTCACATTGGCCATTAATACACATATCCAAACTGCCAGGTCGACACCTTGTACCATCTTGTACTTTTGGTGCTAATTGTACAATAATTACATCATCATTGTCATCAATATTTGATGTGGCACCACTACTCGGGTGTTGGTGGGACGATGATATCATTGTCATGTCATGATGTTGTAATGGTTGAACTGCAACTGAATGACCCCGACAAGTCAATGCACATGGTTCTGTTTCATCGTAGTGTGGTGACCATTTTAATAGTGAACCCTCATATGGCACATCATTGAATGCCGCACATTGATGTTCCCGGAAATCTCTTGTATCGCTACATGGCTGAAACAATTTAAATAATTTATATGTAAGTGTGTTATATTTAACCACATTTGTTAATTTTGTAATGTTAACCTATAAAATATTTCTATATTTAATTACAACATTTCTATCACCTAATAGTTAAATTCAATTGAGAGAACGTTAATCGAAAAGTTAATACGGCTTAAATATATACAATAAATGTTACGGACTAGTGGAAGCAATTGGGGAAAATAATTTGCTTCGGAAATTTTTTAAAGAAACCTTGATTTTTGCTTAAAAGTTTTAATTCCGAGGAGTAGAAGCAAACTCTATGTTAAGAGTATGGCGATCTTAATCCTCTAAAATGTTATTAAAAATTTTAAAATCCTCCAAGCTTACTTAGAAATATAAAATACAACAATTTTATGGTATATTTTATGATATTTTCGGTATGAAGTGAATAAATATGTTTTATGTAGATAATCAAAATGAATTTTGATAACACAATAAAAAAAATGTAGTATTTAATGTTTTTAAATATACAAATCTAAAATTTTATTTATTTTTACTATATATAAAAATTTAAAAAGTATTTGAAAAACATTTTTCTATTTTTCTCTTTTTTAAGTTTTTTTAAAACATTTTATCATTTTCTCTTTGAGTATTCAAATACTGTCATAATATTCATGAATATACTTCTTATAATTTAAATATTGCTTTATTATGATTTGTGTAACAACTTTCACGAAATTTCTAGAAAGTGAGCTTTTTGGTGCCCCTTTGAATTTTTGATGCTTCCCACTTGCTTGAGTTTTTTTCAGTAATTGTTATTGGAAGATCATTTCAAAAATGCAAAAACCTTTTTCTCTAACATATGACAAAACGGATTGTCGTTCGTCCAACAATTTCAAAATTTTTCATGATTTTCAGAGTATCTGGCATAGAGTTTTATCACTAAAAATGGTTTTAACATTTATTGAATGATCTTCCTATTACAAAAATTAAAAATTAAAGTCAATCTGAAGCTTGTGAGGACAATTTTACGGACCTAAAAAAAGGAACAATTCTAAATTTCTGATGGGATCAAAAATTTGTAACACTAATCAAAGCTAAATTTTTTTGAAATTAGAGAAATTTAAAAGTCTTGAAAAGTGATTTGAAGTATAATTGTATATAATAGAAATATATAAAAATAAATTAATAACAGTATAAAAAACTTAAACATATTGAAAGAGAAAAATAAAAAGTATATTCCTTGTATATTTTTGCCTCAATTTATTGATCTCAAGAGGATCAGACTCGTAAGCTTATATCACATATAGGTACAAAATATTTTCGTACATGATAATAATAACTTGTATAACTTAATCAAAATAAAAATAATAGTTAGACAAATGGTAAGTATACATGTCAAAATAGTATCCAATAGATTACTATTATTATTAAAATCTACTATTTTCGAATAGTATTCTTGTATAGAACAATATTTTGGTCAGTACCTAACAATTTACATTTACCATACATCTGTTCTTTTACGAAATGTTGACTATTATTATACAATTCAATATGCACTGTACAATATTATATAATACATACGGAATGAATGGGAAATAGCTGGTAAAACATCGAGAGATGTCAGCCTTTGGAGAAAACATAGTGAAAATATCAAGCTCATATTTGTAATACTTTTGTTCGTTTTTTTGTAACTGACTTTTTACCTACATCTATTTAAAAAATAATATTTTTCTTGTAAAAAATCCATTCAATTATTGATTTTTTATTTGAGTTTGTGAAACAAAAAAATCCAAAAATTGGGTTCCTTGGATCCTTACTCAATGTTTCAAACTATAAGAGATATGTTCCATTCCAAAACCTGATCGTATCTTAGAATGCTACAACTTTCGATTGCAATATGCAATCAATGAGCTTCGTCATTACAGTGTATATTAATGATCAGGCTTTACATTAGGCAAAATTGCAACCTGAAGAATTCGTTAATGACATAAAATAAAATTTAAATGGTAACAAATATGTGAGGTTTTAAAAGATTTTACAAAAGATAAAATAGTTTTGGTGATTTTAAGAATAGGAATAATTTTTTAAGGTTCTGTTTGTTATTCGCAATTTTGCCCTTGATGAATAATAGAAGATACATTTTGTGAATGTTGTAAGGATACGTTCTATTGTAATTGGTGTATAACAATTATCGCATGAAGTCTATGACGTATTTGTATGAAAAATGAGTGAAAGTAAATGTATAAGATGCCAATTTTGCATACCGATTCTCTTTCATCCATTACCGAGGGAATTATACAAATGATCACGTGAAGTGTTTAAGTAAACAAAACACGGTATCCATCTGGTGCTGGAACCTATGATTGCAATAGCTCTCTTGCTATTGTCCTTCCGTTAGCCTATACATAGCCTATCTAACTAAAATCACATTTTATATTTATGTACGTATGCATGTATGTATTTCAATGAATGTAATCGCAATTTAGTTTCAAATAATAGTAAAACGTGAGTAAGTTTTCTATTGATTTGAGTTTTCGATAAACTTGAATATCAAATAGCAATAATATTATATTTATATACTGGCTGATTTATTTAACGGACCCAGTCCGGCTATCTCTTTCACTGTAACCTTTCTTGTAACACTGCAATATTAAAATTTTAAATGGTAATTTTCATATGAAATCAATGACGCCACCAAAATTTTTGGTCAAAAATAAAACTTACCCATAAAAACCAAATTTTGTATAATCCCGTTCTTTGTAAATTTAGTATACCGTCATGAAATTAACAATCAATCACAAGTGCCTTCAATATTCAAATTGATTTATTTTGATTTCGATTAATAATAATTGGAATTGAATCGGAACATGCCTGAACTGAGGAGCGTTTGTAAAATATTTATGTAACAGAGTAAATATTCATTTAACTTCACGTATGTGGGATTTTTACCTTTTTCGGGAAACTGGGAAATTTATTTTTACTAAAATTTGATTTCTAAATTTTATTGCCGCAAACAGATGTACAGACACTATGAGCTAAAAGAAACGGAGTAAAAAGAGTAAGCTGAGGTACAAAGTTTGAAGAAAGAATTTTTGAATTTCTTTATATTAATTCCGATAAATTATAAACTTATAAATAATGTTAAATTTAGTTTTTTATAAAACGTAAAAAATTCTTTAAAGTGAGGTATCGTAATGAATACGATAGACTTTGAAATTTTGAATTTGTAGTGCCTCTGGGCACCCAGTAATTTTTTGTAAATAAAAAGAGTTATCATTTTAAACAAGAATGAAAAATATTAAATGTGTATTAATTGTTTAAAGCCATGGTTTAAAGAGATCTATCTTTTCGAAGCTGTTAAAAAACCATTCTGTATACAGCAGCTAATACCTAGCTCCCTGAAGTTGGTACAATAGTCAAAGCACACATAACATACATACATAGATGGAGATGCAAACAAGCAAGTAAACAAACATCGTCATCAGAATGTTGAAACGGATGTAAATCTCAACAACAAATATATAATATGGTACACAATTCAGTTCAGTAAGTCAATTGATTTGTTACAAACAAGATGAATTTGAATTGATTTCTTTTGCATTATGTATTTTTAGTTTTATTACTGTCAGAGTTGTACCGTGCTTTCAGATTTTTTATACAAATCTCAACGACCAACCAAAAAAAAAAAATAATAATAAAGAATCTTGAACGACAATTGACTCAAGTAGTGATTATATACAGTGCTGGATTACCGCTTAAGCCCGTGAGGCCCGGGCCTAGGGCGGCACGATTTGGCAGGGCGGCAAAATTTTCAGAACGTTAAAATTTGAGAGCCGAAAAAATATACCAAAAATTAATTTTTAAATTGGTTCTGATTTTTTTTTTTAATTTATAAAAAATTTCCTATGGACTGTAATTAATTCATTTTTTTATTGACTTTTCAATTTGAGGATGTATTATTCATATTTTCATGGAATCAATTATAGTCTATCGAATAAGGTTATTAAAAAGTTGTTGCCAATTGTTCAGGAGAAAGATCTTTTTCCACCTTGAAAAGGGTTAAATCTTATTTACGAGCAAGTATGGGCCAAGATAGACTTAATGCTTTGGCATTACTGTCTATTGAAGCTCAACTTGTTCAAGAAATTGATTACAATGACAAAGTTGAAGCTTTTGCTCGAGCAAAAGCCAGGAAGAAGAGATTTATAAATTGAGTAATACATTATAATTTATAGTTCGAGAGAAATGCTTATTATTATTTGTTATGCTAGAGTTTAATGAAAATTTTTTTGTATTATTTATTAATTATATTTAAATAAAAAATAGAGCACTCTCTAATGTTTCGCATTATGAGTCGTGCAAAAATCAAAGCTGTATTTTAATAACAATTGAGAATCAAAATATATATAATTTTGCTGATCAAAAAGGGCGGCGTATCAGACAGGGCCTAGGGCGGCAATAAGCTTAATCCGCCACTGATTATTTGCAAAGTTAAAATTTACCATTGAAGACAGTTTGAAGGGCTAAAGACAGTCCTTCATAGCTGGCTTGTCGCTTCTTGATAGTTGTAAGCATGCGAAATAGATATAACATTTAAACGTTATTTCGTAAGAAGTGATAAAAAGTCGGACAGGTAAAATAGACTGTCAATACAAAAAGTCGCAAGCAGCCGTTAGATCTCTTATTTTAAAGATGAGAATATACCTCTATAAATACTATAAAAAGGAAACATTTGTATTTTTGGATATATTTTTGTAAGTAACGGATAAACTTAAAAAATACTGGATTATTTTGGAAAATTTTTTCACCGTAAGGAAGCTACACCCCGGTGACTATTCATAGGTTACTTTTATCCCTGGATTCGCACGAATTTCCAGGAAAGCGTGACGTCCGCAATATATTTTGACATTAAGCGTTATAAAATAAGGATATGATTTTGATAGAGATTTATTTTTACTATCATAGAGCTCAATAAAATAAAATTTAATTTAAAAATTTTGTTATAATTCAAGAAAAAGCGAAACCTTTTTTGATATTAAATATGGATAATAAATTTGGATAATTAAATTTGAAAAATTAATTAATAATATTTTTTTCCAAGAATTATTTTTTCAACGATTAATTAAGTGATTATTCGTACAATTGAGGTCATAAATAAGAACTGTTTTCCTTGGAATATCTATAATAAATAAAAAACACGAAAATATAATAATTACCTTTACTTTTAGAAATTCTTAAACAGGGCATGAGGTTTTTTGAAATCACAATTTTTTTATAAATTTATTTCTACGAAATGATGTTAAAAGCAACTTTATTCATAAATATGACTTCGGCTGGTTCTTTTTTTTTGACATTGACACGAACAAAAAATGTGTCAAAAGTTTTTTTAAATAAAGTTTTTTACAATAACTACAATAAAAGGCCATCCTTAAAAACAGAATGAATGCCTGTGTTCATTATATATATATATATATATATAACACTGATCATTTATCGTTTGTCGTACATTTTCTAAAAGAACACTGAATCCTAAGTATATTTATTAAAAAGACTTATGATAAGTGGTTTAGAGGCAATACACATGCCACAAGTGCCTGTTTTTTTCGTTTACTGTCCACAAGATTAAATATAAATAAATTACTTAAATGGATCTAAACTACCAAACAGAAAATTCTTATATTTTTACTAGCTTTTTGTTAACCGTCATTTTTTATTATTCAAATTCAATTTCATATCCATTATCGATTTTCAGTCATCCTGAAATAGAAAAAGGTACTAGTGTCTATCAATCTAAAGTTTAAGAATGTCCTTTTTACAGAAACTTGTGACTTTTATCTATATTGATTTATTTATTTCTGCCATTAATTTATGATAAAACAAATTTTCATTTTATGCAAATAAGTATTATTTAAACAAAGTTTTGAAGTAAACGACATGCAAGTGATCCCATTTTGTAAAGTTTAAAACAACTCCAACATTAGAATAGTAAAAAATAAACAACTATAA
Source organism: Chrysopa pallens (assembly GCA_020423425.1). NCBI lineage: Eukaryota > Metazoa > Arthropoda > Insecta > Neuroptera > Chrysopidae > Chrysopa > Chrysopa pallens. The sequence continues at coordinate 14,722,503 of CM035594.1, forward strand.
AAACATTTTTTATCGATCACCAAGTATTTTATTGCTGTTTATAAATATATTATTTAAATTAGCATTTTCTAAAATATCTTTACTGAAAATATCAACAAAACTTGTAAATGTGATGAGTCAAAAGTTTATTCATCCTCTTGATGATGGTGGTAACCGAATAAAAAATTGTAACATTTTCACAGGAAAAAAAGAAAGTTTATTTTATGAGAAGGTATTTGCTATGAAATATACTTCTGAAGCAAAGAACTGAAATGAATGTTTGCGTATTCCTTTATATTGTACCAAACAGAAAAAATAGTATAAAAGAAAAAAATATATAAATAAATACACTTTACAAAGGTGTATTTTTTCCGTTTTTTTTTTTTATTCTTTTTTTTTTCTATACACACATTGGAGACTTTTTTATATGTGAAAAATAAATTAGGTTTGTTGTGTGTAATACAAGTTTATTGTAATTTTTTATGTAGTACTACTCTAGAATAGTATAAAGTATATTACTGTTCATTAAAGTAAATTAAAATTATTTGGATTGCTACAAGCTTTTTTGTAACCGACTTCCCAAACAATGGAGGTTATCAATTGCATGTGTGTTCGTAGCATGTATTTAAATTTTAAAAATGTACCGATTAATATGTTTATATGTCTATATCTAAGTTTGTCCGCGTATTTCTCAAAAACTAAGAGGCGGTTTGAAATGATAGTAATAGTCTCATCAAGTTTCATCAAAATCAATTGAATAATTTACAAGATAAGGAATATCGTAAAGATAAATCAGTACCTTACTTAAATTGTGTATTTTTTTTTTGTATGTAGGCTTAAGTATAACTTTGCATACTGGAAAAACAGCGCTTGGTTGCATATTTGTACCCCAAAAATTTAATTTCTAAGAGGGAAATAAATTTGGTCTAAGTGGAAAATTTTTAGAATGAACATTTTAAGGCAAATAAAAAATAGCACTGACTTCAACCAAAATGGCCCTAAAAGTAAAAAAGTAATGTTGAATATAAATAAATGGTGGAAATGAATACCTGCTTAAGATTCGAAGGTAGAACTAATCATATTGACAGCATTGATTTGTTGTCGCCGACTTGGCGGTCACAAGGCAAGTATATATGAAACTTTAAATTCGTTTTACTTTTTAGTATTTTCGTTTTGAAGTCGGTTCTATTTTTTGAATTTTTTTATTTAGATATAAACTTGATTACATTTACATTTATCGATATTGTTTTTTGAGTATAAATGTGCATATTGTATGCAAATTTTCAAAAATTCAGTAAGTATTGGTATAATTGCAATTGTTGTCAGTAAAGAATAAAATGTATCTAATTATAATTATCATATAATTATCTAATTATCTAAGTATCTAATTATCATATAATTATAATTATAATCCTATTTATTCTTTTATTCTAGTAAATTTAAATTCTTATTAGAAAGAATATATTGGTTGTAAGTTATACCAAAATTTTGGCTGTTTTTTTCTATTGATGATGACTCAACCTTTGGTAATTTTTTCATTTATAACATCGTTTTATTCTGAATCAGTATACACTGAAATAAATCAAGATATTTTTAGCTAAATTATTATTAAATGAAATCTAAAATGAACAAAAGTTGAAGTTCCTGAAAATCGTTCCTCTAAAATCAGGGGAATATCGTTTTCCCGAATTATTTCCATTTAAATTTAAAAAAATAATATTAAGCTGCACTCTTAAAATATGTATCTACTATCTACATATTTTAGACAAACTGGAGATGAAAATGTATGTATAATTTCAAAAACTAAAATTAATTAAACAGTCGAACGAAATCTTTTCCGTCTACAATAATATCACATTTCAAAAACACAAAAAAAAGAAAAGAAAAGTGTAACCATGCAAATATTTTTCCACATCAAATAAATTTACTGCTTCGAAATTATAGGTATACCGTTAAGTTGTTGGTTTGTAATGGAAACAAACGCAAATGCAAAAATATAAATATGAATCGTATTGACGTAAGGAACTATGAAGTTGCCACCTTCAAATACCAATTATTGTGGTCGCACACATAAAAGACGTTAATTTTTTATTTTTACAGATTTATTTCAAGATATTCTGTTAAGAATTTAGGAGTTTTTTTTTAACTTGAGGTATGCAAAAAATATAAAGGAAAAATCATTTGAGACGAGAAAATAAATGTTTCATTCAAATCCTTGATTAATCTGTGTACACTTATTCATAGGTTGATGCATCATAAGGAATAGAAGACGCTTCCCGCCTTGTTGATTATCTCCATCAAATCTTAGCTCTCTATCTCTCTAAATGGTGCTGCGCATATAGGGTAGCCGATCAGAATATTAAAACGAAAAAATCGATAATTGGATTTAGTCGAGCACGTCTGATGAAGATATGGTAGATTTATTACATTCAACAGCATGGTCATAAACTTAAAAAAAAAAACACGTCACCTGCGTCACGCTCAAATCGTCAGATTAGTAAAATGTACACTTTTCAGCACGTAATCAACCTACCATAGCCTAATCTGAAATTTTAGTGAACATATTCCTATTAGGTCTATAAAATATGAATATTGTGCAACACTACGTAATTTTAAGGAGCCAAGTTCATTTATCTCTTGTCCTAGTTGAATAATTTTATTCATGCATTTTGTTACTGTGTAGTGCAATATCCCATGTGTGGTTTATGTATTTTTTTTTACACAAACCAGGACGTATGCATAATATGTTTATTAACAACATAAATTTTCACCAGTTAATAATGTAAGCTTCGTAAAAAAATATGTGGTTTTTTTATTTGGTGCGACGTGTCGTATCGATAGTTCAACTGGTGTTTTTGACTATTTTTGATAATAGTTTTTGTGTATATTATTCACATTTTTGGATGTCACAAAAATAAACATTTATTAGACCATACATTTTTGTTTTACCAATATTTTTTTTTTAAATATATCTAAACTTTAATTTCTCGTCCCAAATTTGGTTTCTTTTTCTCACATATTTACACTTTTACACGTATGATAGTTTTGTTGACCATTGAGATAATTTCTTAACTTAACCAAATCGTGAATTCATGTTTGCTTGGTGTTTTTTGTTTTTTAAGATTGTGTTGAATCGGTTAATGAAAAATAGATATTACTTTACGAATTTTCCACATTTTTTGAAAAACGAAAAAATTTCCGTGATTCATATTACTTATGAATTTTTGAACTAGGGCTTGTTATTTCTTTTTAAATAAGTCAGAAAAATTAATTATTTCCTTTTAATAGAAACTAAGTTTTATTGATTCATTTGAACAATATTTAAAGGTTTTTATTGCTTAATTTCATTTTGACAATATTTTATATTGCATCCCAAAGTTTTGTTCCTAATAAAATTCAACGAAAAACAGTTAGTAATTTTAAACAAGTTTACAGTTCAATTTTATTTATTAAAATGGTCTTTTATTGATTCTAGTACTTTTTTTGTTTTATAATAAAATCTATTGCGTTACAAGTAATGCAACTATCAAATTATGCCTAGAAAACTTACTCACTTTTTTTTCAGTTTTGGGAGATTTAGGATGGAGTTACATTAAATTTCATAGGCAGGTATTTTTATAAATTCATTTCTAAAGAAACTAATTTTCAAAATATGTGTGTAGATCGAAAAATGTCCCGACAGACATCAAGTAAAAAATTGTGTTTTTCAATATTGACTTTAAAAATTGGAAAATTTCAAAGAAATAAATGAAAGAATAGTGAAAGTAAAACAAATAATAATGTTAAAAAAAAAATGTTCACAATTTTCAATAAAATGAATATCAATGAGATAAAGAAAAGACTTTTCATGTCGTATTACAATTGTCATACCATTAAACTATTTTCCCTTTATGAAAACAAGCATAATATAATACTTGAGTTCCATTACTATTCTTACACTGGTACAACTCCAAAACACCGAATCTATGTACATACGAATAAAATAAAAGATTTGAATCTAAATTGAATAGGACTGACTGTTCTCATCATCATCAATAAGGTGGCAAAAACAAACACATAGTGTTGAATATGACTTGTTGGAAATTTGTTGCAGTTTTTTAAATATTAAAGTGTTTTTAAATCTCTACTCCTTCATCACTGGCTTAATAGTTTACTTGCATAAAAATGTACGTTTTGGAAATATAGACGTTCAAATCGAGAAAAGAAAATCATGCTAAAAATGCCTTAACTTAAAATATTTTGTATATGAAAGACATTTCGTCTAAGACTCAAATATTACAAACAAAAACTTCAAATTGGTGTATAATTGCCGATGCTTAGAATCACTTTATAGCAAAAACATAAACTTATCATAAAATTCGAAATTCAATTTGATTAATATGTCGCGTTTTCTTGGCTTCCCGTCTCACTTGTATACACTTCGTTTCCTTTTTTTGTAAAAACATTCCCATACACGTAAATTGAGCGGTTACACATCAAAAGAGAAAACCGTGTATCGAACAGAGTGTCAAATTAGCAATAAGTACTGTAGATTCTTTTATTAAGTATCTTCCATTTATCTATCTATTATAAGATTTATTTTTAAGTATCTTCTTTTTTTTATAATACCAGAACTATTTCCAATTTTCATTTCTAAAAACGGTGATTATTTAATGAAAAAAAACTCTCATGAAATTAATTCGCTTCTTTTTTGAGATAATTATTATAGTTTGTTTAATATGATTTCGGATTTATGAGTATCTAATGCAAATAGGTCAGTCCCAGACTTTGTTGTTTGTAGTCCTAAAACATATACGGAAATTTTATTTTCGATACTATTAATTTTGAACAACCATAGCATTTTCAGTATCAGTTTTCACAACTACTTAACTAACCTGTCATAAATCCTCCTAAATATCTTCCCCAAAAAGCTATGCTAAAGGAAATAATAACTCTTCACAAATTCGAGCAGATAACAAATTTTTGGTTTTGATTTTGAGGGTAAATAAATAGCTTTCTATCTGAATAATACCACGAAACGTGGAATACTAACATACGCAATCAACAAACAAACATTCTCATTTTCAAAAGATGATAGTAATAATGGTTGATCAGTTTGGGCGTTATCTATATTCATCGATTTACTTATAAATATATAACTACAGAAGCTTTGTATAATGTTATAGGTTACTTTAATGCATCGTCACACTCTTGGTATATAATGTAAACTTTCAATTCATGCGTATCATTTTTTTTTTTTAAATATTTTCAACGAATATTTTTTACAAAAGTAACAAATAGTATATGCCGTTTTTGGACGATCACATCATTACGCAAAAGCCTTTATTTTCTAATGGATGGAAAGCAATAATATATATATATATATATATATATATATATATATATATATATATATATATATATATATATATATATATATATATATATATATATATATATATATATATAATTGTAAAAGTTTTATGTATTTTACATCATCAATATATAATAAACTCCCCATATAATAAACTTTGTTCGTATTGTTTTTATGGAGAAGTATCTATGGATAAATTTAAATTCTATTCGAAAATTTACTTTAAATGGTGTATTTTCTTTGAATATTTTCTATTTATTATTTGAACTTTCAATTCATAAATTCAATACCTTTTTATACGCTTTGTTCTCAAATTAAAATATAATGAAATGTGATTTGCAAAAAAGAATAAGAGATTTATTTACTGAAGAATGGAATTTTGAAACGATCATATTAACCTGTATTGATACCTATATAATCTTCATTAATATCTGGGGGTATCAGGACGATTAATTATCTCTTTGAAATACAAATAATTATCATTTATATCAATCCCGTTGTATGTTACATATTTAGAAAGTTTTTATTTTATTTTATTAAGCTATTGCATAGCTTCTATCGCGGGCCTTGAGCGCGGGGACCGAATCCAGAAATTCCGTAACGAAAAAACCTGACTCTCCCCACTCCGACGGGCAAGGAGGTGTGGCTTGACGAATCGAGACGAGCTGCTCCGAAATCGGACGAATACATAAGCAGCTGTTTATGAAAAAGTATATAGGTGTATAGGTGTAAGAAAAAGCAATACTGCATGAATAAAATAAATAAATAAATAAAAAATTATAATTGGATAAGTTGATACAAAATGCTATGCAATAACTTTACCGCGGCAGTCCCCGAGTGCCACACGTCTTTATTTATTTTTTTAATGTAAATTCGGTTTTTTTAAATAATCTATTCCTCATATACATTATAGTTTGCTGACAAGTTTTATTATGAATACCTTACTTAATTAATTTGTGTAACTGATATTTTAAGGCTGTTGTTATGTTAAAATATTGTAAAAATATTATGTAATATTATATAATTTTTATCTGCGTAGCAGTACTGTCTGTGTGTAGTGTTGTTTGTAACGGTTAAACACACCCTACAATAATACTTAAATGCGTATACACACTTAATGTTATTTTTTCACGTATTTTTGAATCTTCAGTTGCTATATTTTTATACCAAAGGGAGATTTTTTTTTTATAAAATCCGAAAATAACTATTTAAATATTCTTCAAAAGTTTCTGACTGTTAATTTTTATTGTAAACGCAATAATCTTGTTCGAACTCTGATTATAAATAATTCGAATTTAAGACGGACAAGCGAGTTCAAATTTTATTGGTAATTTTATCTGAATACTCTTAAGGTGTATACACCGATTATGCATTTTCTGACATATCACAACTACATTAAAATTGTGTGTTGCATGAAAAATAAAATTTAATAATATCTTGATAACTCTTAAATAAGGAAGCAATGGGTTGAAATAAAAACTGGAAAATTATCATAGACAAATTTTGCTACCACGCTACCATTTCCTTTGAATATGAGATATTACAAAATTAAGAGTTTGCAAAAAATTTATTAATATTATTGGTTTTTTTCTTTACATAAAAGTTATACTTTAAATACAAATTATTAATGCGATTATATTAAATTATAAAGTTTTAAGCACTTTCTATTAAATTTCTCAACAAAATTTCACTTTCAATAATAAAATAGTAAATAAATAAAGATTAATAATAAAACTAAATTGACATTTGTTGGTATGGCAGAACAGAAAATTATTTGATATTACATAATATTTTATGTATAGAAATAGTTTTCTAAATGATTATTTATTGTAATTCATAAATATTTTTGAACTTCTAACAGTTATTATTTTTAAAAAAAATACAAACTTTATTTTATAACTTTAGCAAACGGAAAACTTAGTTCAATGACTTGCATAACCTCTATATGTAGAAATAATAAAAACATCTGCATAAATCATGGGAAAATAATAGTGGACTTACATCGCGAAGTCAATTCTTCTGTAAAGTAATCACGAATAAACATTCCTCCAAAACAAATTTCCAAATGTATTCAGGTAGTTTCTTTCAACCAAAAACCTCTTGTTTCGGTATAGTCAGAGCATTTACTATGTTAAAATATTTCTTTATACGCTCCCTTTTTTTTTTTGAAATATAAAAACAGTTTTTTTTTTCATAATAGAAAATAGTTGGGAGGACTATCAGTTTTACATGCTTTAAATGGGAAGTGACCCTTGAATACAGACTTTGAGCGTCATTATTAAAAGATTTAAACAACCATGATGTCCGTGAAAAAAATAAGAAAAATCTGTACAAAAATGGATTCAATTGTGATACAGTGTAGAAAATTTATACGTAAATTAAGTTATAGATAAGTTATCGATACAGAGCTGGGTCTATCCAATACTATCACTTATCCTTTTCAGAACTAAATACTCGTAGTTTCGTAGTGTGTCTGCACTCTTAAAATCCTTCCAAATTAAATTTGAAAAATGACTCTTTGTATTTAGTATAAGTTAGTGTCTAGGGACATATGACTGAAGTGATGGACCCATACTGCTCACGAATTTTTATGTTTTGGTTTACACATAGAAGTTAAAAGCTGCGTATGATATTACATGATTTATATATGGTTCTCTTTCAAAATAAAAATAAACTTTTATACTGTCTTTACGCAATGTGAATTGTAAAAAATGAAAACGCGGAAAAACAGACGTTTCAGAAGAACAACGAATAAATTACAATATTAAATAAATATATTATGTTGTATCTATAACAGAAAACTGTTTTGAGCTGAACAGAGCTGACTAGACATTAATTTAGTCGAAATGATTGATGTATTTTGGATATTCTGATAATAAAAAAAAAAATTTCCTTTGGAGTATATATATAAAGTATAGATTTATTTTACTAAACCTGGAAAAAAAAAATATATATATATATAACATCTATAGTTTCTAAACAAAAATTAAGCATCCTAGAAAACATCATTTCAGCACTAATTTTTAGCTCTAATTTGTTTATTAAGTTTGCATCATTGAATAATATTTTAATTAAAGATGTTTCGATTCGTTTAATATCATTTTTAGTTGAAAATGAATGAAATTCATCACTCTGATTAAATATATTTTTATATTTTAGTTTTTACAATTTCAATTTCCTGCTTAATAGTCATTGTTTTCAAACTAAAAAAGAAATTATTATTATTTTTATATTATTTTGTCATTTTGTGTGAACAATGTTATAAAATATACAGATTGCTTTGTGCATCTTTCGAAACAGGGTAACCAATGTTAAAATATATTCCATACCTATAGAATAATACAATTTTAATACTTGCATAAAAATATTTAAATAAATATATTCAAAAACATATTAGATGTGTGTGAGTCAACAGGTAAAACAAAATTTGTTTATTTATTTATAAAAAGGTGTATGAAGACCTATTGCATATATTTTTATAAATGTACTTATATAATATTCTTATGTATGTATGGAAATTGTAATCTTCTTGTAAGAATATGAAACATTGCATCCCTCTGCGTCAGCAGATATAGAAAACGATCATTTTACCAAAAATCAGTAATTAAATTTTGGCCCATTATCAATTTTCAATCAAGAACAATATTTGAGACTGTTAAATCTTGGAAAAATTCTATAAAATACAAAAAAACCTTTATGGATAATTTAGCTCTTCCAGGAATAACCTTAATAGAATGTAAAATATTCATTCAAAAACGAATCCATCTTGGAGTACGCCAATTGTAAAATATTGGTCTAACGTGCAAGTATTTACGAAGGCTTATTCCATTTTCGTAAATACAAACTTACAAAATGTTGAATTTGTTTCATTTATTTTAAACAATTCTCATATTTTTATGACAATTTTTAATGACTTAAATTTCTACATGAAATAAAAATACTACAAAAAAATGTAACCAAATATTGTTATCTTTTATAGAATTTTCAATTTTTTCCCCAAGCAAATAATAAAGTATAAATTACAATAAAAAAAATAACAATAAAAAATAATTTCATTTTGTGTGTATTTTGTAAAAAGGTTTTTTGTTATTATTACGTTTATGTTTCAGAGTAATTCTTAAAATGTGAAGTTTATCGTGGCTTATCATGTTATTTGTGCCATATAAAACTTTGATCCTTTGAGATTCAAACATTAACAACTTACTCTTGTTGCAAAATTTATTATTTGATAGTAAATGGATTATTAAAGAATTTTATGGCAATTTTTATATATATATATACTAGCTTTTCTGCAATTGAAAATATGTATTTTTTTAATTGAGGAAATGTAGTATATTGTCTGGTATTGCATTCAATATCAGTTGAAAAGTAAATTTAATTTGAATAAGTAGGCAGTATTAGTAGGTAACAAGTACTTAGTTTCAAATAAAATACTTTTTCAAAAAGAATCGATATTTGGGCGTTACTCTACTGGTTAATTAATGCTGTATGAAGGCTGGTTCACACTATATCTTACGTTTTTAACGTATTATTTGCGCAAAATCGTTTATATAGAAAGTGTTTTAATAACATTTACAAAAACGAATGTTTCAAATTGAGATGTGGTTGGTTCTCTTTTTATGATTATTCTTTATAATCCAGATTATTTCGTTTAATGACATATAGAAAACAATCTGGGAATAACCGTTAAGAAATTCATAATTTTTCAAAGATGATAATTTTTTCTGTGGTTTTATTTATTTACAAAATAAAAGAAATATTAGTCGCAATCTATTAAGAAGAAGGTAAGTAACGCAATTTAACTAATATATTGGAGAAAAAATAAACAAGGGAAAGGGTGGAACCACCCGTACCCTAAATGCCATCATATTCAGGTATGTTAAATGTCTTTTGCATAGAATGATTGTATTTTTCATTGACTTTATCGAATTATATTTATAAATATTTCTCTACAATTGAACATAATATTTTATGAAGTATCTCATTTTTTGTGCATATATAAATAAAAAAATATGTTTTGTATTTTACACTGCGTAATGGAAAGAAAATTTCTCATTTATGCGATTCATATTTAATTATATTGGTGAAAAATTTGAACCATAAACTTTATAATTTAAAATTTTATAACAATATTTGACAGTTTAATCGATATTATCCCGATGTTTAATGTTTGGTCACGATTAAAATATCTGCAAGTGATCAAAAGGTTTTAAATGATGTAAAACATTTTAACATGTTTCTTTGACTTCAATTATCATGTTTTAAAGAATAGAAACAAAATTATTCTTATGAAGACCACATTGTGTTTTAATTTTTTCAATTTTTAATTGTAGTAACAGACACCACGTTCTGGCAAAAATAGGCATTGTATATGATCATCTTTTTCGCATTTGAAAGGGATAGGAATGGAGTTGGTTCAATAAGCAAAGCCAGATTGTCTTTGAGTTTTCGTAAATGCATGTATATTTTTCACTCATACTTGATGTATATATACAAAGTCTGTTATGAGTAAAAACTTTCGGACGTTTTGGCACTGTTTTGGTCCAATTTATTGTATATATTTGATGTATTTATTAATAAATGAAACTTGAATCAAATTTAAAGTATATGCAAGGGGGTATGAAACAAAATTTCGCTTAAAATGTTTTATACATCTCAAATTTCTATCTACTTTCGATTGAAGTATAAATTACAATTAACAAAATAAACAATAATAACTTCAACAATTCCAATAATATTTAAAATTTAATTTTAGATTATATTATTCTGTCAATAATTTGATTGTTACTTCAACGGCATTAATATGCTTAGCTAAAATCAATTCATTGCCATCGGCTTCAAAAGATAATTGTCTTTTCTTAAATTATTTTTCATTTGTAGCACAGTTTTTAAAGTTATTTTTTGAAAGGATTTTTTATGGTTCAATAATAATCAAATTTTTGGCTAGTTTTGCTATTTACAATAAAAAGTATTTACAAAGGTTTTAAAAACAAATGATAATCATGTAAAAAGCTTTTTTTCGTCAATCCTTTGTGTATGTTTTTTTTTTATTGTATTCAGGTTATAATTTTTGTTTTGTTTTGTTTTCGTTTGCCAATATTTACTGCCATTAGGTATATTTTTGGTTCATGTTTTATTAGTGCTAAAAAGGAAAACCAATAATGGAAATGATTTTTATATGTAGTAGTTTTGTGTAACATAAAATACCTGCCGCTTGATACTATATACGTGTGTACACAAATATTAACTGTGTTTATTATGAAATAAAATTTTTATCCAATGTTGTTGTTTTTCGTTTTCGGCTAGAATAATAAGCAGGCAAGAAACAACGTTACACAATCAGTGTTCCGTATTCCGTAAGTTATTACGTACTCAAATTTACTTTGATTTTACAGTAAGTGGTTTTTCGGCTTAAATAAAAAGCAGGCAAAAAACTACGTTACACAATCAGAGTTCCGTATTTAAGTTGTTACGTACTCAAAATTACTTTCTTTTCGAAAACTTACTTTGTGTCCTAAGTATGGAATTTTAGGGAATTTACGTTTTTTTTTCGTTTGCTTTTAAATTTACTCAGATTACGGACAGTACTGCACTATGTTAAGGTTGCTATTCATTTTAATAAAAGCTATTCAGCAATCAGTTATTTAACGAAGATCCTGGGGATTTTCTGTTTGAACCAAACTATTCAGCACAGTGTGTTTTATTCCTTTATTGGGTTGTGGGTCCTATTTTCAATATGCAAGGAAGGAGATAAAACTTTTTTAATCGGTTAACATTTTTGAATTTATCTAGAGATACTTGGGTAATTTTGACTGGCAAACAGATTTCCATCAATTTTGGTTGTCAAGCTCCCATGCTGAGTGAAAAACAAAAACTCAAAATAAAAATATTTTTCAAATATTCTTCATAAGATATCCAAAATTGGTTACTGTAATTCGAAAACAATCTCTAAGCAAAATATATTTGACAAACCGACAATATAATTTCAACGCCGCTCCGATTTTTTGTACGGAATACTAGCAAGTGGTTTGTACTACAGATTTCTAATAAAAACATGTATAGTGGCGACCATATTGAAAATTCATAGGCCACATGTGAATATCGTAATGTAAAATATTTTTATTGGTTTTGTTTTCGTTTCTATGTATGCTAGATGGCATAGGCATGTTAAAATAAATAAAGGTTGTTAGATTTATAAAGTTAGCAGTATCATAATAGCAAAAATATTCTGTATAAAATGCAACAAATATACACAATTGTGTAATGTTTTACTCGAAAAAGGAATGAAATAGAATAATAACTCTACAAATCAAAAATGGAGAACGTTTTTCGTATACAATTTTTTCTGTATTTGAATTTTTCTATTTTTTATGGTTTACAAGTTTACCGATTTTGCTCATTCACGAACTTGACCTTACTTTGTTAGTCAATAATACACCAACAAAATTTCCACTCATTATTTGTGTCCATTTTTGAGTTTTCATGACTAAACTGAAATTTAACTAATCAGGTGATTCTATGAAGACGTGTAACAAATTTTGATTGTACTGTCAATATTGTCTAATGCTTTCCACTTTAAAATATAGATAATTTACCCTGTTATATTATATTATGTCGAGTATAAAAATGTTTTATATTAGTTTATTACCCAAACGAATTGAGGTCTGTGGTACAACTAGTTTTTGCATTTTCTTTGTCGATATCTATCTATGTTTGTTCCGTAAACTGTAACTTTCAACCCTGTATTTAAATTTTTATGAAATTTGCGAAATTACATATAGAAAATTTACTGTATAGTTTTTGAGCTAAATCGGGGCTTCGTAATGATAGATTTTAAAATTTAATGTCATTAATTATTATATCAATTTATTAAACATATAAAATAATTACGACAAAGAGGTGTGGACCGATATTTTCTTTCTTATGACAGAGTTTTTTTTTAACTCTTTATAAGAATAGAGTCTAATCGTCTTTGCTTTAATGAAGCTACTAGAATTTCAATTTTAATGTTTCCAATATGTCAGAATGTCATAATATGTGTTTTATTTATACGTAAAAAGCTAACAATTTAAAATTAGAAGATTAGGTAAAACTCTTGCATAAAATTTTTTGCATTAATAATAAACACGTTTTCAGAATTTAATACGAGAATATTATTTTAAGAAATACTCAAAAGTAGGAATTTAAATCATTAAATAAATAATGCGCTGATATTATTTAAATACGATTACACTTAATGTAAAGTAAAAATTTCATGAGAATCATAGTTCTGTTGAATTTCATCTAAACATAAAACTGGATATAAGGAATATTAAAAATAGAAATATTATGACAAATAAAGCTGTCAGTTGGACAGAGTAGAAAAATGGTATATTTTATCAAAATGTATATATTATATTTTTATTTAAGTATATTGCATGATAGGAAAACTTACTTGCATATTACAAATTTTATATCGTATTGGTTCACCATGACATCCAACATAAGAATTACATCGTCGTAACTGATGTGACACACCACCGTCACATGTTCGTGAACAGGTAGACCATTTTGACCATGGTGTCCAGCCACCTGTACCCTGATCACGTGTTACCACCTGCCACTTATTTATATTCTGTGATGCATCAATCTGAAATAAAATATAAAAATATATTTATTTTTATGTATTTGAATATAAAAAAGAAGAATAGAGTGCAAATTTTAATAACAATTTCTAAAGACTGATATTATGACGAAGATTTTTAGAGATTGATATCATTTATAATGAAGAGAAATAGCCTGCTGTCGATTAGTCTGATTCGTTAGCGTTTGCCTGTTTTCTAAAATCTGAAAATTTATTAACAAAAAATATATTAAATAAAAAATAGTGTTCAAATTTCAAAAATAATATTTATTTTATGATCTGTCGGGTAGTTTTCGAGATATTGAATGAAATACATTCTATAAATTAGGCTCTACATCGGATTTTCAGTGATATCTCAAAAACTACGCACCTAATCGTTAAGTAAATACTATTTTTGAAATCTGGGGGTCGAAATTACCAAAATTACCCCAGAACATGCACTTTGTCAAAATCGAGAGTAAAAAATAATTTTCGAATTTTTCAAGGGGCGAAAAATAATTTTCGATTTTTTACCCCTTAAAAAAATGGCGAAAATACGAGAAAATTTATTTCAAAAAAGTGATGTTTATAAGCGTAGTTTGACTCGAAGATTCCAATAAAACGCACAGTTTTCGATATCACCAAAAATCATAAACCGATTTGTCAGATGTATTTCTTGCAATATCTAAAAAACTAATCGACAGATCTTAAAATAAATGTTATTTTAAAAGGGAATAAACAGGAGAAAAAATAAATTTCCATAAACAGGAAAAAAATTTTTGAACTTTTCTACAGTTTTTTAATGTTTCTTATGCAATCACAATAAACCTACCCCAAGTTAAAACAATCATAAAAAGTATGTGTTTTTACATAATTCCCCAGTAAAGGCTTTAATATGATCAAAGATACACTAAATCTTATTAAATTGTCTACAAGCATGAGAGTAGAAGTACGTACTACGTGCACTTTAAAGTTCTTTTTCCGTATTCGTGTTTTTTTGATGTCAAGATTTTGTACACCTTCAACGTCCGACTGACGCACTTTGCTGCAAGATGATCATGACAATTCATGGTTAAACTAATTTTAAGCTAATACACTGCTCGCAAGCCACTTTTCAGAAAAAATGTAGCTGCGACGTATAGGCTTTTTATATAAATAATGCCCCCTTCACAGCAAATGCTGACGCGCTTTAATACAAGATATTTATGGCTACCCATGATAAACTAATTTTATACAATTTATTGCTCCCAATTTACTTTTTAGCATTTAGATAGTAATTTCTTAGTACATGATTTTCTACAATTGCAATTCGAATTGCTTTTTACAGTAAATGTCGAACAATATAAAACAAACAGCATTTAAAAAATTATTGTATTTTTTGTCTCTTTGTACTTGATACCGTTTTATTAATAAATTATAATATTAAAAAAATTGATAAATTACATCCTTACCCATAGAAGGACAAGCGGCGAAATGGTTAGTCTTCCAAAAAAACATTTAATATGAGTAATGTAAGAAATTTTGCTTACTTTAATTTTTTTATAGCATGGGCTTGTTGCAAAAACCAATCCTTTTAGAGATATAGAATAAAAACTGAGTGTCAAAATCCGCTCAAAAAAGCCCAGAAAACTCAGTTCCGGTCAATACTTTTGTCCTATAACTTCGTATTCAGTGACCCAATAAATATAGTGGATGGCATACTTAAAACTATAGCAACACTTTACTTTGAGTATATCCAATTTTTTTTCGAAATATATCTAGCCTAAGAAATTATATTTGAACAAAAAATGTGTGAACAACTTTTTTTTTCAAAATAACAAAGCAATTATAAAACAATTTAATTGTATTTCTGTGAATACAAAAATAATTCCTGATACTATGCACATCGATTATTATATAACGCTCCAAATGTTTTCTTAATGTAGAAAATAATGTACAAAACAAGGCCAAATTTTAACCAGCGTTATAAACAAAATGTGATAAAAGAAAATTCTAAAACGGAATAATTGTGAAAAGGATAGTTAAGAAAACAACGATTTAGAGTTTACATGTGTGAGGATTGTGGTTAAACAATACTTATAATTGTTAACCAAGGATTTTACTTTTTACATACAATTTTTTATTAGAAATACTACAAACATAACCACCAAATCGGTAATCGTTGTTCTTTGTTCGTATAGCAGAATATTTTGTGTATAAATTTTCATGAATGTACGGTGTCCTCTGCTTGTATTTTATCAAAAATCTTCTCGTATTATGACGATTTTGTAGCTTAAGTTTTGAATAGAAAAACGTTTTTATTTAATACTGTAAATTCATTTTTAAAAGTTAGTTTTGTAATTGATTATTTTGTAATAAAAGTCTGTATAAGATTTTATAATGGATGATCCAGTTTTGAGTCATCCAAGGACGAAAAAATAAACATGTCGTCGAAATTGATCTACCTAGTGTCCTAAACCATATTTCATGTTTTTAACAAATTTCTCGAAAATAGCTTGAACGAAAATAGCTTGTTTCAAACTTGGCACACATACAAAAACTTTACAATTTTTACTTTGAGTATTTCTCTGGCCAAATTCAATTTAGGGATGAAAGATGTACACTTCTCCTTTACGGAACCCGTAATATTTTTTATTGCCCTACAAACATTAAATTGGCTTTTTTTTGAGATTGATAAAGAAAGATCTTGAAAAAACAAAGGCAAAAATTAAAACAGAATGTCCTGTGTCCATCAACATCAAAACTGATATAAAGCCACATAAAATTTTTTTGAAGTATTTTTATAAATGAATTGATCTGCTTATGGGTTTTTGTAGAGATTCATATCTTCTGGAACTATTTGTAGGACTGTATAATTTAATAAAATAACTATAGATGTATAATCTCGCCATGGTATATACTATAATGTGTTTTGTTTAACATCGTACACTTTTACTATGCCATAAGGGTTGTCGATATGATCACGCATTGTTACTACGAACGACACAAAATGCTATCGAATGCATTGCTTTTGCTACACTAAACTATACTGTGCAGATATACTATACGATATAACAAAAGCTCACTGTATGGTAAACCACAGAATTCAATTATCACAACAAATTAACAAGTCACTTACACATCTGTAAGCTAACTATTCTACAATTTATATTTATAAATGTTTGATATAAGTAAGGGAATAGGCGATTTAACCGTGTATCGATATGTACGAAGCAAAAAAAGGAACATCACTAACAGGCATACAATGGAACCTGTGGTAATTTGTTTATTACCAAAAAAAGGAGAGGTCACAAATAGATGTTTGTATACATATATAAAATAATAGTGAAAACTTTTAACTTTGTCTAATTTTCATTTTAAAATTTATTTGAATTTACGAGTAAATATTCGACTTATCAAGGTCATTATCAAGAAGGAATAACTAATTTCTTATATTTTGAATGAAGAAATTGTGGGTGGAATTGATAAATATTTTTTCCATACTTTCAATTTAAAATTTAATAAAGCGTATAGTTATTATGGTCTATTTAATTATTTTAAATTGTAAAATTTGGGTTTTTATTTATTTAAATATCTCAAGGGCTTCTAGCAAATATAGTTTTTTGCTTTTGTCGCAAATATGAAACACCTCCGGCTTGTGTTCAATATCAATTTTATGACATGTATTGTGTGAGATGGCTGTTTATGTTATTTTTATACCTGGTTAAAAATGATCTGATACACCATTTTCACAATGGATGAGGGTTTTTTTTGACAAAAATTGATTTCCCTAAATTTTTATTGTATTTATAAACCGGTTGTATATTATGTTTCTGAAACAGGTTTCCAATTTATTGTGAGTGAAGTTCCCTACATGTGGGAGAGATACACAATAATTTTTTGTGATTTTACATGGCATGTGACAATTTTTATAGAATTTTTTATATAAAATAGATCCGCATTTAAATCATTTTCAAAATTTTATACAGTAAAATTATAATACGTACATTTAATTTCAGAATAAAATTTGCCAAAAACAAACAATTTATTATTACCTAATCATACAATAATTGAGCACATATTAACAGCTATTTAAATCTGAATAAAATTCATTATAAAACGTTTTATATTTATTTAATTATGAAAATTATTTAATTATTTACAGTTAAATGACCAAAAAACTATTTATTTAATATTTATATTATAAATTATAATAATTATTTTGAAATATCATTTACATTTTTATTGCTTTTGCACTGTTTATGTAAATATACAGGCGGTCTAACAGATGAGGATTGTTCAAATTACTATGATTGGAATAAGTTCAAATATACGATTCAACCTTTCACACATATTGATCTTTGATTCGATGCTCCACATTGACTCATGCTCAAATGTTTCTTAATATATCTTCCAATCAATGTTAATGGTCGTTGTTGCCAGTCAATTAATACTTCTTTAGGTGAAGAAACTTGATCTCCTTTAAGACGATTGACGAGTGTTACACAGCAAATTGCTGAATTTATTCCAGCATGATGTGTTAGCGCTGCAAAAGCAGTTGCTTCCATTTCAATGTTAACAACCCCAGCAGTATGTAATTTATTTAAGTATTTCAATTTATCTTCTTCGGTGTAATCACAGAAAGCACCATCCAACCGTGCCTGACCCTCATAAAAATCATCAGTTGTCATTGTTTTTCCAATAATTGTTCGATACGGATCTTCCGGATTTGCTAGGCTTTTTAATTCGTTAGCTAATCGCTTATCTAGTTCGGCAGGTCTACTCACTATTTTACCTAGGATTTTTTGATCATAGGTATTTCGTAACAAAGGATCGATAGCTTCTTCGCTGATAACAACAGTTCCAGGTTCAACCCCAATACCACCACATGTTCCTAACCTAATAAAAACGGGATTTTTACATTTCGCATGGTACATTAGTTTAATTAATTCGTGTAAAAGTATCCCTATTGATGGCGTTCCCATTCCATGACTAACTGCTAATATCGGACCCACTTTATACATAGAATAGCGATTTGAAATTTCTGTAATATCCTTTAGCTCAGTTCCACACGGCAAATTGTATTCGATTTCTTTCATTATGTACTTGGCAAATTGCTCCATACGCCTTGGCGTTCCACCCATGCACACAAATTTAACGTCTCCAAACATCTTGACAAGGTCGTGTGTGTCGCTTTCTAATGCTAAATGATACAAAATATCTTGATCCATTAATTCAATATTTGGATTACGTAATTTTACGGTTCCATCTGGATATTTTATTTCAGTCTCGTTATGTTTATCTTCATGATTATTATTTTCGTTGTTAGGATTATTATTTAACACAGACATTTGTAAAATTTAACTAAAAATTTTTTATAAAACTTTTCCAAAAAAATTTTTATTAAATGTCAATTTAGTTTATTGAGTCTATTAGGCCAGTAAAATGAGGAATTCAGTTTACACTAATTAAAAAGTTAGAAGATCAGACTGGCAACTAGGAAATATTTTCATATTGAATTATTTTTTAAAATTTAATATATTTTATGCTAATTCATAATGCGGATAGTTATATAACATGGATTCATTGGGCAGACCATGAGGAGAAGAAACAAACATTTGAAACACAATCAAAAATTTAATTAATACTGGAGATTTTTTTCACATAATTTGAGTCGATTTAACACAAGTCCAGTGGTAGCTTCTAATATTGTATGAGCATGTTAATCACCAATCGAATGTTAAAAACAAAAAAACCGTAGTCTCCGGTAATCTTGTAGTTATGAAGCCCAAAATACGCAGACGCGTATAAGGTCGGTTCCAAATACCAACAGGAAACAATCTCCAAAAGTGAACATAATATTCAAAATTCCCCTCGAGCTACCAAACTTGGCTTCAGATATTCAGACCCTTGCTTACTTGATCCCAAATATCACCGGAGTATTTAAATTACAGGGTGAATGTAATGCATAAAAATCCCGTCTTGTTAGCTCGACGCTAATGAATGTCCATGGTTTGGTGAGTATTTTGTCCATATTGCCATTAATAGAATTTAATAAAATACTATTTTATTTCGTTTCCCAGTAAATAAATGCCCTTTTAAAATTTGTTTGATCAACGCAGTAAACCAAATTTGGAAGATTAAATATCATGCTCCTAAATGTTTATACAAATTTGCATTCATCAACCTATTTATTGGAAATGTTTATGGTTAAATCAACTTTATTTTACTGGTCTAATTTGTAATTATTTTATATGTTGTCTAATAACATCACTTAGTTACTAAACAAACGGAGGCCTTTGATGTGCGTCAGCTAAGCACATTTTGGATGTTAAAAAGCCAAGAAATATTAAAATGTGGTAATTTCACAATCAATGAAAAAATCACTTAAATACAGTATTTTGATAGGCAAAAAACTGGAATGTATAATTTTCTGAACGAAGATAGTTTAACTAATTTCGTATCATTCGTACTGGAAGTGGCAAAAGAAAAACAGTTAAATACACGAAAAACTCCCTTTGAGAAGAATAAAAGAGTGAATTTGGAGCTTGAAAACGACTCTTATTGTTCTATATCGTCCTGGCGTTTATACTAAACTCACTGTATAAACAAATTACTATAATTAAAGCATTACATGTTCTATATGTAATTAAATTACAACCATTGTTTTATATGTAATATGGTCATAATATTATGTGCTAACAGTATGGTACTAGATACCGTCTATGTTGTAGCCTGCGGGGATCAAATGTGGCTCCCCTCTAGTGTATTTTAATAATTTATTTTTAAATATTTTGGGTTTGGCTCAAAACCTTAAAAAAAAAAAAGTAAAATTAATTAATTGACTGGGCTAAAGCAAAGTTGTTACCACGAATCCCGCGATTCTAAGTTTTAAATTCACGTGTTCACTAAGTTACACTGTCAACACAAAATCTGGAACTGACACATCAGTGAATTACTATTTCCATAGTAACGCATTTATTGATTTTAAAAATATTGTCATGTGAGCTTTTTTTGTCACAAATTTCGCTAATAGACTGAGTATGAAAATCGCTTGATTCGAACAACGTGTTTGCGAACATCGCATAGAAGCCGTCGTAATATCCAGCACGACAGCTAGCATAGGACCTAACTACAAAATTAAGCAATAAATGCAGCGGATAAACCAGCATCGTGTGCCAGGTTTAACAGGAGAACTTGATTTTCCTCACATTTGTAAATCGAATTTATACTTGTAGGTTTTATTCGCTTTTGGGTGAGGATTAAAGTTCACACGAAACTACTAATTATGAAAATTTTATTAATATTACATGAATTTTAATTACAGTAAACATAAAATTCATATTGCAAAATTATGAATGAATGTCTTTGCTTTTAATTTTCGTACTTTATTTTATGAAGAACACGCTGTAATCATTCCGCTACGCAGAAAATTTAAAATTCCCTCCAAAAATATTAATTAAAATATAACTTAAAAAAAAAAGAATTGGACTTATCAATCCTATCTTAAAAAATATTAATGTTTGGATTGCTGTACATTTTCAAAAATTTGTTTTTGTCAATAAAAAATCAGTTATTCTGCTGATGGCGCAAATATCTTGAATGAAAAAATGGAAAACGAAAAATTTTATCTTTTTGTCTAACATTTTCGTGTATTTGTACGCGTGTATTACATCAATAATGGTGTAATAACAATCTATAGGTAGGAAACAAAAAATAATACTAATAAAGAAATGAAGAAAGTGTGAAATAGCATGACAATAATAGAACATCACCCATTTAAATTAATAATGTATTAAGAAGAAGATGAGGCTTATCTAATAAGATGATGAAATTTATGGAGAGTATAAAGTATAAAGCAGTAAGTAATAAGAGTTATATTTGCTGACAAATAGCAAGTTACCAGTAAACCACTTAACGTCATTAATTTCGCCGAGTAAGGTTAGTATAATATTTATATAGAATTAAAGTGAGTTTCTCCTTTTCATGTCATTGATTTTCGTTGCATTGGTATTGTTTTCATACAATGATGTTCGATTTTTTATAAGTTATGATAAATACTGCAGATAGAAAATAATTCAAAGATTGAAAGAGTGATGTTCGAATAGTTATACATTATGATAATTACTGCAGATAGAAAATAATGCTACAATTAAAAGAGTAAGAAAGAGTATGATCAGATTTGATGTTTGACGTCGTCACAAAAATTTCGATTAAAATACTGCTGTGAAATTAATCAATCAAATTACACAAACATTTTATGGAAATGTTTTTAAAAGAAAAACTTGTTCTAAGATAAATTAAACCAAATATTTTTCTGTGTAACCACGGGAAATATATTTTGAGTGATAGTTTCGCAAATATTTGATTTGAATATTGCTAGTATTTGAAGCGATTGGAGAACACTGATACGTTGAAAATTCAAACCAAATGTATAAAATTGCAATTATGCGTCTTAATAAAGAACGGTTTAAACGTAGCCTGTTTAAATTGTAAGCCCATTGTCTGTGCGGATGAGTAGAAATAAGTATTAAAATCAGCTTTTAATTAAATACTTATTATGTACTTGAAGAACCGTTCTGTTTAAAATACCCATTCTCAGAAAATTGACGTCCTTGGTACCTTTTACACCGAAAGTAGACATGAAATTTTTGCAAAATAAATGTTATATGTTCAATGTTTTAAAAATTTTATTTGAAATCCAAAATGGACCGTTTTAAAACCGATCTACACCTATCTTTTGGATGGAATATCATGAAAACGCAGATTTTTAACTTTTATTACAAAACCTATGTATCATAGATCCATACCATACAATAGTTAGAAATTACATAGTTCTTATGCAACATCTAAGAATTTTAATATCATTGTACAAGACTTTATAAAGAAATATTATGTTTGTGGATTAACCACCGTTTATATTGTCCAAAGCACGTACTTTTTACAGTAAACGTTTCAAGTGGCTGGTATTAACAAATAACATTAAACTTATTATTATTTGAAACGGAAAAAAAAACCTGAGCATTGAATGTATGGATAGTAATATGTCAGGCATAAATTGATAAAATTGCCTTTGTTATTTTAGGTCAGAAACCGAATACTGTTTTACTATAGGCCAAAAAAAATACTTGTGATTTTAATGTTCAACTTTCAAAACTATTCTTTAAATTATAATTTAATCATTAACGCTTTGGTTGCTTATAAAGAACTGAGGCTGGTTTAAAAATTACTATGAATCACATACATGAACATTATTTTTTTGGGTTCCTTTGGAAATGAGATATTATCCATCTCATATAACCATCTTTCGACGAATTTTTTGAATTCATCATTGGATTATCTCACTTTATTTTTGTTAGAAATATATGAATATATAGAAATTTTCAGGGTGAATACTATAATTTACTTATAATTTACAGAAAGTTAACACAATATATTGGTCATAATCACTATGATTTGTTTATAGCCATATGAAATGTAGTTTTTTTTATTCGAAATACTATGATCTATTTTGGGTAAAAATTTTATCCGCAAATATTTATGATAAAATATTTTTAATGGAAATATTTAAAGGAAATTTTTTTTGGAAAAATATGCTTTTACAACATCAATACATAAATAATATTATGTAAATTTGTTTTTTTCCATGAAAACCTTTGAACGACATAAAAAAATTTTTACTACCGTTTATCATAAAAAAAAAAAAAAAAATGATTGACAGAAAAATGTGAATCCAATTACATTTTCATTTCACATGTGAATTTATTACTTTACATTATATAAAAAAATTATGCAAAAATATTTTTGAATTTTATACTGTATTATAATGTAAAAAATCGCTTGTGTACACCAACGATCTCTATATACAAACAGCGTACACTATCCGACCTGCCAAAGATATTGTAGACAGAAATGGATACATATGAAATTATTTGTTTGATATGTACCTAAGTTTTATTTTTTGTGCCTTTTACTAGACCAAGACCAAATATGCAACACCAAAACCAATATCAGTATTTTTATTGGGGAACAGTTTTTTTATTATGGATCAGTTTGATGACTACTAATGATTAAGAATGTTAACTATTAAATTTGGTAAAATGTGATTTTAAATATAAAAATCTATTAGAAACTAATGACCTTCTGTATGAAAAACCTTAAGTCATGTATATAGACGTCAAATAAAAATTTTATTTGTATATGATATATTTAAAATGTTATTAAATGTTTTATGATAAATTTCAAATATGTGGGTTACGAAATAGATTCGATTATTATCATTAAAATAGAATTTTTTTGTGGTTTCACTCATATTGTTATGCTCTATGGATTTAACAAGAAGAGATGAAGGGATGAAGTGATGAATGACACATAGTTAAAGTTTTATAAAATTTTCAAGAATCTGATGGGAAATTTTTAGTTATTAAAAGTAACGGTAAAGATTCAGTTAAGAAATAGTATTAATCAGATTATTATCTGTATTTGAAACTTTCTTATAGGCAATGTAATGTCGCTAATTATCAGTGACGGATTTAGGATAGATGCCGCCCTAGGCCCTGTTTATCGCGCATCCCTTAATGTTAGAATAAATTTTATTTATTATAATATATATTGCAATATATTCATTTTAAATTTCATATTTCATTAGAATATAATTTTAATTATAACTTATAAATATAATAGATACATAAATATTAAACAAGACAAATAAATAAATATGTGTTTTTTTTTTTTTTATATTAATAAATTTAAAAATTTATTCTTCTTGGACTAGTTTAGATTCAATAGACAGTAATGCAAGAGGATTAAGTCTATCTTGACCCATACTTTCGCGTATATAAGTTTTTACTCTTTTCAAAGTAAAAGAAAGATCTTTCTCCTGAACAATTTGTAGCCGAAATACTCAAAAATATACGTAAAGCAATATCAACATTTGGATAAACATCTCTTTGTAACTCTCAGGCTCCGTATGTTAACAAACGCAAGTTTATAAATCATAACTATTTAGTATCTGAGCGAATTTGAATGGCTGAATGCAGTACATCAGCCACAGCATATGATAATTGATCCCTACATAACTCGTTTAATCATAAGTAGTATCTTATGACACGAAAGCTACATTGTAGAATCAAGCACAGATATAACGCATAAAATGAAGCAAAAAGTAAAAGTAATAATTTATACTTTAATTAAAAAAAAAAATTACTTGTTACAATTTTATAGTCGTTATAAGTCATAAAATTTTGAATTTAAATAAGGTGTTATGCCAGTCTAGTCGTCGAGACAATACACATTCTCATTTTCATAAAGTCATTTGTGTAATATCAATCCTATTAATATAGACTGTAAGCTTTAAAATTTTTGAATATTGAAGCCCATACATGTACTATTTGAGTGCATATAAAGTCAACCACCTCGTTGAGACATAATATTTGTTTAAAACATTCAAGAAATGAATTTTTATATTTAACATAAAAAGTTTATTTAAAAATGTAACCATTTTTATTTTGATTAAAAAACAATATTTTATAAAAAAATTCATGTATAAATAATTTCCTTATGACTAATTGCTATTCAAAATCGGTGCAAACCCAATTTTATTCGAAATGTGTCTTTGAATGGGCGTGTTTGGCCAAAGTAAGTACTAACTAAATTTAGTAAGTCATTTACTATACTTACAAAATTTTCGACCGGCACACAAAATAATTGCTAACGCAATAAGCATGGCTTAATATACGATGCCATATTGCATATTGTTGATCTAAACAAAACGAACAGGAACACATCTGTCATTATTCAGACACACTTAATATAATGATTTTATACGTAAAAATAAGTACTGTCAATTGTATTCAGTCTATGAGGTTATGTATGGGATATAACGTAAACCGGTGTTTTGTGTTATGTTAAGCCAGTAAGTCTGTCTTAACCGAAAAGCGTTATAGTCAGCTTGTAAGATTTTAATTTTTTTATGCTGGCTTACTAAGTTTAGTACTTACTTCGGTCAAACACGCCCAATGATATGGGTAACTAGGAAATTATTTATTAAACTGATTCAAAATTATTTTCCTATATTCAATTCATTTATTTCAAGCTAGTTTTTTAATCGACGAATAAAAAGGTGCTTAAGTCGATGAGTTGATTTTTTTTAATGTATGACCACGCGTAACTTTTTATAGAGTTGTCCGAATTTGATAATTCTTTTCGATATAACATATTTCGATACATAGTCGAAAGGGTACACCCCGAAATTGGTCAATTAAAAATTTGAAAAGAAAATTCTAACCGTAAGGGCATTAAAATGCATAACTATGCATAACTTTTTATAGACTTGTTCGATAGTTCTTTCTTTATTGGATAGGGTGTATATCAGAGTTGGTCCCATATAAATTTGTAAAAAATTCCTACACTAAGGATTGCAAAATAGGAATGATTTATTATTCACATTCATATTTTATTAAACTGCAAAGAAAAAGTTGCACAAAAAATCAGAAACTAAAAACTTTTTAGCAAAAAAATTGCCGAAAAAAATGAAATGCAACCGAATTTATAATAAATGAAGCGTAGGGTTGATTCGTGCCAGAACATGGTTTTTGTACTTTGCATAATATGATTGATTTATCACTAAACAGCATTACTACCATTTTCTAAATAATATGTCATATACTTGGATTTAAAGTTGGAATGGAAAAATATATTTATATTAAGGTAGTACGAGCGCCAGGCGGTGTGGGGATAGGTATCGACTCTAGCGCGGTAAGGGGAACGCAGTAACCATATGATTTTTTTCAATATATAGATATACATTTAACATTGGCTAGTGGCGGCATTTATTTTTCTTTTAATTAATACACTTTAATTAGTCGGGCAAGTGTAAATGTTTTTGAATTAAATTTATCACTAATATATTTACTTTCATCCATAAGTTTTTTAAAAATATTCACCGACAGTTTTACGAGAAAAATACAGAAATGTATCAATGTTTGAAGGTTACCCCATAAGACCAATGTTAAATTGCTAAACTTTAAAGTTAATTATTTATTTAAATGATCGGGCAATCTCCTTCAAATTTTTGGAATTTGTTTAGATATATTTAAACTTTGTATTAAAAAAAAAATCAAGCCTTTTATCAAAAGTTGCCTTGGTGCTCGTACTTCCTTAAACATGTTACGTATGTAACTTTTATTCCATTTGGGAATAAATCTTATTTATGTGTAAAAGAGCTGCTTATAGCTTGTAGTAATACAACTCCCACACTGTTTGTGGCTGAATGCTACTCTGAAGTATGTCTGTTGGTATCTAGTTATTGCCTTGTTTGTTGTAATAAAATTACGTTTTGTTCAATGTGAAGTTGTTTTATTATATATAATACTTATTATACTAAGTTTAGTGTAAGGTACCGAAATATTTAACGTTATTAGGTTTGGAGAGTGGTTTTTTTTCGAATATTTGGATGATGATGACTGAATAGTGAATTTCTTTACCTAAACATTGAGAACTTTTCAATTTAAGTTTGGCAACAAACAAGCAGTACTTGTTATCTTACCTCAAAAATATTACCTCAAAAATAATGTTGCTCTTGATTATACTCATTTTACATAATGAAAAAAAATTAATGGAATAGACAAGTGTAGCCAAATCCTAAGAAGCTGAACGTCGTCTTAATTCATCACATACAGTGAATTATTAAAACAGATTTATATTTTCAGTTACATTAGATTACAAAAATTATTTTGTTTTAGAAACTTGATTTTTTGATTCCTGAAATGCAAATAAATTGGAAGCATTTTTCTACTTTATTGATTTAGATTGTAGTTTTTGGTATGAAAAATGATTTTATTTAATGATAACCAATAGGAAAGGCGATTACAGGCAATGTTTCATAAAATTGGAAACTACAAAAAATTGTAAGCATTTTCTAAAGCTTGATTTTTTTAAATAACGACTCATTAACGGTGGTAGGAAATACCCTGAAGTAAGTCAGTGCACATTCGCTTACCTGTTAAAAAATTTTCGAAAATTCGAGAAAATTTTATTCGATCCGATTTAAAAAAAAGTTATGTAATAAGCATAATTTGACCCGTAGATTCCAGTAAAAATATATGTTTAACGATTGGCAGAGCAGTTTTCGAGATATCACAAAAATCCGGTTCGGAATTCGATTTATCAGATGTATTTCTTGCAATATCTCAAAAACTAATCGTCAGATCTAAAAATAAATGTTATTTGAGGTTTAAAGACAATAATTATCCTAGAAAACTCATTAATAGCGAATATAAAACCATCCCCAGTGAAATCAATCATGGTATGTTTTTCATAAAAATTTTCCATACCTAAATAAGATGTAAGTGTACTTTAAGATTAATAAGCTTTTGATTTGTGTACCGCATTTCAAGTTTTCGATAATATTTGCAGGATGACCGAAACTTATACAACTTTAACGCGCTGTACTGCAAGATGGCTAACCATACTACCTTTAATTTTTATTTTATCGAACTATTTTAGACATCTTGAGAACAAGAACGTATTCTCAACTTGTCAAATTTTCAGCCCTTCTTTCCAATTTGAAAAGCAAGAAAAGAAAATATATAATTTTTTTTTCAATAATTTGGTTAATTTTTAATATTAATAAACTGCCTAATTTTTTTCATCCTTGGGGCTTGGTTTATTGAATATTATATTTTAACATTTAAAATTCTATTTACCTATATTGATAAAAAAATGAAATAAATGCATACGAAAAACTTTAAAATAGATAAAAGTTTTCTATTTTTCAATGAATAATGTCTCTTTCATATATTGTAGAAGAACTTTGACATATGCAAAATGTCACATAAGGTGAAATAAGAGCACTGTGTCGTATTTGTTTTTTGACATAACATCCTTAACATGCAATATCTTATATCATGTATACAACATTCTGATTATGTATTATGTGGTTTTTTGAATTTAATTTTTCAATTCAATTTTATATAAATTGGATTCAATGAATTATGTGAAAAATGTATTTTACTTATAATAAAAAATAAATTTTTTAAGTTACTTTTTTAGCTTTATTACAATATTAGGGAAATAAGTCTTTATTAAAACAGAAAATTATTTTAGTATAATATAAAACTAAATTAACATAAGTTATTATAAATTCTTACAATTGCGTTTTTAATTCATAATTATTATAAATCTGAAGGTATGAAAATATTTCTAAGAATTATTTTACTTTTTACATTTATCGACATTAAAAATATTATATTCGTGTTTGTTAAAAAAAATGTTTTCCTGTTCGTTAAGTAACTACCTACGCAAGTTTCATTTCGTTTTAGTTTGTGTGTCTGATTTGTATTGGGTTAATTTTGATAGTTAATGCATGATAAAGTTTCAAATTTTTCATTCTGAATTTTTTTTTTTTGGAATAGATTATTCCAAATAAATGTAGATTTATCGAAAGTCGAAATCGGAGTAAAAAATCGTAAGAAATCAAGTCAAGCTTACTTTTACAGAAATTTTTTTGTGACTGAAATGTAGAAATACATTTCTGGGCAGTTATTTATAGGTAAACATTTATCACGACAAAGTTATTTTTCATGATATAAGCTGTGTATTTGGACATACTGCCGGCTTTTAATATTTAACTTGATGACGTCATCGTTGAAATAGTAAACGCATACATTGATGGTATCTGAATCGATAAGAATTAGACAAATAGTAAGCGAATTTTGTTCCGACATCTTAATAAAGCAATTTAGTCCTTGCTTCCAATACTTATTCTTTTGAATTTCCAAACTGTGAAATGCAATATTACATTCAATCAATTTTTTTGAAAAATAATTGAAAACACAAAACTAATAGTGCCAATTGTTGAAATACTGGCTGTGTATAATATTAAACTATTAAAACACAAATAATCCATTCTTATTGTGTACATGTTAATTACCTGACTTTGGACCATCACGTTTCACGAATTTCAGCAATTTATGATAAAATAATGCATATTTTGTTTTTAAACAAAAAGTTTGTCTTTTGGTCAATTATCAAAATAAACAACGTATATGAATTTATATACGAGTTTTTGCCCACAAAAGGTAACAATATTATGCAGAAAATTATAAAATTCATATACTTTTACCACAACACAAACATATTTAAAAGGTTCTCATTTGTATAAAACATTCAAAATAAATTATTATTAAGGAGACGCATAGAGTTTATGATCAGTACCAAAATTAATAAGCATGATGGATATGGATCTTAGAAACCAGGCCAATAAATTGTTTAATCAGAAATGAACATGACAAAAGTGTTATCAAAAACAGTAGAAACTTTTCGATCAAGATATTTTTATAAGTTATATTTACATAAGCCTTGATAAAATGATACAATGATTGTTTTTCGTATTTTTAAGGCAGCAAAAACCCTAATATGAATCATGTACAACTGAAGAGGAGCGTCGTTATCTTAAACCTTTCTTCTTACCAGGCCATTATTTACAGCTAGTTTTCATTGAAAAATTGAGAACGCAACAGCTTAAGTTGGTAACGGCATTGGCAACTGACATACTTACACTGATAATCTTTTTTTTACTTACTAGGTGCAAAAAATCAATTCAAATACAAAAAATATTTGCTCCTGACACTGAAATTTTGTATGAAACATTTTTGAGTTTAGTTTCCCAATTCGAGCAAAAAAATAGCTATATAAAACAAATTTTATTATTTAAACTAAATGCACTACATATTTTGTGTATTTTAATAATTTAAAAGTTGTCCTATGATTGGTACTTAAAACTGTTAATTGTTACTTTCACGTGCTGTAGTTATATAAACATTATAAATACTGTGGTAACTAAGAGGCAACAGTTTATTAGAAATCAGAGCGAAATTTCTTACATCTATAGCTCCAAAGGAATTTTAAATTTTTATTCCCTTGAAAATTTTACGAGCCCACATTTAACATAATTTCTTAAATAAAGAAAACGAGCACATCCACAAACATGTAGTTTCAGGCGAAAAATGTAATTAAAAAAAAATAACAAAAATAAAAGGTTAATGTAATTTTTTAAAATTATCTAAAAATTTGAATGTTAATACTTTATTCCTACACTACCATAATAAAATTTTTCACTCCTGGTTCCGGCATAAAACCATTAACTTTCCAACAGACCGTTAATAAAATAAATGTTTCTATAATTGTGTTATTTCGTGTGAGACCCTTATATGTGTACATGTGGTCAAGTATATTATATACCATATTTTTCCCCAACATTTGTGCCTGAAGTGTCACGTAATGCCATTTCTTATCACAATACCATAAAATGACAATAATTTTCAAGTATTATAGAATCAGGATTGTTAAATGTATAAAGAGCTCATCAAATGTTTACAGTTGAAAAAATATTTTGAAAACTTTTTTTAATTTCTTGGTTCACTAATAAACAATGGTCAGTACTTCTGTAATGCAGTTTTTTTCAATCATAATATAATTGATACTTCAATTCACTTGTCGCAAATCTTGAAACTCTTGATTTATTTTATTAAAGTGTCCAATTATATAACAAGGATTTGACAAATATTTATAAGATAAGTGAATATATAATTGTTTAGATACTCGATATATTACTGAGTATCAATGTTTGAACTACTTTTTATCATAAGAATTCACACAGCTATGAATATATATAGTAATTTATTTATTTTATTTATACGAGTACTTAATAGCTAAATTTGAGCTAAAATTGTGGCGAACCTAAGCATTTCGAAATAATGTTCCAAAAGAAGGTGGTAAAGTTAAAAAAAAAAAAAAACATATACGGTCTTAAATATTTTCTTCTGTATATTAAGGTTCAAAAGTTGTGTTCTGAACTCATTAAACCCAATGGACCGTTTTTCCTCTTTCACGAACTTTAACTCAGTGTTTATAGTTTATATATTCCACCAAAATTGCAACTTGATATGTCGTTTTGTTTTTGAGTTATCTTGACAATTGACAGATCCACAGACAGATAGACATGAAGAAATGGCTTAATTTTCTAATGACACCTACACCTATAGTTTTCTAATGACACGTATATTTTATTTGTACGGTCAATATTTTCTAGCGTTACAAACTTTTGAAATAAAATGATTTACTCTTTGCTATTATGTAGCATATATGTTGAGTATAAAAATTTGTTCTATTTTTTTTGCATTATAAACGTTTGCTAACAAAATATCTATTTAAATATTCTAGAAAAAAATTGAAATTTAATTTATAAAATGTACTGGAATAATAATTGTTTATCTCTAACATAATAATTTTTCTTTCTAGAATTTTCGAATGAAGATTATATAAACTCGAGGCTCATAAAGGTTAGCTACTTAATTTATTTATAAATCAGCCAGCGAAGGATAAATAAGGCGATAACAAAGTATAAAGCAGTATTTTATTTTGTATAAGTGTTCTCCAAGAATTGATTTATCCGGTGTATGGATTTTGTTTTGAAAACAACGAGGTAGATTTTTGTAAGACATAATTTAATTAGAATACTGAGTTTGGAATTAATTAATTAATTTTTTTGTTTTATTTTATTTATTTTTAATTTGCTGTTTTTTTATTCGTATTTAACGAAGGGATATTTATTTTCATACATCATTTTACGAACAATTAAGTGACTTCTGTTTAAAACGAAAACAATACTTATTCCTGGTTATAACTTTGCATGTTTAATAAGGTTCATATTCAATATCTACCTACTCCATTCAATATTTGACAAACTCCTTTTCTAAACTTTAGTACGTAGTCAAGTGTAATTGTTCCTATTTTCATTTATTACTTAAATGTAAATAAAAAGAATTAGTTATTGTGCACCAGAAATACAACAGGGTTTGCCGTTGTGTTCCCTTATGTAATCTCCATGTTATTTTTATCGTTATTTTATTTTTTTTATATTCGTTATATTTTTACCAAGCATTTACTCTGGAAGATTGAGCTATAATAAACTTGATTATAGTCATTATAATCGGTTTTCTCTTCATACAATTTCGTTAACTATCTATCGTTCGTTATGGTGTTGATAATCTGGAGTAAATTCATTCATTATGCCAATAAAATGTTGCATGACAGTCTGTTTAACTTTCTGGTAGAAAGATACAGTTTTAAATATGAAAATCGACATTATAAGCTTGAAGATTTTATTGCACCTTTTTTCATTATTTAAAAAAAGAAGTAAAAAAGCCTTTTTTAAAGCAAGCTTTTATTTAAATGCTCTAAAATAAATTAATTCGAATCAATTCATTTATTATGTAACATAATTTATATATTTTGGGGATATTCAATAAAAAGATATGCAACAATCAAAATGGAAACAATTAATTTTTAATTTTCGTCATTACGAAGCACGTTAAATGGACTTAGCGGGTAGCACCTTGATCACTTTAAAGTTTATTTTCATCTTTATAGAGCATTTAAATAAATTGTTATTTTTAAAAAAATTTTTTTTACTTTTAGCTTATTTTTTAGATATTATTAATATTCATCTCAGCAAACCTTTTCATTTCATTTCCGAAAATCTAAAATTTTTGTGGCGTATCCTTTATATAAAAAGTAAGCAAATTTGTGAATGAGAAAAATCGTTATAATTGCAAGTAGTAAGTTCAATTAGTACTAAAAAATAGTTCACATTGATGCTCAATTATATGTCGATTATTTAAACAAATAACTCTATTTGGTTATCTTCGCTTATTTATTTTTTAATTATTGTAATAGGAAACGTGGTTTCTTACAAAATCGGAATATCTGACAATAACAAATTCTTTCTTAACTAAGAAACTAATACAATCAATAAATATTCAATTGATATATAATTTAAAAAATTTAAAAACCGAAAAGCCTAAGATTTAAAATGATTTTACATTGAACATTTTTCAAAAGCACTGTGAACATGAAATAATGAGGATAACAATAATGTATACGGCAGATACAGTGGGTTGCAGAAGCTAATTGAAGAATGAAATTCAATAACAATGTTTTAATACTGTTTTTAAGATTACAAACAAAAAATAACTATAATAATTTCGAATTATTGTTTGGAGCTTATGCGAAGCATTGATCCCTGGCTATGATTTCAGGAGTGTCTCAAAAACATTTTTTCAATTTTTATAAAAAAGTACCTCTTAAGTAATGAAAAAAAATAAATTTTATCTCCAATTTTATGAATAAAATGATAATTTGATCTAAGAATAAAAAAATAACGTCTATTTTAAAATTGGATGCGTAGTTTTGAGATATTGTCAGGTATTCAATATTTTGGACAAATTGCAAGCGATATCTCAAAAACCAGCCATCCAATCGTAATATTTGTATTGCTTATGGTTTTCCCACACCTTAATTACCAAACGGGATTTAAATTTATATAACGGAGTGTAATTTTTATTCATATAAGGCTCTATATAACGACAAAAAGCCGACTTGTTACAATTCTTAAATTTATCAATTTTCACCCATGGATATATTTCATGGGATCCCTTTATACACCAATCTATTAACTTCATCAAAATTGGGCAATGCGTTCGAAAGTTATAACGGTAAAAGCATGAATAGAAAGATAGATAAATGTATTTATGCAGCTTTCTGTACACAATTCTATATTTATTTGTGTAGTGACTATATGATGATGGCATAGTTGCCTTCTGGTTAAAAACTTTTTCAATACAAGCAAAGAAATGTTGTCCGATAAAATGTTTTCATTTGAAAACATTTCTAAAGATACGGACTTTCAAGAGTGACTTCAAGTGTGTCTTCACATTATATAAAATTGAATCGATAGCTAGAGTAGACGTTATAGTTTGCCAATTTTATTATACGATTCACTTAAAACCAAGGATGTTCCGTTTCATAAAGTTATACAATTTTAATGAATATTTTTTTTTTTTTTGTACATTGTAACAGCTCGATCTTTTTTGGACGTTTTTGCTTAAAATTAAGCTCAAAAATCGAAATAAACATTTGACTGTGATAAAAATTTTGTCTGTAATTTAGTATTTCACTAATTCTAAATTTGTTATATTTCACTTAAAAATATGAAACTAGACTCCATATCAATACATAACTTAAAAATTAAATTAAAATTTGAATTTATATATTAAAATTCAAAAATAAAAAGAAATTATTGGCAATTAAAGATGATTTCAATACCTTTCTTGAGTTACTAGCAAATGACGTCACAGGTAGGTATTTTTCCTCATTGTCAGGAATTTTGAATGTAAACTAAATTACGAAAAAATGTAAATTTACCATTTCTCCACCAAAATTAAATACAAATTTAAGTGCGACCTAATTTTGGAATTATTTTGCATGAACACACTGTAGAATAATAAAATTTAAGTTCATTCATCTTGTCGCATGTTGAGAGAAATAAAACAAAATTAAATTTTTTTAATATATCAGAATATTTATTTTATTTCAATTTTCAAATACATTTATTTGAAAGTCTGTTGAAAATGAAATAAAAATATTATTGATTATAGATGAAAATCGCTAAAACATCACCGATACAAACAAAATTTTACTATTTCTGTTCTTATGTCGATTTTTTATGACACACAAGATTTGAATTGACATGTGTCGTTGGTTGGAATTAACAGTGCTAATTGTTTTTTGAATTATTTCTAATTACTAACATAAATAAAACACAAAAAATATAAATTCCGTACTGCTGAGTACAATTTATATAGATACATATTAACATATTACACTAATAATTCAAATTATGAGCAATATGGTTTTTCACATACTAAATAGTATGTTTTTGTAATTATTAGTATAATATATTATTTATATGTATGTATACAAATTGTAATATTCTTTATAGGTATATTTTAATATTGTTTTCTGTATTCCAAAAGATACGAAAAACAATCTGTATAATACAATACCAAATCGATGATATCAATGATTCTAAATTTCGGTTGAATTGGATAAATATCTTGAATTAAAAGCCCAACTTTCTTAGTGTGCATGAATTCTAAAAATAAAATCAATTTGTGACAAATTACATAGAATCAATTTGATTGAAATATCGTGTACGTTTTACTAATTTGGAAACAAAAAAAACTACTTCTTTCAATAATAAGCATTTCTAGCTTTT
The DNA here is from genome assembly GCA_020423425.1 of Chrysopa pallens. Lineage (NCBI taxonomy): Eukaryota > Metazoa > Arthropoda > Insecta > Neuroptera > Chrysopidae > Chrysopa > Chrysopa pallens. The sequence continues at coordinate 14,758,533 of CM035594.1, forward strand.
ACAGAGCACAATAATTTCCTGATGGGAAATTATTTTACTCTCCCTGAGTACAATAACATTATATACATTAGTTAGTAATGACTATAAAGTGAGGCAGAGAGTGTCTAGTTATTGGTCTTGGTGTTTCATATTCAGTCTTGCTTATCTGATCGGATATTTACGCTTTCTTATTAATTCTCCTAATATCATCATGCAGAATTTTAAAGGTATACATTAATAATTAATAATTTATTTCCTTTTTATGTTTCAAATTCAAAATAAATTATGTTCCATGAAAAGATCATATTGAAGTTAGTACTTATATCACTTATGTATTTATCGGTTATTTTAGCCTGGTTCTGCCCATTTAGTCTTGGTCTCACATACTCTGCCTTGGTTTTGGTTGTTCGGTCTTGGCCTTGGTCTTGCTAACACAAGATCAAGATAGATCAATTTTGCTCATCACTATATTAAATGTAAAGTTGAAAGACAGTAATTTAAGTAGGAATATTCTGTATAAGTGTTTAATTAAAAATTAATTTCTAAAAATTGAAATTTAAATGCCAGAGAGGTTGTTGTTATATCAAATGAATTAATATTACAGCATTTTTAAGCACATTTTTTACAAAAATTGTTTTAAGCTTTACAAGCAGAAAGAGCATCGCGAAAAAAATCAACAGTTGATTTTACGCTGATTCAATAAAAATATGCTCTTAAGGGTAATATGAAAAGTAGATTTCAAAAATCACTAATTAAAGTAATGTCTCAAAAATTATTCATTTAGTCGTAAAAGTTAGTTTTCCAAGACTTTAATTAGATACCCTAAAACACGTCCTTAACAGTAGTAAAATACTTTTTTGATATTTTCGCAATTAGTAATGGTTTTTCATAGCATTAAAAACCACGTAAGATTCATTTGAGTAGTTAACGATTAAAGATGTTATTTTGAGATTTGCCTCCAAATTCTATTCTGTTTAATCAATTATAACATTGGATGAATCACTGGAAAGCAAAAAAAGGAAATTTATAAATTTATATATTATATATATAATATATATAATGTATGTATAAGAATATTTCAATTTATTACAAACTAATGGATCTGTTCATTAATGTTCACATTCATCACATCTTATTTTGTATATACTTGACCTGAAAAAAAATCGTTAGTTATAAGAATTCCTGAATATAATTTATATTCAGAAAATGTTTTTCTTCATAAAAAAATTCTACATTGAATAAGTAACTCATGTGATTTCCACATGTATGTTATAGAGGTTATGTATGGTATGTTTTACATAAAGAATTGGAAATGTAGTTACCTAGGTATTGTGAAAATATTTTTCAAATGAAGTATAGGAACAGAAATCCGGTCTATGGATAGATGAATGTATATATGTGTGAGTGTGTGTGTGTTTCATTTAAAGTGTAAAATAATGTATTCGAACATGGAACATTTATACAGGGTGCATAAAATAAACGCTGCCATTTTAATATTTTAAAAATATCATCTATATTTATAAGTCTCAAGTGATAATTCGAATATTTGTATTCTCAAAATATCAAGAGTTTAATATATTTATCACAAGTGACTGATTTGTTTAATTTCACCGAAAATATTAAATAAGAAAAAAAAAATAGAATTACATTCATCAGCAAGAATTAAAAAAAAAACTTTATTTTTCAGTACATTTCCACGTCCTCTTTCCTTTTATAAACAAAGAAGGGTTGGTAAATTTTTTATGACGCTAATCTTGGAAAATTTTAAAGCATCTTCAACGAACTTACTCGTACAAGTGAGTCATCAAACTTGATGTCAATTATTTTAATGAAAAAGTTCAGGTGAATTTATTGTTCTACGCGAATGATGTCCCGGGTTGGAGAAAAAGGTAAATTAGAGGAGATCGAGCACTGTAGGGAATTGTTTCAGGTGAAATCAAGCAATAATTTTAGTTGTGTACGATGAAGAAGTGGCGGGGTGAATTTGTATCAAAATAAATTTGAAATGGGTAACTAAATCGTAGAGATATAAAAAGATATTGTTATTCCGATAACTTTTCCACAAATATTACAAAGGTTTTGGGCAACATTAAAAGGCATATACGCAATGAAAAAAATGGTCAGAATATATTTGCAGGCGTTCAAAATGCTCCCTGCAATTAAACTCAAAAATTCCATCGTTATCGTTGCAGAACTATCGCTGTGAACTACCGTTGTAGAACTATCGCAGTCCACAATGGAAAACTTTTTTAAGTATCAAAACAGATATTAAGGTTATATCCAGGATAAATTGCTTGGTTATACTACCTTTTTTTTTTTTTTGTATCTCTATATAACCAAGTTATAAATCCATAATCATTTTGTGTTTGAATAAATTATTTTTCCAATAATTATTACTATATTATTCTATGAATCATGCATTAATCTTTATTTCAAAGCAATTTTTTTTTAATTTCCCCTTTCCCATTTCATAGCTTCATTCTCGTTAAATATATACCTTTTTGCAATGTTACTATAACTAAATGCTGGAAGTCCACACTGTAGCTATTATAATTTCAATGTATTTATAAACGTGTATTTTCTGTATATGAAAAAACGCAAACTTGTAATTAAAAATTCTAAATTGAATTATTAATGATAAAAATAAATATTTCATTAAAAAAAAAAAAATATTTATTTTCATAAAAAAATTTATATTTATTTAAAAATCATTTCTATGCGGATGTTAATAAGAGCTACTAACTGTTGGATTTAGTATTTATTCTTAAATGTGACAATAAATGTCAAATATTATATCAGATTGTTGTTGAGATGTAATGAATTTCAAAAAAATTGTGTTTAATTTTTAAAATGAAAGAATAATTTATTATTTGTTTAGTATGAAATCAGAAACAATGTACTTGTTAGAGAATTAGATGGAACCGCAACCGCGTTCCTTGTGCCTAGACCTTTTGGTCATTTGTACACTTTTTAAATACTGCATCCACCCACCCTACTAGCATAAAGTGACAATTATACTGTTAGTATTCGATTGGTGGTGCTGGATACTACGTTCTTATCCAGGTGACTACAGGTAAATTAATCGCTCGTTGATAATTATTATTATTATTTTAATAATTGATCTAATTAACGTTGCTTGGATGCGAACCCTCCATCTCCAATCTAAGAAGTCAACTTGTCCACTGAGCCGGTTAAATGGAGCTATGTTAAGTAAGGCCCTACTTTAAATTGTCCTTGTCATTTAAACTTTTAAAATAGTTTGTCTAACATTAAAGACACAGCCAAAACTATAAAGTCTAGAATGCTGATATTTAAAGTTCAGGTTCATTATTTAATATATTATGCAATCACAAAGAAAGGAATGTCAGAAATTTCAACTTTTATTTCAACCGAAGACTTAATCCAACCATAATTCCGCTGGTGGTAGAAAGAACTTCTCGGTTCATGTGATAGAGCAGAGTGTCTGTTTTCAGCGACTAAAGTATTATTTATTATTGATTTATCTAACTGTAAAATAAAAAATAAACGGATAGTAATTTTATTCTTGTAAACGTAATAGAAAATTATCCATTCTTCAAAATTTGTATAGTACAAATAAACTCACACAAAACTCTTATAAATGTATTTATGAATGACATTAAATACTTACGGACACCTGGCGTATTAATAATATACAAATAATATATTACCAAATTATAGATGATTATCTCAAAATAATAGAGGATTATATATTTGATATGTATCATTTTGTTATACAATACATTTCCATTACATTTATTTTATAATTCCAATTGAGAAATTGGTATCCTTGACATTAATATTGACAATCATTACGAAATATTACGTTTTTATTTTTTATAAATTATTTGTGCGAGATAAAACCGTTTCATTTTAAATAACAATTTATTTTTGTTGCATGACAGAATATTAAAAAAACTAATTGAATAAAAAAACTACTGTAACCTTTTGTAGATGTCTGAAAGTCAAGTAACATTTATGAAGTATAAGCCCTAATAAACAAACTCATATTAGTTTTTTTTTATTAGTTTAGAAAATTTAAAATAAAACTGTTTCAATAACATAGCTTCTGCTTGAATATCATTCTTTGGACTATTTTCATTGTGCAAACAACAAAAATATGATTTTATTTTAAATTTTGGCAATAAAAATTTCATTAATTTGTAGTCGAATAACAGATCATATTTTATCGCATAGCAAACATTTTCGAGTAACGTTTTGAACTTGTAATATTTTATGTATTCGACGCCGAAAATTATCCTTAAAAATCATTTTAAATAATTTATATTAATCAAATTAACAAATAATGGAGGAAATAATGTAACTGTCTTACATCACATATCAATTTTTTAGTAAAATAATTTGACTTCAATTCAAATATACAGTATCAATATAATATTTAAGCACGCCAAGTTTTTGTTTAATAATAGCCTAGAACTTTATCAATTTTCTACAATTCAAAAAAAAAAAAGATTCTACAAAACAAAAAAATAACTATATATTTACCGAAAATACATTTCAAACAACAAATTATTTACGAAAATAATAATATATCCAAAAAAGTACGCATGAAGGTCTTTAGTTTTGTCGATATTGTCTAGACATGGTTAGATAATCTAACTTGTTATTTATATACGTATAGATAAATATTCTATTCTAAACAAAATTTGGACAAAATAAACGGAAAAAAATGAGTTTTTTCTTTTTAACTAATAATGTGTATGTTGTCGTGAATGTTATGTAAATACAAGAGAGAAACAAAAATTGTGTTTTTTTGTTCTTTTATAAATTTAAATATTTCATGAACATTCTCTGTCCAGAATTATTGAATGATCCACAAGTCTAGATTAAATTCAAAAGTTTGCTAGGATAATTCATGTCTAACAAAAATGAAAACAGTTTTTTACGATCGATTGACTGGTTTTGGAGATATTGTTTGAAACAATTCCGAGGTATTCACTTACGAATTGGATTTCCGGTGATATCTGCGCATTCCGATAATAAATGGAAAGAAAAATGAAGGACATTTTTGAAATATGCATGACCAACTCTTGCAAACATCATTTTTCTATCCAATTTACGATTCTATGCATAGTTTTTGAGATATCGCCTGAAATACGATATCGAGATAAATGTCTGAACATTTGAATCAATATTTCAAAAACTGGGCACCAAATCGTATAAAATTTATCATTTTATGACGAATGTTATTGAATTTTTTTGATACATTCACAGCTTTTAAGTAAGCAAAAAATATCCAAATTACAAAGCTTCTAAGATCGCGGGGCTATGAACGAACTACAATGGCTGACGCTGCCACTGATTATGTAATTATGTTTCTTCAGTACAATACAACTCATACACGTGACTAAATTAATATTTCGTTACCCATGTCGGCTACATTTTTAAAAACTTTTATCCATATTAAAAATTCTATATAAATAGGTATGTAAAATAGGTATACAGGTGTACAAAAATATAATACAGATCTTTATGGAAAATTGATTTGATATATATCAAAATAACAAATCTAGGATCGACGTGTTGCTTTTTTAATGAGTATCGTTCAGTTTCACTAAAATAACATTTAGCTTTTTCTTTCGTTTCTACAAAATTTAATATGAAACTACATAATTGGAAAGTTTGTATCTCATTATTGTGTTTTATATTTATATTTGTTTTTCAACAAATTTCTTTTAAACAATGTTATTTTGTAAAGCCGTGAACACAATGGCGATGAATTTAAAGTTTGCTGAAAGGAATTTAGAGGTATGGAACAAAATCACTATAATATTTTGACATTAGTTGTAAAGCGTTGTTCACATTGATCAAGTAATTTGATAAAGTTGTATAGTTACTTGACGTGTATGAACAGCAACATTTTTGTGTTTAGTCACGTTGTAGAATCAAGCAGCTTTGTACAATTCGATTTTTCTTGTGCAAGTAGTATCCCTGCCACTCGTTAATCAAAAACATATAATAAAAAACACATGAAGGAATATGGTGACATTTAATTGTGGTTTCAGTCACAGTCATATAATAAACACATATGAAATGAAATTATAGGTAGTTTTAATTAATGCCTTGTTTTTTAATCATAATATTAAATTATAAGTTTGAACGATTTTTGCTCAAGTGTAAAGTATTTAGTACTAAACTACTTGTTACTTGATTAAATTGCTTTATCAATGTGAACAAGTAAATTTCGATTTTTAGCCCAATTTCCTGGATCAAATTATTTACCCCGTCCGACCTTCAGACCGTCACCAAATTAGCAACGATTCTCCTCAGAGAATCATTACAACAAGCTAATTCATACTGATGATGACTACTTTGATGACTAGTCGAAATACGTATTTGTAAAATTACAAAATAACTTGATCTAGGATATTGGGGCAAAAATCGACATTTATTCGAAAAATCCTAGAGTTCTCAATAATAATTATAAAATGTGAACAAGGCTTAACAGGCAAATTTAATCAACGTAAATTTTAAACAATGTTTAATTTAAGAAAATAAAATTTAATAAATTGTATTTTCCAGTGCTTTGTAAATATTAATTTTGTACAAATAATATTTTTTTGCCAAGACAGTGAATAACTAATTATGAAGAACTTCAATACTTGTCTAGACAAATGACTAAACATCATCAGATATAATCCTACTGAAGTAGGTTTTACAATTATTTTTGCTTCACTTTCTTAAGGAAGTACGAGCACCAAGGCAACTTTTGATAAAAGGCTTGATTTTTTTTAAATACAAAGTTTAAATATGTCTAAACAAATTCCAAAAATTTGAAGGAGATTGTCCGATCATTTAAATAAATAATTAACTTTAAAGTTGAGCAATTTAACATTAGTCTTATGGGGTAACCTTCAAACATTGATACATTTCTGTATTTTTCTCGTAAAACTGTCGGTGAATATTTTTAAAAAACTTATGGATGAAAGTAAATATATTAGTGATAAATTTAATTCAAAAACATTTACACTTGCCCGACTAATTAAAGTGTATTAATTAAAAGAAAATTAAATGCCGCCACTAGCCAATGTTAAATGTATATCTATATATTGAAAAAAATCATATGGTTACTGCGTTCCCCTTACCGCGCTAGAGTCGATACCTATCCCCACCCCGCCTGGCGTTCGTACTTCCTTAAATGCTTCTTGGAATTAAAAATGTAAAGTGCAATTTAAAGTGTTAACAGCAGTTTACTCCATTGACTGAATTTTTTTGAGAAAACTGCCCATAAACATTAACCTGATTGACATAACCAAAAAACTACTAAAATTGCTTGACCAGAACAAAAAATTGAATTTTTGAAATCCAATAGCTAATTAATATATTTTCCATCCAGTTTCACAACACATGCGATATTTTTATAGGTAATGGCTGTACGACCCAGGATATTTAATCAGTCTTCTCTTATTGACAGAAAACTAATTTATCGAATACATTATAAAATAAAATCAATTAGTAATACTAACTCATTCTCAAACTCGTTCAAATCAAACAAAAGGAACTCATTAACTCTGTAAACATATTTTATTAACAAAAGAAAAATTATTTTGAGTTTTGTAGTTGTAAATAGTAAAAGAGTGTGATAATAACACTAATATACATTTAATTACAGAAAGTTTGAAAATTATTAACGTGAGAGACGCATAATAAGTAGAAATAATCACAAGAATTCAAACTTTTTTAAAGTGTTATTATTGAAATTTTGTAGCCTTATAAAATTATTTTAAAGACATTTGTGTACAATCTTGTTCTTCTCAACACTAATTGGATATATGATATTATAATAATTTTAGCATAACCACTGAATGTTGTCATGCTCGTATTATATGCTTTAAAGTTTATTCCAGAAAGCTTCTTATTTAATTTTGTGTATTAGAATAATATCTAATGCACATATAATATTGTCTGATACAGTACATAATTTAATAAGCAGCTTCTACCTTCATTAATAAACCTATTTTCCGATTCTCAAACATAAGCTTTGCATAAACCGATTTATGAATCAACAATGAATTTTATAGTTTTCTGAGTAAATGCATTAATTTTATAGTTTTCTGAGTAAATATTAGAGAGTTTTTTGTCCTCACAATGCTTTACGTAGTTTGACTTATATTGGGCCACGGTTCAATTGATATCAACAAAGAATTACGGGTGCTTTACCCTATTTTTATAATTTTAAGTTACTTTCCAACTACTAAAGTCATACTACAGCGGGTATATTCTATAAAACAACAGCACACAGCACTCCTAGGCAGTCACTCATTCAACTACTAACTGTGTCTGATGTTGCTTAACTTTGGTGATCAATTCAGATCTAAACAACAAAAACTAACTTCGAAAATATAGAATACTCATTTTTAACTTATAGAGAAATTTTTAATGTAAAAATATTTTTAATGTAAATTAACGAACACACATTTTACTCGTATAGTACCTCCAAAATATTTAAACTTACTGTAATTCTTATAATAATGGCCAACCACATTATGCTTTTTATATTTGATAAATTGATCAAAGGTTTTAGTCATAATTTATAATAAATAAAATACCTAAATAAGTTATAAATGATTCGATTCTTTACTCTGTGTATATTTTATAACTACATTTGTATGTACCTGATTGTATAGCCTTTCACAATGGATTGTGTACAAAGAAAAATTAATTTAGAAAATTATAAATGGTATACTTTTGTGTATAGGGTGATGAGTTTTTTGAAATACAAATAGTTCCAGGTTTAACTTGCTGCTCGGTTTGAAGCAGTACAGGTAAGTTCGTTAAGTATGATTACGTCTCACTGTAAATAATGTTAAGTTATAGATAGTTATTTGATACTAAGTTTAAATAAGAACTACCGCTTCAACCAGTGCAGAAATGGTTATAAGGCACATCTGACATTTCTCCTAATGATTTGAGATCTATATTATACATAAACCAATATAAGTCATGATAATCGCCTTTTTCTATATTAAGATGGTAAAGATAACAAATATTAGTATCGAAATGGATTAAGTTTTTTGAATGTTTATTGTTTAAATACTCAAAATATGGTTTTATATGAATGGCTGACCAATTTTTAAACATTTCATCACTAAATAAAATATTGTTATAAAAGTATAAAAAGTATTAAAGTAAAAAGTATAATAGATTGTTATATAATAATTTGTATTATATTATAATTATATTATGCCATTATTCGCTGAATTTAAAGAGAAATTTAGGCGAATCAATTTACGCAAATTGTTTCACAAAAATTTTGAAGCTTGAAATATTTTTTGAGTTTGAACTTTTGTAATATCTGTTATGGTTAAGAAGCTGTGTAATGGATTCATTGGACCCAATAGACCAATTTTGTTTATTCACGAATATAAAATATTCAAACGTTGTGAACCTAAGAAACAAACATTGAAAAAAATAAACTGTTTTCCGATATTGTTTTCCATGATTTTTTTCCAATTCTAACATTAACACCCTCTACAACATTACAAAAAGAAAAAGGTATTTCATTAAAGAAAATATATAAAATTGAAAACTATGATTGCAAACAATCAGACAATCATATTTACTTTATGATAGAAAGTTGTTGTTTTTGATCCTGAAAGCCAAGGAGAGAATAATATTGTATTTCTGCCGATTTCAATAGTCAACGATTTATGCCTCCAACGATTAAAAAATAAATTCAGCTCACACGATTCTCAATCCAACGATCAAAAGTTAGTGATTTATTATTCTGTTAATTTGTTTTTCGATAAAAAATGTGTTTAGTTTAACCCGCTTAGTAAATTCATATTGAAGTTAAAAATAATTCTTTCGCGTGAAATATTTTATATTATTAATTAACTAGTATCATTACCTAATTATATATCCATGACACTCCAATGATCTTACTCCTGACATGTTGTTTTTCATATCAAATACGCAGTTTATTACTTTTTCTACGAATATTTACATTTGAAAAATATTTACCTGAGGCAATCCCAATATACAGAGAAAAATATTATAAAATATGTATGCAATAAGAAAGGTGAACAAAACTCCCTACTTTTGAACTGTGGTAGTGAACAAGTAGTAAGTACTATGCTTCATTTTTTATTATTCTATATAAAAAAATTTGAAACAAAATGTGGCAGTTATGAGGGTTGGGATATTTAAAATACGATCAATAACTTTCGGTTCAAGTACATTTTTGATGTGTAACTCTTGATCTGCATGTATGAAAGTGATTTCATCAAATAGGACGGAATTAAATTTTTATTGTAGTTTTGATGAAATTTATTTATTGAATGAACACCTAAAAACCATCTTATTGTTCTACCACCGTGACTTCACTGGGACAACACACAATGCCTCTATATTCTTAGAGCTTTTAATTTACTTTTGTAGCCGTACTCGTATACTTCCGTACCGTCTATTTATTACACGATAAATATTGAAATTTTATTTCTGGATAAAAATGAATGGTAGACGATAGAATTCGAAATTTTTCAGAGCAAAAATAAATCGTAGTCGGGATTTAGTTTTTAATGAATGTTTTATTTAAACCATTTTCGGTGTTATAAAATTAAGCTGATGATTTATTTTTATGTATATTTGTTATCAAAAATTTTCTACGCTTTCATTTGACATCCAATTCGATATGATTGGTAACAAAATTATTTTGGACTCGCCAAATTTATTTTATTCTTATAAATTGTAGCCTTAAGCATTGTTCACATTGATCAAGTTATTGAGTTACATAGCAAGTAGTTTAGTTTCTTGACAGCCAGAAGTATGTAAATAGATACATTTAACTCGAGTGTTTAGTAAATTTAATCTAGTAGTTTAGTACAATACTATTTTTTGTGTACAAATGAAATAATATGTTTGACATTTAGTTGTTTTTCATGTCACAGAAATTATATTACATGACTGTGACTTTTAATAAATTACTTGTTACACGACTAAATTATTAAATTATAAATTCGAATGATTCTCGATTAAGTATTAAGTGTTTAGTACAAATCCACTTGTAACTTGACTAAATTACTTGGTCAATATGAACCAGGCTTAATGTCAAATCTTGCTATTAAATATATAAAAGAAAAGAAATAAATAAAAATTTATTTCGATTCTCTTGGTGAATACAAATGAGTTTCTATCAGAAAACACGCCAATTTTCATACACACTTGAACAATATAAAATGTGGCAGAAGATAATCATATGAAACAACCTAGCGGCTAAAATGTAATTATAGTTTTCTTTTTTTTTTTCATGATGTGACAATGATGAATTTACGTGTAGCACTTGTTTGAATTTTTTTCTATTACATTTTTAAAAATTGAATGTAGGGGGAATGGAAAATTGCTTACTACAAATAAACCATTTTATTTACATTATGAATGAGTTTAATATCCATATAATTTCATGGAAGGCAGAGTATTATAAATTATAAAAAATCTTAAAATTTCATATGAAAGATGGAAATAGCTTACGCATCGGGAAATTTATTTTCTAGTTTCGAATAAAATGTACTCTTCTTATTTATAAGAAATCGAGTACATTTATTAATCAACTGAGACTTTGATATAACGACAAACTTTGAAACTTTTGAATTCAATTTTTTGGAAATTTTATTTTCTTAAACCTATTTCTCTCGGTCCCACATAAGTAAACGCCATGTAGTATTCTCCATGCAGATTTTTCACTATTATAAAAAATCTGGTGGCATAACTTTGTATTAGTTCAAAATCTTCGCTAATTTGAAATTGGCACTTCCAAAATTTAAATGTATACAAGACAGTTTTCTGCTTATAAATAGTTAGCAATTAATTTATTATAATAATATATAATCTTTGAAAATTTCAATTCCAGTTTAACTAACAGCTGTTAGCCTATGTTTTAATACACTGATAACCTAGCAACCAAAAAAAAAAAAAAAATGTTTATTAAATATTTTCTACAAATATTCTAAAATTTTCTATTCAGCAGCGTCTTGATTGAGTTTTACATCACCAAATATAATTAAAAAAAACATTTGAATATTCGTTACGTAATGTTAAGAATCGGAGAAATTCATGAATAATGTAATTATTTTAATTTAATTCCAGCAATCGAAGTTTGTTGGTTGCAATTAACGATCGATTACATGTTTAAACTGTCAACATCGTGGATTTTCTGTGGCAATCTTTCTTTTTTATTTTTCTGTAGACAGGGAGTGTGTTTTTCTCCAACCAAATCATTGAAGTCACAATTCGTTTTACTATATCTACTATCTACATTCAAATATTCTGCTAAAATACAAATTAATCGAATACAAACTTCCATAATAATGACATTCCCGATGTAGTATGCAATATGCATAGCTAAGATAGAAAAACAGAATTGTAATTGAATAATATTGAAGAGTTTAATATGATCAACTATGATTTTAAAAGAAAAGCAAATAAAGAATCGTGAAATGCATGCACAATATAATTACTTGATTCAATAATCACCACAAATACAGACGATATTGTAATTTTCTCTGTTACACCTTGTAAATGATGGTCATGTACGGACTGGTAATGTGTATGCTGGTGCTTTCAATAACATCATCATCATCTCGGTAGAGGTATATTCTTTCACAAAGAAGAAAGACATGTAGAGTCCGAATGTATAAAGAAACAAACAAACCGTTCATTCGTAACCATTACATTTTGTTTGTTGTTATTTGACTGATTCGAATTCTATAGAACCTTCACCCATATATTTATCTATACTTTATTACAATACAAATACAATACAAGCCGCATTAGTATAGAACATACGATGTGTATATAAACTAACTTATCTTGACCAGATGTGCTGGTGTTTGTTTTAACGGGTATCAAAAAATTTGATCAAAACCTAACACCTTTTAAGTAAGTTTTCAACAATTGTAACAAGCATATGACTATATATAATATCATTCTCTTCTCGCACAAAACTCAAAATAATTATCCAAATAATTTGAAATTTGGTACGCAAAATATTGATATAAAATTGTATACAAATTATGTCTTATGAAAATATTTCAAATAAAAGTTGTAGAGTATAAAATTTTACACAAAAAAGGTTTTGTACCGTTTTACGCTATTATTAAAAATAACGGAGCCAGAAGGTCTAAAAGTTCTTACTCGTATGCACACTCAATTTACATGTACACAAAGTGTATGTGAAGTGTAAACATTTATTAGGGAAAACTTTTAGACGTTCTGTCTCCTTTTTTTTTAAATAGTTAAAAACGACGAAGAACAGTTTTTGTGTAAAATTTTTTGTTCTACACTTCTTAAATGAAAATTTATTTTCTAACTATTACCGTTTTGACCCAATTCTCGACCTTTTGAAATGGGTAAAAGGTGATGTTGTTCAGGGCTGATTCCTACCAGAACGTGGTTTCCATATTTCTCATACTATAATTTATCACTGAAAATTATTACTGCAATACAAAAAGAACTTTGACCTGCCGCAAGCTCATAGACTATTAGCACAAACGCAAAGATAGTAGCTTTGCAGGATTAAGGAAATACGATTTCTTGTGAGGCCCAGCTCGTGTAATCTTAATTTTGAAACACTGAACATATTATTTGTTAATATGTATGTGGTTCAATATAAATTTACAGACGTAAAAGATTATAAAAGAGTTGAATAGACGTTTGTTTCAAAACCTACACAAATGACTTTTGTACGAACCTTCTTCATATGAACACCAATACAATTTTGATATGAATGTGAGTGTATTCATTCGTTTACTACTTTTGATAATCACAGGGAAAACCTTTAGTTACTTACCACAACACTCATTCAAAGATGTACTATAGACGTCATTCTCTATTCACAATTAATTTTGGTATCAATATGTTGGAAATTGTTTGAAATGTTTGGGCTTATGTAAAAATACAATTTTTACTTTTTTGAATTAATAATTGATAGTTTATTTAAAAAATATGATTGACAAATAGAGTAAGGTGGAAAAAATATAATATTTTTAAGCATATTTGTATGGAATATTCCCACAGATTATCCTAAATATTTAAAAGAAATTTTGTGGCATATCTCAGTCACGTTCAGAAGCTTAGTACAATACCAAATACCTAAAATTTTAAGACAATTTTACCCTGTTTTTTGAAAAAATATAATAATTTTACAAGGAGTTCACAAAATTTATCGAATGATAGAAATTTAATGAAACTTCCCAGCACTACAATATATCTACAACTGACTGAAGTTTTCAAAAACTAGAGGATTTCTGAAAACTTTAACCTTCAAATGTTAAAAAAATTTATTTTTGTTTAGATATTATAAGCAATACAATTTCTAGCAAAGCAAAACTGGGCTATTAGTAGCTGTGTTATAGTAAAGGGAACATATTGTTGTTTAATATTTTACAATAAAAAAATACAATAAATTACTTGTTTAAAAGCTTGGTATCGAAAGCCAAATTTATATTGGTTTTTTGTTTATTTATTTACTGAAAATTGTTTATAATAGAGTCAATATGTCGACTATTATAAATAAATTCTACTTGAAGTGAGCATAATAAAAACTTCCTAGAATTTAAAAACATGAAAAATATTTTATATAAATGAATAAACGATATGACAGAAATGCTTGAATGTACTTAACACTTATTTTGATACGATTGAATAAATAAAATGGTGTAGTCCATGCTGAAATTTGTGTGGACTGACTAAATAAAAATATTTTATGCTCATATAAAAAGCGAAAATAAACTGGTTTGTAAATATCAAACCAGTTTATTCAATTTATTACTCAATACAACTTCCGACCGGCGTCGCAGAAATATTTAGTAATATGTAGCCAAAATACTTCTAAATATAGATGATAAAACTATTTATTCCAATAATATGTATGCTCGGCGTAAATAAATACACTAATAAAACTTTATAATTTATAACGAATTTTGAACGTTAAACACCCAAAAGACCCTAACATACGATAAACCGCGTCTTACTTGGTTTTTACCGGATCTAAAGATGTAGAATAGTTTTGAATAAAAATGATTGCACGTATCTCTAACCATTCGACCAATATACAGTGGTAAAATTACAATGCAGGGTTAAATCCAAAATGCTGCCTGGTTTTTGCATTTATGCGAAAACCAATTTCAAGCTTGTAAAGGCAATCGAAAATTTTGCGAGCTCCGATAAAAAAGTTCATTTATCTGAAATTTAATCATAATTAAGACTCAA
Organism: Chrysopa pallens; assembly: GCA_020423425.1. Taxonomy (NCBI): domain Eukaryota; kingdom Metazoa; phylum Arthropoda; class Insecta; order Neuroptera; family Chrysopidae; genus Chrysopa; species Chrysopa pallens. The sequence continues at coordinate 14,773,758 of CM035594.1, forward strand.
AGAAATATTTATGAACGATTATGGGCACCCATAATAATCGACTAAGGACTGAAAAAAGTAATTTTATAACACCCTTTACTAATTAAATAATCTGATTTAATCTAAAGATTGTCAGTTTTATTATACTTTCGGTTCTTATATAAAATCCCATCATTTTTTATCATAGCATTTACAAAGAAAATAATAACAATCATTAATAATACTTCGCTTGTCAGTTGATCTCTCTTGAGAAATTAATGTACAAGTTTTTAAAGTAATACACTTTTTAAAAAGTGTATTATATACTAAGAAGCACATAGCGTCCAAAGCAACAACATACATACCATCATCTCTATGATTCAAAAAATATATAATATATTTATTAAAAATGAAATGTAATAAAACTCTATATTAGTAACAATTCATTGTGATTTAATTTAAAAATATTTTCAAATCAATATTATATATATCATATATTGATTGAATTTTTGATTTATTGAATACACTTACCGAAAGAAAATTTGGTTCAGATGCATTTATCATATTTGTGAAAATTCAAACGATATTCTAGTATATTTGGCGTGATCTTTGCGCTATCTAGTGTTTTATTTTTAAATCATTGGGTGCATGAATATCTTACTACCATAAAAACAATTGACTAGTCATTGAGAAATATTTACAATAAAAATAATCAAATTATTTTGTCACGTATTTGTGTTATTTTAACTATTTTGACCTGATGGGAAGCAAAACTGTCCAAGAAAATCGTCAAGAATTATTACCATAAATTTATTTTTGGCAGTTTGAGCTTAATTATGCTCATTAAAAAAAATTATTCAGTAATAGATAAAATATGAACAGGATTATGATAAAAAACCATATTAGTTGTCGTATCTTCATATTTGATTTAAGTCATTCAACAAATCTTTCTGAGTATAACATCAGTATCTAGCTCAATAATTCTAATGAGTTTAGTTCACAGTGGTTCAAATCTTGGATTGTCTAACATAAATGCGTGTAAGCTTCTTTTGATTACATTGAAACCTAACTTCAACAGCATTATTAAAATTGGTCAGCTTTGTAAGTTTGTCCTCTTATGTTGGATATTTATCTTTTACAAGATTTTTTAAGTATCCGTATGTAAAATTTAAAATTTAACAGTCTACCAAGTTTTGTATTATTTTACTAACAGTTGCATTAAGCAGTATAGTTTCTGAATTTACAGCTTTAAAATATGTGGCAGATTAAATATTTCAATTTAAGGTTTCAAGTTCGTTATAAAACTTTAAAAAATTTGAATGGAAGTATGCCATGACGAAGAGTATTGCGAACAAAACTTTGGGTTCCTATATAAACAAATTTTATCAAATGACACGCTTGCTGAAAACTTATATATCATAAATTTTTCAAAAATTTCAAGATTTTTCATCATTCAGCTCATGAATATTAATAAATGACTGTCACGTTTTTAAACAGAATCCAAAAGCACTTCATACAATATTTTTTTTACTGATGAAATATTAATAAAAACAAATTCTGGGAAAAACCAAAAATACCGAACTGCCAATAAAAAATAAAACCAAATATTTACTATATCCGTAATTCATTTTTCCTAGCACCAAGGAAAAATATATTTGAATATCAAAATATTCAATTAAAAAATATATATTTTTTAAACAATATTTCAATTTGTTAATAAAGCTTTGTTACAAACAACAATATTTAACTATAAAAGTATGTTTTAAAATATTTATTGAAAAATCTATATACAATAGTTTTATTTACAAAATAAATATATATTTAGATTTATATCTTCAAGAACCATAGATATTCTAACCAATTTTTTATGATAGAAATAGAATTCCGTACATTTCAAGTAAAACATGTGACTCAAAAATATTGATGGTTATAACAATTCTATGAGAATTATGTTCACAGAAAGAAACACCTTATTAGTCCGTTTACGGCTATTTATCTTTAGTACTATGAAACTGTCTTCAATATAAGTAAAAAACGAACAGATCTGAAATTTTAGCGTATTTTATGTCTAAAGGGTTAATTAATCCATCCATCTCTTTAAACACATCTCTTAAATATTAATCTAATAAGATTATCTATCAAGCAAAGCTTATTTCATGGAAATTATATTCATTTTTCATTCTTTTCTTTAAAGTTTTTCGTCATAAGAAAACAACTTTATAATTTTATTTATATTAAGTTTTATTGTTATTTTAATAGAAAGATTATTAAATAACAAATTTAAAAGCATTTTGTCATATGCGTGATAAATTAGTGGCCGTTGTCCGAAAACCAGAAATTAGCAACTTGTAGTTGAAAAATGGATTATTCATTTTGTCATGTGTGGTTTAATATATTTTTTACTAAATGACGTTCCCATTACAATACAAAAATTTTCGGAAATTTAAATCTTGTTGGTGTTATCGGAGCCCGTTCTTTATAAGGAAACGATCTACTTTACAGAAGAGAAAAACTTTTGCACTAATCATTACGACGTTACCTGTGATATTTTGGCTTTTTAAGAAAATCTGGAGGTGAATTGTAGAAAAAACAATCAAGCCCTATTGTATTAATAAATATGGTGTAATTTATGGTGTTTTTCGAACCGCACATAAAACATATGTGTTTAAACCCACCGATTTTCTACGTATTAGATAGCGAACATCAAAAGTAACACAAATACATAATTGCTGTAATTAATCAAACGAATAAAAGAATCGACAATGGACTGCTTGTAATTCACTTTATATAGATGTAATTATGAAATGTTGCTTAGCGATAAACGAATTGAACTAAACGCTCAAGTATAGTACGGAAGCCTGCTTGTTAAGTATCTTTTTTTAGCAAAAATATTAAAATCGTAGATAGTTGATAGAGAAACAAAAGCGGAAATTTAATACGGAAACAATTACATACCTGATGTGCTGCTACAGACTTTAGGTCAGCAATATCATCTCCGGAGTCCGTACTTATTGCTGTGGTGTTGTCAGTATTCATTGGTAATGTTGCTAGTACTGCTAACTCTCGTGAGACCAATACCAGTGTCTGAAAGCATAAAATATACCATTTTATAATCTTACATTTAGTTTATATGTGTATTTTATAGATACAGGTACACAAGAAATTCACACAGAATGTCATGTGATATTCTATCGTTACATGAATACATTTTCATGGTTTTGGTAGGTAATTTTTGAAAGTTCTTAATTAGTCTAGCAGGAATCAGCGCATGAGTACCAAAAACTATTCCACCTCAATTTTTTTATGCGATGCTCTTCAAATTGCCCTCTTAATGATATAAATGCATGTTGCCATGGCGCAACCCGGTGCCATATTGTTTAAACCGAAATTGTTTAAACAATTGCAAGGAATTGTTATTTTTCAACCGGACAAATTTTTTTTATATTCTTTATTGAAATACCAATAAAAAAGGTCCTGTAACTTTTAACGATAAAGTTAATATTTTTAAAGATATGAATTTTTAAAGGTTCGAAAAATCTCAAATTTGGGTACTTTCGACCCATGAAAAATATATTTAAAAAAAACATAATGTCTAAGTAATATTTTTTTTTTAATTCTCTATACAATTGTTAATAATATTGTAAAAAGAGATTTGAAAAAAATTCATTGGTTATATCTTTTTTAAAATTGTTAATAAGTATGCGTCGCTTACCTTTAAATCGCTGTTTCTCTCTGACTCATGATTTTTTAAGTATCGCTGTCTCTCTCTGACTCATTGGTTTATAGTTAAAAATATTTATTAATATTTAACAAATCATTTATTAGAGACCACTTTTTAGTCCTTAATAAATATTTCTGTGCGGATTTGAAAATTTAAAAAAATGGCCTAATCTTCAGAATTTTCGAATATGGTTTAGTTGTTAATCGTTATTAAACCAAATAAAATTTTTTACATGGGTTTATATAAATAATAAATAATATGATACTTAAGGTCAAAACAGTATATCTTAGAAAATAAGTTTGATAATTTAACCTATAGCGAAAATTAAGGCTAGATTTCTTATCCATGTGTACGAAAACTGCATCATCTATTGCCATCTCGATATATGGTTGAATATCAATGATTGAAGTACTATTAATCAAAAGGATTCATAAAATAATATGAACAAATATTACAATAATATATCATGTATTTAAGTTCTTATTAGCTAAATTTGAGCTAAAATTGAGGAAAACTTAAAAGTTTTTAAAGAAAAATGGGTCAATCAAAAGTTGTCTTTTTTTGGTGAGTAAATCTTTTATGCTTCAAAAGTTGGAAACATTTGACCGAATGGACCGAATTTTCTAATTCACGAACTTAAATTCTATCTTTGTGACGAAAATACGTCACCAAAATTTCGCCACGTCTTGTCATCACACTTTGATTTTGAGTTGTCTTGACAAAGGGCGGCGGACAGAAAGATACACAGGCAGACAAATAGACGGAATAGGCTTATTAGGTGATTCTATGAACATATACTAAAATTATGTTTGTACAATCAATATTTTGTAGAATTAGAAACTTTAGACTAAAATTTATACATTAATTATATGTTATCTAACATATACTATACATATTATGAGTATAATAAAATGAACATCTGAAACACACTGTATGTGTGTATACAGAAAACAAACCAATACATATTTCAACTACCAACTGCAATCACTTACAGTAATGAGTTTCCTTCAGTGATACAATATTGCTTACTAGGTTTAGTACAAATCAAATTATTGACTTTTATTTATTTGTATTTATGTAAAAGGAAAACTTATGGGAAAGTTTTTCTTCTTCAAATAGTATGTGTATGTATGTATATATATATGCATTTACATTTATTTATTGAGTGGATTTAATAGACTATATAGTACCATATGTATGTATACACTTTTGTGGATAATTTCTTCTTTTGCTTTATCATTTTCTTTGATAATATTAATCGATAAGAACTTTCATTATATGGTATTAGTAGTAATCAAACTATATACTTGTACAAAATCTTCGGATATTGAATGTGTGTTTTTACGGAAAACCAATTTTATTATTTGTTTTTTACGCATATCTTCTTTATGTATTATTTTGAAAGTGCAGTTTTAACTGTGAATATTATTATCTAATTACTTAATTATATATATATATATATATATATATATATATATATATATATATATATATATATATATATATATATATATATATATATATATATATATATATATATATATGTAATTATGTTTAATGATTGTCCCATATAGGATGTTCTCCTCTTTCAATAATTACATGCAATACGCACTCGTTTCGGAGCAAATGACATTCGCAAATATTCCTATAATATGATGTTTTAATTTTAAGAAGTAACCTAATTGTAAAGAAACTGCGTTCGGAATGGGCGTTCGATTTTTCGATTACTTTATTTAAATTAAGCAATATTTTTACAGTTAACAAAAAATTCTTGACTAAAAACCAACTATGCTATCTCGCCTCTTTCTATTGAAACATCATATTAGTATATATAGTACATAAATCTGAAACGAAAATTTCCGAACGTCATTTTCTCCGAAACAGTTGAGCATTGTATGTTATTTATTGAATATTTATTGAAAGGGAAGCACCCCGTATAGGGGCACAATAATTAAACGTAATCTCATTCCAAAATAATATTACCAAGGTCGTGGCCACCCCTTGTAATTTATAAATGTTACAGTCAAAGCATTTACTATGATATAAATATTATTAGCATTTACTAATGTTAAATATATAGACAAGTTTTTAACTTGGCAAATATACAAAAGAAAATTTCTCGGTTTCAATTCGAAATTATAGATAAAATATGAAGATTCCTCTTGCGCCACTGATCTTATGGCAGAAAAATTTTATAACAGATATAGAAATTAATATTTTTGTTTTGAGTGCTATATGTTTTTACTTATTCTGAAAACATGTTTTCATACAGTTCCACGTTTTTTGTCCAATTCTGTTCTTATAAAGACAGTCTTGAATTTTGTGCTAACTCGTAATCTAAACGGTCTAAAGAATTTTTACACATGTGGACTGGATATTGAGAATCTTTTATGAATACTTATTAAAATTAAAGTCCAAACAATGATACTGAATCATATGTCCAGTATCTAATCAATTAACTCTAGTTATTATCTACACTACATTTAATATTTACATTTGATGCTTACTTGTTTATGTTATTCGTGTTGAGTAAAACATGATGAATATGCAAATTTTCTTTGACTCTCCGTTTTTATTTGTTTTTTTTTTCACAGATTCTCTTTACATTTATTATTATTTATTTGAACTGTTTACTATTTCAGCTCGAAAGAAAGAAAAACAGAAAATATATAACAACAACAAAATCGTATATAATTCTGACAACAAAACAGTTGTAGAGTAATAATAATTAAAGTACAACAATATAAAAAGTTTTTTTTTTAAGATTTGTTATTCTTGTTGTGTAAGTTTTTACTTGAATATTATAAGCAGCAGTAGCAGCAGCTAACAAGTAGACTTGTTATTGTTATTTAGAAAAGATTGTTAGTAGTAAATTTGTTGTAAAAACTAGTTATAACTTAAGGTAAAAATATAACAATAATATAACAATACAGAAGTTACACATAGATAGCAATAAATAATACAACTTATATAGATATCATTTAGTTTAAGGTCTATCAAGCTAACTGAACACATATAATGCAAATAAAGAATTAAAAATACATTTTCAGTTCCCGACGTATTACGAATATTTTAAAACAGCCAATTTAGTACCAATTAGCCAATTTAGAACAAAAAACACTTTCAAATTTGTCAAATTTTTCAAGAAATAATTCCAATTTGATTTGATATAACAACCTTCGTCGAATTACTTCGAAGTTTAGCGACCTCATTTGCTATTTGAAATCATTCCGTAGTTTTATATTTTTAGAACTATATAAAATGCATTTCAATTTTTATTTAATTATTATATAAATTGAATTCTTAAAGGTTAAATTTCCCAAAATCCTTTAATATTGCTTGCTTAGGCCAGAAAATTTATCATTTTAACTTCAGTAGTTTTGATATTGCGAATCAGTCACGCAACAAAAGTAAACATTTTTATAATACCATAGCGGTACTTAATAATACTGCGTCTTATTTCGTAAGACTACCACCAAATTTTTTTTGCCTCTCCATCCTAACCATTTGTTTATTTGTCATCATGATACCGAAGAGAGAAAAGATTGTATAAGCTTATAAGGTTGGTGAATTATCAAAATAGAGTATAAGATTCCACAGATTCCCTACACATTTTTTCAGTTGTAATTGATAGCAGAATTTTAATATACACATCTTTTCCATTCGACATTTTTTCATAAACCGTTCAGGTTCACAAGAATATCAGCCTAGACATCAATTAATAAACAAATCTTTTTGTCTATCAGTAATTATGTACGATTAAATTTATGGCAAATAATTCTAATATAGTGAAAATTACGATAAAATCTTTTAAGCTCAATTCCTTTAATACTTAAATCAGAGAAAAGTTTATAGAATCTTAAAAAAATTAATTATCAAATCATTGATAGTGAAAAGTCCGAAGTTTCGAAAACTATATTTCCATTTTATTTCCATTTAGTTTGTGTGTGGAGTTCTTGTGTACATAGAAATGGCAAAATGATAACCAATAGAAACACGTATTTATAGAATAAATAATGATGAAAATTAGTACCAAAATCATTAATTATTCAATTATTTTGTGTTCGTAAAATTGGTTCACTAACTGGTGAAGGAAGGTTAGCAAGCATACCCATAGTTAGTTATAAATAAACTTACAATTACAACCTTTATATTACCATGATCAATTATTTACAGGGTTCATATAAATAGTCTACAATTTGTATGTGTTTAGTTTCAAATTAGGTACGTACTTTATTTTCAACCGAAAGGGAATAGATTTTTATTTTAACCTATAACCCATTTTCTTTCGGGTTAATAACAACAATTTGGGCACTAGTATTCTGATGATTAGTTTAATTTTCAATCTCTTAGATATAATGTAGCAGAAAACCAACAAGTTCGCCTTTTTTGTAAAACATTATACAGTTGCTACGAGCATTATGCGGGAAATATTTTCTTAGACTAATATACATCACAAAAAATTTTGGAAGGACACAAGAAACTTTTTGATATGTCTTTACCAAATTTCATAACATTCCTTTGTATAATTTACTCTATTTTCCAAATTACCAGTATAAACTAATTATTGTGTTTTTAAATATTCCTCTTTTATCTTGCAGAAGAAATTCGAATGTCTGTAAAAGAAAAAAATAAAACAGTTTTCTAAGAAAAAAAAGAAAAAAAGTTTGCTACCAACTTAACACCCAATATGTAGAAAATTTCAATTATAGAGAGATAAATATCGATATTATCAACAAACGGATATCTGATTTTGAGTGAAAAAGATGAAATTGCCCAGTTACTGATCAATATTTGATTAAAAAATTATTCGGATACCATTCGGATTGTTAATAATAACTTTCAGGACCGACTTGACAGTATCCAGGCAGTCAAAGTATTGCCCAAATTACATGCATCTACTATATTAGTGATCTGTTTTGCGTGTTGTTCATTAAAAAAATAGTTATTATTCTATGTACAACAAATTGTGTTGACCTTTTTATTTATGTTCTCGTTTTAACACGGACGAGAGAAAAGATTCTAAAAGATGGTCTCTAGAACTGTATAGGTATAGTAGTAAGCATAGAGAGTATGTGTTTTAATAATATAATAAAAGTATATTTCTCCAGAGATGAATAAATTTTGTTTTATATTAGAATGAAAGAAAAATATAAAAGGTATAGTGAGTTTGTCAAGTGTGTATTTTCAACATTTAACAAAATATGTTTTCAGTTATTTTCACATAACCGATTAGGGCTAGCGCACACCGTAAAATTTTAAGATTAATAGAATCTGATGGTCAACGCACACAATCGGATAGTTCTATAAAAAATTCTTATAAGTAAATCTGATCATATATCAGACAAAAATATTAAGCACGCGCACATCATCGGATATCATTGGATACGTACAATGAACCACAATGAACCAATTAAATTTAAAATATTTTAAATTTACTAATTACTTTTTTAACTAACAGATGGCCTACTTCAAATAACATTGTAAGATATTCTTATAAGAAATTATAACGCTGAGCGCACATGATAAGATTTTCTGATCAGAAAATCTGATGTCTTATGAAGAATTCTTACCGTGTACGATATCTCATATAAAATACATGTTAAGAGTTACATCAAAGTTTCTGATCAGAAATTCTGATCTGAAAATCGGATGGTGTGCTCTGGGCCTTAATGTAAAGTCAGAAAATTAATATAGCATTCAAATATTTGTTCTATAATTTTTATAATTATAAATAATCAATTATTTAATATAAAATTCATCATAAAATCTTATTATTTTTGATGAATTTTTAATTCGTGTTACATTAAGATTATATTTTTATTTCAAGAAACTCTGAAATCATCAATTCAAATTTTTATTATATGTTTTAATAATATATTAATGCGGATCTCAAAAATTTAAGAGTAGTAAATTTAGGGTTGATGGCACCATAGACCCTGTTTAATATGTCGCTTTTTTAGCTTTGAGAAGAAGTGATTATTAAAATTTTTCTGCCTGTAAAATTATACCACGCGTGCCTTAGACCTCATGGTCCTTAATCTGCCACATGTGTTATCTTTTTTGGAAAATATCTACTTTCTTGCATTGAGTATTATTTAAATAAACATTTCAAATAAACCTTTTCATAAAAAATTTCGATTTATTTTTGTTTCAAACAGAATTTCAAAAATCTAATGTAGAAAATATTTTCTATCATTGTCAAACTTATAATTAGTAGTAATGAACCTTAAAATGAAAAGATCGTTTTTGATAAGTATAATACATGTTTTTTAGTATGTATACCAAGCAAGAAGCAATGGAAATACTTGTCTAACAATCTTATATACAAATGGAATTAATAGAAGCGTGTTAAATAACTATTGAATTACTCAACATAAAAGGTAATTAAAGGTAATAATTCCATAATGAATGTTTTTCAGACCTTTTTAATGTGTATATTTATTTATGACTTTTGTCTCTTTCATATTAGAATAAATATTGTAATGTTTGTATTTATATAAGTAAATCATACGGTTTGTTGTCAAAGAGATGCTATTTTTTTTATAGAACATGCAAACAAGAACAACAAACAACAATTTTAGGTTCTCGAACAAACATAAAAGGCTTTTGTTATTATAATAATTTAGCATTAACTTACATTTAATATATCACTTGTGCTTTCTACAGACTATCATTACCCGGTATCCAAAAAATATGTTGACTTAAATATACGTGCGTATGATAACAACATTGGATTATTTTTTATAAGGGTGAAACACAGTCTCCAAAATATAAGAAAATATTAAAGATGTTACAGAAAGTATTGTCGCAAAAAAATGCTTAAAGCTGGTATAAAAACTTTAATGAAGTAGGTAGAAGTCCTACACCAAATACCCGGTATTCCGCCATGCCGAATACCGGATGTGTAAAAATTTCATGTCACGGATTTTCTTCACCAAATACCGGGTTTCTTATCTGGTATCCCAAATGTCCCACAACAAATACGTGATATCTGATCACGTATTCTTTATCATTTATGATAAAGAAGGTCGCATGGACAGACAGCTTTCTTATGTTATCGGGTCGTAGTACTAAAAATTTCTTCTGACCAGCCAAAGTTAGAAAATAAAGAAAATTTTAGTGTGTTATGCATCGTGTTGCTAATCACTGCAAGAGTACGAACATAGGAACCAAAATAGGAAGTTTTTATATCTCTGGCATACACAGCATTGATAGTTTGAGACCATTTTACCAAATGTATTGTTTCGAAAGAAAATTTTCATTATTTTTTATACACTGCATTATAGAGAAGTTCATTCAAGCTAATGTTAACTAACAAGTGACATTATAAATTATAATATTGTTTGTTTTATTATTTATCCACACACGTATCTTAACTATCTATTTAGTGTTTAATATGATGCAATTTATTAACTTATTATGTTTTGAAATTATATTTATAATACTGTTTCTTATGTCTACCGAAAATTATTCTGTAAACAATCTATACAAGGTGTTCAAAAACTTAATCTGGAATAGTTAGCTACCAATAAAATATTATTTATACAAGATGAGACGATATATAATTAAATAAATAATAAATACATTAGGTCATACAGTTATGAAAAGTTTATTATTGCCTAAATGAGAATGCAATTTTTGAAATGTATTCCTGTATTTTTTGTTTCAAAATCCTGAGAGCAAAACTTGCTTTGATTTTAATAAGAATTTTTGATATTTTTTAAATATATAAATCAATTTCCTGCTGGATTTCCTTTTTAATCGAAAATGATAATGAAAAAAGTACTTAAGAAATATCAATAACTCTTAAATACTCAATTGTTTCAACTTAAATAAATCTGCTTAAAATTTCATTACATCTGAATAAATATTATCTTTTCTTATAAAATTTATTCTTTCGAACCGATTTCATTTTTTACAAAGGGCTCTAGGTCCATACCATGATTTTCAAAATGTTTCAATAGAAAGTCTAGTTCTTAGAAACGTGAATTATACGTATTGTATTCACAAATTTATACCTAAATATTAATTTGCATTTCAACAAAAATTCAATATATAAATTGCATGTTCTCAAAATAAAATATTTTTTTTTATATTTATCGTAATTATAATAATTTTTTTTTAAAGATATAACAATGACTTGAAATTGAAAATAGAAACATTATGATAATTTTCGTGGGTGAGGTTTTTAACCTTTTCATTACTTTTATTTTAATCAAATGAAATCATAAAATTAAAATTATTTTTGTGATAATTATAGATGCTATATTTGTCTATACTGATACCAGACATACACACGAGTCTAGAGCTCGTAAGGCTGCACATTTTTAAAAGTATTAAGAAAATTTAAATAAAGATGTGTCAAAAAACAGGTAACATAAAGTACATTATCGGGAACAAAAAATTTGTCTCGATTTTTCAAAAATATTTTGTCTCCGATTTCGATAAAATTATGTATATAAGAGTAATTTGACTTGTAGATTTCGAATCGTTATCTCGAAAAATATCTATCCAATCGTAAAATAAGTGTTACTTTTTGTTTAATTCAATTACCCTAGAATACCTTAGAGAATAAACAATTTTTTGGCGATTTTTATGGAATTATCAAGAATCACAAAAACAACATAGTATGAATGCTTTTTATTATAGCCAATAAATGCACGAAATAACTAATTGTGATACAAATGTATTTCATATCAATATCTTAATACTATGTACTAACTTTAATTATAAATTCATAATGAGCTCAAGTCAAGAACCCTAAAAAAAAATCATTATTCCTTACTGCCGTCAATCAGTCGCAAAGGACAAAATTTCTTTACACTGCCTTTAAAACATTTCTGCAGAAAACCGCAAGTTCTCATAGATAGAAGCATAGTTCTCATTTTTTGAAAAAATTGGATTCAAAATGCTATACTTCCCAGTTAAATTAGCAGAAAGGGAAATCCACAACTCTTATGGGTGGTAAATCTTATAGGCGGTATTAATTCACCAATTCAATTGTTAATAATCTTTTTATGTTATACATCTATTATTTATGATAAAACTCAAAGGTGTGAGACCACTTGGAGATGCACAGATCACCCACGTGCTGCGCTGCTCCAATTACAATAATTTATCTACTTATAGTTTAAAAATACATGGAATTAATAAATCATTTTAGTATAAAATTTAATAATTGAATTAATGTTATATATTCTAATAATATAGAAAACAAATTTAGAATTAGTTCAAACTTTAGACGTCATTTATTTACCATACATACAAATATAGAATAGAGACTATAATAATAATAATCAATGAACCACAACTGTCTCATATACGATTATCCAATGACTGCTCTCTATGAAATCAGATTACCTATTTATATCAGAATAGATATTATTATAGTTGGATTCGACTTTCGAGGTAGCACGGAGATTTAGGTAGGGTAAATTAATAACCATTTAATTATTTTATTTTTAAACATTTAACTACATTTTATAAATAATTCCATCATGTTAATGATATAACATTTTTTGGCTCAAAAACTCCATAGGCCGATGCTTACATCTACGATAAATAGCAATTGAGTTTTTTAACTCCAAGGTTCACGTAAGGGCAAAAGACCGATAAATTCATACATATAAGAGAACTCAATATTACATTTAAAGTTTTATAATCGAATTAACAAAAGGATTGAGAAACTGTATTCCCATACATGCTTCCTACCTCAAAAAATTTAATGACAGGCATAAAGTTACAATATCGATTATTAAGTAAAACACAAAACCCACTTCAATATAGTTATAAAAGAAACACCAAAGAACTAAAATTCCGCGACCAAGAAAATACTTGCGTAAGAAAAATAAATATGTAGTATGAAAAATATAACTTTTAACGAGTATTTTAAAAAAATCGCAAATAAAAAAATCCACCCGGCTTCCCTATGACAAAATGTTTTGACTTCGATCGTAAATAGTTTGTTGCTCAAAAGCGGAATTTTCAAAATTATTTAATTTTATTTAAACAATCATTTACATGAATCAAAACGTTATAGTTGAAAAAAGAAAAAAATAGGATTAAAAAATTTCCATCCAAAAATTGGTCCAGTAAATTCTGATTTGTATATTATTTGTGCTATACTCATTTGAAATATTAGTTAATATTATTTGAAACCATTTTACTTACCATAACGAAAAAACCTCAAAAGTTTTCTTTAACATCATATATTGAATGTTAAAACTACATTCAAAATTCTTCATGAATGTTAACCGTGTGGAACGAATAACTATGAAAATAAAAGTTTTTAAAATAATAGCTGTTTCTTCTATAAGAATAAAATAAAGAAAGGTCGTAGAATAATGCTTTAACCATAGTAAACAAAAAACATAATTACTATATAAAAATATAATAATATTTTTCTTGATTAAAAAACGGTATATAAAGAACTTGATAAAAGGGATAAAAATAAGTAAAGAGAATTTAAACAAACATATTTTTCAATTATTTTTATACATACAAACAGACATACTTCATTTATAATCCATATATAAGTGTAACAATTGGTGTTAATAGTATCAAGGAACAGAAAACTTTTCAATTATTCAGACACAAATAAACTTCTTTTTTTTTGTTTTTTAAATATAACTACAGTTTAGTTTAGAGATTATATTTGTTTTAACAATGACTTACTTCATTTTTCATTCACCAATTCTTGTTACCGTTAATTAGAATTTCTAATGAAGGTGATAATTTATAATGTTTATAATAGTATATTTTTTGAACTATTCATTCATGATAATTATCTTAACAAAAAGCATTTACATTACAGGCTACAAAATAAAGAGCGGAGTTCCATGATTATTCAAAAACTAATGATTTTAGAGAAAAAAACGTGAAACTATAGTGACAAATTATTTCATATCGGTGGTAGTAGTAGTCAGTTCGTTATTCTGACTTTTTTTTTATCGACTCTAATCAGGTCTAATCCTCTCATCTTTCTCCACCTTCTAGTATGCGCATTCTATTTAGCTTCATGATCACTAAATAATCAACAAGACTAGACCAATAGTGCTTGGACGAGCTCAAAATTTATTCAGCATGAGCATACCAAGACTAATCTCGGTACGGTTACCTTGCTATTTAAGAATCAATCTTGCAGATCATTAGCTTTTACTCAATTGAAAGGAATAAGACTTGAGTTGAGTGAAAAAAGGTAAGAATTAGAAAAATAAGTTTCAAATAAAAATACCCGAGCATAAAACTTTAGTTAAAAAAGGTACTTTATCTGTTTTGGTTATTTTTAAAAATAACGGTAATGTTTGCTACTTTTTTTGGCTCAATTAAATACTTTTTTATGTATAAAATAACTAGTTGAACCAATTTCTGAGAAGTATTGACTGAAGCCCGTCCTTTTAACAAAGATAACAAAACGCCTCTTTAATTTTTTGAATCTCGAATTCCTCCGTGATTTGATCCTTGATGATGGGAGGGCGTTACCTTTACTCCTTCAAAGTTCGGACCGAACTTATGATCAAATCGTATCACCCTGTAGTATATTGAGCACTAAATGTTCCTTAAGTTCATATTTAACCATAAAACCCTAATAGGCGGCTTTATTTTTCCAAATTTAGGTTAATGTGCAGGGCTAACATTGCGTCTGGTCATCATCTGGTACGCCTGAGAACAACCATCTGTATTCCTTCATATTGAACAATCGATGCAGTTTACGCCCATTCTTTGAAACATAAACTAAAATAATTTAAGCTAAAATTGCTTTAATTTAAGCAATTTTACGATGATACATATTTCGATTCTACCTTTGGATCGAAATTGTGAAAAAACATTTTGCATATAATCACCACACATTAAATGCCAATCATACTTGACCGCTATTGTAAACATTAGTTATTTTCATAATTTCCTTTAAAGAGTTTAATGAAAAAAATTCTCATGCGAACGAAATGTAACTCATAAATTTAATTTGCATGTTTGAAAACAACTCACGCAAATAAAAATTTTATTAAATATGTATTTACTAAAATTAATATGTATATTATTATTATAACGAAAAATTTTAATAAAAATCAGTTGTTTGCATAACATTCCAAATAAACTATTTTTAATAAATATTATTACAGTTGTTATGTTTAGGCATAAATTTGAACATTTGAAGTACTAGTAATTATTAGTTTCAATAACCCCGAAAATTAAATATTCAATTTTTCGTTCGTTATAAAATAACGGCCTTTAAAAAGATTTCTCATTCAAAAGTATATTAATTCTGAGTTTTATTATCGAAGGACAGTTGTGGAAAATAATATCATAACCGGTTTATGTAATATGTATCGATCGTGTCAACCACCTTGGTCCATATCAAACAGAAACGCCTCAAAAATAACCACGTACTGTCATTTAATTCATCAAGTAACCACTTTGATTTTATTTTTTTCAGTTGATAATGATGGCCCCCAACATGTAATCCAATCCAAAACGAATCAGTGATATCTACCTGGTGGTTTACCTCACTAGCGTGTTTTAGCTGTATTACATTCAGTAGGCCTCTTCATCCTCGCCTATTACTGAGTGTTGTATCATTTCATACCGATCGTGATTACGTATAGAAGATGTTTTTCTCAACCTATACGCTCTCAAGAAGGTTTTTCATCAAAATTTGCTGTGATGTAATCCAACACTGACGGACGATCACCAAGTGGACAAGTTATTGTTTTATTTTTGTATTTTATTATGGAACCACCATCCATTTTATATTCAAAATGTGGCAACAAAAACCCATTAAGGAAGTACGAGCGCCAGGCGGGGTGGGGATAGGTATCGACTCTAGCGCGGTAAGGGGAACGCAGTAACCATATGATTTTTTTCAATATATAGATATACATTTAACATTGGCTAGTGGCGGCATTTATTTTTCTTTTTATTAATACACTTTAATTAGTCGGGCAAGTGTAAATGTTTTTGAATTAAATTTATCACTAATATATTTACTTTCATCCATAAGTTTTTTAAAAATATTCACCGACAGTTTTACGAGAAAAATACAGAAATGTATCAATGTTTGAAGGTTACCCCATAAGACCAATGTTAAATTGCTCAAGTTTAAAGTTAATTATTTATTTAAATGATCGGGCAATCTCCTTCAAATTTTTGGAATTTGTTTAGACATATTTAAACTTTGTATTAAAAAAAAATCAAGCCTTTTATCAAAAGTTGCCTTGGTGCTCGTACTTCCTTAAGTGATACAACATAATATATTATCAGTCAAATTTTTAGGTTAAAAATTACGGTTTATAACATTGATAAAGATAATAAAAAATTCCACTACTTTTGGAAACATAATTAAGGTTTATGCAGTAACTTGCCAAATAAACTGAATGATTATGTTTATCAAGAATAAGTATATTAATAATCAAAAAAAATAAAATAAAATAAAAATAAAAAAAGCTTACATCTTCATGAATATTAATAGTTCTATATGAGTTATGATTATTATTTTATACATAATAAATTTCATATGACAGTTTTGTTCTGTGAAATTGAATGTGTAATTTGAGATGATTTATTAACTAACATCTTCTTTTCTCCATCATCTTTAAACAGAAATTTAATTATTTTATGATAGTAGCAAGTAATCGTGTAATATGTTTAAGAAAACTAGAACATTGTGAAAAGAAAAATGATTGACATCAATAATAAACAGCTAAACATTGTATATGTTACTGTAAGATCACGTTAATCGTATTTTTAAGAAAACACGACGAGTTTCACTAAAAAGCCGCTGTTTTATATACTATCTGACTGATTATTTAGGCAATTATTTAGAGTTAACAAAGAAGCAATTTAAGCCCAAAACAAATCGTCTAATTACGATTAAACTCTTAACTTGACGATTAACGGTGATATAGCACGGCTCTATTCGTATTTGTCTTTACATTCACCCTATGGTTGAAGCTGGCGTCTTTTAGGGTCTACGTATTTCTTTCATTTCGGTACAGCTTAATTATTAGAGAGAACAACTAAAACAAAAAGCAGACCCGTCTTACTTCTATCCTAAATACTAAATTCCTTAACCAATCATTGAAGAAGCTTCTAAATCACACACCCGTGCAAACACCAACCAAAATATCTTCTGGATATTTAAATCACAGAGTGTGGTTGTAAGATCATATAATCATATTTTTAAATATTTGTCTGGTATCATTAATTTAGAAATAATCATCGCATTTTCGCGAAATCAGTATATATTGTTATAAGATTAAGGAAAACTAACTGGCTCGGTGGTGAAGTCAGTAATTGCACTAATACCGTCTCCGACTATTTATACAGGAGGTCGCGGGTTCAAATCCAGACCGCGGCATTTTGATAAACTATAATGAATATAAAATAATGGGCGGTTGATTGATCACACAATATGTAAATAATTGCCACCTTGTGTTAAAAGGCAACTTTACCTTCCGGTGATATTTAGTGTGGTAAAGAAGAGTACAAAAGGTCTAGATACTAGGACAGAGGTTGCGATTTCCCTCTTAAAACACTCAAGTAAATCTACAGCACTACTGCACACTTATCTGTTCTTACGCCGACATATATTTGTTGTTATATATAAATAATTTATCCAAAACATTTTGTATACTGTTTAAATGAAAAACATGTACAAAAAAATACATAATAACGACGCAACTGATGCACTTAATTATTTATATTTTGTAATGGTTTAAGAAACAGATTACTTGAATTTTTACTTGAAGACATTTTGATTGTCGAAATAAAGAAATAGGGGGAACTAAGACAGCTTCTAATGCAGATTAAAGATTTTATTCACTTCAACTTGACGATGAATTTTTCATTATGTTAACAATAATAATAATGAATTTTAAAATATTCATCGCTTTGAAGAGAAGAAAATCTTGATGTATGATCAATAAACTGAAGCATGCAAAAGAAATGACCTCTAATATTTTTTTATATTACGTTCCAGTTGTACGAGAAATACTTTCATCCCCCCCCATTTATTTATTTAAGCCCCTCGTTAAAGTTTAAACACTTTTTCGGTTTTTTTTTTGTTTTTCAAATCTTCTACCTGTATAGTAGTTGTTTTATAATCGGGATATATGCCTGAGTAAGTGAGTCGTTAGTATAAAACACATATTTTGACGTTTTAAACTTCCAGGCTAAGACATACTGAAGTAGTTCCCATATTAAATATCAAGTCTATATCTAAAATCGTACGAAAGTTATACGGAAAGAAAATAATGCGAAGTATTTCGTATAGTATACACAATGTGAGCGGTAGGCGGCTACTTGTCATAACGTCGCACTCCACTCCGCCTAGCTATTGTGATATTTGATGTTTTACTTCTGTTGTAACAAAACTTAATTTGTATTTAAATATTTTGTTACATAATTCATATTGTTGTAAAACAAAAAATGCAAAAAAAAAACTGTAAATAAAGAAATTTAATATAAGAAATTTATTTAGTTCTCTTACGATTTATGAATTATAAATTATATCATAGCTATGTAGAAAATTATTCTTCATCCTCTCGTCGTATTTAAATATTCCTGTTTTGTGTAAAATAAATTTGTATTAGTTAAAAATTTTAAAACTCTACAAATTTGTGAACATGTAACTATAATATGTTTAATATTTATATAATTTAATCAGTAATTTCGAGCAAATAATTTTCAGTTATATTAAATTTCTAATATATATTTGATATAGTCTGAGCTATTTCCATTTTAAGCCTCTGTTGTTTTTTTCTGTTTATAATAACATATTGTTATCAAACGTTAAAAAAAGCTTACTCAAATTTTACATTTAGACTGAAACAAGCAAATATTTGGCAATTTTGTGTTTTCTGGACAAAATCAATCATTTTACATTCGATTTTTCTATTTTTTTACCTGGAATTGATATAGATTATCTCTAGATAATATTATCTCTAGAATATTATCTAGTTTTAGAACACTTGGAGACTTAAAGAACGTCAATTTTTCTGAAATTGGCATCGTTTATTGAATTTGAATATACCAATACCTTTTCCTAAGTATTTTTCTAAATTTTTGTAAATAACAGGGAGACAAGTGAACGAATACAAGACATAATAATTAGTCAGTGTCGGATTTTGGCCAAGAGTCATTTGGCCAAAATCCGACCAAGAGTCAGGCTTGGCCAAAAGTCAGGCTGCTTTAGGCACATTTACAAATGTCGCCCAAATTCTTAATTATTTCACAAAATTTATAAAACTTAATATTTATATTTAAATAGTCCTAATTAATTTTCTGTATAAAAATTTACGTGTTTGGTTATGCCAAAACAGAGTTTTATAATATCATATTTTTAATGTCTTTCGATAAGCTTTAATACTTTTATATATTATTATTTGAATTAAGTTCTCCTATTATTAAATTTGAAGAAGTACAATTTAGTATAACTTCTCTTTGAAATAAGAAAAAAGAAGAAAGTAAATAGCTTCTTTTTTACACATAGTTTAAAAAAATGAGTGCCAGAAAATGTCAAAACAGTAAGTAGAATTCTTTCATTTAGACATTAATATTTTGTATCTGGGCATTACTAAAAATGATGTCTCTATTATCATATCGATTCTTATAAATGTCATGATACCTCAAATTATTACTCAAAGCTATCTACTAGGTCTTAAATAAACCTATCGTTTTTTTTTACTTAATAAAGACCTAATATAAATATTAAGAAATTTAAAATTATCACAATTACAGTTCAACTTCTGCTCAAGAAATTGGACCCAATTTTTCATCGAATTTCATTTATCGGCCGATGTTTTTCAAAACTAACTATATTTGTATTTGTGTGTATATTCCATATTATGTATATTTGTAGGATAATATACCTTATTTTGGAGGATCTGATATTGAAGATTGCAGGAAGAAGGTGCTCTTTGTAGTAAATACACAATATCAACCACTTGTTCCCTCCATGGATATTAAGATTCAAAACGAGTTTATGCAATATGTTTATAATCGAACATAAACAAGGGTAGTCAGATAATTTTGGATAGAGATACGTTCGTCGGTAGTAAAATAAACATTTTTTTGAGTACCCTCGATACAGAATTGTAAAATTACCTTGCTTCAAAGCTTTCAGCATTTTTTTAGTTTCATTAATTATATCGTTTTTTTTTTTTTTTTTTTAAATTTCATACAAGATTTTCAACCAAAAATTTAAATTAATTACATACACAAAAGCAAACAAACATATCACTACATGAATTTATACCTACGTTATTATTTAATATGTATAATTTTTACATATTATATTACAGGATGTAAGAATATAAACGGAAACACAAAATATACAGTCTCCAGTACTCCCAAATGTCTCTTAAAGATTAATGTTCCCCAACAACAAAATAACAAATGCTACCCAGATACTTACACCTACTTCTACATACGTTCAACTATACGTTGAAAGTAACAATTTCTTAGTTGTTTATCACAAAATGATGAATTCTCTAAATTTTAAGACAGTTTTCTTGTATATATTTAGTATTATTACAATCATTAAATAAAATGAGATGAACGTATTAAATATTTCAATAATACAATAAAGATCAGAGTATTATTTTACAAAAAATTTACATATTTATTTAATCTTAAATGTTTTCTTTTTATTTATGTAAGACTCAGTGCCCGAAATCTCTCTAGGGATAGTTTGAGGGACATGGCTGTTCGGCAAAGATAGACAGTCCGATTATTTTCGAAACCAACATATATATTGTAATATTTTATACCCAGTTCAATGACGTGAAAAGTGATTAAATAAAAATGTGAGTTAGCACCCGTGAATGGGTTTTCCAAAGGGAAAATTTTTTTTATGTGTACACATCAAGTTTCACGGTGATAAAATTTGAATTGAAACTTGTACATTTATGTTTTACCCCGATTGGTATTGTAGATGCATTCCAACCTCAAAATTGTTATCAATTTCGAGTCATTCATTTTTATATCGAAGTGGCCATCTTACCCGGTGTATTAAGTAGAGATGGCCACATTTGGTCTGGTGAAGATAGATACAACAAAGTAAACTTTTCTAAGCAGCCCTATAGAAATAACTCCTAATCTGACTGTATTATATCAAAGGTCGGTAAAAGTTTCATTTTAAACCGAGACAACGGCTTAGTATTAATAACCTATACAGTCAAAGCGTATTTATGTTTTACATTGCCATCTCATCCAGCCAATGAACAGCCAATGAACAGCAAAAAAAAAAAATTCAAAGTGTATTAGAACTAAAAAAGACTCATTAAAAAGAAAATAAGGGTGGTAAAACTAATATGCTCATCCTCTCCAAACACCTTAGAAGAGATGGGCATTCGTGTCTTCTAAAAAATACGACTTTCTCTCCAGGACTTATCCGATGTTTAATCAACCACATATTTGCTACTAACATTTTTATAAAAACTTTTTGTGTCAATATTTAATAATTATTTAGTTTTCATTTAGAATTCTTGAAACTTATTAATATATTTGATTAAACAAAAAGGTTATATTTTTTATATATTTATTTAAATTGTTATATATTTCAAAAAATTATTCGTTCTTCATCATATTGTTTTATTTTTTTATTAAGAATTTTTATTATATTTTTTTAAATTTAAATTATTTTGAATTTAACATAGCTTTTAATTTTATCCGCATCATATACGAAAGATAAATATTGAATGCATATCAGAATAGTGTCTATATGAAAGACTATATATGAAGTAGTGTAGTAAAAGCTATACATGATGTAGTGTAGTTATGACATGCTAGTTGCCTTTACATTACAATATTTCATATGTATTTCACTTATTACGTCCAAAAATGTTACGTATTTGTAACAGCAAAAAATTTAATAATGTAATAAGTTTATAAATTTACATTTAAAAAGGATGTTTTTATGTTATTCTGTATGTACAAATGAATGCAAAGAAACTTATAAACAGTGTCGTTTTTATATTTTCCAGAAGAGAATGAATCATCTTTTTTTTTTGTGGAGTTTTGGATATGTGAAAAAAGTTAAGATATTTATTAAAAGTTCGCTTTTTGAGGGAAATGATAGTTTGTTGAAGGATAAATATATAATTTGGAATTTTATACTCTATATTCTAAGCAACGCTGAAGGATTCTTGACACTTAAAGAAGCGGACTAAAGAGATTATCAACTTAAGCGACAAGAGGTGGGTGATTCCTTAACTTCCGTTACAAGAATTATGAATACGAATTTGTGTTGTAAATAGAAAAACTGGGAAAATTGTTAAATTATTCTTGAGAAAATTATTTTAGAGAATCAATTTCATGTTTGCAGTATTTTCCACGTTTAATATTTTAAAGCTTTACGCGGTCGCTGACTCAAAATTTCTTAGTAATAGTTAAATTAGATAATGATAAATTAGTAATACTTAAATTAGAATTATTATCAGTTTTTCGGCCGTGTAATTTTTGTTGTTAAAAAATTTATATAAAATAAACAATTCAACATAAGCTAGTAGAATCCATCAATCTTTCTATGTACTTAAACAAACCATCGACTGATCTTTCTCTCTCTTCGTTAGTTACCAAGTTATTAATTAATTTAAATTAAAAGTACGTTAAGACAGTGTTTGTTATTGTTGTTGTTTGTTGTATAGTTGTTGTTGTTTTTCAAAGACCAGATGTTTGAACATTGATGGTATATGCAAAGAATATTATTATTATTAACATTTAACATTTAAGATTATTTTAAATATGATGATGTTATAAGTTGTACGTATTAGAAGAAAAAAAAACTAATTAATTAAATATTTAGTTTTAAATTATAAAGAAAATATTTTGTACTCTTTACTTCCTTTATACATAAAAGGAACAAGATAAACTGTTTTTATTTTAACTGACTTCTATCAATAAAAACTGTTATTTCATTAACTGACGAATAAACAAAAAGGAGGAAGGTTCTCCTGTGGAAGCATATAACATTTTTTCTAATGTACGACCACGATTAGCTTTTTACAGAGTAGTCGATTTTGATAATTATTTTATTATTAGAAAGGGTTTACCCCGAAGTTGGTCCTATATTTGGAAAAAAAATACCTTCCTTAAAAGTGGGAAAATAGTGGTGATTTATTGTTCACTCGCAGATTTTAATAATGAGCTAATCAAAAATTAAGCATGTAGTAATTAGCAGTTGATAGCTATAAAATAAAAACAAAAAAATTGAAGCGCTGAAAAAACTGAAAAGTACAAAATAATAAGCATGTTTTACTTAACTTTAATATCTAAGTTCTTAAACTAATGTAAGTGTACGTCATTTTGAGTTAGCGGTATACAAGCAAATTAATTAATTACGTAAAGAGTGATGAGCGGTCGCCAAATCAAAATTACTTGGGTATACTTACTTTAGTTTAAGAACATATTTATGAAGGTTAATAAAAAACTCAAAATAATTACAAAAATATATACGTATATATGTATTTATAGTTCTAGAACCTTAAAAATTATTAAGATTAAATAAAATAGGTTTATTATTATTTGCTTTTCAGTTTTTTCGACGGTTTAATTTTTTTGTTAAACAGTTATTTTTGATTTATTGATAGAAAGTTGTTGTGTTAACTTCATGAATCAAAGCTATTATTATAATATACAGGTGTGTCTACCATATTACTTATCTTAATACAATAAAATTGCCTGTGCAACTTTGCCACAATTCTGTGTATGTAGTTTGGATCCACTCGAGCTATAATAGAGTTTGCATTTGCAAAAATCTCTCAGCATTTTTATAATGTAAATTTTATCATTTATAAATTATTATTCTTTATTGTGATTTGTCTTTTTTAATCTATCTATATTTGTTACGGTGTAATTTTCAAATACCTTAGTCGATTTTGACGAGATTTTGCTTACATATTTATCGCATATGGAAATAATCTCCAAAGAAAAATGCTTTTTTCTATGGAAGCTTGGAAGACGCGCTTTTTAGCAATCGATTTGAAACGTTATGGTCTACAAAAATATATGTATTTCGCAAACTGTTTTGGTATAAGTATTTCATGTACATTGAAATGTTTTCAGATATAAAAGTTCGTGGTAGTAGTTTTGTTTGCATGATCCAAGAAACCACAATCAAACTCTACATGATCATTGTTGTATTATCTAATAAATAGAATGATATTATTTATTTTCGAAATAGCATTTTCTATTCTCCTTGTGGTTTTTGTTTAAATACATTCAACAAGATTTATATAATAAATTATATAACCATGCATTTATTTTTTATTATATTTCAGTTAGAAAGTTGCAATTATTTTCCTGAAAATCCAAATAAAGAATTTAAAGATATTTTATAATGTAGGTAATATGTGCGTCTCGATTACGTTTCTACCAACGATTAATGAATGGAAAGTCAAAATCAAAGTTGACGAGAAATCTTGTAGTTTTATCCAGGTTGTAATTATACTTCCCAGTGTTTAGTCGAGTGAAAAAAAGTTTTAGTTTCCTCCAATTAAAAAAATATTTCTCTAAAAATTAGGTGATTTTAAGGTGATTGTAATATGCTGTAAAATTAAATGAGGTGCTCAAATTTTCAATTAAAAAAATTAAGTCATTAAGATGTACTTGCCGTAATATCAAGCTGGCAGTTGGTAAATGAAATAATTTTGAATTAGGAATGATAAAAGTTACTATTTAAAAGATAATTCCTTTCATTTTATGTTTTTAGTTTTCTACAATGAATATAAAATGAAACAATTTACCGAACTACAAATAAATTTTCTTAACAACGTTAAAATTTACCAAACAAAGTTTTATACTTTAATAAGTTTTGTACTTAAACAAATCAAAAATTTGCATTATAATATGAGCCGTTATTTCCATTACATATAGCCTAATAATAAAATAGAGAATCGTCTTTTTATAACCACTTTTTCATGGTTTTGCAGGTATAAATATATAGAATGAGCAAAAAAGCTAATATTTTATTAAGATTTTTAAAAATTTCAAATTACTCAAGCTGTCAAATTAGTAAATTTTTTCTTGGTAATGTCTTGCATTTAACCTTGCAGTTCTGCACAATAATATTAAACTACTTGAAAATATTATTTAAAGTCAATTCAAATTATAAAACGTGAATAAATCTAAAAAATTATATTTCAAACACTATTATATTAATTGTTATATCATCGGAACGCTTCAATCTATATGATCAAATCAAAAAGCAGTCGGGTTTCGGCACACATAGTGGCATCTTCAAGATATCAATTTGTAGTGATCAAACTTTTGTAAATCAATAAAATATCATAAACAATGTAGAATTCTACAAGTGATATATCTCAATTGATCAATTTTCAGATAGTTGAAACAGCAGAAATATTGATTTGTGTACACTCAATATACAATCAAAAATGTATAAAATGAATGCGTAAATGGTAAGTTAGAGAATAAGAGTCCATTGAGGATAGAATAACATACATCAAAGAGTACGAGAAATAAGGAGGTGTCACATATATACACACACACATGATAGTATTGGTTGAGTAAGAATACCACATGTATCAGACTGACAAATGCGACATGCAAGGTGTCAAGAACGAAATATTTCGTAGGATTGGTGTGTGTGTGTGTGAGTGTTTAACAAAATTATGGCACGATCCCCAGAAACGAGTTGTGTTTCATGGTTCCCAAGGTGATTTAAAAGCTTTCCCTCTTCAATTCCACCATGATCTTTTAGTTTCTCTATATGTATATAATACTCGTTAACGTATATTCGTTCCAGTTTCAAGCATTCATACATATAATATGTACAGAAATGTTACACACATCTCATAAACAAAAGCCAACCGTGTGACCATTTTATCATCCAAACATTTCAGTTTAACATAATATCTGTGATGATATTTGAATAACAACCTAATGCATTATTTATGGTCGAAAGAGCTTTTTTATTTATATCATAGTTACATAGTTTATTTTTGTTTAAAAGTTCATTGTCCTGTTAGAAAATAAACTTATGTTGA
Source organism: Chrysopa pallens (assembly GCA_020423425.1). Lineage (NCBI taxonomy): Eukaryota > Metazoa > Arthropoda > Insecta > Neuroptera > Chrysopidae > Chrysopa > Chrysopa pallens. Next base: position 14,800,443 of record CM035594.1, read on the forward strand.
CATATCGTTAAGCTAATTGCGTACAGATTCTGAATCCTTATATAAATGACTAGAGTTTTTCTTTATTTAGAAATAAAATCTGATAAGACAGTTTTTATATACGTAACAAGACAATCAGTGCCGATTTTAGCATGGTTGATGTTGTAGGCATAAGATAATAGGGGCCTACTTAAAGTACAGTTTTTTACGGGTACCGTTTTCAGAATAAATATAAATTAGTATTCTATTTGGTAACGAGATATTAATTTAAACATATTATCTGACGTAGAAATTTTTAAACAAGGAATATAATTGCTTCTCAGAAAGTCAATTTTCTAACTTCAGATATATAATCCTAATAGTATTCACAACATTATAATATCGATGTATCGAAGAGTTTTTTCCCGAAAAAAACATTTCTTAATTCAATTACGATGTTTACTTTAAAATCTTTTTTTTAGACTAAGGAATGCAATTTAACATTCCTTTAAAGAGTGTACTTATTACATAGGAAATAATCTCCTTTAAAATTTAGTTTTTATTTGTACAAATATTTGTATAAATAAATACTGGTACAAAATGTAAAATTTTCTCATTTAATACGTGCAGATTATGTAATAAACATTTAGGTAGGTACTAAGAACTCTAATAAATAAAAAAAAATATGTTTTTATTTCAGAATTTCTTGATAAAAAACTTATTTAAAATAAAATTTTTTCTAAGATTCAAAAAAAAATTTTTTTTCTAAGAAATTTTTTTTGTATATTAAGTGGCGGACCTTTTTTGGTGAAGGCCTTTAGCCAATGCCTACTCTGCCTTTCCCAAAAAACGGGGCTAGTGACAATGGATTCGTTAAATAATTTCCTTACGAAAGATACAGAAACCAAAACTCAAATAATCCATGAATGGAATGCGTTTAGTATATGTTTCTTAATAATCACACTCCATGTAAATCAAACTAGCTACGCCTACATCAAAACAACATTTCATACAAAACAAAAAGTTAATTAATTTATTTTATGATGCGAGTTGTAATAACCAATCAGATATAACAAACATATTATTATTGAAAATAATATAGGTACTTATTTAAAATAATTGAATATTAAAAAAATGTGGACACGCTACTGACATTATTTATACAACATTACCAATAAAAATACAACAAGTGTCACGAGTATGATCTAAGAAAATCAGACCAACAGCACCTTAAATCAGCCTGATAGTTTACAATCTACAGAAGTTTTATGAGAGTATTTCACCTAGCCTATGAACCATGCCATAATCCGACCATAGAATTACATCTCGGCTAGGATGTCCTACAGACAAAAAAAGAGATTGCTGAAACTAAAGCCAATTTTGTGAGCAAAAACAAATCCTTACTGAATAAAGTACAATTTTTTAAATAAACATATTTTTTTAGTCAAAGATAAATTTCAAATTAATTGAATTTTAATTTTAAAATTTGTGTTCATTTTTGGGTGAATCTAAAAAATGTACTCTAATCTTCCGTCTTCAGCCAAATTATTTTTTTCAAAGCAAGGGTAAAAAATTTTATTATTTAACTTTTTAAGACGTTTTATTTACCTATTTCTAATGGATAAAATTAGAAAAAAAACTTAAGTGTACAAATTCATTGGTATATTCATTTAAATAAACTATTTATAATAAGACTATTATTGATTTGTTAACATAATATATTGTTAATTTATTTAAATTATTCTGTTGTCAACTAGTAATGTTTTAAATTTATGAATATACTTTGTATTTTTGAAAGATGTATTTAATTTTATTTGTTTTTATATTCATTTTTATTTGTTTTTAAACTTCCTATCACCTATTCTTATTAAATTCAAACCATTGATTACAATCACGCTTAATTACACATGTTTACTGTTATTCTTTATCGATTTTATATTGTGAGGTTAGTTTAAAATGAGGTTTGGAAGTTTTTATTTTTGTTAAAATTTTAATTACGTTCTTCCCCTTTAGTATATCTTTTTTTTTTATAAATATTTAAAGTTTTGTAAAAACCATCCGATAAATGAACCTCATAATCTGATTTCTAGCGGTTACTCAAAAACTCCGCACCCAATCGTTACATAAATGTTATTTTTGAAATCTAGTAGGTCAAAAATATTCTAGACCAAATATTTCATTCAAATTGGGAGCCAAATAAATTTTTCGAAAGTAATTTTTCGAAAGTAGTTAGTCAAAAAATCCGATCCGGAACTACCTCACCTATCGTTAAATTAATATTATTTTTGTGCTTCTTAGGCTAATTATTCTAGAAAACCCATAAACAGCGAAAAAATAATTTTGAACTTTTCGAAAGTTTTTTAAGAAACAATCATCAAACGTATATTTTTTGACAAAATTTACAATTAAAGGCCTTATTTCGATTCAAAATATACTACGTCTTTATAAATTGTCCGGGCAGATAAAAGGATAAGAACGTCCTTAGTGTTCTTTGAAGTTTATATTGACCAAAACTATTACAACAGGGCCAAACCACGAAAATGAGCCTTAGACTTTTTAAAAAATAAATCCGCTAACACAGCGTACAGTCAAATTAACAGGCATTCTTACAGTATGCCCGGATTTTCTACAACTTTAACGCGCGACCAACGCTCTTTGATACAAAATACTCATGACTGACTGTGGAAAAGCTCATTTTTAGGTAATATAGTTCTCATAATTTACTTTTCATCTTTAAGAAAGTAGTTTCAACATACAAACGCTAGCTATATATGTACACCATACATGTGTCATTATAACCAAATATCAGCCTTTAGAAAGAATACTTAAATTTTTTTTGTAGGTAATGTCTTAACTCAGAAAGGCACAGATTTTTTTTAAATGTATTTTTTTTTGGCATGAACTAAGATACCAGCACTAATTGATTTGCAAATTAATTTTTTCGTTAGTCTGTTGTTTGAATTCGATTGTTTGTGTATGAAGTATTGATTTTATTCAGTGATAAATAATCATATATAAATATGATAAACGATAATGTACACAACGTATAATTAAATAGATTGTACTTTAAAAAAATAAATTTATATTGTATTTATAAGTAAAATTATTTTAACAAAGCATACTTATAATTAAAAACTTGTATAGTAATAGTTTTTTATTTATTTTTGGCATCGATCCTCGCTAGTGTATAATTACTAATTGTTTATATAAAATTAATAAGTTAGTGCAGCAAATTGTTTATATTTTTTAATTCACTTTATAAATCAATTTTTTTCAATATTTAAAAAGTTTTAAAATAAATATTTTTTCATCCGACATTTTTTGTATATTTTCATCTATGAATATTTAGGCACTGTCAATTTTTAAGCCAATTAGGTTTTCTGGTCTCCTATGAATAAACGAATTTTTGAATTTTTATTGCTCCCAGCAAGATGAGAAGTTAATATTGTACGTTTTCACCACAGCTGATCCTGCAAAGAGCATTAAAAGCAATCCGAGTGTCCTATTAAAAAAGTGTAACAAGCAAAAAATTCTGGAAACATATTGTTATTTATATTTTCGAATCTCTTCGATCATTCTTACAATTTCTGTAATAATTCAACAAACATTTTTTTTACATTTTCTATATAATTTACATACCATCTATTGAACAAATAAATGATTATATTTTCCGCAATGCGAATATTTATTAGAAAGGTTAATCACTCGTGGCGTATCGATCGATTAAGCATTCCCATCAACGGCGTACTATGCACGGAACGGATATGTTTTATGTTCAGATAGATTTATTTATATAGCATACAAATAAAATAAAAAATCTTGTGTGAAACTACGACCAAATAAATCAAGTATCATATTAATTTTTAAATGTTTTAAACATAATTTGTAATACAATGGCATCTATTTTTAATATCAAATTTGGGAATGCTCTTAATTAAAAGAATGGGTTTTTAACACATTAAAATACTTTCAAAATTCATGAAATGGTACCATTTTGAATAATTTACAAATACATTTTGTATAAAAACATGACGTTTAAAATATTATCATATTTATTGCAATATAATTAATTCAATTATATACCAACAAAACACAAAAAGCTTTGTATGTAAATTTCTCTCATTTGTTTTGTAATTACGCTACTTATATTAAAATGCAACACAACATTCGTTTTTTGCATAAAGTAGACACGAAAAAAAATTTGAATATATTTTAATGCCTGCTAACGATAGTTTCTTTTTTATAGCATTGTAATTTCCTGACGAACTTTCGTTTATCAATCTATTTTCTTATTGCTGCCAAATTTTGATATTTTCTTCGCTATTGATCTGTATAACCAGCTGAGTAGCTTAGATAGTCGGTATGTTAAGGGCTTGGACTACTTTGACTGGATGCTACTTTGGGTATGAATCCCAGTAGCGGAGGTTTGTCAATTATAAATAACCATTTAAGTAAGTGTTATAAGACTGCCGTTGCATGGCTTAGAAGTAGATCATCAAAGACGGCTGTAGACGCACTAAATGCTAAATGGTAGTCTTCACTCAATATTCTTTCATCCAACCGCATCATATATCAGATGTAGTTGCAATTTAATGTATCAGATGTAGTTTAATAAATCAAGATTAAATATAATGATGAGGGTGACCTCTGTTATAAACGTCTATATCTGAATAACGGAGGTAAAATTGCATTATTATTATTATAATTAACCTTTGTAAGATTATCTAAGATATATTAATTCGATGATTAGTTATATATGAACTTGAATTGGGTCGAAAAAATGAGTCATCACATACGTTTGTACCAGAATTTTTATTAGTATAAAAAATTAGCCTTGTTAAAAAGACCTATATAAAATGGGATGACCTACTTCATTTAACTAAAATCTTCGATGGGTTGCTATGCATAAAGTAACTGGTAGTCTTGTTTGAAAAGCTTTAAATATAATATTGCGTCTCACAGCCATCTATTTACACATATTTCAGGCTAAAATGGAAAAAATATAAATAGTAAACTATATATTATATATTATATCTTATAATTTTATTTTCTTTGTTATAATAGTTAAAACTAATATAGGTAACAGCCGTGACATCAATTTAATTTAACGAAAAAACTTTAAATTTTCTTTATGGAAAATAGATAATGTACACCTGTGACATTTTTTTTCTTATTCAAATACAAGCACACACATAAGAAGGCATAAGTAGTATATATGTCGACGTAACATAAAGTAATTCGAGTTGTCATAAAGAAAAACAAAAAGTTTCAAGAAAAATTGTATCAATGTGTGAAGATTCGCCACTGACTCATTCTAATGACACTGAAAAATATAATTGAATATCGTGTTTTAGTGAAACAATCCGTGATTATTTTGGTGGAATGGCAAAATACTTAACCCAGTTTATTTTCAAAAATTGTGTTCTTGGAATAATGACAATCTGGAATGCATCATTTGTCTGTTAATATCTAAGCTAGCATGGATATATGTATATTAGGAGTTGCGTAAGGAGGGATCTGCGGGGTTTTGTTATTTACGTTCATCGTGTGATTCAAAAGTATAGGTCGAGCTTATATATCCATCCCAGGTTACGTTAATTTTGCAAAAGGTTCATGTCAAAAATAAACTTCAACAACGCAAAGTTTACTCTTCTCTAAATGTTACCTGGGTGAAAACCACTGGGTAAATATATACTCATAGTAATATAAAAAAAAAGCGCTACAACTGGCCATTTTTGGCCCTGGGGCTCAATGCACAGTAGCGCTGCATCATTTTGTGATCACGCACATATACGAGGAGACAGGTCAGCACACTAGTTTCACCCCAAATCAATAATGAGGTACCCATCTTTCTTGGGATGGGTATTTCCAGGCAGTGTATGACCAAGATATCCAATATGGTTAATATTGAACGATAATTCAATCGCACCGGAAATCGATTCTACATAATATCTCAGTATGGTACAACTGATCCACTTTACTCCCATTCATAATAGTCATCAATCTTAATAAAAATTAATATCTAGCAATTTTATGAAAACGTAAGATTCAATTTGCATTTGCACGAAAACAGTAGTATTGCGTTATGTGCTTAATGATATCGGCTATTCGACCGGTTTATCGAGGAATCTCTAATTTTTTTTTATTAAAAAACAAATTTACGCAATTTTACGCGGCCATATATAATGCCAACACACATATTTACATTTTAAAGTAATCTGAACTTCAATGACAAAACTTGTTCACTACAAATGCGGTAATATTCATAATTCTAATTAAAATCTATAAAGTTTTTTTTTTTTTTTTTTTTTTAACGTTAGATAAAGGTATAAGTATAAAAACTTTTAAAAGTTGTTTTCTTTTAATAAACTCGTCTCATTCTTTTGAAGTCCATTTACTGTTGAACATGATGATAATATTATCATTTAATGTATGAAAATATATTCAAGAATTTTCCTCTTTATGTAAAGCTATAAGACAGAACAAAATTTTATATGTAAAAAGGGGTTGTACTTTTAATATTTTAAAATTATGTTTGTCGTTTTTTTTAAAATTAAGCATTTTATATTCAATATTTTTTAATAATCTTTTACAATAAATTTAGGTAAATAAGACCCTTGACTTGTCTCATTTCTACCTGTTCTAAGGTAAAATAATATAAATTTATGAAAAATTAAGCATAGTAATATAATTTTATTTACGACACTATAAATCTTTCTAAGCTTGTATCTGCTCAATTTTAATGAAATCAGTCACAATATGCTGAAATAATGAGATTTTAGTACATCTATTCTAAGGCGATTCTTTTTCTTTTTAATTTGTATTTTAAAGTAAAATTCATTGTTCAAAAGCTTACGATGTTCCATATCTGTTATATTGTTTATGTATAAGAATGCATGAAGAAAACGTGCTTCTGTAGAATCGACAGGTTTTAGAATTTATGATTTAACTGAATTAGTGGTATGAAAAAGACTTCAAAATTGTATCCAAAAAAGTTTAATATCAAAATTACAAAATTGTTTCAGTGTATACTTCTTCAAAAAAGCCTTTGTGTCGAAAAGGTGTCGAAGTTATGGAAGACGAAAATAGTTTAATATATTTGTAGTACATAATACATTAAATACAGCAGAGCTTAACCTAGTTTAAAAAATTTAGAACTTAATAGCTTACAAAAAAAAAGTTCCCATAAAATAAAGAATCAAAAACTAACTACAATGTGATTATTATTCAGAACTACACCAGACACAACTCGTTACGTGACATATTATAAAATACATGAATAAACTTCTTTTAATAAATATTACATTTTTTTCTATCAATATGGATAAAGCATCGATGTTATTATTACTGACCTTATGGTTAACTCACTGTCGAATTGATATAGTGAGATAGTATAGTTACTTTATACGTGTTCAGTGTTGTACACACTGGTGGTGTGTGGTTGAATGTGTGTTGACCATTGGTATATATGATGATACAGTTAGTTACTTGGTAAATAAGAAATGAGGAAATAGGAAAAAAGAGGAATCGATCTGATCACCATACGTCCTAGCCATATTGTCAATTCACAGGGTATCTTAGAAGAACGTACCACTACAAACAACGTTATTTCTACCATATATATGTGGCGTTACAAAAGCATCATCAGATTAAAGGGCTTTCCCAAGAAAGGCAGTTATCCTAGAATATTTTAGAAAACTTTAATACACATTTTTTGAAGTATCCTAAACATTGGAAATTATATTTTCATACTACAGAAATTTTTGAAAAATTGCCTTTTAAAGATTGCGTATTTGATTGGTTGGTTCCTATTAGAGTCAATTTTGAAGTTTTATAAAATAACAAAAGCACATAAAAGCATGTTCTCACGATTGGCATAAAAAACTGAAAATCAATAATTGAAGGTATAAAAATTATGTATCTATAGAATAAAGCACCTGCCCTTGGAAATGTAGTGAAATTAGCTCATTGAATTTCAATTATATTTTTTGATTTCCATTTTCAATTATATTTTTCATAATTTACATTGGGATGGTCTTTCAATCAGTTGAGCACGAATCATTATCGGGAACATCCTTAACTCTCTTTATAGCCTACATTTTTTACCCTGATGATATAGGTTTTCTATCGTAGAAAGTATCGTAGAAAGAACTTTATGCACCACTCTGTATATACAATAAACTTCACAGACCGTTTAAAAGAAGTGATCCAATATAAATTCAATATTATATATTATTATTATATATATATATTATTACAGTATGACTTGAAATGTTTGTATACCAGAAAAGCCACACAATTTATAAATATATAAATTTTCATTATATATATATAATCTTTTTATAGAATCATATTTGAAAATGAGTTTTCTTTATTAGTTCTAAATAAGTACATAATAGCATGCTAATTTTTTCAACAATTCAAAATATTTAAAATTCAAATATAAGTATCTTTATTAAATTAGCGTTCCCAGATATCTTTTTAATGCTTTCGATTTGCTTGGATAAAACGTCGTTGGCTGAACTTTTGACATAATTATAAGTCTTACGTGAGGCTATTTCATCATTATTAAGCAAAGGTCGATGATATGGAATATATGAAGTATATCGAAAGATTTTGTTCATTTATGCACCAAAAGGTAGCGTTTGTGCATCGGAATCTACCGGATAAGTTACTTGTGCATCGACAGAGGGCATTAGTCGTAAGATCATATTCATAATACGGTTCTTACGATTTATGTCCTAGCACACATGATGATTGCAGGAGCATATTTTTGATAAACAGTGTTATACAAATGATGGAAATTCGACTATAACCAGCCAGCAGGAAGCATACTTCTGTGTCTTTTTAAGAAAACCAATGAAGAAAATATAACCGTAAAAAAATGTATATTGTTAACTGAGCTGTTTTGTCGTTAGCTAATTATACATCGTTAATAATTATCTTCTGACGTACCATCTCATTTTAACTACGTCACTCGATTTAAGCTTAACGTATTTAATAATCATTACGAAGTTTTGAATTCGTATCGACCCTTTTGTTTCAATTTCAAAACGATCGAACTGTACACAAATATAGTCAGTCCATTACTTTATATAATATAATAAAAAAATTTATTTATTTATTTTTTATTTTTTTTCATTTTATATGACGTAACCTACCTTTATAACACATATATTATATTCCATTTGAGTATAATCTGCTACATGTCATCTATAATACGGTTTTATAACGTTTTATATCCCATACCTACAGTCTATCTTATTTCCTTTTTCATATAGGAAAATTTATTAGAATGGTTAAGGTTTAAATTTAGTATTTATCTAATATACACAACATATGTTATGTCCACAATTTAAACAATAATTTCCTACCAATATAGAATCAATATTTTTAGGAGCATCCATCCAAGGGACTTTTCACAATTTTCTTTATAGATATTAAATAGTATAATATTATTATGTTGTTATATCATGGCCGCGCTGGTTATTTTTTTTCAACTTGACATGTTAGACCAGGGTGTAAGATTTTAGAAGGGTTAAACACTGTTTATCTAAATTTCCGGTAACACTACAAGTTCTAGGGAACAAAGATAAATGGAAAAGTTGTAGGTAAAATTTTTGTAGTTACTCTTAAATAAAAATTAGGGTACTTTTTCGATATTTTCTCAAAATTATGTGAAAAATAAATATTTAAAATCAAAAAAATTACAGCGTATGCGGAATGTAAAACGGTAAGGTTTCACCAAATTTCGGGAAAAATTTTTGGTTTTGAAAAAGATTTTTGAAAAACTTGGTTATTTCCATTTTTCGCATAAATTTTTAGGTTATAAGAAATAAGGTTTAATACAAAGGTTCTAGATCTTTTTATTTCCTACAAATTTGCAATTCAACTTTTTTACATAGTAGCTTTGCCAGAAATCGAGATAAACCGTGTTTTATCCTTAAATCTCACCCCCTTCCACTTCCCAAACTCAGATCACCCGTACATTATTTTTCCTTTTCATTTATGATAAAGCGTCTTCCGTTTCCAATGGCTTTGCAAAAATTTTATTTGGTTTCAAAAATTATCGACTCTGGTCTATATGCAAAAAATTTTGTATGATCAGAATAAATAATTGTAATTCCACGTCTAAACTGATTTCGGAGATATTTTTACTAGTCTAAATGTTTTTATTACAATATAAAGTGCTTTTGTTTAATAATAAAATAGTAATATAAAAACTAGAACTTTAAATAATTTGTTTTAAAATAAAACCTATACTTACAAATAAAATAATTTATTACACAAATTGCAAGTACATTATTTAATTTCAAAATGAAAATGAGTTTTGTGTGAAAATAAACATATGAATATGAACCCAATAACAACAACATGAAAAAAAAAGATAAATGATTCAAAAACACATTTTGTACAGTTAATATAAAATTGGTTAAAAAACTAACCGTTGTTGGGTACACAAAACTGAAAATTTTGGACAACACACGTTTGGATGGGGGACGCTTGTAAATAACTGTCAGATACACAATAGTTAACAAAATTAAGCAAATAACTAAATTGGTCACAGGGATGCAGGACAATAAATTACAAACTAAGTGTTGATTTTAGTTGAACGTTTCGTCCTTTTGTTAGGACTTAATCGTGCTCAGCAACTTAATCGTACTAGTTTACAGTTACTACTACGATTAAGTTGCTGAGGAAGTCCTAACAAAAGGACGAAACGTTCAACTAAAATCAACACTTAGTTTGTAATTTATTGTCCTGAAAGCCTGTTACCAATTTAGTTATTTATTAATTTTCTGGACGTGAACAAGATTTTAAAATTAACCAAATTTTACCAAATTTGGTTTAGAAAGAAAGCATGAACAAATAAAAGTAATTTTTTTTACAGAACTAGAAAAAAATTAATCTACAGACCCAATCACAACTTCAAATTTGGCATAAACAAATTTATATCTGATTTGTTTTTAAGTGAATGGTGTATGAAAAGATAAATTGTAAAAAAGTGTATTCTTAATTGTACGTGTGTTATTTAAATTAAAAACTCAACTCCGTTTCTTTGTAAAAACACAACATTTAAAGTTTCTATTTCAGATATGTGGAACCACTACAAATTAAAATATATATTTTATTTTATTTATCTAATCCATACGATAAATTTTAGTTATTCCTGTCTTCATTTGATAAATTATTTCACATTTATCTAGCAACGCCTGAGATGAGTGATTCACTGTCATACGCTCTTATCAAGAGCAAAATAATTTAAGCGATATATCTTCCGCCGTAATTGGTTTATGTGTTAGCTAGAATCACCCCACAATTTTTCTTCACAATTCATGAAATTTTTCTGATTGTCTTCGTGTTTAAAATCTTTTTTAATTAATTTAGTAGTCTTTCCAGCGCTGTAAAATAAAATTTTTGTAATCGTTATTTTAACTAATTATGACAGAGCACTTAATACAGAGAAATCAATCAAAATTGACAATTTAAAATACTCATCGGTTTTGTTGTATACTCAAAGTATTTGATCAACCTGTCTAATAATAGTTGTGTCATGAATATGTAGGAATAGTATATATTATTATTAAAAGAGTTAGATGATAGCTGGAGCCCACCGTAAATAAAGTCACCTGATCGGTGAATGGATAAACTTTTTTTTGGAAAAGATAGTTTTTATACAGTTCAAACATACATTGTGTTTCTAGATGGTATGTAAATTCAACAGCCTTATTTTGCAGACTGTGATTAACAGTTTAGTGATTCAACAATTCAATTAGTACAACTATAAATAAAAAATTAGAACAATCCCATCAAACTTTTGAACTTAAAATAAACAAAATTAAAGAAGAATTTTTATAAAAAACATAGCGAATGATGGTTTAAATTTTTTACCAATCAGTTATTAACTAACTACTTAAGTAAAAAAAGTTTTACAACATGTGTCTCTACTCTATAAATGTTATTATCTTAGATGCATTGTTATACGGTGGACTCATCGCCTATTGATTCCATTGTACAAAAACAACAAATATGTATGTTGTATGTTATACGACAAGTGTGAAGTTTGAAAACGAACGAAACGATGATTATTATTAACTGATAAATATAATATATGTGCAAGTTAATAAATAAAGAATGGAAATTTATGATTTCCAATTTATAAAAGAAAGGAAAATTATTTTACTGTTTAACCGTTAGATAAGGTTTTTCATAAAGTTTGACTGCGCGACACATGAAATTCATTGTTCATATATACCTTAAATATCCAAGTTTTAGGTTTTTTATTTCTTTTAAAAAAAAATTAGTGGTTATCAAAAGTTAAATCATAATCCATCAAAATTTGCCTAAGATATCGAAAAAGTAATTTTTTGAACCTTATTACGTCACAAAAAACCAAAAATATTATAATATCTTTGCTATATAACAAAATAAGAATGTAATTTTACTAAATATGAGGTGTAGTTATCAAATTTTTGGTTTAATAATAAATTCTAAGATAAGTGTCTAGACTTGATATTGCATAGAAAGGTAATAATAATCGAATTGACATGTAAAAAAATGTATATTTTGGCACAAAATTAGTAGGCTTAAAAAAAATCACTCAAATGTAACGAAATATGCCCAAGATATCGAAAAAGTTATTTATTTGAACCCTTTGACGTCATAAAAACCACAAATTTTATTTATTTCTACAATGTCCAATATTTATCCAATTTTGGCAAACCAATTTTGGAAAATAGATTTCCAGTTTTGGTTTGATATACTATATCTGTATGAAATTCTATGCTATTAAAGGACTGGACATGATATTACATATAAGAATTACAGTAAATGAAATTACAATGAAAAGTTTGACATAAAATTAGTGGGTTTGATAAAAAGGTTCACTCAAATCTGTCGAAATATGCCCAAGAAAGCGAAAAAAATATTTTTTGAACCCTATAACGCATCATCAAAACCACAAATTTTATATTTGCTTTATAATGTGAGTAAGAATGATGGAATATAAGTTATAATAAAGAAAAGTATGTTATTATTATTTTTTGTATTTATAAATATTGGGATCATAACCTACGACATATTACATAATATGCAATGAAAAGTATGTTTTGTTTGTCATTTACATTTTTTAATTAAAATAATTTTCTTTATTGAAGCCTTTTGTATTATGCTTATTTAAATAAATATTTTTTTTCCTGCAACAAAATTTTTAATTTATTTCTATTCCAACTTTTCTTAAAACATGAAGGTAGGAGTATACATTTACCAAAACGTGAAGGCAAGAGTACACATTTGCCGGGAAATGTACATATACATTATATTCAGTTCACATATACATTTGAGTACAACTGTACATTTCCCAAGAGTGTACATTAACCGTAACATATATAATATCGGTTTCCAATTTTTGTCCTATGGAAAATGATTCTGTGGACAATCGGTATATGCATCATATAGAAATTGATTGACAGCATTACAGATTTCCTGCTCTGAAATTATTAAATTTAGAAAATATTGGACATAGTGACTTTTGATTACAAGTATAAATTAAATTTTGACATCTCAATTAATAAACAACTTGTCATTTACATCATAAATATATACAAATTAAAACAATCAAAATATAAAATTAACTGTTCCATAAACTTGTTACTATTATTGTTATTAATATTAATTAAACTTATACACATCATAAATAAATAAATAAATAAATATTAGTAAAGAATCTGTTATATTTAATTTAATATAATAAAAATGTCAAGTTCAATTTACGTTATCACATTTCAAAATAAATAATTGTTAATATTGTGTTAAAGACATGCTGGAATGTGTGTGCTTATAATAGTGTTTAATAGCTCATGCATAGACCATAGACAGATAGTTACACTTCTTATTAGACTCAACTCAACTCATCTTATAGAGAGAACTTCTTCACTTTAATAAGATTACATTTATTAAGTGTTATAGTTCATATTATATAGGATAGAAATAGTCACGAACTGGCAAGACAAATGAGCGATTAATTATAAACAGAAATAATGGCATCGTATTAATTTTTTGGGGCCAGTACAGTTAATAACATTGAATGTAATTTAACGTGAATGCATTTTGGCTTAGCCAAAAAATGCACAAAATGATAAAATGTATTTTATAACCCAACCTGTGTATTTTCTACAAATATTTATTCTAAAATCAGTAACTTCAAAAATTTTAGACACAAATTTCAAAATTCGTTATCAGTTTTTCAGGTACAATTTTTTTTAATAGTAGAATCTTAAAAAGGCATATCACCCAATTTCTATATATTTCGTAAAACATTGGTGAAAACCGTAAAGCTCTAAAGTGATTGTAAGACTATGTGTACAGTTTTTGAAAAAATTGACTTAAAACTGCTACACAAAATAACTTCTTGCATACGAAAATAGACTAATAGGGTTGATGATTGAAGCTAAATTTTCTTGATTTCACATTTCAAATGCGAAACTAGATAAGAGTACACAAAGATTCTTAATAAATCAAATGTAATCTAACTTGCTAGACCGTATTCCAGTATAATAATAAATTCATTAGTTTTATTCTTCTTTTTAAAAACCCATAATAAGAATAAAGATTTAAAACATTGATAAAATTTAAATTTATGAGGGTTCTATAACTATTTATTTGAGACGTGTATAAAAAGTTAATTGGTAGATAGGATTAATGAATTATATAAGAACTTAGAAAAGTCAATAAATACTTAAATATTTAATACGAAATTTAATAGAATTAAGCTTACATTTTCTTAAAATGCTAACACTCAATGATTAGTCAATTGGAGAAGTCCAATTTAAATGATTCTTCTGTTACTTGAAAGGAGACATCTATGAGTGGCCTTAGAATATAAAAATTAGAAAAATGTTTCTATTTGACATAGAAATTTTTAATGATTTTATTTCATTCAAAAGAATTTACAGTGGTACACAAGATCTACATGTAAAAAATAATTTTTAATTATAAACTTCTATAAGTTATTTCTTTCGTGTCTCCTATTAATGAGTTGCAGAAGTAGTACTTTTATTATCGAGACTCATTAATTTCATTTCGAAGATGGCACAGTTTAAAAAATTTTATCTGAAAATATGATTCAGCGCTAATCATAAAATCATTAAAAATTTGTTAGTCCAAAAGTTAGTTTTTACAAAAACAATAAATGTGCATTGTTAATGATGAAAATGTACGGAAAAAATAACAAATTCATTCACTAGTTTGGACGAGAAGAAACCATCAGTAACGCTTACACTTCGTGGTGGAAAATTGTAACACTAAGTGATCCCATTCATCATTGTTCTTTATTCAATGGTTGTGCATAGTATGACAGTTTCTTATCCAAAATAATATTGTGTAAAATCTTTCATAATTCCATATAATAAATAAATAAATAATTTTTTCGTTTCTTCCTTTTTATAACATTTTTACAAACTTACAAATAATTGTTTTATTTATGTATTGTACACACAATAAATTTAATAAATTTAGTAAATGTAAACCGTATATAAATATTATGATGTTTACGTAACGATGTATCACAACATAACACAACACCATAAGTGCAGAAAAAACAAAAATAAATAATAGTATGTTGATTATGGGTGAGAGTGAGATGAAAAGCAACAAAACACTTTTTAGATATTTTAAGTGCATACACTTCATATATTTTTAGTTTTCTTTACCAAAAAGAATGAATGTTGTTTGTATATTGTGAGAATGACAAATAGTCTTATCTTTTTTCCAAAAAATTCATAATTCATAGCATTATTTTTTTTTTCTTGCTGCTATTACTTACCATTGCTAGCTAGTTGCTATATATATATGGTTAGTGGGTCTGTACAGCCTGTTTGCTTATATCTGTGTTATGTTGGACAGATAATGTACACTTCTATTTAAAAAAAGCAAACGGCGATAATTTCTCTTAAACCACTGTTGTTAGCAAATACTTTGCATATGGTAGCAGTGTAATACGTTGGCAATATGGGCGACATGAGCAACCACTCACGGCTTTGTCACTTCAAAGTTTTATAGGTTATTTTAAAGCTTTGAATGTAAAGAATAAATTTTATTAAATATAATGTAAAGCATGTATATCATAATATGTGGTTCTGAAATGGAGATTCTTTGAAAAAATTTAAAGCATAAATAAGGTCTAGAAATCAAAAAATTACACATATTTTACGATTGAAGTGGGTGTTAACGTGAAATCTTAAATTAAAGTCGAGAAAAATTTAATGTGTCTGATTTCGATAGAAATATGTTTACAAAGGTAAAATTTGACTTGGAGATTTCAAAATTAATATTGATTTTCAGATTTTTTTTTTTATAATAATATTAAGAGGTGAATATTTTGGTCAAATCTAACGCGATATTTCGTAAACTAGCCATTTAATCGTAAAGTAAGTATTATTTTTTGTTTTCCTGGACAATAGAAAACCTAAAAACAGTTTTTATTATAATGATTTTAATGTTTTTTGCGGAACCAAATAAGCCAGGTACATAAAATACCTATGCTATTTTGTATTATGAATGTTTACTTTATGTCTAATTATACATTTTCGTTGCATTCTAAGCTTTATAAAACCAAAATAACTCCGAAGCACGAGGTTCGTCAGATAAAGTACTCATGCAAAATAGTTGAAGACAATTATATTTTTTTTAGAAAATACCGCCATTTACTTTCATAATATCCACTTCACAATTGAATGTGAAGTTTTTGAGATATCGCATTTAATCCGATCTGGAGATCAATATGCCGTACTAATTTCAATCGATATTTCAAGAACTAGCTATAAAATAAAATAAATAATAAATAGTATTTCTTGATTCTGAATTACCCTAAAAAACCTTTTCATTTATAGATCGCACTACTGGGTAATTTTGAAAGAACAATTATTATAAAATATTTCCTCTGATTTTACATAAAGGCCAACATTTATGTTCATTCATCAAAGTAGATATATCTGCAGTATTATTTTAAGATTTGACATGGCATCCAATTTTTTGAATTGTTTTGTACAATACTGTATCTCATGTACATAGAATAAAAAAATAACATAAAAATGTAGCACAAAACAACAGTGGTAAACTGAAAAAGGAAATAGGTACAAAACTGTAATTTTATTATTGTATAATCTTCGTTTATTTTTCTGCTTCCTATACAAATATTTTCTTTATTTCCATGTAAAATGATTTTCATTATTAATGATCGATGACACCCGTTGAAAATTTAACTATTGTCTTTATAAATTTTGTAGAAAGCATTTGAACGTTTTCAAACTTTCATCTGTGTGTACTTTAGTAAGTATTGTCCAAGGAAGCAGTTGACCAATAGACAAAAAAAGTACTCTTTAACCAAACTGATCAAAATTTCATGATTGAAAATACCCGTATGAAAGTAATTTGCACTAAAGAAGACAATTTTTTATTAAAAAATTAAAATAATAAGTAAAATTCCAAAAAATTAAGAGCCATCACAGGACGCCTGGCAAATGTGAAACATCGAAATAATTTTGTAGGTTACCCTAACATGTGTAACGTAGTTAATAACTCTACATATACTATAGATATCACCTATATCATGCCTATATCACCACATCAAGTATCAATTTTAGCCTCGCCTATAAATGTGTCACATCAAAAAAAAAAAATTTTAAAAAGTCTGTAAAAGTTTGGAGTTAAAATAACAGGTAATTATTTTATATGTTTAAATATTTTAAGCAATAAATTATCATTAGCCACAAAGAATTTTAAATATTTCGTAACAATTGAAAATAAAAAAAGCCATTTTGAAATTTCGCATGTTTTGAGGTTTGAAAATAAAATCGTAGTATATTTTCCAGTCTTTTGTTGAAACGTAAAAGCGGGTATAGTAGTGTAAATGTTTACTACATAAACTTTAAGTTGGAAAATCGACAATGATTAGCAATCCAAATATTTCTCAGGCACAATTAGAACCCCTTGGAAAACATATAGCATTAAAAAAAGGTTTTGATACTTTTTTAAAATTTTTGAAAGCTAATATCGATAAAATAGATTTATATAAATAAATTTTGACATCAAATTTTTGCATTATATAGTTTTTTTATGTATCTCATAAATTTGTTTTCTTCTATTTTTTATTAAAATTAAATTTCTGCAAGATAGATGGATACGTAAATACTGTTATATTGATAATGCATCTGTTACGAGACGTATTGTACAGTTAATGATCACATTAAAAAGTTCTAATATATATAAAAACCGATCCGAAAACTTTATTAAAATATTTTGTTGTGAATATTATAGAAAAAAAAAAATTATTCTTTTGAAGATATCAAAATATAGATCAATAAGAAATGATCACGCAACAACTGCATACCCTAATTGAATTACTTTTGGATGGAATTAAAAATACTTTATTTGATTTTTTTCTCAAAAATGATTATGAACTTAACCATAAGCTGGTCCTGATTAGAATTAATTTCATTTTAAAAACTTAATATTCTTGTTAATTTTAGAAAAATTTTTTCTGGAACAAGTGTTTAAATAGAATATTAATTGAAAGAATGTAAGTTTGAAAATTCTACGCAATTAAAATAAATGTCCGCCCATATAAATGATGGATCCAAAGGGCGAATTATGTAATTGTTAGATAAAATAATAAAAATTGTTCAGTATTTTGAAAATATTCGGTTGTTTTAGAACCAAGTGGCGTAATAATTTTATTATAACATTCTTTTTTATATGTCTCAGATTAGAGTTCTTATCAGAATCAAATTTTTGAGATCTTGAGTAACCTGTGATAATATTAATGAAAAATTTCATAATTTGGAGCTACCAGATTTTCATTATAAACAATATAAATGTAAAAATTGTAATTTGTATTTTCCAGCCTTGTTATACAATTTTCTTACTGAGCATAATGAAATTTTCTTTATTAAAGAACCAAAAACTTTCAGTGTTTATTTCTTACTCTCTATGAAACTTATTTTATAAAGTTTTTTACCACTATCAGCTACAATTCAACTTATTAATGGATATATCATTAAAATAAATATACGTTAAAACAGTACAGGCTGAACTTACTCATTAAGTACGTTTTTTTAAATATGATTAGTTTAAAATAGTTTTGATATTCATAATCATTCATGTCGAGTATATAGACAATTAAAAATGTTAGTCGTTAATAATCACATGTTCATTGTTAATTTTCTTTTTAACTATGCAAACAGTTTTTTATGGTTACGCACGATTTTTCTGTTCCAAACATTCAAATTCTCGCAGTGACACCAAGAGGCACTTTGGAATAATTAGAGTCCCGTTACAGTGTTCGAAATTCGAACATAATTAAACAAAAGTGAATCTCACTGCTCTTAAAAAACAGTATAACTGGGTACTTTTAAAAAAAGACAGTATATAAAAAAAAGAGTTATATGTATGGTAGAGTGTGTAATATAAGCCACACCTATGTTATAGTGTGTCATAGTGTGATTTATATTTTTTTTTTTTTTTAAATTAGCAGTCTCCAGTCCTTCTGTATATAAACTATAAGTGTGCCAAAATTCATACTCCTCCGTTTGTCGAATTTTCGTACATTCCATTTCTTATAGTTTGGCCAAGGGTTACAAATTTAAAACCATTGATTCGTAACCATGAGGTAGTTAAGTTTAATTCGAAAATAATTAAGGGTAAATTCATAAGCCGATTTATCCTTTATAACGATTCACATTAAACGGGTTCTGGAGACAGTCATAAAAATTGATACACAAGTGATAAAAAAAATGATTAAAAAAACGAAAACTTTTTACTGACAAAAAAAAGCTTGTTTAAATAAAATTTAATACCGTTTATATATGAATTTTTTTTTTCTCAAATACACAATATAATGCCATTATTATTATGATAGTCATTTTTTTGATAAAAAGATAAAAAGTTGTAAGCTGTTTTTAATATTATGGACAGTAAAAATGGTATGTGTGTCTATCATAATAATCATCATAATGTAAGAACAATATTTAAAGAGCGGAAAAAAACATTTTAAACGATAGAGGCTACTAAAAAAAACTGCTGGAACTAACCACCACAACAACAACGTGAAAAGAAAAGTAAAAAAATCTGACATCGCCATAAAACCTCCACGTATGCAAAACACACAATGTATAATTCCAAGCGTATTACCGGAGTATGTAACAATTTTTACTTTCGTTTAATACTATAGAAATTCTTTGGCTTAGACTGGAGGTTGTGGTTTCGAATCCTGGCAGCGGCAGTTTGGTTTATTGTTATTTGAAAAAGGGTCGTCTGTGAAAGAGTGTACAGAGGATCATAAGGTCTAGATACAAGGGATTCGGTACCGATTTTTCTCTTAGTATACTCCTATTCTGTGAATATTTCGATATCTTTTACACTGAAAGTCCATGTTTTGAGATTCACATGATTCCGAATAACTGTTTTTATGGAATTGGACAATGACTGCGATATTGTATCGAACGCTTTATCCAAAATTAACCAATCTTGTTATTCTTTCTTCATATTACCACTAATTACGCCTCGAAGTTCTTGCGTATTAACAGATCCCACTTTATTCTAGTAATTTTTCAGATTTTTATGTTTTTTTCGAAATTGGTTTCAATGATTTTCTTCAAAGTCAGTACCTGCACAGAACACGATAATTTCTTTTCTTTATTTTTACGATAACTTTTATGTGAAACATTTCTCTGGAAAACCTCTAATAAGTGAGAAAAAATAAACTAAACATGTACTTTACGTGTGGTAGAAGACATTTTTAATTAGTGCCATAAAATTTTGGTAGCCAAACTGAAGGCAAACGTCAAGGTTAGCATAACAGATTCTAGTTACTTTTTTGGACTGGTTACTGTTTTAACCTCAATAAATCCAACAATAAATCCAATTGTTCCCATCGTTCATTATGACTTCAAAACATTAAAACTCAATATTTATTTGCTCCATATTTTAGAAATATTTTAATTTGTAGATGGAGGTATAATAAAAAAATGTTCACGCATTGAACAACTTAATGATTATATTATATCTATAAAAACAAAAACTTTTTCAAACAAAAGTTATTTAAAAGTTCGATGAAACGTTTTTGTAAAGTACAACCAAAACATTTCGTCGTTTTTCAATGATTTTATTATAAACTTTAACGTTGTATAACTTTCAAAAATATTATGTTTTTCATACGAAAAATTTCATTCATTATTTACATATAAATGGTTCAATTCTGTTTATAAAATATTCTTGTACAAGAATAATATATTCTGTACGGGATTTTTAAGTTCTAGAAAAATGTATGAAATCTTAAACAAACTGAACTAGTATCGAATGGTGGTGACTAAAGGGTATGACCGAGCATTTCCTTCCTAAAGTTTTCATTTTCTGTACTTTTTTACATAATTTTATTAATGAAACTTGCATTAATAGTTCTGCTTTCAATTAAAAAAAAAAAAAAATTATTTTGTCTGAATAGTCAGGTAATATAAGAACTAGTAGCGTGCAAGTTCACTACTTTAATTTTAGTTATAAAAGTTACTTAAATATGTGGGAACTCATCTTTTTCTACATGAATTCGATTTTTAATTATTCGTTAATCTTAAAAGTTCTGGTTAGAACTATGTAATTTTGTTATTTCGTTCTTAGCATCGATTATTTGAAGGCCTAATAGTTTTTGTTATTGAACTATTCTATCAAATATTTCCTCCTGTTCATCACAGAGGAAACTGACTCCTCAATATAAAGTTCAAAGAAATGCTATGCCAATTATGAGCTCAGAAATTCCTCCTAAAGTACTCGTATGAATATATTTACTTATGTATATATAAGGAACGGTTTAGGAGTTTAAGATAAAATTTGAGTCTCATGTGAAAAAACGATTTTCTACATTCATTAATTAGCTGATAATAAGCTGATGTTATTCCTAACTTACATTTTCAATTTTTGGCTGATTCTTATAAAACGATATAATTTTTTGTTTTCAAAATTCCGAATTTATTGCAAACACACATTCATAATTACGAAATTTGTTAACAAAGGTTCCGTTTTGGAATTGAAAAATAGCTTTATGAAAAAATTGCTATATATAATATATTTGACATTCCAAAATTTTTCCACTAATCATTTCTCAACTATTTACTCCCATCCTGACACTTTAAAAGATTATGATCAGCGAAATCGTTATTACAAAAGAAAGCAGGAAATTTGTTAACATTAGTCGTCTAAACATTATACAACATAACCAATGAAAAAATGATGAAAACAATTTAATTTATGAAAGACAATTCAAATTGAATTTAAAATTTTCTAGAATTTGTCTTGATGTCGCCAACATCCTTTTAAAGTATCTTAAAATAAACTTGAAAGAACCATAAAATTGGGAAGGAGGAAACACACTACGCTCTTTTATTATAAGTTTGTTTAGATAACGTCGGCATAATGCCACAGGCAATGTCGTTGGTATATTATATACAGCACCATATAATAATAAAGATATTTATAACGAACACGACACAAAAAGCGTGTTGAATTATTAATTGTACGCTGATTTGCTGATTTCTATTTCGTTATGCCAATATGAAAAACTTTTCACAGACACTTGAATGTTATAATACAAGAATGACTTTAAGGAAGATAGAACTGCGAATAATTGATGCAAAAATTCGTGAAGTATGATAATGTTTATTTATATAACTTTAATGATTTGATAGATAATGTTGAAATTCTTATCTTAACCGCAACAGGTAGTTAAAATTCGATATTCAAATTTTAATTGTTTTTAAAATCGGATGAATGATTTACCAAATATCAGAAATTACTTGATCAACTTAAGGTATCTCCAACAAGTCGATTGCATGATTAAATATTTTCTAGACCATTCAGAAAGTCTGCACGAATATTTGCAATAAATTCTTGAATTTTCGTTCAAAAGGGTTGAGTTGAATTCAGTTGTATTGGAGCAATTTGCTCCAATCCGGCATACATACAAACATGAAATTGAATTGCGTTAGTAAGCTGAATTGTAACTGAAATTAGGACGAATTGAAATTCCAATCGATATTTACCTACACCCTTGCTTGAAGATTTAAGTTTGTCTTAAGCAGCCATAAAATTTAATTTGCTACACTATTATTGAAGATGCAAACGATAAAGTGCAACAAATTGACGTGGACGTAAGCTTGCTCCATTAGAGAACTTACTTAAATTGAATCGTCTTTATTTTATGAACATGGAAATAGCGGATTAAATAAAGAGTTACTATATTATGTTACTTGTATTTTCAGTTGCATGTAAGACTTCTTTGATTCAGATCTTTAATATTAGTATTTTTGAGTTTTGTTATGCCTCCCAGTCGAAACGTACATTGAACTTACATTGAATGGAGTATTACTGTTTTTGAATATTCTGAATAACCTTTGGGATTTTGTGCTAACAAAATAGCTGCCCAACAACTTTGATTTTTCGAGACGTATGTTTCGAAGCTTACTATTTTTCCATAAATACAGAGGACATAGTATTTTCAAGACAATTTAGTAGATCGATAGTAGCACAAAAACGAGTAAAAATGTGTGGTTGTGTTAAATAAAAACAATTTATTTTATACATAAAACAATTTCTGTTGTTTCCTGATTGTAAATGTTTTTCCAAATTTAACAACAATACAAAGATAAAACACCAATATATTATTAAAGTTACTATTACTCTGGTTTAGTAGTAAATAACTAGGCGGTATCGGTGAAGTCACATACATCCACAACCAGGTACCTGCTTGCTACCACCTATCCCATATAACTTAATGGAAAATGAAATAATACTGTTAGTGTGTATCAAATGCCGGATGTTCATTTCCTTTGCAAGTTGTTTTAACTGATCTTTACACACAAAAATTGGTTTATTTTTGTGTATTTAATAAAATACAAAATACACACACAAACAAATAACTCATAATGTGTAAAAGTTAAGTCTATTTGATTTCCTGTATCTGAACCACAAAAGTGCATTACTAAATAAATATAAAACAAGTGAGAATTACAACTACAAGAGTTAATTGTTCACATACTTGACATACTTGATACTCATTCTAATGGTTCCATAACATTTATACACATAATAATAGTAATGAATTCCAGATATATGTGCTTAGCAGCTAGTTTTAAGCTGAAATTGTGGCTAATATACACAAAATGTGTCAATCTATGTTCGTTTTTAGAACAGTTTGATTCATAGATCCGTTCGATCCAATGGATCTATTTTCATCATTCACGAACTTAAGCTCACTTTTTATGACACCGATATATCAACTCGGTATCTCTTTTGTTTTTGATAACGGACCGTCAGAAGGACGGACAGGCATTCATGAGGGAATGGACTAATTAGATGATTCTACGAACATATATAATGTGAAGGTCTTGTTAGAGAATTGAAGTAAAAAAAATTAAATATTGGAAATGATTTGGTTAAGTGAACTGTTTATTAAGTTATAGAAACTACTTAAAGAAATAAACTAAAACCCATAAGTACAATATAATTTTCTGTGTTTAGTTATAGAAAAAGTTTTAATACGTTTGTGCAGTTTGGAAATTCTCTACATATTTATATGAATGAATGGAAAAAATACTGTGCAATTCAAAAAAAGGAGCACGACTGATAGATATACGATTCGATTTTACTTTAGTGAAAATTGGTAAATTTATCTACATAAATTTCCAATGTGGCTTCTAACGCACACATCTTCTTTATTAGGTCAATGTACATTTGCAGAAGAAATTTTTCAAATTTATAAAAAATATATAGGAATTAAGCAATCATTTCGCACGAGTTTTCAAGTAAATAACGATTTCTAGAGTAAAGATATTCAAAATTAGATTAATAATTCACGAAACATTGATATATAAGAGAATAATGGAGGATACTTTCGATTGCTGTATCTTCGAAATGGTAATTGATAGGTACAATAATTCTGAAATGATATACCAAACATCTTCACCATTTAATGCTTGATAAACATTCGTAAAGTAGTTTTAACACACCGATAGATAGCTGTATATCAAAGTTTTCGAAATATTAGCATACATTTTTTTCATAATCAGTAACATGATAATTCCAAAATCGATAAATATAACAGAAGGTAATAGGTCTAGTTAAATGCTATCACATTATATTTACAATATTTTTGAGTTTTGGTATTGGTTGAGGTCAACCGTTTGATAATTTGAGGATCACCTGCCTCTCGGTGTAAACGATCTAAAATATTAATCTGTTCAAAAGTATTCACATTATATTCACAACATTTTTGACTTATGGTATTGGTTGAAGCCAAGCATTTGATTGTATGCTAACCTGTATCGTATATTAAAGTTTTACCATCAATATTTAATACTCTAGATCCGTACCCTCAGTTTTAGACGAGCCCTAGGTACTAACGTTAAAATATTTTTATCGTTAATATGAGTAGGTTTATTTTGCGGTCCTTATATTTACGCAGTAGGAGGAACGTGTAAGAAACTATAATGGACTGAAATTTTATTTAAAAAAATCCTTGATGTAAAATAGCCTTTTGTTTTGAATAGAAGTTAATTTTCTTTTTAAAAATGTTGAGTTATACTACCTTGTTTTTAGATAACATTGTATAAAGTATTACTTCGACAATACAATATGGTTTTGTAGGACTTAGGTGGTGAAAATGTCTACTCGTTTGTGTAATATACCAGTCTTTATTTAGATTTGCAAAGTGTTTATTCACGTGCAAGCGTTACACTAATGTTCTAATTAGTATGATAAACCATCCTTTCGTGATTAGTACGTCTGATATTAAATTCCCATCTGAATAAACTCGCTTATTTCATTCAGTATTATTTATATAGAACTATTAATCGAGGAACATTTTTTTAATAAAAAAAAAATTACCAAATTATATTTCTTGTTAACTAAACCAGTCGACATAGCAGGTGAACACTGTCATATATTTTTCAAATTATATACTCAATTTTTCAATCTAGAACATACTTTTAAAATATGTTAGTAAGTAATATTTAACAAATACTATGCTCCAAGTGGTACATTCACTTAATTTTTGAATGCAAATTTCGAATTTACTTTACAAATATTGAATGAATTATTAAAATAATTATTTTTTATATTGAAATAAATATAAAGAAGTCCACAGGCAGTATTAGGATTAGGCGAAAAACAAATATGAACAATGTGAAGAGTTAACTGTTTGAGGTCTGAAGTGGTCTTCGTCAGAACACACTTTTTGGCAAACAGAAGGTTGTTAGGTAAAGTAGACAACAATATAACCAAACAATCTGGACATAATATAACCAAACAAAAAAAAAAGGGCCGATAACACAAACGTTTTAAAATTTGTTGTATTTTAGATAAAAATTAATCAGAGCTAGTCATAATATATAAGTAGTCTCAACGAGTAAAGCATCAGAATTCTCATTCAGTGGATAAAAAGGTATAAGTATTTTGTATTAAATTTCAGGACTGAATAGTGCAGCAGCCATCGCTAACATAACTTTTCACACCTACGGCTAACCGTTATGGCAACTTTTAATATTTTACATTTCATATTTACGTATGATCACTGTTTTATTTTTTTTTTTTTAAATGCCCAAGATGTGAAAGTTTCAAGCTTTAATGCGGTTTCTCTAAATCTAAATTGAAGCTTAGATTTGGGGCTGATTATATTTCAGTTTTGGATATTCACGTGAATCAAGAAAAAATCATGCTAACGTGTGAATTAATTACAGATGTAAGATTTTTACACACAAAGAAACTTCAAACTGATTACGTGTTTTGTTAGCAGGCTACTTTTATATATACTTGAAGATTAAACAATTCTATGAACAAGCCTATTGTATGTACAATGAAACTTCCATTACAGATATCATTTACACGTTTTCATTTAACCTATATTAAAATATTATACTATTTATTTACTACTACCAGTCCGGGTTCACACATTTTCTTTTAGCATTCACTGTACTATATGCTAAAATTTTCAGTGTGCTTACAACATTTGTGAAATAAGTTATTTGAATGATTATTATAATCTCACATAATCATGAGACTAACTTCACTACCACAACAAAACTGAAAAAAAAAAAATTAAAACTGATAAAAAAAAGAAGCCCTTAAAGATTATTTTTCATCTCTTTCTAGAAAACGATGTATCGCATGCATTCTCTATGAATTAATATAATTACGTCACAACAGTATATCAATATCTTTAACTAGTATTTAAAACTTGCATGGATAGTTTTAAAGATAAAAAAAACATCAGTTTTCTCTTCGTGAAGTAAAAACGCTTCTATTGATGAAATAAAATAAATTTACTCAAATACAAAATTGTTTTATCGGACCTATATTAGGTAAATAAATATGATGTGTGTGCCTTATTTTTAGTTTTATCGATTTTATTTTTTAAATACACATTATATTATATTCTTTATAGAACATAAAGTAGCCAATCAAACTGTAGAATACAAACGTGAAACTTTTGTTTCCAAACAATGGACTAACGAAAACGATTTAAATTTAACTTGATTTGTTTTTTGTCAAAGACATTAAGAATTAATTTTAGGAAACCGAGGTTGGATTTTACCAGGATCATTTCCCTTATAGCACTTACCAAATTGAAAATCACAATAGTTATCTTATACTGTTCTAAAATATTTTTCGAAAAGCACAAACCTGTACCTTTTTGTAGAGAGATCTCAGTTCTTTTTAGTTTAAATGTTAAACTAAATATTTGTTTTTATTTTTATTACAACGCAAATGATAAATAATTGGTACACAAATAAAAGAAAATAAAAATTAATTTAAATTATATTATAGAATCAACTTATTGATATTAATTAACACAACTTGTAAAGTTTTAATTAATATCTTATCAGTGAACTCTACTGTATAAAAGACGTTACTTCAGTAATTTTATTACAAAATTCATGATGAAACTTTTTTCTTTGATAATTCAAAATAAAATATTATTCGCTAATTTTCATTTCCTTTACTCATTGATTGAGAAGTTTTTGTGTCATGAGTATTATCGTTCTGCATTCAAGTTTAGTAACCATAAAAAGTTAATATTTTCACTGAAGAAGAAATTCGGTTAACAAATTAAAAATTTTTGGTATGTATTTCATGCAAAATTTAAAGTGTTTTAAAGTGTTAAATTTGCTGACGTATAAATATTTGTAGGAAAATTTCTTCTGACAAATCTAACCTTTAATTATCGTTCAAAATGAAGGTCCAGCGAATTAATTTTAAGGGAAGAATTATATCAACGACGGAATTCTTTTTCGACAAATTCATATTTATCACTTTTTAGTATTGTATTCAACCAATTAAAATTTCGGAAATTATTTTCTTTTTTCGATTAAAGTGGTTTATACAAATAAAAGTTCTAAGGTAACTAATATTTAAAAAACAAAAAAATTCTTCGATTTCTTTAGTTTTCTTATATTCCATCATGTGTAACAAGCAACGTTTAATGCTATTTCCTAAAAATAAAATCTCGTACATCTTTAACGAACAATCCCCTTTTTTTTAGCCAGATTATGCAAGCTATAAATTTTTATTAAATTTCTTCACTTTTATTAAATTTTTTATTTTTGCGTAAAAGTTTTGCGTTTTTAATAAATATTACTTACGGGATGTGTAAGAAGCAGTTAATTGACTTCCCATGATTTTTACCATTAAATAGATTTAGAGCTACATAAATTTTTTATAGAAAGTTAAAAAATGAGAAAAATTTGGCATTTAAAAATTCTCCCATCAAAATTAATTATTCAATGTCAAAAAACTACAGAATAAAATTCTAATTTGCGTATGCATATTTTTATTCATTTCTCAAAACTTTCTGATTTATTGTTATTTAAATTAATATTAATATTAATAATTAATTAAATTTGTTTTAATGTGTGTGATGAATGAAATAACCTTTGTTTTTACACAATACACAAAAGAAATAAAATATAAAAAAAAAAATAAAACAAAAAAATTTATTATGTAATAAAAAAAAAATCTAATTGTGATAAAATGAAGAAATAAAAAAATAATAATAATAATAAAATATTGTTCATAATGAGAGAGACTGATTAATTTTTTAATCAGAACATGTTAATTTAGTCATAGGTGTGTGTTTGTTTGTATAGTATGATTATTAACAATTAGTTCCACATCAATTTTGTGAAGTGTTAAATTTTTTATTTATTTTAGTGTTAAATATGAAATTAATAAGTGAACTATGTATTTTAATGTTTTTGTGCTTTTCTATAAAAGTTCAGTTATCGGTGTCTAGTCATATTTATGGTATGTTACTTTTCTGAACTTTTCTAATTTTAAACTAAATAGATATATAGGTCAATTAAGCATTGATAACGGTTTCATTGAATAGGAAATTAAAACTTAGCTAAATAAAACAAAACTGTAAATTTTTGTTTGTGAACTAGATTATTTATTTTAAGGGATTAGCTTTTTGAGATTTTTAGCGATTATTTGGTAATATTTTGCATATTGTAGGGATAAATGTACTGTTTGTTTATTTTTTTTTTTAATTTGTACATAAAGGGTGTATGTCTAAGCTAGATGACTTATGTTGCGATTTTGGGATTGTGCGTTATAATTTTTTTTCGTATTTAGATAATTTAGCCATTACAATTCATTTCGGTAACAAGCAACGTTTAATGCAATTGCTACTTGCTTGCCTATAATGAGGTAACCGTTTCTTGTTGATTGGTACGAGGCGATTTATCATATAGAAATCTTCGCTTTGTTGAAAGTTGCCAGATCTGTAGCACGAAGGGATTTCTCATCAGCATTTTCTTGGACTGCCAAATTACTTTTCGGTTGAACCTTCAAGATTCTAATTGATTGATCTTTAATGCTTCGACGAGCTGATTCACTTGGTACTGAATAACAGGGTCAGATTGAACTAAGCTTGCGGTTCTTCTGGTATATAAGGAAACGTACAGTGAAATCGCACGACAGAGTTTGGGTAACTTGCGTCTGGCTAAGTGTACTACTCAACCGTTTAATTGTTCCCGGTTGAAACTGACCAGGGTTCAATTGAGAAAAATTGTGGGTCGTCTGACTGAATTGTCGGTTAATCTATAATCTTCATAACTTGAGACTCCCAGACGATTCTTATTGTAAGTCGTCTCGATAAGTTCTCTTTTGAAATCTTAACAATTTCACAACACGAATCTTATCCCTACAACAAAAAATGAGAGTATGCAAAAAACCTTAAGCACGTCATTATTCACTAATGACGTTTTCACTTCCCTATCCCATAACTCTCTTTAAAGTAGATAAGTTGAAAAACTTGTTCGTAGTGGATATAAATGTTAATTACTAAAGCTGCATTCCAAATTTCAGCGTCTTTCACTTGGCAGTATTGACTTTGCGTTGAAAGCTAGACAGGACAAACTATTTGTTGTATTTAATCTTTTGTTACGAAATATAGCCCATTGTTTTGTTAATCAATAAGCAAGTTTTCAAGCCACTTCCACTTTCCTTAATAACATTATTAACTTTATTTTCAGGAGTGGAATGCGACACTTACTTTAGGACGCATGGAAAATGTATGAATGTAAGAGCATGTCCAACATTAATGATAAACCATAAAAATTATACGGAACAAAAACAAACGTTATTAAATTCAATATGTAATTTTGAAAATGGCAAGCTGTATGTATGCTGTCCTTTAAAGAACCAAACGACTACATCACATCACCAATCAACGTATGATTTATCACCAAATTGTACCAACACTAACAATGATTTCCCAATACCAACTCGAATAATAAAAGATGAATATCCGAACGATAAGTTCATCAATAAATTCATTAAGAATTCATCACAGTTCTTAACAAAGCCACCGTCATGTGGACAAAGTTTTGATGAAGAAACACGTCATAAAATTACTTTGGGAGAAATTAAAAAAGGTAACAGAAATTAGTATTGAAAGTGTTTATTTAAACGATTTCGTGCAAGAAATAATTCTTAAGAATTATGAATATAATGGACTATAAAATCGTGCCAAGAACAATAGGGTAAAGGCATTAGATTATAAAATTTACTCTCATATTTATCATGCATTTATTTTAAATATAATCTTTTTATGAAAATTGGCATATATCAAACAATTACAAAGGTCTTCCGATAGGTCTCAGGCCGATAAGTGGCCGCTCCGCAGAATATTTGCTCAGATTTAATTTTTCCATGATACATTCGTGAATTGGAATATCGCATTTTTATAGTATATTAGTATATGAACTTTCAGATTAAATAGACCCTATATTTATATTGCAGATTCTAATTTTATGGGGAAACAAATGTTCATGTTCCTATAAATACTTAAAGGAACCTTCCTTTAAATAAACTTTTGATTTGAAATTAATGTAGGCTTTTTGTTTTCCATTTTGGATGAAAAAAGGACGAAATTTAATAAACTAAAAATTTATAATTAATATTTTGAGAATTTTATGTTCACAAACATTACAAATGAGCTTGAACTGTAATGTATTTTTTCCTTAAAAATTCTAGTTTTTTTTTTAGAAAATGTACCATCGTTTTAAAAACATGTATGACTTCAATTCTTTGACGATTGTTTAAACAATTTCTTAATTTATTTTTCGATATTTTCGGATATTTGTAGCTAAAAGAATTACCTGGGAAAAGGATGTTCAAAAATCTATTGGTTTTTACTTCTAGTTTTTTTTTTTGAATCATAACTATAGTTATCAAATTTAATCGAATCGAATCGAATTGAGCCAATGTTTTGTATAAACTTTGCCTCATGAAAATGATTTATAATTTATTCTTTAAAAGATTTGTCTGAAAAATATTAAAAATTGTGAAGAGAAAACGTGAAAATTTTTAAATGTTACCTTGTAAACACTTGACCGTGATAAACCGTTTTTTTAACGTTACGAGATAAGAAGATATCGTATTTGTTATATTTTTTTTTATTCTCTACTCTACATATCCATTCATTCGACATTCATTCTATATTTGAATTGTGAATAATATAACATTAATATTCAACTTCAATTTATTTTAACGAACAAATAATATGAATATATTTTTATATAATTTTCATTGGGATTTCATTTTTTATTTTTAACTTCGATACGATATTTATCTACTGTATGCTTCATAAGCTGCGTATAATTTCATTTCTTTATTTAAATTACATCTTTTTAACATATAATCTACGTTACTAAGTAAAGCATAAATGCAAAACCCCATATTTAACAGAGTTCATATCATAAAATTTTCCGTAAACAAACGAGCTGAAAGTTGTTGTAACGATACTAAAATAAAAAAAAAAAAAAATGTTTGTAGTTCACAAAATAGAAGTGATAATTCAAGATATCCTACGTTAAATTTTATAGACAGTTTCATCTCATACAATTGCACGTTACATCCTACAGATGTATGTTGTTGCCTTCTTTTACTGTCGCATTTTCGTTTTATGGAGCTTGCAATCACTCGGATAGTAAAGAAGTTTCACTTCAAAAAATGATCGATGATGGACTTTGTGATGTAAGAACATGTTTTCTTAAGCTATTTGAGCGAAATGTCCTAGTTAATAATATTGTACAAAAAATGAAATTTGTATTATAAAGATATGCTCTAATGCAATATAGATCTCTAAAAATAATTATCCAAACGTTATGTAATTTGGCATCCACAACCTTGATATGAAACAAAGTGTTTTTACTAAATAAAATATCTAAACTTTATTTTATATTTAGAAATTTTTTCCAGAAAAACTTCGATTCGCCCTACATTTTCATGTCAAGAATGTGTATACCAAATTTCGTTTTATTTGGATAATTTTGAGTGCTTTGTAGGCGAAAATTGAAGGAAATACAATATATATTTTATTAGATATTGTGTCAATTCCTGTTAAATTTTCTACTTAAATCTACCTTGATACAAAAATTTGAATCTTGTAATAATTTGTACTATAAGTCAGTTTATCAAAAAGTTTGGAATTTCATTATATTCACGAGAGTAAATAAATATGAGTATAAAATTAATAATATTTAATCATAATAACTATTATAAATTTATTAATTATTTTGCGATATAGGTCAGTATCCATGGATAGGTACTGTTGGTGAGATCAGTGATGAAGAAGACATTGAAATCAGTCAAGTTACATTGATTACAAAAAGACACGCTTTAAGTACAGCACATACTATTTATTCAGCTCTAGAGAATTACATAAAATTGTAAGTAAACTGTAATATCAACTCAAACATTTTATGTTTTTGTAAGTTATTATTAAAATACTTCATTATATAGTGCAGTTAAACGAAAGGATAATTCAGAGATGTGCCGGATATCCGTATCAGAATCCGTAAACACGATTATCCGCAAGAAAAAAAGATGCGTATCCGTATTCGTACCTTATCGGATCTTTTACATTAATAAGTTTCATTACGTATGAATTTGTAAGTAATGGTAGCAATAAAATACTGTTAAATCCCATGAAAATATTTTTTATTTCTTAAAAATTACTCATTTGGCAAAAATTTAATATGTCATGCCTTATTGTAATTGTACTATCTAAATTCAAATTTATTATTCATTATTTTTCTAATCAAATAATACTTCTTAGTGATATGACAAATCCCAATCACATTTCAATCAATAAACCATAAAATTTCAAAAAATTCAATAAAATTATACTGATTGTTTGAGTTGAAAAGTTTAGATAGTTATCGGTATCCGTACCCGCGGTTCTGGATACTGATTATTCGTATTCGTATCCGTGTCTTCGAATCTCTACGTTTGACGATCCGGTACATCTCTTGGCAAATTTCAGTAAATACAAGGAAATAAATTCCCGGTGCCTATAAGTATATTATATCATTTATTAATACTCATCTAAAACTTTGTATATAGTTTAATTTGGAGAATGTAACAATTTTTTCCTCGCCAAAATTTTGAAAAATGTTATTTTCTTATTTTCTTTGAAGCCCGTAAAATTTTCGATTTCACCCACTCGCTTCAGATTGACATATATCCGTTTTCCGTTACTTTATTAGGAAGATCATTCATTACATTTATGATCGGCGGTTAGGTTTTCAAAGCAGTAACCTTCCAATCGTTGAAAACAGAAGTATTGAACCTTAAATTATTTATAAAACTTCGATCAAACAGAAAATAAACTGAGTTTTGTATTACAGAAATTACGTGTGGTTTTCAATCAATACATATGATAATGATACTGAAGAAGTATACAGAATTCCAATTTCGGATGTTATAATCCATCCAAAATTTAACAATTCTTATTATACAAATGATATTGCATTGATCAAATTACAATTCGAAGTTAATCATCGTAAGTATATGTTTGTTTTAAATAATCTCAATCACTTTACTTTGGATTTTTGAACAAATTTTGATCTATCAAAATTAAATTCAATTAGAATCATACAATAAGGTTATTTCCTCGAAAAGCTTAAAAAAATTCACTAGATGACACCATCTAAGGAAGTAAAAGTGTTTTAAACTTCCAATTAACAGCAATTTTAGATTTTTAAATGTATGTTTTAAATTAAAATATTTGATTTTAATATTAAGTTCATGTCAAAATAGAACTCTTCAATACTAGAATGGATATTTCAAAATAAAAATCAGACCATCTCAAATGGAGAATTCAGTTATATGAAAATTATTTTATTTAATAAACCATCGAATTTCTTAGAAGCTATTTATTTCTCAGACTCCAGGCTTTTCTCACTTATTGAGTTTATTTAGTATCATCTTTTTTTAAATTGTAAAAACTTTCAAACAATAGTTGAGAAATTCTGACAAATAAATAGCTGAGAAATTAATTTGCTTAGACTTTCTATCATTGCTTATATAAAATGCATTTGGAACGGCAAATAGATGAGTGACTGATTTGCATTCCTAAGACTAACAATAACCTTTTTAAACAGGAAAATATGTAATTAAAAATATGCATATTTATCTCAATTTTTATTATATTCGGAGACAGTTCAAATAAAAGAAGTTGAATTCAATTTTTTTCATTTTTTTTAAAATTTTTACCGGCGTAACCTTTTATTAATTTTTCTTTTATTAACGCGGTCCATAAAAATTAGAAATATAAATGAATACTTAAAAGCGTTTCTTTTTTTTTTTTTTTATGAAACCTTTAATATAATTTTTTTAATTTTCTATTATTAAAGCTTATTTGCAGCCTATCTGTCTACCAACGATACCAGCCTTGGGCAGTGTTATCTATGATGGATTAAAAGCTGTATTATACACGCTAATGGATTCCATAAATGGTGAGTAACAAAATAATATGCCGTGGTGTAGTTGACACTTAGAGCCTAGATCAATAGCTTTCTGTAAGTAAATTATTGCGTCAAGTCATTAATGGATAATTGCTGGGTAATTTAAATAAACTTTTTATTATTTTTAATGGTAAATATTATATTTTCACGGTATACGTTTGAACAAAACTTTTGAAGCCAAGTATTTTTTATTAATAAAATATTAAACGGGATGATTATTTTATAAGCATAATAATTTTTGCAGCGTTATTTTGATTGCGTAAGTAAACCATTTCCACAGCATGTTATGTAAATTAGGATATTTTCTCTTCATTTCTTTTCGAAATCGGTTAGAATTTTGTCTTGACAAAACATAGAACCGACTTCAAAAAAATAAATAAGCAATCAACTAAATTTTAGAAAAATAATTTCTATGTGGCACAACTACCTTTTGTAAGCGAAGTCGGCGATAATGAACAAAGTTAAAGCTGAATAGAAAACATATAAATATCAATCACAAGATTTTCATTAGAACAATATTTGCCTTTTTTTTTGTAAGATTTTTCTTTTTGAAGTCGGATGTATTTTTGGAGATAATTTTTTTTTGCTTTTGGTATCCATTTTTGAGAGGAACGCAATAATTTCTATCAGAAAGTTAATATTAGTAATTATAATCTCATAAAAGAATTGTTATCGATTTTTTATGTATTTAATTATTGTAGCAGAAAATAATGAAATCATCAAGTCTGTTGAAAGAACACACTACGTTGAGATTATGTCGAAACAAAAATGTATCGAACAGTATGGCAACGGTTGGCGAGTTACAATTGAAGCATCGACAATATGTACAAAACGTATTACTCGCGAGCATTTTTGTAGTTATGTTGGCTCACCGTTAATGTTACCATTTGTAAATGCGAATGGACATGGTGTTAGTTACTATTTATTAGGATTTCGTATAACTGGTCGTGATGTTTGTACAACAAATTCAAATTATCCTCAAATTCATTTACGTGTTGCTGATTATTTAAATTGGATTGAAAATTATATTTTATTGTAAATTGTATTTTATTTTAAATCTATTTATTTATATAATTAAATTGTTTAATTATTGTATATAGTATTGTCATTCATCAATCTGTAAGCCCAAAAATAATCCAAACAGTGGCTGTTCTTACATCTATTAATTTATATCTATAATTCATTTTGTTTTTTCTCAAAAAATGTAATCTACACTAAACTGTTCCCGGAAGTGATATTACAGTCATTCCCAGAATTTTTTACGTGCACTATCGTAAAAATCTATCACCTGATTTGTAATATAACCATAGATTTTACCGTAAATATAATTATTTCAAGTTTTCCTAAGGGGAATTAAAACATAATACTGAAGCACCCTTCATTATGTAAAAAATTTTCGCGAACAAATACCTGAAAAAAAATGCAGAATATTAACATGAAAATAGAGTGCTAATTGACGAAATCTTCTCGATAAAACATTTTTAAATACGAAATCAAGTTTTGATTTTTAACTTATTTTTTCAAGGAAAATTCGTAGACAACCACTCCGTTTTCATGTCAAAATTGTGCATACCAAATTTCAAAACTTTATTCAGTATTTTTGAGTTATTTGGACGCTAAAATTGCAAGAAATATGATGCATATAATTTAAGCAACAGCTTGTTAGAAGCACATTCCTTTAAGTCAATAACAGTTGTGTATAATTGCTTTTAAGAATAACTTAGCCGTGACCATTATTAGAAAAAATTCCGAGAAATTTTTTTTTTTTATCTTACTGATAAGATATTTAATGTGTCTCCTACTGTGAAGATATACAGAATATTCATATAATTAACTCTGTTCTTGGGTGTGTTTTAATAAAAATAGGCTATGTTTGTAATATATGTACTATGTTGTAATATAGATTAAAAAGAATATTTAATATATTTGCTAGAATTTTTATACTATAGAATGATGATATAGAATGTAGATTTGATAATATACAGGTGACTAAGATATAGTGGTAAATAACGAATTAAAACATCCGTAGACATCGATTCTTAAAGGATTCTTATTTATGATTTGGTCCCCATAATTTTCTTATTTAATAACACTTTAAGTAGTCATGAACACGTCGACTGCGCCACTTATTGAATATCTGAGGACTTTATCAATAAGATTGATTTATGGTTCTTTTTCTGACTGCAAAAATAAATTCGTTTCTTAGACTACGAAAATAAATAAAATATTTTTAAAAATCAATTAAAAAAACTATCTTGAATCCTCCTAGGCTCGAACAATGGTCATTCATACTTATTTTTGTTAATTTTTAATTTTTCATTCATTATTTTTGTTTATGATAATCCTTTAAATTAATTTTTAAAGAAAAAAAGGAGACACAAAGAACATAAAACAAAAGCGTATTAAAATGTAGGTTATTATTCGAAAACAGTAGATATAAATTTAAAGAAATGCACATCAGAAAAATTAAATTTTTATCGAGTTTTAAAAGAGACCTTTTTTCTGACCTCTTGCGGAAGACAATATTTCTACTTATAGAGCTCACAATTCTGATTTCCTTCAAAAATCAGAAAAAGAAGTACACAAAGAATTAACAATTTTCACTTCGTCGTAACAGTCGGAAAAAAGACTTCTTAGAGTTCTCATATTTTCGATGTCTTACAAACCTCATAATTCTGACTTAGAAAACCATAAAAGAAAGTTAAATTATGAAGACGGTTGATGTTTTCTAATTTTATACCTTCATGTTCATAAATCAAAACACAATAACTGTCAAACTGAACTATTGACATGAGATACGAACTATTAAAAATACTGGATTGGTATTGGCTTTAAGATTCTCGTAATAATTTATTATTTTTATTTTGTAACAGGTAAAATATTAACCATAAATTAAAATATTAATATATAGATAAAGAGGCTTTGTGTACTTAAGCAGGTAAGGACAAGAATACATCGTGAAGTAAGACTCGTATATTAGAAAATTATCAAAAAGCGTTTAGTAGCATCTATCATCATCAATGGTTCACCTGTATATCAATAGAGATAACTAATACGAAAAAATGTTGAAAAAAAATATATATATATATACTACGACTGATAACTACGACTGTCATAATTTAATTATAAAAATGCATTGCAATTTTATCTTGTTATAAACAAGGTAAAACTTTTCATTTTGTACGTGCAATAGAAACTTTATACGAATGTACATATATACCTGCAAACAGCGTGAACGTACGCAAATGTCACCTTACCTGAAACAAAAAGAAAAGTATGTTTATATATATATACAAAATAAAATAATTTACAACATAAAGCATGTTAATTATATATTTTATAATTATATTTAAATATATAAAATTCAATTTATAAGTTGTTTAAAATAAAGTTACTTTTTGTTCACAATGCACCAATCAAATTAAAGATTTTCAGCCAAAGTAGAGTACAGACAAAATATAAAATAAAAAAATTAACCCCAACTTGATTTTTGGTAATAACAAAATGGGAGCCGGTTAAATTTATAAAAATTGGTTTTTTTCCATTTTTTTAAATTAACTGCTAAATTAACCTTTATTTATTTAGGAATCGATTTTGCGCATTCTGGACTAATTTTTTAGGTCCAAAATATGCAAACAATTTCAGGTCGCTATTTCGTTTAGTTTTTGAGTTATCTTTTTGGCGGACGGACAGACTTACGAAAGTGAAGTATGTAGATGATTCTATAAACATCTTTCGAAAATTTTGATTCTGTGGTCAATATTTGCTAACTGTACAAGCTAGAAAACAAAACTAATATACGTTGACATATTCTATATATGCCGATAGTAATAATTTTCATCTAGCCAGCAGCAAACATCTTTATGGCTTTAAGTCGTTTCTAAGACTACCCATATTAAAAGCTATACGAAAATACCACCTTACCCGTCTCAAAAATGCAAGAGTACGAAAAGACATGTTTGAACAAAACGATAATTTATTCGAAGACTCTCTAGAGATTCTCTTTGTCTGTATTACTATACCTAATTATCTATATAACATATCAATCTATACATCTATGTTTGTTCCGCTGTAACTTTCGAACGCCTTGTGAAATTTTGACGAAATTTGTTATGCGTATTGATCACAGAAAATTCACTGAATATATTTGAACAATTTTCATTTTCTTTTTTGTGAAAAAAAAAATTAATAACCGGTTCCAAAATTAATAACCGGTTCCAAACAAGGGACTTTATGTCTCCAAAGCATGTTTTCTCGCCACCAGACGAGTGCACTATATAAATACTATTTTTCTTTTTATTAAATACATATTATATTTAATTTTTTCACATAATATTTAATTTGTCTAATATCCTATTTTGGATTTTGTCTGAAATCTTCTAAATTTTGTGTACGTATTATTGATATACTTTTTATTGAATTTAAGAGTGAGAGGTCTACAGTTCAGAGAACTACTGGTTATTACATAATTACATAAAACATGAAAACTACACACGCCAGGATGTATTATCTAAATTCAAACAAATGCATTCTTGCATATGACAGCATATCCTATACTAATTTCAAATTAGAGTAAAGTTTTGGACAAACTACTATTCACCTTATAATAATTACGTATCCGTAAACATGTATATCGATTCGTCTT
Organism: Chrysopa pallens; assembly: GCA_020423425.1. Lineage (NCBI taxonomy): Eukaryota > Metazoa > Arthropoda > Insecta > Neuroptera > Chrysopidae > Chrysopa > Chrysopa pallens. The sequence goes on from CM035594.1 coordinate 14,840,400, forward strand.
GTTAAAATTGTTGCGATCGTGTTACTACCTTCAAAAGTTTCTAGGTAATAATTCCTTGTTAACTTTCTGATCGGTAATTACTGTTCCATACTCCGAAAATTGGATAAAAATAATTTTTGTTTGTGAATTTTTTTACTTGATATCATCTTTCGAAATCATCTGTTCTATTTGAAATTTTAAATGTTACTCGGCTTTTATGATCCTACAAAGTTGACACATAAATTAAGCAAACTTTTGAGACTGACAAAACAAGTTTTTAATTTATCAAATTTCTCGCATGACAAATTTTAAGGTTCCAAACGTTACACCTTCGCTATTTTTAGTAATTGCCAAATACACCCTGTTGTTATGTTAAATTTAATAATATAAATATTTAAATAAATAAATAAATAAATAATATAAATAAATATTTGCGATTTGTTTTCTACCTCATACACATCTAACCCAATTCCAAGTCTCAATTCAGCTTTATGGACCAGTAAGAGCTAACCGTAAATCAAATATATTACTATGTTGCAAAATTTTTTTTTGGTTATAGATAATTCCATGGAGACTGTTTAATCTCTATATAGTTTGGACTTTATATTTGTATAAAATTAATTCAATCAAAATATTTCACTGAATCAGAAAGTTACTGACTTGGTCTTCAAAGTCCTATCCAGTAACATTCGTTTTGTTTTAGAATTAAGATGAAAACTGCATTCTATTATAGATCAACAATTAAGTTTTGATTTTAGAATCAATATAACTTGATTATGTAAAATATAAACTAATACTTATACTACTTAGTTTGTAGTTTTACTTAGTAAAATGTATTCAAACAATATGATAGTACGTAAATTAATTGCATAGAAAAGTTTATATAGCTATTATAATTTCGTTCAAAGAAATGTTTCTCTAGTCCATGCATATGTTTGGAAAGAAGTCCGGAAAAAGAACAATAATTTTCAAATCGATTGAAAATTGACCCTTGCAAAAAGCAATTTAGTTTAGCTTAAAAATCGTTATATGAGCTATAATTCCGTTTAGACCTGACTGCATACCGTTTATCCCTTCTATAAAAAGATTAAAAATGACAAACTATAATTAAAAAAAATTTGTTGTCGTATACACACTTGATAGATTTGTATGTATTTGTTTCATATATTTTTATGTATGTATACAAATTGTAATTTTCAATACAGGAATTGATTAACATTGTTTTCCTTTTATCAAAAGATCGATATAATTCTGAAATATAGCTCTCTATAAGCTTTGTTTTGCGATCAACTGGAACCCTGTCAAAATTAATTTGTTTTTAAGGTCTTTATTTGATATCAATGTTGGTTTATAAATTTTGAATTAACTTTTTTTCTTCTTAGAGTACCTACCTGTATTTTTTGTAAGTAATTTAAGAAAGAGATATTAAAAAAATAAGTCGGGTGAAAAATTTTTCAACAACGTGTATTTTTCTCCAATAGGTAACAAGAACCATATTTAATGAAAACATTGTAATAAGTAAATGTTTTATATCCAATTTGTTAATATAGAAGGAAGTTTATAAAATAAATATATTTATATTTTCTCATTCTTTGGGTTTGTTATTCAAGGAAATTGACCTTTAATTTATGTATTTTTATAAAAATATGACATGTATTATGAAAATATTTTTTCATTTATTTTTAAAATTATCTAAGTCTACGTACCTGAATCTAACTAACTATAATATCAAATTATATATTTAGACTTCACAACAGAAATAAAATATACGATGACGTCAATGAATTTATATGTATATATTAAAGTGTATATTACTTCAGAGTTATATCCATCAAAATTAAAAGCATTCTGTTCGTTTTTTTTTTTACAATTTTTAAAATTTTTGATATCCTTCCTATAGAATCTCTACAGAAAAATTCACTTCGGGCCTACTTGTATATCGGTCTATCTGTCGATATCATTCAGACGAATATGTAAAACTCTAAAACTATTAGATAGACATTTTTGAATATTCGGTTAACATTATTGGAGTTACTAACAGCGATAAATTTTCCGATAAATCGACTCGAAGATAGAAAGTCTATTTTTGGACTATGGGATAAAAATTGGAAACATTTTTACTTGACTCTTTACTATTGTGCAATATGAAACCATCAAAGTCAAGATATTATTGACTTTAATCGTGGTAATCAAGATTAGTTCTGATGATTCCACCGTTCTGGAAAATACAATATAATATGGACTGAAATATATTGGGGGAAAGCCTAATGCTCCCCAAGCTTTGAGCTTTATCCTATTAATTGAGGAAATATATCCTTCCTCAAACTAAATGCATACAAAGTTTTATAATCTTTAAATGCCAATTTGCAAAAGGTAACAAAAATTTACTAAAATAATATATGAATTTTGGCTTTGAAGAGCTTGTAATTGGGGCACACAATTATTACAATAAATTTGACAGCAGGTATAAAAATGCTGATACCTTCTATTCTGTGCTTACGTTGTAAACGCCTTTTTTACCATATTTTATTGTAATAATACATATTATGTCAAATTAATACCGAAGATTTACAATAAGTAAATCTTTATGCTAAAACCATTAATCTTATATTGTTGTACATCACCTATTGAATAATACTAACTAGGTTATCATTATTATTTTATAATATATAAACTTAAAATTATATTTATATCCGTACTTTCGTAGTTCCGTAGTAGTAGGAGTACAACGGAACAAGATAAAGGTGGTTAGTGAAGTATATAAATGTTATCATTTATGCTGTACTGAATAAAACTAAATGTGTTAATTTTTCTCATAAAATTGTATTTTTGATCGTATTGTAATAAAAGCAATAAGTGAACTAAATTTTTCGATAAAAAAATACTTAATATAACAACTCAAATCACTACATAGTATAAAACAAAGTAGCTTTCTCTGTCCCTATATCCCTATGTATGCTTAAATCTTTAAAACTACGCCACGGATTTTTATGCGTTTTTTTTAAAAATAGATAGAGTGATTGAAGAGAAAGGTTTATGTGTATAATAACATCAATTAAATAGTGGAGAAATACTGTTATTTTTGAGGTTTCTAATGTGATGTCGTAAATAATTACATTTTTTCCGCTTACATTGCAAACGCAGGCTGAAACCTACGAGATTTATCAAAATAATGTACAAAGTATTGTACACATTGAAAAGGTCTACAGAAAACTCCGCTATGGTATATGTCTATCTCTAATATCCCAAAATACAATTTTTTTGTCATTTACTTTTTACAACAAATAATGGCTAATTTTCAAAGCGATTTATTTTTAATTATTAATTTAATATCTATATAAAAATAAGCGTCATCTGCTACAAAATTTCTATGATGTGGGACTGAAGCTGGGCTAATGCCGGGTTATAATTTCGTATCAAGGGTTTTGTACTTTTTGCTGACGCGGAACCAAGGTCGTAGGCTAATCCAGAGGTACCGGATGTCGCATACCAAATACGAGGTGTAAATATAAAAATTTCGTGGCACGGGTTTCCTACACGAAATATCGGGTGGCTCGCAATAAATACCGGTTGCCCCACAACAAATACAGGGTGCTCCAAATTATCACAGCAACGCGTTGCCGGGTCTGCTAGTGCTTTATAAACTAGGGTATATTAAATCTTGAATCATTAAACGAGCGAAACGAGCCTCACTTTGGATCAAAATTTCATACATGTGATAAAAAAATTTTAAACATTCAAAAATAAACTTAATGCGTGAGAAGAAATTATTTTTAATTAATTTGAATTTTCTATGCCCATACATATTATATTTGTAGTGAGTATTGCCATGGAAAACCTTTTTTTTTACTTACTACCAAATCCATCGGGTCAAGTTGGTCAATAAATTCGGATATGGTTAACATATAATATTGGTTAAATTTTTTTGACGATTCAAGGAAAAGCAGATTAAAAATTTTGGTTTTAATATATGATTATAAAGGATATAAAACTATGCTTATATAGTCATTTTGCTAAGAACCAAAATGTATTGGAAGTTTAATTAATTTTGTCGTAGCTGGAATCGGGTTGGAATTTGAAGGTTTAACTTGAACACTTGTTAATATCTTTATAGATTGTGATATTAAAGAAATAAACATTTGTGTTGATTTGACAAAAAGACATTAATAGATATAAGTAACATTTCAAATTTCTCTTTTGCACTTTGACTACTCAAAACTCGAAAATTTATTTTGTATATTTCCGCTTCATTTTGGTACATTTAACATAATTCTATTGTCAAAGCATGGTAACATGGATAAAGAAATCAACGATTGCTTATTCAAGAACAAAATAGCCACGACGTAAAAAACTCTTCAATCAGTTCTTCATAGACTGTGTAGATTCGTCTCAATTCTAGTTCGAATTACACATTTAGAAAAGTACAGTATATAACATAATATAGTATGTGTTGTAATGTAATAATAGTTATAATTCACTTTTTCCAACTTTCATCTATGGAAGTTCTTGCCACGAATTTGTTGCACTTTTAAAGAAATGTTTCTATAGCGGAAGGAATTTCAAAATATTTATTTAGTTCATTTAAGATTTAATGAATGTCCACGTGTCAATTGAAAAATATCCATTTGTAAAAGGTCGTAAATTTTGTTATTACACTTCGATTATTTGATATTATAATTTTATAAGACACGCAATAATAGGAAACTGTATTTGCATATTTCTTAAGTAGAACATAAATTAAAGAGATAGACTATTACAAGCAATTTTTAATCGACGAAAAAACAAGGTTCTTAAGTCGACGGGTATGTTTTTTCATGTATTATCACGCATAACTTTTTACAGAATAGTCCATTTTTGAAAATTCTTATTTTATTGGAAAGGGTATACCTCGAAGTTGGTCCTATATAAATCCTATATTGAGAATAAGACAACCAGGAGATCATTGATTGTACATTCACTAATCGTAATATATGAGAGTAGTCCAATTTTGTTAATTATTTTTTTATTGTATAGGCTGTACATCGAGTTGGTCCCATTATAATTTGGAAAAAAAATTTCTTCTCTAAGTGTGGAAAAAACGGATGATTTATTTGTAACTTACAGATTTTAATTTTAATTTTTTTATTTTAAATAAAAAGTTGTGTTTATCAAAATTAAAGCATGCAGTTATTTGTAGAATATAGGCACAAAAAACTTTAAAATGTTTTAATGAATTAAAACTGTTTAACAAACAGATTGAAAAAATTGAAAAGGAAAAATAAACGTTTTATATTCATACTTAATAACTAAGTTATTAACCTAATGTAAGTAAAGTTAAGTAATTTTGGTGAATGATTCAGTTATTTTTTATGAAACGTGGCTAAAATACAGTAGTTTATAATTACTTAAATTTTTAAGAGTTTATTACTTTTTTTATTATTTATAACTTGCATATGAGATTGTTATTCTAAAGTACCGTTCCGTCTATTAAATAACTCACTTTTATGGAAGTGAAGATAAATTGGTGTTAAATTAGTAAACAATTACCGATAATATACATTTTACATTTTGTTTAAACATAGATATTAATCAAACTTGAAAAATATCAATAATAATATGTTTCTCCAAGCATCATAGTTGACATTAGATAATAGTAGTTGATCATTATTGTAAAATGTAGAATGTGGAAAACAAAACAAGTCTACAACATCCTCTAATGAATGTTTAGACAGGAAAATGACTAGGTCTTGATACCAATTATTGAACTACATGTTTTAAATAATGGATAGTGTTAAACTTATATACTCTATTATATAAACAAACCTTGTGTGCTATTGTTGCATTGTAGTCTTCACTAATCAACATAGTAAATATGTACACATAGTTGGTCAAATATTGAAAAAGAAAATCTTATTGATTTTATGAGTTGCATAATGCATTTTCGTCCATTTTACACACAGTAAAAATTTTATAAAAATGCTTCAGAATCGGTCTGTGTGTAGGTTTCTGTTTGTTCATTTGTCTTTTTTTAACATTTTTTACTTGATATTTAACATGAAAACAGAGTTATATAGTTACATAAAATGCTTAATTAACCTCACATTATCGCATTATAAGTTTGCTACCCAAAAAATTTATGGTTTTATTGAAGTTTAAGACTGATGATATTTGATGGAAATTGACATAAATGTAGTAAAATAATTTTCATTCTAAATATGAAATATATCTTACTTTACCTCTTAATTAAAACTAAAATAATAATTAAGTTAACACTGATTTTGTGTTGAAAATTCAATATATTTTTGTGTGTAGATAAACATTAATTTAGTGACCATTTTTAACACCTTATTTATATTGATTTTATATAAAATTTATTACTGTGTAACCGACATATATGAGGATGAATTCAATGTACTTAAAGCTAACGATTGAAAATATAGAGAGTATGAACAAAACTTTGGTAAATGTGTTCATAGAACAAATCCATAATAAATAATTTGAAGTTTTATGATGCATTCTAGACCGAAAATTGAGTTCGTGAATGAGTAAAATCAGTCTTCCTATTCTGACCTATAACGATTTTCGACTATGATGATTCATACATTTCTATTTTCAAACAATTTACCCCAACGCGATAAAGGAGACGTGCTTCTGATACAGCACGACAGATATGGTCAGGGCAGATATTACTATATATGAAATTTAAAATAATATGTTTCTACCAAGGGCATTTGAAATTAATTCAATAGAATACATTACCCAGGTACATACTGAATATTCAATTAAATTAAGTTAAGCGTGATTAAAATATGCCAATGATTATCAAAGTAATATATATTATGTGATTTTATAATGAGCTTGTAATGTGAAAGATCATCATTCAACATAAGCTGTAACTGTTTTCAAACTGTTGGGAAAATCTACTTGCAGGAACTTACATTTAACTGTATTTCACTTTTGATCTTATGGTTGTCTTATGACACCCTTTATAATTGACCTCACTTTTTGCCCCTATTTTTCTTTGATCTTCGTCTCTATTTACTTGTGGCAATTAGTGACTTAGTTTTAATGCCAATAACTTTATCTTTGGTGTGCATAACGCCATTATGGAATAATATTGTTAAAATATCTCAACATAGCTAAGTCTAACTAAGTCTTGAGTCTAACAGAGCCGGATTTCTGTACCTTTATTTGACAGTTTGTGTGAGTATCTTTAAAGTAAGAATAATAGATACTTTTATCAAAATTATGTTTTTGATAACTTTATGGTTATTTACTAAATTTTATTTAATTATTTATTTTAAGTCACTTTTTAACTACCAATGTCATACAGTGATTACATTAGGTATATTCTATACAACAAGAGCCAAAGTCGATCACCCATCCAAGTACTGATTGTGTCTGATGTTTCTTAACTTTAGTGTTCAGTTTAGATTAGCAATTTCGTAACGTTATTAAATTTTATTTAGAAATAAATGAATCATTTTAAATAACAAAAATAATTATTTACTTAAAATAAGTAACAAGGAAACCATTAGTTAATAAACAAAAAAGTTACTATGATTTTTACATAAAAAATTGTTAGCTAGCGACGCGAATTGTGAAAAAAAAAGTTGAATTCCACTACAGGTATAGTTTTTTCTTGAAGATTTTCTAAACTATCAGTGCATGTTTGAGACAAGTAAATACAAGATAGATAGAGATAGGTAACACAACACTAACATAGATAGATACACATTTATTCTATAATTAGGAATGGGAATAAAACTCACTCCATTTACTATTTGTAATTAATGAACCGCGTTGCTGAAGGCAGCTGTCCTCATGTTGTCGACAGTCACAACAGCGTGTACAGCATAAAAGCATCTATGGATGCATTAGGGTTGTCACTCATCCTCGTGTAATGAAGATTGTTCTCGATTCAGGGTATATCTCAGGATATTAAAACAACATTATATATTTAGAAGTAAAATGTAACTATTTGTTTTATTCTAATGATTAGCAAAAGTTTTGTTAAATGTCCAACAAACAAATAAACAATGTTCAAATTTATATTACTCAAAAATTGTAAAAATTGTACTAAAATGTAAAAAATAATTATAATTTAAATAAATATTTTCCTTGTGGCAAATCAATTATTAGCTAAAAATAATGATTAACAATGGCTTCCAAAGGTAATCAGTCAATAGACAATTATTTTTAGAAGTATTTAATTTGAAATTGTATTTAACTTTTTTGTGTGAAAATCCATAGGCGATGAAAGAATTCACTGGTCGTATCTTGAGGTTGACCATGCTATGTCAACGTTGTTTCGATTAAATTTGAAACAAATATTGAGAAGAAATATTTATATTATAAACTATCAAGTACACTTTTAATTAATTTAAATGAATTCCGAAATTCACTATATTGTCTTTTATCAGACCAATGTGCAAATATATTTACAATTTGAATTAAAAATAAAAGAATACATTTTTCCTTAATAATTAATCAAAATGAATTGTCGTAATGGCCTTTCGTTTAAGTATATACTATGTAGTGCTTGTTACTTCCTCGATTCAAAGGTATTCTAAAAAATGATTTAAACCGTCTTCAAAATTTTTAATATACGAGGGTTGCCTGAGAAGTTTCTGATCTCAACGTGAAGTTAACAGTAGGCTAAGATTAGCCAACTAATAGCTTTTATGTGCTAGCAGTTGGCCATTAAAGCCATTTTGCACGCCTAGTTATTATTTGACAGTGGTTTAAGTGAGTATTTTTGTAAAAGTGGAAAACATTGAATCGAGTTGCCATTAAATATTTTTAATGAGGTTGGCTAGATATTCAATTTTTTCACCAAACCACTCGGTCAAACGATTGTTAAATAACAGCTACGCGTTCAAAATTCCAAAATCTTCGTAAGTAACTGTCAAAAGATGCTCAACATTCACATACTTAATTTTGTGATGAAGAAAAATCCATTTTTTCTCCTAATACTAAAATTTCAACTCAACCTGTTAAGCTGTTATCTATTGATAACTATTAATAGTAAAAACGTATATCAAGAGGAAATTCTATTGTGGCCATGATTGGGAGTTTAAACGATGAGTTGTGCCGTGGTTGACCTCCATTTCTTGTAATGCTTGGTTGTAACTAAGAAAAATTCATGCAAAATTTTAGATCAATGAAGATCAAGGAACAGTACAGCCAATGTACCTTGTAAAATTTGATTACAGACTGATACTGGGATAGGAGAATAAAAACGTACAATGATATTATTTATATTAAAATATTAAATCTTCATAATTTTGGAAATTTTGTTCTAAAAATTAACTCATTAAAAGCCCAAATGGTATTGGCAAAAATACCCATGATAATGTTTCGCTACAATCGTGACCTCAAAAGATGGTAATCCTAGTATTAGAGAGCAGCATATGTGTGAAAGCGACCTACCTATACATACACATGGCACCTATATATGTAGAGATATTTCCGTTTACTATAACACACATGTAGAAGCTCTCTGACTGGTAGCACTAACTCCATCCATACAAAATTAGGTCAAGAGCCCACCGTATAAAAATGACATCTGATCCTTTATCGGATAAACTGTTTTCGAAAATATAAAATTTATAGAGTAGAACACATTCTTAAAGATTCTTTGCCTCTAGATTGATACAAAATTCAGCAGACACCATATGTGACAGTTTTGAACCATCTTTAATTTTTTTTTATAAAAATACAATAAATAGATAATTTGATGAAACATAATTTAAGATGGTTCAAATTTTTTTATGTATAGCTGCACCAATCAGTTGGATTACTTGTTGAATCACTTATATGTCACATATCCGTCTCTAAATTAGTCTAATTTTCTATTTCTTACAAGTTGGTAAGATGGTTCAAATTTTTTTTATGTACAGTAGTTCCAATTTAATTATTGTATCATTTTACTGTCACTCATCATCTTTTAATTAGACTGCAGAACTTCGTTAGAATTTTTACGAAGTACGAGCGCAAGTTTTTAAGGAAGTACGAGCGCCAGGCGGTGTGGGGATAGGTATCGACTCTAGCGCGGTAAGGGGAACGCAGTAACCATATGATTTTTTTAAATATATAGATATACATTTAACATTGGCTAGTGGCAGCATTTATTTTCCTTTTAATTAATACAATTTAATTAGTCGGGCAAGTGTAAATGTTTTTGAATTAAATTTATCACTAATATATTTACTTTCATCCATAAGTTTTTTAAAAATATTCACCGACAGTTTTACGAGAAAAATACAGAAATGTATCAATGTTTGAAGGTTACCCCATAAGACCAATGTTAAATTGCTCAACTTTAAAGTTAATTATTTATTTAAATGATCGGGCAATCTCCTTCAAATTTTTGTAATTTGTTTAGACATATTTAAACTTTGTATTTAAAAAAAATCAAGCCTTTTATCAAAAGTTGCCTTGGTGCTCGTACTTCCTTAACTGATTAGATTCATTTTTTAACTGTGGACTCTTGGTCAATGTGAACGTTGTTGTGTGTATACTGGTACTACGTGTGTGAATCATTTTATATAGAGTATAAACGGACTTGTTTAGTACAGTGCTACTACTAACTAACCAACCAATGTTCACATATTGTCGATGTTCGTGTTGTTTTTGTTCAGTCATTTGTTCAAAGCTTTTTACAAATGTATTTAAATTATGTTATTATTGTTATTACTAGTTTATTTTATATACAGAAATCAAACAGAATCTATCTCTAACTCTATACGTAATCAAAATTATTTATTATCAACTAAGAGTCAGTGAAATTTACTTCCGATTTATATTTATTAATATCGGAAGTACTGTTAGTACATTATATTTGGAAATACATTTACCTGTTTGTAAAAAATAATGTTTATGTTTTGATCGTATTTCAAAAATTTGTATATACCTGTAACGTGCAATGAGCACTTTCAAATCCATGTCTGTCTATCCGTCGTTGGGTGCAGTCAAAAAAACGCTTGTATGAATTATTCGAGTTTATTAAAAATTACGACATACAGAGTCTTAAATATCGATATTTAAATATCGAGTTTTTTTTTATATTTAAATATCGATATTTTGTGAATTGTTAATCCGATTTTAAAGAAGTTTTGTAACACTTTGGCATGTGGTGTAAGATTACATATGTCATTTTAATTTTGATGCAATTCAATATTCTAAAATGAATATACTGACTTATAGAATTTCTTATGAAACAAATATAGGATACGTTTTTTCTAAGAAATTCTATGTGTCAGCTATTTTACTAAATAAATTCGAAAATCAATATTTGCACTGAATGAATCGTGAATGAAACTTTTTTGTGTGTACATTTGAAGAAATCGACTATTTTGGAAACTAAAGAAAAACTTCATGTAGAAAATCGCGATATAATGAAGGAGCATAATGCTACAAAATTTTTATGTGATTAAATTGACCAAATTTTATGTCCATTATTGGCAGTAAATTTTGTAGGGAAACATTCGAGGGCATGAGTGAACTACCAGAAAGTGAATACCTGGTATTATATAATCACGCTGTTTATAATAATATATAATATATATTATATAACACATTGTATAATTTATAATTTATGAATTTTAAACAAATCTGTTTATAATATATTATTATATTCTATGAAATTTTTTGCAAAATTTTTTGCACAATCAGTTATAAAAAATGTATGCAAAAATATATAAAATATATTTCATGATTTCGACATGTCTTGAAATAGTTTTTTTTAACAAACAACCATTTTGTAGGTTTTTCAAAACCTATAAGCTGACGCTAAATTGCTGAAGCTCCTTTATCCTCTTTTATCTTCTTGTTTTTTAAAAGCTTTGGTCCAAAAGACTTGAAAACGTTACTAATTGTAAACATATTCTAACGGCCATATCTTTCAAAGCTTTTTCACAAAAAGGCAATTTTTATGCAAGGTTGCAAAAGATCTCTATTCACTTCAAGCTCAAATATTTTGAATTTAAGTTGGTCAAACTTATAGAGAATATTAGAAGTACATAAATAACGTAAATTATCAAATGGTAACGATTTTCTATGAGAATGGTATCTAGAAGGTGATTTTCACATTTTTTTGTAGCCAAAAAAATTAGGTCTAATTTAATTTAGCTAACTTTAATTTAATACTAAAAAGGAGAATTTGAAGGACTTTATAAGTTTTTTCATGAACAATGCATTTTTATTTATTTCTTTATCAAGTGATTACTTTGTTATTATTTTAAACCAAATATTTGATTTTTATATTATTATAATCTACATTCTTCCACAAAATAATTATTTTATCGGGTAATTCATGAATAGCCCCTTGAACACGTATTTTTTATTGTTGAAAAATTTACGAATTTCCACTCTGGAATAAGCCGAAAAGTATAACTTTCAGTAAAAAATCTCTAAGATGGACCGGCGTCCATCCCCAGGGTAAAAACACCAGGGTATTATTTGCACATTGTCAACAAAATTGAAAAATTCACATTTTCTATCGTCAGCTATATTGAAAAATTCTTATAAAACACAAGAATATACTATCAATGCTTTTCAAAAATTCATCAAAGATTATCTCGATTAAATTCATGGTGTAAGCCGACCCTGTAAATTTAAAACACGTTAAATAATATGTAGATCTGTATTAATAGAAGTTTTCCTACAACTTACTTGCAAATGATGTAAGTGACAGAAAAGTAATTACATCACTGTTTAAAACTTTTATTGATTATATATACTCTGTATTTAAGAAAAACTTTTAATCAAAGAAAATTTCAAAATACTTTATTGAAAAATACTTAAACCCGCATTTGTATCAAAAATAAATTACAAAATACTTAGGTGTGTGAATTCAATTTAGTCACTATTATTCACATTTTACGAAATTATTTATTGTATATTTTATAATGTAATAAAATACTTAAATAGACAATTCCATAATTAAAGACTTGGTGTAATGTGTGTATAATAAGTTCTGCCCTATTGTTTGGTGATCGTGCACTATTTTGTGGATGCCCATAATGGTTTTTTTTTTGGTTAATGATAAATTTCATAAAATTAGGTAATGAATAGCAAATTATATTTAAAAAAAAAATTCAAAGTGTATTTTGACACACGTCCATTAAATAATTAAAATTGTGAAAAAATACAAATATTGATAATTAATTCTTAGAAATAAAAGAGAATTTTTTTTAATATTTACTAAAAAACAATGAAATTTAGATAAAAGCAAATAGCTCTGATGAAAAGCAATCGATTTGTTCATTCAATATTGTATCGGGTCGGGGTTTTGTGTATTTATAATCCTTCTAACACATCCCGTCTATGTCCTTTCCGTCCTGCATTACTTGTATATTTTTTTTCCGTCCAATGTATATAAAATAAAAGTGAAGCAAATTCTATTTTGAAAACAAGTGAAGATAGCTTAAAATATTTAAATAACCGATATAGACTACTAATTTTTGAACTCTTTTTTATCACTCATATTAATAAATTATACTAAATATGCAGTTCTTATAGTTACAGGAGTTTGTAATTTGTTAATTTGCTGAAGTCCAGCTTAAACTGTGATGAATCTAAAAAGCTTAGAAAAAAAAATTGATTCTGATTGAATATGAACAATAAAGTGCCAATGACATTTATTGTTTTGTATTGTTTTTTATTGTAGACCATTTCTTAATTTTGAAATTATACCAAAAAGAAAAAGAAATATTGTTGAATTACAAAAATGGTCTTTCAAATATCCTGGCCGACACGCTCCTAACTGTCAGTAAATCCTACTTTGAATAGTAAAATTACTAAGAATAGTTTGATAATATTTTATCTTAATTGGCCGAAGGGTATACATAAAATACGAAAAAACCGACAAGTATTAATTTTTGTGTATTACCAATTCATTTGGATGATTAAATAATCGTTTTAATCAAGATAAGCAAATAAAAATTCACCTCAACTACAAGCGCAACTTTGAACTAATCAACTTACTCACAAAAAAAAAAAGAAAGAAAACAATTTTTGATTTATATCGTACATGAATAATATGTCTGGTACGTGTGTATAATATTATGAAAGTGTTTGATTAACATTATATAAATTGTATGTGTATTGTTGTCGGTATTAAAGCTACTTTATAGCACTAAATGTGATTACGAAACCTTCATTAGTGCCCATAAAATGGATAAACCTGAATTATTCAAGGATTCAATCAATATAATAACATATGTATCTATACCAATTGTATACAATGTAACGGTAATACAGTATGTGCCAATTGGAATGTTTATATCAATTTATTATCAACGTAATGAAGTGAACTTTGTAAAATCCATACATATTTTGTGTTATAACAGTTGTGTCAATCATTTAGACGAGTACTGTGTTAATAAAATCAAGAGAAGATTTTCACATATAATTTTTAAGAATATTTAGCGTTAGGTATTTCTTTTTTCAGTGTTCAACAGTATTCAGCTAACATGTTCCTACCCCATTTGTATTGGTACCGTTTTTCCATGTTTGATGTTTCCTAATGGAACAGCTCAGCATGTTCATCACTAAGAACTCCCAAATTGTGAGGACAAAAGATCTAAAATTGGGAAGCAAAATTCACGTAATCAATTTAATCGATGTTTAACGGAAATTGAGGGTGATAGAAGACCACTATTAAAAAGTTTTAAAAAGTATTAAAAAGTATTAAAAAGTTTTCGTAATTGGACTTGATTATCAACATAAAAAAATTGTTGAATTTTTTAACACAAAACCAGTAAGTTAATTAATTTATATAATGAAATACTTAATGTTTATTAGGAAAATTATTTTATTTTCATTTATTTATATTTCAATCAAGTACCAACAGTCTTAAATTTCAATATTAATATATATAAGCTTATTATGTGAAAAAGTGAGGTTAGTTAACCATTTTATATAATGGAACATATATGTTAAAAATAAAGTAACAAAAGAAAAACGGCAATTTAATACATAAAAATCTAAGAGCGGACGCACACCGTAAGATAAGAATTTCTGAGGAGAAAATCTGATGTTACTTCAGACAAAAATTTAAGCAAGCGCACATCATTGGATATCATCGGATACGTACAACGAACCACAATAAACCAAAGACCTTTCAAATATTTTAAATTCCATAATTACTTTTTTAACTAACAGATGGCCTACATAAGACAACAACTTAAGATATACTTAAAAGGAATTCCGATGCTAGGCGCACACTATCAGATTTTCTGATTAGAAAATCTGATGTCTTATGTAAAAATCGTACCGTGTGCAGGGTCTAATATAAAATACATGTTATTTACTTATATCAGATTTTCTGATCAGAAATTATGATCAGATAATCTGATGGTGTGTGTCCGCTCTAAAAGTCGCTTTTAAAAAATTTATTAAAGTGCAAATAGCTAAGACAATTGAAACGATATAATTGTTTCATAACCAACCATGGGCGTCAATTTAATCTTTAATAGTGGAAACGTATTCAACATGGGAATTATTTTTTTACTATTTTAGGTACTTAACAGAAAATTTTCTGGAAGTAGATACGCCAATTCGGTCCAACAAAATTCATAAGAGTGACTTTGACAATACGAAACACTATGTATCTGTTGAACTAATTATCAAATGAAGGCAAACAATTATGTATAGAATCAATACACAGATGCTACGATTTACTCGTTGTGTGCTCAATGTATTATTCAAATCATATTGTATAATATAATATGTAGTACAGAATATACGACGAAATTGACTTACGTAAATTATTATGGTTACGATTATTTATAGTAAAAACATCATGCAGTCAATATGTAATGGCATATGGCACACAATTACAAGGGGACCAAATTTAAAGTTTTATTTGTAAGTAATTGCCAATATATTTTTTTAATACTCTGGAACGAGGCTACAAGTAACTTTAAATACACACTCCAAACGAAATGTAACGATCTGAATTATAAAAGTAAACTGTAACCGAGTGACTGATCTATCAAGGCATAGAACAAACTTTTGATTGAGTTGAAATTGGAGAATATTTTCCTAAGAAAGGTTTTTTGTTTTAAATTAAGCCGCTAAAGGAATGAAAGGAGGGTTTAAAATTTTATGAAGAAAATATATAGCACCTCAGATGCCCAGATTATTTACAACTTTGACACGCTTTGTTGCGAGTTGCTCATGACTGACCATGATTTAACTAATTTGTATTTAATATATTACTTGCAATTCACTTTTCAACTTTTATAGTACAGCGTAACCTTAATATAACGAGCCTGAATATAACCCGAATTTCCCGATTTAAAGAATTTTTCAAAATCCCCTCGTATAGTAAACCAAAATATACGTTTACATTTACCAATATACATTTACCAAAAACATATTTATAACAAATTTTGAATCATCGTAGAATAGAAATAAAAATTTAGTGACCTCATTTATGACCTATGAGTCATATACGTTTACATAGAATACGAATACGTGACAATCGAATAATATAGAAAATTTGGCAAATATCATAGGTACGAAAACAATAACTTTGTTTCTTTGAATAAGAAATTCACTGACAATGTACGACTCCCTTATGTTACAAATATTTGTGTAACATAATTTTCATTTTGACAAAGTTTTCTTCATCCATTTCGAAAATTAATTTTTATAAGTAAGAAAGTCGAAGAAAAAACGAAGGAAGACATCTTTTAACAGTCATAATATATTTGAATTATTCATATCAATACGATATAAACATTGTATATAAAAATATAGATTTGGATTTGTTACACTTCTTAAGGATGTTTGGCAGATACAAGTAGTGCAAAAAGTGCATGCAATGAACTCAATATTTCAAATGACGATTATTAAGAAAATTTAAAAAAAAATGCTTCAATTCAGTTTTATTAACTTTAAAACTCTTATTTTACAAAATTATAATACATTTCTTTTTAAGTGAAATGATCAATATTTTAAATTTTTAATAAAAAAACTCTTGTCTCAGCATGTATGCTTGAATTAAGCTTCAAATAAAAAAACATATTCGATTTTTTTAGCTATAACTTATCATTTAAAAATACATTATGCATAGTTAGGAGTGAGAATTAATTTTTATTTTTACTAATGTAATTTATTTTCATATAATTAAATAACATCTTATATTTTTTTAATGTATGAAATATACTCAACACCGTAAAATATATGATATAATTGTTATGTTGGAACAATCGTCAAAGATGTTATATTACGCTATCTTTCATACATTGTGCTTGTGATAACATACGTTCGTTATCTATAATCTGTCAAAATAAAACCATAACATTCAAAAATATTGGTTAAGATTTCTATATTATTTATTTAAATTTTTTAATTGTCTAAATCATTTTTGTATTGATGACATAATAAAATAATATCCCACAAAGTTTATTTAAACAATTTCAAAATATTTCACTATGAGTTAAAACGATCTAGCAGACAATAGAGATCTCAGCTGACGACAGTGTTGCTGGACTTTTTTATTTCTCTTTTTAATTTTTTTTTTCGAATTTAGTGAATTTTAATAAATTTTAGCTCAATAAGTTCTTTAGAGTTCGTTATTTATTTATAAAAGTTTGGAATTCCTAGCTTTTTTCGAGTAATAAAAAATAAATTTAGTCTATTCAGCAGACCAAGCTCCGTAAGACTAGGTGTAAAATTACAGTTCTTTAAAATTGTAATAACTTTTAAACAGTTTAGTGAATCCGTTTGCAATTTATACCCGTGATATGGGAAGGAATGATGAACGTTCTACTAAATTTTCATTCGTATTGTACCTTCCCAATATCCTTAAAGTAAGGAATTTTTATATATCTTCCCAACATCCTTAAAGTAAGGAATTTTCTTACCAACAGATTTCACTTTATTCCCATAGTAATTCCATTACATTCATGCATGATGGTTGCTTATGTAAGGTAGTGTAGGCTCTTCTTGTTGTATGTAGGTTCATTCTCATGAGATCATTGTTTATATAATGTACACATATATGTATATTTTGTTACGGATGTAATAATATAATGTAATGATTTCAGATAATATGATGATAATATGATATTTTTTTCCTTTCAGGAAGACAAAAATATAGTAGAAATACCATATTTTGATTTTATGATACAAACAATTCGGTCACGATTTCATTCAAACCAATTTTACTTTCATATTATGTTATTTTCCATTCGTTTTTAAATCCTGAAATCATTTTTGTTGTTAAAAGACTGGATGATGTCAGAGGCGTGAAAAGTTCTTTCAAGCGTTTTTGAGTTAATGCTTTTTGACTTAAGTACCAATAGTTAATTTCAATAATATATACGCATGAGTAAGAAACGGTTTATGGTAAAAAAAGGAAATTATTTTTAACAAAATGATTCAGGGAAGTAAGAATATTTACCGATACAAATTTTCTGTTTGTGACTCTAAGACTAGGTTTTCATGTGATTCCTTTTCACGAGAATATTTAGGCAATTTTTTTTGATCATTACCGTATCAATGGCTCAAATTTTTATTGATTAAAGATTGGAAACAAACAAACGACATTCGTAATAGTTTGTGACGTAATTTAAAAATAATTCTGATTTATGATTTTCGACAAATCTTCAAATTGACAGACATATATTATGCTTTCTTATTATTGGCCCAAAATGATTAATTAATGAAAAATGTTAAAACCATTTTCTCCAACATATTTAACAAAATGGAATATACTTTGTGCAACAATATCCAAATTTCTAATGCCCTACAATTTTTAGGTTATAAGGTTTTCTTATAATTTTCGAAGACGATATGTTGTTCTTATCATAATAAATCCGTATACAAATGTATCAATGCCCAGGCACTGGGACTAGAATCTTCATCACTACATAGTATAAAACAAAGTCGTTTTCTCTGTCCCTATATTCCTATGTATGCTTAAATCTTTAATATTTCGCAACGGATTTTGATGCGGTTTTTTTTAATAGATAGAGTGATTGAAGAGGAAGGATTATATGCATAAATGGTGGAGATATACTGTTATTTGTGAGGTTTCTAATGTGATGTCATAAATAATTACATTTTTTCCGCTTACATGGCAAACGTAGGCTGAACCCTACGAGATTTATCAAAATAATGTACAAAGTATTGTACACATTGAAAAGGCTACATAAAACTCCGCTATGGTATATGTCTGTCTCTTATGGATATCCCACAGTAACATTTTTTTGTCATTTACTTTTTACAACAAATAATGGCAAGTTTTCGAAGCGATTTATTTTTAATTATTATACTGCTACAAAATTTCTATGATGCGGGGCTAAGACCGAACACCGCCCCGTGGATCAAAGGGCCGAAAAGGGTACCGGGTTTCGTACATTTTGCTGATGCGGAACAAAAGTCGTTGGCTAACCCAGAGGTACCGGGTGTCACATACCAAATACGAGATGTAAATATACAAATCTCGTGGCACGGGTTTCCTACACGAAATACCGGGTGACTTGCAATAAATACTGTTTGTCCCACAACAAATACCGGGTGCTCCAAATTGTCACAACAACGCATGGCTGGGTCTGCTAGTAACTGTATAGTTTGTATAATCTCTCTTTTTGTATATTCGACTGTTTTTATACAAAACGAATGAAATATAACCGACAAAATACTTATATCTGTTTAAAAGCAAATGAATTGTAAGACAAACTAAAATAATTGAATTTATTTGTTTAAAACTTTACACATGTAGTCACGTATTATTGAATATATGGATTCATAATATGAAACTAAAATGCATTCAATATTCAACCACAATACTATACCATATGGCTCTAAAACAACCTTTACAATTGAGTCATGCAAGTCAACTGTGCGTATTTTAAAATTTAAAAGTAAAGAATGTACAAAAACATATTAGAAAAATTAAATTATTATTTTTAAATACCACATTCAATAAGTTTACAATCGATATCAAAAACATTAGTCATTTTTGGATATTAACGACTATAAGTCAACAAGCTACTTGACTTCCAAATTTCGTACATCAATATTTAGATAGACCTTCATGATGGACTCATACTGTATATTATTCCGATAAATTAAAAAAATGTTTAGTGGAGACAATTTTCGCAACGTTGGTCAATGAATACCTTGAATGAATCTTTACAATATTAACCTTAAAATATACTTTTAAATAGAAAGTATTATCTATATATACAAAAATTACGATGAATTTCAATTTCTAATCATAAGGGGTCCATTTTTTCAAGTTTACTTAAAGTATGTTACATATCCTATTTGCACCAGTTTCACAGAAACCTAGGTACTTGTTGGTAACACAAAACATCGGAAGCCGCACCAAATACCGGGCGACGATTAGAAAGAATTTTTCGAAATTGTTCCCCAAGAGGGTGAAAACGGGGGCACAGTTTGTATAGGACAACGTGATTTATTGGTCCAATTTACTTCATATATACCATGCAATCGATGTCATATCGTTTGATAAAATGGCAAAACAGTTTTTTCAAACTTTTTCCTGTGAAATTATATACAGCAACGCGTGACCTGAAGTGCTTTTAATGTATTTATCTTACCGTTACGACAGCATTCCTGCCGAAATTGATTCGAAAAGACTATTCCTGCGATATGCATGTACATGCATATTAATTGAAAAAATGTTGTGTATTATATTTAACAAATACTTTTTTGCTCAAACTAAATTTTACCAGAGCAAAGGGACGGGTAAATGAATATGCCACGATGATGATTTCTTCTTATATTTATCGGCAATTTACTCTGTCATTTTTTTGATACACTTTGTCCAATTCGTATATAGCTCAAATCCGTGAACAACCGGAATCCAGAGTACAACGTTTGCAATTGATTATATAAATCTGTATGTACATTTTTCGATATCAAATTTATTAAATATAAATGCATAAATAAGTCTGGTTGCTGAATGATTCAGTCAGTACGCTGTTATAATACCATTATTAGAGTGCCAATTTTGTTTTATTTGAACAATTTATCCACGAAATTATATAACATGTATGACGAAGAAACACCTTAATACCAAGAAATTAAGTTACAGTTTTTTTTTATTGTTTTCCAATACTCTAAATGTTGTGTGAAGAAAATCTCAATGGTGTATTTTATAACGTATTGCTATTCATATGTTTCGATAAAGTTCTATCATT
The DNA here is from genome assembly GCA_020423425.1 of Chrysopa pallens. Classification (NCBI taxonomy): domain Eukaryota; kingdom Metazoa; phylum Arthropoda; class Insecta; order Neuroptera; family Chrysopidae; genus Chrysopa; species Chrysopa pallens. The sequence continues at coordinate 14,861,546 of CM035594.1, forward strand.
TGAGAATTTATACTACCCACTGTGAATCTATTGGATAATGATCGCGCTATCAAACTCTCATAGGATAGGATGTAAACTTAAGTATAATATCCTTTTTTTTTTTCAACCATTATTTTATATGATTTTATTTCAATGATAGCCGATCGTATTTTATTAAGTCCAACATGCTAAGAAACTGTTAATGTAGTTAATATAAGATATTTTATACATAAATTTTCTTTTAAAAGTTTTCTGTTTAAAGCTGTGGAATTTTCTCAAATGTCTAGAGTAACGGCAGCTGCACGAATCCCTTTCAAAATATAATCGAAAATAATTTCCATTTTTTCATTCACATTTTTTTAAATTGTAAAATTAAATAAATTATTCGTAAAACAAGTGCAGATAACAACCAGCAGAGCTAAGTCTTTTGATACTCGACATATGGTTGAGTATGAATGCTCGAATTATTCTTAACCGATTTCAAAAAAAAAGGAGGTTGTTAATTTTTATTTTTATGTATTTTTTAAAATGCTTGATACCCCAGAACTGTATATACTGCGATTATCATGATTCGTTTTAATTTAAAAGCTGGTGCTTGTAGTGTGGTTCCAATTCAATTTGGTTTACATCTGATGTCCGTTAGGTTGGCGGAGGCAGAAGAGGCAAATACAACTTTTAGTGATAGAATGTCATCCAAATGAAAAATTGTTCGTGGTTGTATACAATACTCCAAAGAAAACAATAAAATTTAAAAAAATAACTGCCTTCAAAATAATGAACTTCAAAGTCAAAATAATTTTAAATTCATCTTTGTGACTTTTCAAAGTCGCTGATCATGTTATCCTTAGCTAACAAATTGATTGGTTGGCGTCGACTAAGGAAGGTAATTATTAGTCACGAGGCAAAATTTAAAATTATTTTTTACTTTTAAGTTAATTTTTGTGAAGGCGGTTCTTTATTTAAATTTTTTTATTAATCAAGATCATAAAATAATTCACTCTAAATATTCAGTCTATGCAGTTATAAATGCATGTATAATAATAATGTGTATTGTAATCATATATGTGTTTAGTAACAAAATTTGAGCTAAAATCGTGGCGAATCCAAATATTTTTTTAAAGAGTCTTATCGTCGCTTGTTATTATCAAGATTATTTGTTAGATTTTATACTTCGGACGTACTGTAATTAGCAAAGGTTAAAAATAACTATTGTATGATAGTATTGTGATCTAAAACTTAAAGGTCTTTACAAATATTCAGAATTTTTTCGTCGATTACATTTAGGTTAAATAGAAATTCTCCGAGATGATTTTATGTAAACAAATATATCTGAAAGAATATTAAAAAGAAGTGTGTAAAAAAGTAGTATGTATGAAAATTAACATAAAGTTAAACTGAATTACATCTGCAGTAACTAAATATACAATAAACATTTATGTATGATATATTAAATTATTTATAATGTTCCAAACCGCCTATCAGTTTCATTTAAATATTATGAAATTTCAGTAAAATGTTCACTAAAATATATTTAGTTTTATATAGTCAAGTGTAATTAGGTTTTTACCTCGGAGTCCAGTTACTGTGGATGGATTTCAATGTTCCAGGAATTTTGGAACTGTTCATAGTAAAACGTAAAAAGATTGCAATTGAAATCTTTAACATCGAAATTTTTATCGTTTTTTTAAAGAATATTTTTATGAAAATAACGTTAGTTCTAATACATATTATTGATTTTACAGCTAAACACCTTTATCTAATATTTAAGCTATTGAATATCTTTAAAAGAATCTTTTTGATACTTTGAACGGTAACAAATTTTTACTTCCAAAGCAAAACTACCATGAGTGCTTTCTTAATGTTTAAAAAAGTCAGGTTAAATATGTAGATTAAGTGATTCGAATTATTAAATAAAAACCTCGATAAATCAGTCATTTTTCCAAATCAGAATTTTAAAAAAATACAAAAATGTTTGTAACTTATTAAACATTACTCTTATTTTAAAAACATGGAAATTTTACGGATTTCAAAAAAATTATTTTTAGAGTAAATCGAATTCTTTTGTAAGTTTATTACTAACTTACTTCAAGCTGACAAACAATTTAGAATGTATTAACAATAAACTTATCTGGACATGCGTTATCTTAAATTTCAATAATTCGGCAGATTTCATTTATAAAAATGTAAGTTCTTCACTATAAGCAGACTTATCTACAAATTACATTTAGTTTTGGTTTTTCGTCCTTAAACGCACTTACTTAAATTTTGTGTTCAGCTCGTAGAAGCTAAATCAGCGTAAAAAATAAAACGGTTCACTGTGCATTTTAACAATTATAAAAACAAAATCATTATTCTTGCTTAGATATAGGTAAGCAATATTATTTATTACACTTTTTTTTTTATATATAAATCGTTCGATTAATCCAAGGTAAATTATTCGAAAAAAATTTTCGGTTACATGTTCTGCCTAAATGGGTATTTTTTTTAAATGTGAAACCCCTATGGGCTCAATTAAAATCTACGACATGCCCTGTGTTTAATGTCAAAAATATGCATAATATATTTCATAATACTGGAATAATTATTTTTTGAGTAATTTGAAAAAATTTAAAAAATATAATGTGTATTACATTACAGATTGTGTTTACCAACGAGTCTGTAGTTGTATCTTTCAAAAACACATAGCCACTTAAAATTGATTATTTTATCCATTTATGTGGCTTTTTCATGTGTTGAAATTTTCACTCCCAAGATTTAAAATTCTCAGCTGTTTCAAAATTATGTTAATTTTCAATTCGGAAACTAAAAAATAAACACTATATGACATGAGAAATTCATCGGGAGTTCATTCAAATTCATTTAGTAGAACTGGAGTCCATCATTTTGGATTTAAAATAACTAATTACACTGGATTAATAGTTTAATGTACTAAACTGTATACTATATACTCTCTATACATGAAGGTGTATAATACGTAGACGAGTCGAAAACAAACATTTTACTAATTACGAAGTTTATCTTATTCTCCTAACTATTGTAATATATATATATATATATATATATATATATATATATATATATATATATATATATATATATATATATATATATATATATATATATATATATATATATATATATATTACATGGTGTACAATATGTATTAGCTAGTGTTAACTTATTTTAAATAAATGTAGTCAGACACGTTGAAACAACACGTTCTATTTTAACCGGTTGGTTTATGGTATATAAGTCGCTATATGTATTGAATATAGAAAAGTCGGAAGGTCAAAATGAAGACCCTATACTCCAAAATAGATTCTCTTTCCGCTGAGAACAATTTCTTACTTTCAACATACTGAAGCTTATTTTTATAATAGTTGGTGAAAACTATTCTTCGAAGAGTAAAAAGGATCCAGGCTACGAGAATAGTTATTTTTATGTTTAACTGAGACATGTATAGATATTAGAAATGGCTCAAAAAGAATTCACTTTGATAAAGGAAAAAGAAGTAAACAATTCAAATTCATAAAACATAACAGAAAATTTTAAATATGCCCCACTGAGACCGAAGAATTACAAACACTAATTCCTTAAAGTTACGATGTATTATTTGTAATTAAATAAAAAAGTTATATTATTAAAATGGTAGAAAGAAAATCGACAACAATATATTTAAAATAGAACTTCATTTAGTAATCTATAGAAGTAAAAAAAATCAAAACTTAATTAAAACAAGAACAATTACCACCTTGACTGTAGCACAGAATTTTAAAAAGTTAAAAACACCACCATGTGGTTGTCATATCACATTTTATAAATAACAACAAAAAACCTGGTGTAAGTTTCAAATAACCTCCATACACGGCTTTTCATTTTGACATTTGAAACTTTTTTTTGCATTATGAAGTACAGAAATGGAAATAGCATTGCCACCTTAATAGACAAACGTCTATTATGTCTTTTTATTAAAGTGAGAAAAAGTAGAGAATTAGCTTCTAATCGAATAAATTAGAAATTTAATTTACCGATCCTTGACTGATACGCAGACAGATGATCTAATTTGGATTGAAAGTACAGTGAATTAAAAAAAAAACACACGCACAGGCTTGAATGTCTGTTTCTTGTTCATTTAAAATTAGAAAATATCTCATTTTTATGGTGTATTTTATAATTTTTTGCTGTTGAAAATGAACATTTTACTTATATAAACAAAATTATAATCGATAAAGACCTTTAAATACTAGCAAAGTCGTGTATTTTGTAATTTAAAAATTTATAATACATTTCAAATATCGTTCTTTATTACACTTATATTCCGAGTAAATATTTAAATGGGATTACTAAAGGTAGTAATAATACAACTCCCACATTAAAAAAGGTTTACGTGGATAATGTTAATGTTTAAAGTATTTTAAGCAGTAATCGTTTAGCGTCTCTTTCATTTTTCGTATATGAATATAGAGGAAAGAAAAAATAAACGAACTTTTAATTTAATCATCTCAAATTAACTTCTATTTGAATCACTGGGAATGGGCGGGTTAATTATCACTTTTCAAACAAGAGTTTTTTTTTTTTTTTTTTTATCACATTCATTGTCTTGAAGAAAAATGTTGAGGCAATTAAAAGTTGACTGCATGTCGTTTGAATGAATAATAATTATATTATATTCTTATGTTCATTAATTTCTTATTCACAGTTTTATGTTCAAAACAAAATGTTCGATTATACCATTAACACGAATAGTAATATTTGTTTTTTTTTTTTAAATACACATATTTACATGCTAACATACAAATAAATCACATCTTAAGTTATTTACACGTAAACATTTTATTTAAACCGTATATATCTGTTTAATTTTTCTCAAAAGAACGGTAGAACATTCAAATAGCATAAAATAACTTAAGATAAGCTTCTAAGAAGCAACGATACAATATGTGCAAATAAAACGTTCTTTAGCTTTATAAAGCCGTCAATAATCTTACGTTATTACGTAATTATTGGTTAGCAGGATAAAGGATGAACTGGAAATTTTCATTAAGAACATCTAATCGTTTTTTAATTATTTATTTTAGGGGTAGTGACAGCCTTTGTCCGAGAATTTTTTTTCTAAATTCATTTTTTTCCTGATTTTTCCATCCATTTTTTAAATTTTAAATTGTCTTCTTTCAAAATAACATTTTTATGTTATACAGTAAACTCAACAGGAAACTCAAGAAAATATCAATTTTCAAGTTCTATTAAATGTATGAAAAAACTCCAAGGTGTGCCTGTTATCAATTGTATAAATTCGTCTATACGGGAAAAATTTCAATATGATTTACGATTAAAAAAAGTATTTTGAAGTACACTTCGGGTAACATTAATAGAATGTAGCCACATTCTAAAATTCTATGTGTGATATAGAATTTAGCATAGCCTCCTATAAAACTTATACATTAATAAAATATTGTTAATTGTGTTTGAAAGACATTTTCTTTATACAAATAGAATTGGGAATGAAATAAAATTTAAACGTGTGATATCTGTGAGTTTAAATAAAATCCGATTATTTAATTATTTTACTTTTGTATACTCACTTTCAAACAGATAAGAAACTCGTCAAGGTAAACCAATGGCATAAATTATTACCTAGATTAAGTTTTTCTTTATTTTGAATAAGATGCCTTTTAAAATTTCAGCAATATTAAATAATATTATTTTAATTGTACGAAAATTTAGTATATTTTTGGTAAAACTTTCAAAAGTTTTGACCAACATATGCTTACTTACAACGCTTTTTAAATTAAGGTTAACTTATCACATCGATTGCCAAACAGAAAGGATTTAATAAAAAAAATTTATTTGGTTTCATTTCAAATCAGTTACAAATACCTAATATTTCTTAGCTTGTGTATAGTCAAAAAGTTTGCAATTGATACTAAATATCTTTGATAATTATTCACATCGATTGCAATAAGCGGCGTCTGCATTCTCCCAAAAAGTTGTCAAAATAAAAATATTATTTTAACCAGGTTTCGCCATTATTTCTGATATATTGAAAAATCTAATTGTAGAGAAAAAAATTACGGTATTTTTAATATTGATAAAATAATAAATAATTTTAGCATTGCTGTTTATATTCTCCCATAATCATAATTAGACTTGTTTTGATTAGTCGGCGTCCAATTTTGAATTTGGGGACTATTTGGTAAAGGGCACCGACTATCCGACTTCTAACTTTAAATTAATTTCTTTATAAACTTTATTTAGGTGGTATTAATCACTTTAAATACAAACTTTGAATTTTAAATAATATTTTATTATTTTAATTTTAGAATCAGTAATATTGAATCAAAATTGCATGTACAAGATATACTGAACAAATTAAAAACTAAAAAAAAAAATATTTAAAAAGATTCTAAATATCTTTCATAAATTCAAAAACAAATAGATTTATAACCAACATAACCTAATAAAAAATGTCTATCTTTTTTTAAATTTGTTTCTATGATCGGCTTAACCGACTAATCAGCTGGTCATCCGGCTGACAAATTACTTAATCGTTTAATCGGTCATAAAGTCATAGTCGGTACCACTCCAATAATAATTCGAACAAGAAGGGAACTTGCTATTAATCAATGGTTGTAAAATTTGACCTGACAATCTTGACGGACTTCTCCTATACTTACCCAGATAAATACACAGATAAAATTATATATATATTATATTAATTTATACATCTACTTTATCTTAGTATACCTTAATTTATCAGATGAACATGCCTGCTGCCATCCATGAATTGAACCTATATCAAGCCTATTACAATAATACCATTGATAATACTTAAAGGGTAATTAGTATTAAATGTTTTCCAAATTAAAATATTATTTTAGAATTTTACCAACAACCACAATTATTCAAATATGAAAATTAGTTTTCATTTTAAATCATTTCTAAAGGTTATTTTAATTTATATAATTCTATATATAGTGTACATTGTTGTAATTTTTCTATTATTTCGAAGAAGAAATAGTCAACTTCGATTCGAAAGGGTATCTTGATGAAACCTTTCAATACAATCAAAAGAAAAAATAGTTAGTTCATAGTTTTACTATGAGTGTAAAATGGTTTGTGCGCTCTTATTTGATGTAATATTTGCTTGGAAATTCTTGCAAAGGAGTTAAAAAACTATCCGAGGAGTTGCTGAAAACTCTACTTTTCACATACTAACTTTTTTATTTGAAGATTCGCCAAATATGTCCTTAACTGTGAATGATTGCGTTTCGACTGCCATAATCTCAAAAGTCCTCGAGGCTTTGATCCAATTATAAAGGACTAAAAGAATCCATGTTGTCAGAATGGTACGTTTAGGAGGTCAGGAACATTATGTGAAAATAAATTTTTATTTTCTTCATTTTCATGAAATTGCCGAAAAAAGTGAGAAAAAATTAATACAGATACTATTGGTTTTTTTATACAGAATATCGACAGCAAACAAGAGCTATTAGTTGGTTAAACTTTCCGATAAAATCCTTGAAAAAAACTATTATTTTCGATCACTTGTGAAGACAATGTATTTATATAATTGAAAAAAAAAATCATTTTGTGAATGAAATATGTTATGTAAGTGGTCTTTTTATATTGATAAACTCTTTTGAGTGGTCTTTATGTAACGACCACTATTATATTAACAAATATCATTTTAATAAATTCTATTTTCTATATTGAATAGAAAATATTTCATTTCCTACAAGTAATTCGTCAAGCTGTCAAAGAAAACTATTAATGCACAAAATACAAACAGACGTCGTCAAAATATTATATAATGTATTTATTACTGTAAAGAGAGTGTCTTTAATAATGAGGATAGAAAAGATTAGATGAATTAGTTGTGAATTCAAAATATTTTGTAGTTGATATTGGTTTGTGCAATTTAAGGTTTAAGTGACATAGCGATATAGTTTTGGGGATAGGATAGGTAATCCAATTCAAGTTGGATTAAGTTGTAATAGAGGTAAGAATTTCAGTTATGTGTCCAAAATATTGCGTTTAATTGTATAGTCGACTTATTGCCTTATTGGAAAACTAATATAATAGTCTTATTGGAAAACTGTAGAATTAGAAATCTCCCCTGCGGTGCACCTTTTTAAATTTCATCAATAATTGTTTGAAATTTTTTTACGATTGGGACGCTAAATTTTTGGTTTCGCTTGTTATTTGTCTAGAAGCATGATGATATAACGTTACTCTCAATTTGGAGGGGATTCCAATAACTTCCTTGTGGTTATGCGCTAACTTAAAAAATTCTAAGTATTTTGAATGTCCATTATTAAATGATTATTAAATGAAATTTGTTTTAAAGTATCATGACTTTAGAGTCATTGTGCTTAATAGGTGTACAATAATGAGCGACATTGGTTTATAATCTTTTACTTCAAGTAATAATAAGTTTTACACTTTGCATTCAACGGTATTTATTTCATACATTATGAACTAAACTAGTAGGTATATTAATTTTAATTCATACAACACAAATTATATTTTCTTCAACGATTCTCGCCTAGTATTCTTTCTAGAAAGTTTTTGAATAATGTTTGTCTGAATAGTAAATCTTTTTTATATATTTGTTTTTAAACTCATACAAGTTTTAATGCTTAAATAAAACTTTTGTCTAGATCTCTAACTATGTCAAGAATCTTCTATTTAAATCTTTACAACAAAACTCTTATGAAAACTGGCTTTGTTTTTACAGTATTAATTATTCTATATTTTATCGACCACTGTTTTCGGGAAACATGGAAAATTTTTGCAATTATATTGCAGAAAGCTTTTTGAAATGTCTTTACCAGCTGATTTTTGTGGAGGATAAAATCCCTTAATAAAATTAAAGTAGTATAACCTTCAATTAAGAGATTACACGTCTTTAACAGAAGAGGGTTATGTTATAAAAACAATTAAATTTATGATGTGGGTGGAGTCGGTTACTTCGTTCTTGTCCAAGTGAAATAATTGAACCTTTCATTAATTATCATTGATCAATTTTATATGAAACCAAATCGAATTGGCAATCACAAACAAAACACTATGCGGTTACAAATTTGACGTCAAATGTAAACCCAGTGAATATTCGACCTAAGCACCTTATTTATTAGATTTAAGACGCTCTGTATAAGAGCAGTATATTTGAATAGTCACATGATTCAAATATATTGTAATATAATATCAGAAGCAGATATATATTATTGAAAAGATGATGAAAGATCATTCAATATATATATATATATATATATATATATATATATATATATATATATATATATATATATATATATATATATATATATATATATATATATATATATATATATATATATATATATTTATATATATTTATATATATATATATATAAATATATATAAATATACTTTTGAGTTGACATAACATTTCAATTTTCTAATATAATAATAGTGATGTATGTACATATTAAAATCTTCTATCTAATATTATAAATGAACGAATATTACAAAAAATAATAATCAATTCAATGTTATATATATATATATATATTTATTTTTTATGCGCTCCACAATTTTTCTTACTTAATGTTGATTTATTAATAACAAATAATTTATCTTGATCGAATATGTTAGGACATTATTAATATAATAAAGTAAAGTAACCAAAATAACTGAACACTTAACCGAAATTTCTTGGTTAATAATTTTAAAATATCAGCTACATGTACGGAAAGTTTTCACAGAATGTAGTGAAATTTGGATATATGGTAAAAAATAGAATTTCTACATTATAATCACATAAAATCTGTTGTATCTGTTTGCGATTTTCTTTTACAATTTTTTTCTTATAATCAGAATAAACGTTTCGACCAAAATAGACTGATGATCTAAAAGTATAACAAATGTGTATTTACAAAATTTCATCAAAAATGAATTAATAGCTCAACGATATATCGGCATCTAAGTGAAAATACCCATTATTGAATATATTGGGAAATAATTACGTAAGAAAATACATTTTCTATATTTCTACAAATTTATAGTGAACGTAAACTTACTTTGCTCTGTTCACGTTTTTCATTCCAATTTTTGATTAATTTTATTAAAGACATTCCAGAATATTGGATTTTAATCAAATTTAAATCAACCTAAACGTTTAATGAGAATCTACCGTATGCAAGACAAATAACAAGAACATTTTATGAACTACTCACGAGATATCGGCATTTAAATGAAAAGTAAGAAATAAGTTGCAAACGCTTTATAAAATAATAAATATATGTAATTGCTAGGTAAGATCTTTCTAATATGTTCTACTTTCCCGAACTCATCTACGTGTGTTTGCCACAAAATCAGAAATTGGAGCACATAAATTTCCTATATCAGATTTAACTTTACATCTCGTCTAAATAAAAACTACCATTCCTCGCTAAGGTGGTTATGCCAATTTCATTATTCATAGTTTGGTAATTTGGCATCAAGTAAAATACTTTCTCTAAAACAAATTTTAAAAATATATAAACATTTGAGTTAGTTTTCCATTCGAATTTGAATATTACACTACAAGAATTATTAAAATATAATTCATTAAAGTTTCTACTTCGAAAGTATGCAATTACAATTTATATACTTGAATACTGGATTTGCATGATAGACTAAATCTTGAAACACTTTAAATTACGGATTATTTCTAAGACTTCAATTGAAAAATTCTACAAGATACACAATTTTAATAAGAAAAGTCAATTGATATATACGTTCACTTGGACGAAAACTGAAGCACAAACGTAGTTTTATTTAGTTACCTTGCTGTACAGGAAGTTTATAATGAATACCAGAAAAGTTTTAACGACTGCAGTTTAAGAAATCAAACAAGAAAAAATTGAAAGATGCAATATGCAGAACATAAATATAGATATTTAAAAAATTGCTTTTTGAGGTCTTGGAGTACCGAAATGGTGACTTGAATAAATATTATTACTTAATTACTATTAAATCAAGGAGAACACAGAAAGACTACCAAGAGTCTTACACATTTATAATTTTAGACTTATTCATTTTATTGTCGTATATTGATGCTTAACTCCTATAAACTTATCGATTTCTTTCTTCACTATATTTTTAAATGGTAAGTTTTCTCTTACTGGAGGTAACTGTAGTAAATACCCAAATAATAAATATATGTTCCTCAATACCTATAATTCTCATCCATAGAGATGTCGACTCTCGTTCCTGAACAGGAGTTTAAATTACAAATCGAAGAGTACTCAGTAACAACATTTCCAGTGTAGGTAGAGCTTTGATTGAAAGTATATGTTTTTTTTTATTTAAAAGGGAAAGGCCGAAAATGATGATAAGAAATCTGAAATTATATGTTGTAAGTATAAAACGAACCGTTTTATGATGACCTCTTTACAAATAGGAGAAGGTATCTCAATATAATTTTTGATGTAGGTAGAACTTTAAAATTTGAATATGAGAGCATACAATTACTCAATTGATATATAGGTATAATGTTGAAAATTAATGAAAATGAAAAGGCACGCAGTATGAATATGGCATATTCATGAAATGCACATACACAACTTCCCCACAAAAAAAAAGAAAATCTTAAAAGGAGAATAACTTGAGAATGAATGAATTTTTCAAAGTAAAAATTCTTTGATTGCGGTAAGTTGCAATATTTAGAATAGTTCGAAAACTTTAAACAGAATTAAATTTTCGAATTAGAAAACTTGAAAATAATTTTTTTTACATGCCAAAATATCTAAATAGCATATTTGCTAAAATGGTTAAAAATTACAATAATTTAAAAAATATCAGGATGCTATTTCCTGAATTACAGTGTTAACTTACACCACCTTTGGAATTTTAGAAACTACTTGTAATATAAAATAAACATTACACATTACACAAGCAAATTATGGATAAATAAATATAATAAAGATAGAAAATCGACTAGTATGAATGTTTGGAGTGTCTTACTCGGGAATGCACGAGTGGTATCAAGCATTTATCTTGAGTATAGCATTATATAGTAGTAAGGGAAACTTTACTATTTGGGTCACCATAAGGATAAAATGACATATGTCTATTTTATCCTTAAGATAAAATCTATGAAATATCACTATGTGTATTTATTAAATTCAAATAGATTTGTAAGTTGTCTACTTATTAGACTATAAATATCTGTATTGTACAAAAATGTACTTAGAAATGGGCATGTAGGACTGGCGCATATTGCGGCGCTACATGATGCGATCGCACCGCACTTTTCGTGTTGGGTAACGCATATTGCCACGCATTTCTCTCGCTTAGTAGATACGTGTTTTTGTTAATTTTGTGTTGTGTTTTTTGTTTTAGTTGTTTATTGGTAGACTCGGGCACTGTGCCATGCTTTTGTCGCGTCACGCCAGTCTTGGTACCATGTCGTCAATTTGCGCAGACCCATTCATTTGCGCTGTGCCACACGTGCCGCAAAATGCACCAAGCCTCAAAGTTACCATAACTCATTTGATAAAGAGAACAACATTTATTGAATTTCAGATTTATTATTATTTAAGAATTTACACCTCAATAATTCAATTTCGGTTTCAGACTCTAATATAAATATAAAGAAGTTTATAATAATAATATTTCGTACCATGATTCAAAAAATATTTTAATCATATTATTGTAAATTACTACTTGAATATACACTCAATGCCTACTAGAAATTTTAGTATCTCGGTTAACTATTTGTACACACCACTGTTGAAATGTTAAAATGAATTTCCCAATAGAGTTGTAAGAATTTAATAAGTTTTATAAGTTGTACGAATTTGTATCCCTACACGTGTTATTCACTTCTTTGATTAACACAAGCCAAACAAGATACACTCATTTACCCTATATAAGTATGTTTCGTATGTAAAATGCATATCACAAGCAGTTTCTACTATATACAATTTTATCTATCACACTGTCCCATATATTTCCTTCAATTCAGCATAATGTTTTGTTTACTTTTGTTCATGTAACATGGAATACACAAGTGCACAAACCAAAGACGTATCATATTTACTATGTTTGTGCACACATTTTATTTGCATTTCATATATTAGCAGACTTTTTAAGCCGGATTATACGGAAAAGTGATGAAACAGTTCCGATTTTAAAAAATTATCATTTGAACGTGTTCCTTAGACCTTCAGGAACAATCATTTCTACTTACCTTTGACTCATTAGGGAAATTGAGAAAAATAGGGTACTTTTCAAACCTTAAATAATAGCAGTGATAAAAAAATTTAAAATTTCAAAATTTCTACGTAAAAGTTGTCATTTGAAAATTTATGGGTGGGGTTCTTGAACACGGATATGAGATTTTAAAGCAATTGAGGATATTATCAACTCTACAAAAATCTCCAAAAGAGTCAAAGAGATAAAACATTTTAAATTCAAAATTTCACCTCGGAAATAATCTCTCGGGGTTTTTCAGGGCCGCTAATCACAAGGTTTGAAAGCAAATGAGGACATTTATAACCTCATTAAAAGCACTCCTAGAAGTGGCAGAGAAATTTTTTTTTCGTCAAAAATTGTTTCTGTGAAGTTTTTGGGGCAGTCGATTACGAATCCTAGGTCATAAAGTATCTGATAATTATTTAATCTTAAATAAAACCAACCTGAGAAGTAACAGTGATAAATTTTTTAATAGTCTAAATTTCACCTCGGAAATTAATTTTTATTGGTTTTTAGGATCGCTTAACATGAATTTGAGATCAAAATGCAACTGAAGATGGTTTCAGCCACATTTAAACCACTCCAAGAATTGACAGATTTTAAAATAAAGTTTTGATTTTTTAATGAAAATTTTAATTTTAGTTGTTTTTAATCTCTTTCAATTCTAGGGTTGATTTTAATATCGAATAATAGATTAAACTATTTTTAGTCGATTAAACTACCAAAAATTATCTCGTATACATACTAAACAGTTTTTGGATGTAAGCACGTGTCATAATTTGTTCAAATGAAGTACAAATTTTCAAAACCAAATTTTCAAGACTAAACTACAATCCAAAAATTTAACTTCGAAATTTTTCCGATTTATAATTTTTTTCTCCGTGTTACTTCCATAATTATTACCGCCTTAAACGGAACATTCAAAAAAAAAAAAAAACTTCTTAAAACATTTCAAGAAGTGTAATATTAAATTTGAAAAGTGTAATAATATATTCGAAAACATTATGTAAAATAAAAATTGATATTTTTATGTTATACAGAGTTTTTACAAAACAATTTTATGATGTAGTCAAAAGGTGAAGCAAACATGAAGAAAACAACTTCGTTGATATATTTAATATTCTTCAGACTGAAAATTTGTTACGAAATTTATAAATTAATATTGTAACAAACTTTTTAGGTACATAGAGTTCGAAAATTTTTGAAAAAAATCGTTACAGGCCACATTTAGTTTGAATTATTAGTTTTTTTATACTCGACGAACATCATGTGTCAGGGTATATTAATTATAATTTAAAGTTTGTAACGCTATCTATATTGACCGCACAAACAAAATTTTAGTTCACGTTTTTATAGAAACACCTAATAAGTCCATTTTTTAGTGTCCGTTAATGTGTCCCCATCACGATTACTCTAAAACAAAAAGAGATAGCGAACTGAAATTATGGTGACGTAATATAAACATAAAAGTGAGTTTAAGTTCGTGAAAGAGAAAAATCGGTTCATTGGGTCCAATGGATTATTGACTCAACTTCTTAACTATAAAAGAGTTCAAAAAAAGTTCAAATACAAAAAATGTTTATTTTTTTGAAACAAACAACTTTTGCTTTATGAATGCTTGAATTATAAATTCTTTGAGTTGTGAATTCTAATTCAAAATAGTCTAAACAATGAAATTCAATCATATGTCGAGTATCTAAACAATTATCTCTATAAGTTAGAAAATAATACAATTCTCTTTTCTTCGAATTCAAAGAAAGGAAAAAAGTGTGGTTAAATTTCCAAAATTGGACTCACTCAGCTCACACACTCTTATTTAATGAGCAAATAACCAAAGAACAATTGCAAATATTGTAATATGGATCAATCAGTCAAACATATTTTAACGGAATGCCAAAGTCTACTCAGCTCCAGAAACAAAATCCAGCTACCAAACAACGTCAAGGATTGTCTCAACTCAACAAGAGGATGCTATAAAACCTTATTATTTTTCAAAGAAATCAAGTTAATTAATGAAATTTAAACCCATACTGTCTTATCACATTCTGTTTTTGTTAAAATTTATTCTATGTGACTAATAACAGTGGTCGTTATTAATCTTTTAGTTGCAAGGCGGCCTAAAATAAACTAAATTAAAAAAAATTCAAAAGGTCATAATTATTTAGAAGTCTATTTAAAAACATACTTCTAAAAATTTGCCTTAGTTATGAGTGTAACATTTCTCTTCTTTTCTAAAATGTTCTTCTTTTTTTGCCAGACATTCGTTTTTTACCATTTCATTGGTAGACCGAAGTACATAAGTATTGAATGCTCATGAACTACACGGGGTTTTCTTGTAATTTATGTATCCTACTTTTACATCGTAACAAGCCGAAACAATAAATAATGAGCTGGATTGCTAATTAACAAATATTCATGTAATTTTATATTTTTTGATGGGGCTTGACATTACCTCGATTTTATAAAATCTTCCTGTACGCAAACCTTTAACCAGAGTAAAGGTATTATAATCTGTGTATATGTGTTTATAAGGTATAAACAAAATGTGTTTGAAAACATTTTAGCATCACTTGACATTTGACCTAAAGTTACAAATTTATTCCATACAAGATTATTGTAACTGTGTATGTTTTCATTTTATTACAAACATATAATATACATGATAATGACTGAGATGGACAGACATTTATAAATGTATACAAAATTCACAAAACCTTTCTCTGGTACATTATGTAAATATATAAAATGTATTATTAATAAAATACTTTACTAAAATTTATTATCTAGTACCTGTATCACTTATTACTACCCTATATATTACTAAAAACTCTAAAACGCCTGGCCTGGCCTGAAAGTATTTATTTTATGGGTATTTCTTCACAACAAAAGTCAGATGAGTCATATACTAGATAAATTGCCATCAAAACATATACATACAATAGTTTTTAAAATAAAATATGGATATTTATTCGTTATTTTCCAAAAAAAAATGTTTAATTTTATATTTTTAATAAGTTTACCTTTTTTTATGTTTACAAATCTATACATTGATAGATGATACTGAACAAACAATAACAAAAAACGAGTAAAAAAGAGATAATATTACTTGATTGTTTTCATTATTGTTATGTTTCTACGACTTAAAGATTAAGACTACGGCTTAAGATTTAGCCAGATTGGAAACAACTTAAACAGAATAAACTAAAAATTAAAAATAACTAAGAATTTTAAACGAAATATTTAACAATTTCCCTACCAGTTACTTTTCGAATATATCAATTGTATTTTTATCTAAGCACGTTACTTTCAGTTATATTTCTTTTTGAAAATACTCTCATTGACGTCAATTTCAGAAGTAAAAAAAAAAAGAAACAATTTTACGTTAATTGGAAGTTTGTGAAGACAGCCGAAGATTTGATGGCTTCCCGTAAGTACCGGGGATAATAACAATAAGTTCTGGAATTACTCATACTTATGGAGTTATTCGAGGCGGGGGTGTTCAGAACGCTGTAACTAATGTTCTACACAATATTCTTAGCTTAAAATTTATATTTATACTGTCGAAATGTATGTTAATAAATGGTAATAAAGTTAAGGCTCTATCTATTTACTGGTCGTAGAAAAAAAATCGTAAAAAATTCCTTAAAAACAGGCCGCCACATGGGATGACCCCGTAAACAATTTTTTATTTTAGTAAAATACCATCTACAATTTGCTAGTTTTAGTATCGTAAGTCACACCAAACCTAGGTCTTGGATGTATAAATAATATACTCCCATTTACATATTTACGTATATAGAATACTCCCATTTTCAAATTTTATGATTGGTATATTCAAATATGTTTTATAATTTCATACGAACTTTATTGATCCACCGTAAATATGTAAGAAAAGTATCGAAGGGCATCGCTTGTGTCTCTTCTAACAATTTTTTCGAAGTAATTGGAACAAAAATTTTAAAACACGTACTGATAATTATTTCTATATACCATGGTATCTTTTTGTTCAGGATGCTAAGTTAGAAGTTTATTCTTGGCTGCCTGGACGCCTAGAAATTATCTCTACAATTATTAAACATTTAAAATAAAAATTATGCAATATTAAGAGGTAATTATCTTAATGTTTTTTGTCTTTATGAGCTATAATACTTACAATATGATAATAAAGTTGTAATGTTATATGACTGGGTAATTAATATAGAAAGAAGGCATCATATATCTACTTTAACATAGAAATAAAACACTCTTTGTATATAAAAAAAAAAAATAAAATAAAAAAAAACTGAAAAATAATAGTTTTATTTGAGGTATTCCCCAAAATTAACAATTATAAAATTTGTTAACATTTCCACGTTCAGTATAATTATAGCGGTTTATGCATGAAATTCTTGCCATTTATCTCAAAAGGAATTCCGCTTACTTAAAACGTTTGAAAATTATCAAATACCCAAGTAACATTTTTTTAAAGCTCGAGTGACTTATGGAAATATTTCAAGTTTTCCTAAAAAAATTGATAAAGTTGGAGAAGCTTATGATTCTTTCTCTTATTCAGCTTTTGGATCGTTATTAGCCGAAACAATAATTAAGTTATGAGCTTTGAATTGTTAATTGCCAAAAGCTACTATCCACGTAGTGATTCAACTTTGTAATTTCATTTTGGCTTGACAAAATATGAAATATGAAGATGAGATTTCGGTAGTAATCGGATTTAGCATCCGTCTGTATGATATTTACTAAGCTTACCTAGGTCAAAATTTGTGAGAGAGAAGTTAAGGAAAACCTCCACAAGTACAGTTATTTCTTATGCAACAACATATTGTTTAATGAACAGCTCCGCCTATTTTAAATGACAAACCCATACTAGGATTAAAATGTTGTGAAAATTTGTTTATTTGAAGATAACCATGACGGGCGCAGGTTTGGATTAGAGATGCGGAAACAACAGACAACCTCCATAAATAAAGCCTGATTTTTCGTTTTTTTTAATGCAAAAATTTAATGAATAAATTGCGAGCTTGTTCTAAATGACAAACTGCCGCTTCCAGGATTCAAACTCATTGCTGCACAATAAAAGTAAGTCAAACGGTGAGACGTAGAGTCGTATTCATAGTTCGGCCTTAAGTTCGTACTTAAGCCTGTCTTCATGAAGACTGGCTTACCGGATGTAAGTTATGATGTTTTCAGAGTCATTCCTTAAGATAAACTTGAGAAAGTCTAAAGTATTAAGCAGGATCTTATTTTCAGTAAGATAAGCTTTAGTAAGACGTAACTCAAGACCGAGTCAATGCGTGTTCGTCAATTTCCGTAAAAATTCTTATGTTTTCTACAATCTCATTGGTTGAAACATACTTAAATTTTGACAATGAAGTTATTTATTCAAAAGTGTAAACAAATGTACAAATGTGCCTTAGAAAATTGTAAGTGTCAAATTAAACTTACGCTAGAAAATTATTACCGCATGATCAGAAGAAAATATGTCAAAAAAAAAAGTACTAATTTTACCCCTGTAGAAAAAAAATATTTTCTACAAATTTTAAAAAATTATGCACAAGTAGTAGAAAATGAAAAGAGTGATGCTGCTACAACAAGCTGAAATCTTTGCTTGAGTTCGATGTTTGAATAAAAATCAACAGGATCTTGCACATCTCGAATTTAACGTTTTGGAATACGTATGATTAAATCATCGTCATCTAAATCAAAGTCGATATCAATATTATCGTCGATATCAATATTATATAACCCCAAAAAATTCATTTTTTTAACCACTTTTTTCACTGCGAATACATTTAAGACTGTCCTAAGTCAACTAAAATGATGACTTAAAAAAAACTCTCTTATTTGGATGAAAAGTAAGGTTAAGGTATTTTATAAGACCGTCTTATTTGAATATGAATACATCAAAAATATCTAATGCTCAAGCTTGTCTCAAGTTAAGATTATGAATATGTATTCCAGCTATATGTCTTAGCTAAGATCAAATTCTGAAGTATATCTTAAGAAAGCCGTATATGAATCTAAACACTGCCTTAAGCTCGTGCTTAAGGTGCACTTACACTTAAGACCGAACTATGAATACAACAAGTAGTTTCTGTATAAATCATAATAAACAGACATTTATGAATAGCAAAGACGTTACACAAATAAGAATAATATATCAGACCAGTAAGAATATCCCTGGCTCAACTTTCAAGTAAATAATTGTTGATACATTCAGTAAATATTTTAAACCAAATTAGGTAATAAAAATATTTTGTTATGAAATAATAACGTAACATTCGTTTAAATAATAACATGTTAAACAATATTTTTATTTATTATTATATTAAAAATTGTTCTTGTTGACTGCTGTTTGCTATAAGCACATCGTATCCTATATCTACATTATTGTTTAGTGTTCATGCTTCGTAGTTCGTACGTACGCTTCTTCTCATTACAATTTTCGTTATTTTTTTTTTATTTTTATACAATAAAAAACGAAGAACAGTGAACATGCAATAAAATTATCGTCATATTTTTTGGGAAAAATTTTTATGAAAGCTCGTATAAATTATATAATAAAAGTTTATGATATTTTATGCAAAAAATTATACAGTCATAAAAAGAAAGAACATGTTTTTTTGAAAAAAATTTATGTAAAAATAGAAAAATTAAAAATAAAAGTTATCTTAGAATTTTTCAATTTGTTTTCAAATATCTTGCATTAATGAATTTTCAAAGATTGAAAACAGATATATCCGTCGAAAAATAAATTTCTCCATTTTGAAAATAAGTCAATTTTAAAGCATGCATTGACATAGTTTGAAATTACTGTATACTTTTAGTAGTATATTAGAAATAAATAATTGTTTTCGCCTTAGAGACGGCAGAATGAAAATTTTATACACTTACCGACCATGCGATAAGAAAGGATTTTCCGAAATTCTACCCCTAATCGAGTGAATAACAGGAGCAAAGTTTGTATGGGACAACATGAGTCCTTTGTCTAATCTTCTTCAAATTTTGCATACAATTGATGTACTATAGTTTTATAAAATGAGAAAATAATTTTTCAAATCCATTTCTGTTATTCTCCTGTTACTATATAATGATAGCACTCCTGTTTTTGCTTAAAAAAATATGAATTTTTACAAAAATAAATACGCAAAGATAAAGAAATTTTTAATTTTAACTCAAAATTTTTTTTTTTTTTTAAAAAGCAGTCGTTTACTAATACACACTTTTATTGAAAAAATTTCATTTCCATATATTTATGATTGATGGACTCCGGACTAATATTTATTTCAATTCGTACAAAACAATTAATATTCCTTTGCATTGTGTATAATGTGCAATAAGAAACCTAAATCGTTGTTGATAATCCTTTTAAAATTTTATAACCAAGTAAGACTTAATCAACTAATTATAAGTTTTAAGCCACTGGAAGATTAATTCTGTTTTAATTACAAACTTTAAAATCCAATTATTTCAATATGAATTGATATACAATGCTCTCATAATTTAATTATTTAATAGTATATTAATTTGTTCGCTCGCCTGCTGTTATTATTATTGCGTTTAATTTGAAATTTAGTACTTTTTACATATTTTTAATATTATTATATTATTTTTTTCAGAAAATATATGTCACCGATACAGGTAGATCAGTGCTTATTGACTTTCTCATGACAAAGATAAAATGATTTTAAAGAAAAAATATATTAAATAATAATATGAGCCTTGATTCCAATAAATGGACAACGACCTCCCATTTGAGACAACTCAATGTACATAAACAATAAAACTAAGGACTTCGAAGGGGTAAATATGTATTTTATGTGGTTATAATAAGGGTAAAATGCTTTTCTGTACGCTAAGTGATCAGCATTAATTCTCCACTTCGTATTTCTCCGTCATTTCCAAATTTACATGATATCAAAATTCTTACTTGCTTTTGCCGATCGTATCAATCGGCTTAAAACAATACAATGTATAACAGCTAATCAATTAAATTTGATAAAAAACAATTTAAATTTGATAAAATAAACAAAATGTATAAAATTAAAAATCATGGAATAATCTCCATCTAATCTTAAGTCAGCATTGAAGGTCGATATGGTCGCTTAGCACTGGGGCATTTAAACACTTTATTTGTATATTTAAGGTGAATCCCGAACATTTATCCTGACACTCTTGGTGTCAAAGTTGGTATGTCTCTTTGACTTAAATGCTTAATTTTTAGTACTCAAACTTAAATTTTCAATTTGCTGACACACAAACAGACACAACTTTGAAAACATCTATTTTATGAATTCCAGGGACCACAAAACGTTTATTTCCAGTAAAATGTTAACAGCGAAATTTGGATCCGAAAACAGCATTACTTTCTACTGCTTTATAGTTAAAGAAAATAAAAACATCTTCGATAGGATGTAGTTAAAATATTTTCTCACACGAAGAACAAAATTTCATCGTATTTTCTCTAGCAATAGTTTTAGATCAAAATAAGGAAAAAAAATGTATATATTCAAAAACGTAATGCGTACTTGAACCTAAACCATATTTCAGATATACAATAAATACAAAGAAATTCATGGTACATGTTAATACTTGTAACATAATATGTAAGAAGTACATGTCTGTATATGGTAATAAACTCATATGTATGAGAATATTGTACACTATACTAGTTTGAAAAACCGCCCTGTTAGATAGGTGGAGTTGAGAGGATAATAAATATAAAAGATTTATGGTACACACACACAAATTCCATGACAAATGTATCTGCTAACAAGCATAGAACTCTCAGAAAATTTTAAATCTTTCGCTAACAACATACGTATTACATATACAGAATGGCCTCTTTTTTTAAAAATGTAACATGCCTTAATATCGACTATTTTTTCTTATTTCAAAAAAAATATAAAAAATACAGGTTATAAATAAACGTTAGATTTTGATATTTATGTTTCGATAAAGAACAGCTCATATATGGAGTGGACTTTCCCGAGTGATTAACATTTTGTCTAGGTATTTTAAACCCTCGGTGTACTCATTTCTAAATATCAGCGATTCATAATAATAATTAATAAACACAAACATGTTTAGAATTTTCACAAGGTTAACGTTAGGTCCCAGAAACTCACAAATCAGTGCCAATATCGCTTCTGTATTTTACAAACCCTTCTGCGTATTTGAAGTCTTATTAGTATTGGTTTGCATGGGATTATGTGGTCTAATGATCATCCTAGGAAAATAATACTACACTATTCGGGTTATCACGGGTTTTCAGATTTTTTGGTCTTCACTGTATAATCAAAAATCCCATACTTTTTAAGTCGCATCTCGTTAGGTACATGATGTTAATTTTTATATATTTTAAATATCCTAATTAAAAATTTTTTATTTTAATAACAAACACTTTTAATTAAATATTTTGCCTTCTGGCTTGTCGTTGACAAGCACATGGGTATTATGAAACATGCAAAGTTCGAAGTGAATAAAAACTGTCTTTAAAGAATAATACAACTTTCATTTCAAGTATTTATTAGAAAAACACTTCATTGAAGAAATTTTCTGTTTGATAGATTAAACTGGGACATTCTGTATATTTCGTATTAAGAGCGCTTTAATACAAATCTCAAAATATATGTATATGTGTCAATGTACTCAAGATCAAAAAAATTCATCTTAAGACGAGGTCTGGAATGTATAAATGATCGGCAAGATTAGATAATTTCATCATTATCTTTCTCTTTATCTTAGATTTTTCAACTAGAATCTTTCTCAAAAGCATCATCATACACTATATTGTCGCGAAAAAAGATTGTAAGCTTGTGTTAAAATTTTAGAGATTAATTCAAGAATCTTCGTAATTATTGAATCGACTTGAAAAATTATAACAATGTTTTTTCAAATTTAGTTTGAAATATAACTTTAAATTTTGTGAATATTAAGTACCTTTATTCGTAAAGTGATTATGAAGATTAAGGGTCATCAGGAAGTCTGGTTTTGACTTTACAAGCAGGAAATTAAATATAACCTAGATTATTAAAGCTATTATTATTTTTAACGCATGATCAGGAAAGATTTCATCGGAAGAAACCCAAAAATGATGCCCGTAACGTAACTTCGTAAGAGCAATATATGGTTTATTGCATTAAATAATGCAGTCTTTTTTAGTTTAAAAAACAATACAAAATTTTCGTAAATGTCAGTTGAAAAAATGAAACCTCCCACACATAATTTGAGAAAACTTAACGTTGTTTCAAAATCTGAATTTTGAGTGTACCACATACACACAAATGGTTTATATTCGCTACTTACGTAAGCATATACGTAATGTATTGAGATTGGTAGTAATAGTGGCATAGATGGCAGTCCCATTTGTTTACAATGTCAACCAAATGTTTAAATTTAATTTGGATATATTTGTATTATGTAATCTATCTACTATATATATACGTAAAACATTTATGAAACATAATCTAAATAAACTGTTTATTTCAAAATATTCAATAAGAAACAATAAAATAAAATATGATTAGAATACGCCAAACATTTCAAAATTATTTTGAAACAAATTTTGAAAAAGCTTCTGGATATTATTCATATACTCGGCATATAAGAAATATATGGAAAATATATAAAATTTAGTCTGAAGTTTGTAACGGTAGTATGAAAAGCAATAACAAAATTTTGGTATGGGAGTTTTTTCAAAATAACCCAATAAATTTAGAATTAAAATGTAAGTAAAAGTTTGAGAATGAGAAAAATCGGACCATAAGGTCGAAGAATTCATGAGTCAAATCTTGCATCATAATAGTGGTACGAAAATTTTAAAGCGAATAAATATTCGATTCTTTATAGAAAATAACTTTTTTGTAAGAAACATTACTTATAAACTGATTAGATTTACGTTAATTACAGTTAATTTTCAGCCAAAAAATACAATCAATTATAATACATATTATTTATAATAAAATTATTATTCCCAAAAAATTCACAACCAATCGACAGCAAATAATATTTGTAGGTATATGATAGAGAAGTTTCATTTAAAAAATTGTAAATACTGTCGATTGTTTTTGCACTTTAATTTTCTCGAATATTAGTTTTACTGATGAATATCAATTTTGTTTATTACATCACACGTATATATGTATTGATTAATCCTATTTTTATATCACTAATATGTTATTTGTCATATCCAGTTCTACATAAAATCGGTAATTGAACACAATATTGACTAATCTATTTTTATTTCACTCACTATAATATTATACTATACACGTCATTAGCATGGGGTGTCTATGGATTTTCAGTTTTCACCTTTGCATTCCCAGTTTCGATATAGAAAAGTTTAAGCATACTATTGAAGCCTTAGATAACGGGTTTTTTTTAAGAAGGATTGTTGTGTGAAGGATTGTAATTAACACACTTCTTAATTTAAAAAAAAAACTCTCGATTGATTTTAGGGTATATAGAAATTAATGTAATAAATAAGTTCCAAAAAACGATGTATCAGTGTTTCTTAATAAATATAAAATGATTTTAATTTTTATTTAACATTTGAATGTCAAAGTATGAGTGTTTTCGTTAAAAATGAACGCCGATAGTTTTATTTTCGTTATAGCTCCGGTATTTTTTGAGCTACTGACTCATTTTCAATTGAGATTTTTTAGAATTAATGCTTATTTTAATGTTATTATCATAAATCATTACTACTGAAATTTTTCTCTATCGAAACAACACTTTTCTTGCTAAAATATTAATATTTTGATAAACTCGAATCAAAAGAAATTAAAAAAAAAATCGTAGTCTTATTTTTGTGTATGCTTCATTTTTGTAACTGACAATTTTTTGCGATTAACAGTAAAATTTTCGAGTCAATCACGATGAATCGTTAAAAAAAATGTTTTAAAATACCTAGTAAGCAATAAAGCATAGATAATTGAGTAAGAAAAGTATGGACTAAAAAATACTTAATAGAACTTTTCTTAAAATTTGTGGATTATCAATGAGTTTTTGTTAATGTTGCAGTTTTCATTTCCTGGAAGGGTGGGCAAACTAACCACAAAAGATTTTACAACTTCTTACTCGAATTATGTTACAAATCCGATTAGCATCTTTTCCATCCAAATCAAAATCAATTAGTTTGAATTTCAAATAATTTCTTCAAACAAAATATTAAAAAAATTAATGAATGTCATATAATTCGAAGCGACATCTGCTGGACTCAGAAGTAACTATGATAATTATAGGCCTAAGTGCCCGAAAAAGTTTTCAATTCAAAAACCAGAGCTAACCTTGAAGACTATGAGTGAGATGATAAACCCTGTTTTATGTATTGATTGCTTAAACTCAATAAACACTATCCCTTGTACCGTGTTTTTAACAAAAAACTCAATATTTTTCATAAACCTTCCTCTCTTTTATTGGTTCAAATAGACTCTTTTTCATTTGATAACATCAACATCCATATTACATCCGTAATGTTTCTTATTATAAATATATTTGAACTTTCATCAAGGAGTCACTTGATAACTGTAATAACTGACTGTAACTGACTTTTCACTTACTTCATTCATTTATAATATATAGAGTATGTATTGGTAGTTGCTACTTGTAGTTTAGCCCAGCCAGTTAACTTGTCTGCCAGTAGCTGTTGTTGGAAAATGAATTGGATATTTATCTTAGCTTCAGTGCGTTAGCTCTGAAATTGAATTTGTGAATAATATATAACATTCAACTCTATACCAAAGAATGTAATGAATATTAAATTAGAAAAAAAAAATATATAACGTAATGTAATGTAAAGTGTACAAGTATGTGTTCGTGTGAATGTAGTACAGGGTGGTTTATTATTGAAACTATAAACATAAGTGAATTTTTTCATTTTGTTGCATGGTTTGCAAGTTTTAAAACTTTCATATTTTTAACAACTTTTGTTGTATGAACACATTCTATTCGTTTAACAAAAGAAGAAATGATATTTTCACCTGTACATATGGAGTGGCTATTGAAAAATAGATAGAATCCATAAAACCGAAAAATCAAACATATGTGATATAGTTGGCCACACTTTTGACTACAGTTGACAGTTCCTCGATTTGATTCCCAGAACTTGTATTATGCTTTAATTCCTGCTCCCTTTCTACAAAGTGCATAATTATGATTTACGTGGATTAAATGAATTAAATGCATTTGCAAGCTATAAAACAGAATGCAATTAATTAATTACAAGACCGTACAATACAAAAGTTGATACCCGACTATGTTACATCGTATCCCACAAATTCGGTAAATTTGAATCGCGAGTACTGGACAAATTGACTGAATGGTCTATCTATGATCCGAAACATCTGGATTCAGAATTTTGAAGTTTCTGAGAAATTCGATTGTTTACTTAAAAAGACAAATTTCTATAAACCGGAATTCCCCAGTTCAAGGTGCTTGGATTTTTATTTTGAAATATCTAATCAGCTTCTGCACAGTTCTATTTTGACATGAACTTTGTAGTTAACTAGAATATTTTAATTTAATTGATTCATACGTACATTTAAAATTGCTCTTATTGGCAATTTATATCACTCTCTCCGAGGCTGTGCCTTTTAGTGAATTTTTTCCAATACTATCCGAGGTAAAAGACTTATGGACTCTATTATTTTCAACATTATTTATTGATTGCTTACTGCTTATAACTTTGAATGCTTCAGAAACATTGATATTGATTTTATGTCACGATAAAACCAGAAAGTGCAATTACTTAAATGCATACCTATAAATTTGGAGGTATAAAATAATTTTTAGGTCACATTCTGTATGTGAAGATATAATGCCGTATCTTACCTATTTTATACCAGTTCATTTTATAATAAAAATAATAATAATGTCTCGCGTAAAAAAATTGTATTTCAAATCGATTTTCAAAAAGCGACTATGTATAACCATTTCGTTCATACCCCGCGCCTTCAGTCGTATAATAAATACACTCTTCTTGTTCAAGTATGTTTCATTAATTCATTTTAATTCAAATAATTGAAAGTCTATACAGAAGTTAATTTATTTTCATATTGATTGGAAAATTTTGAGAAATAGATTTCGAAAGAAAATTAAAAACGTCATTTTAACTTCTATATACAGTAGACTTCTATATACAGATAATCCTGATGATCTAAATCAAATAATCGAAAGTTCGGAGTACCGATTTGAAAGTCAAATTAATCAATAATTTATTTTTTAAAAAGTACGAGCTATGTATAGAGATAAGAAATTACATATGGCCTTATGTAATTTAAAATATTGGTTGGAAAAAATTTACTATTAAACTTTCACATAATGAATCACATCTTTTCATTGCGACTATCTTCCTGTTGCATTTCAGATGTAATAACAGTATAAGATCCGATTCGTTCTGTGTTTAAAATCATTTAAAAACAATATTAAGTGCTTCACTAGCTTCTGTGTGAGATGGTATTTGACAAACATCATCCGTTTCAGCCTCATCTTCATCTTCTTTCTCGTAACTGTTCAAATCATCAATGATTTCTTCATGAATCCAGACATTTCGGGGTTCCACCATCGTAAACAACCTATCAGTTGAAAGCTATCAAATGAGATAAAGCAATAACAACACTACCGCGTACCTACACGTGGGAGGTGGGATTATACTCATCGTAAATAGTCCGGATAATCGGATATTTGAATAATCGATAATCTACTATAAAGTATATCCTTTAAGAAATATATAATTTGTATAAATCTTTCAGAAAATAACCAAATATTTATAAAGTTTTTGAACTACTAACTTCCATAAAAAAAGGCATTGAAATTGTCTCAAAAACCAAAATAAGGATTGGCATAATTTTTTTATGTTACGGTATGATTAGTCTGTTTCGTGACATGTAATAATAATGTCTGTGTGTGTGTGCATGTGACCATACGTTTGTGCGATTTTATGTGTAAAAATTTTGTAGCACGATTTTTTGCAGAAAACGAATACAATGTTTCATAGTGTCACATTTAGAAATCGATAAACATTGATTTTTGCTAAATGTTAAAATTAAAAATTGTATTGTTTCTAGAAAAATATATATGTGAAATATATTTTCGTGAAAATATATGTATGGAATAATAAAAGGTAACAATTCATTTTTAACTTCAAAGTATCACGTTACATCCATTAGGTATACAAATATCTAATCATTCCAAACAGAAATATACAATTCCAAACAAAACTATACGATTTTTCGATACAAACTAAACATTATATCGATTGACTCTCTGAAAAACTTCAAGTAACTACATAGATGTAAAAAGAATATAAAAGCTTGTACGATAAAAGTTCAATTATGTAATAATGATTCAATCAATGTACATAGTATATTTTAGAATAACAAATCATTAAGGTGAAATGTGAAAGGCACTGTTTTATTATATTTATTTTTATTTGACACGAAACTCTAAGTTTTTTTTTACCTGTTCTTGTTCATAAATAGCAATTAAACTTAAGTACTTTGTTGAAAATAGAATAGATTTAACTATGTATAGGTAGTTTAGTATCATATATGTATACTCATCAACACTAGTATCTTTACATCCCATACGAAAAAATTTAGAGCGGAAAAGAATGGATTGGAAAACAAAATACATCGTTTTCAATATTGAAGATAGCTCTTAGAAATAGTAAACCACGAGCAGCAGAGTCACTTCAGTTGTATTGTATTGTTGACTCTGAATTTTTTTGCATTTGACCACAAAAAATTGATTTCGTAGTGTATAAAAACGAAATGAAAGCTGCACAAAAAAAGGCCCATTCTTGATATTTCATGTGCTTAATATGCTGCACCGATGCATAGCTATAAAAACGTCGGAATAAATAGTTATTTTTTCTCCGGAAAATCCGAACAGAAAATTTTTATAACATATTCTTGTTTGTATACAACTATTGCACTCGGGAAAAATGTATATCGTAATGACATCTTTAGTATCCCATACATCGTGTAGAATTCTTAAAAACGAATTTACCTTAAAAATCCGCGTCTATAGATTTGGAATAAAAGTAAAAGAACTTTCGCATCAAATGGTATTTTTCTTCTTATTTTATTTTTATCGTCAAAAAGTATTTTTTCGTGTTCTAGAAAATGTCGTATATTCGAATTATCCTACAAGTTTCCACGATATTGTATATCCCTATTTCGGCTCATAAAAGCAGTACAAATTTTGAAAATATCAAGCGCATGTAAAGATATCAACTATGTGTCAACGAACATCCGAACTCCTTGAGTGAGTCCAGTTTTTTTTTTCAACATGGTTTAAAATTATTAATCCTATTTTAAACCTCACTAGTATTATAATAGTTATATTTATTGATTTATTTAAATATTATGAATTTTATCCGAGTAATTTAATGGAATATTTAGGTATTTTATCGTATAGTAAAAGAGAGTTGATTGTTTTAGTTTTACTAAACAAATATGAAGATAATATTTTGGGTTAGATTACAAACTATTATTAAAGTATGTTAAAATTTAAAATTTTACAGAATATGAACTCATTAAGTATAGCATTTCGATATTATATGTAAATTATATTAACAACAAAAGGAATTTTCATATTATTCACTATTTTCTAACCGCAGTATCTTCAAAATACTTATAATAATTATAATTGGGAATTAATAATTTTGTATATAAAACAGCTTCTGAAAATTGAGTACTCGATATCCTTAACCGCAATCTTTCTAAAATGCTTTTAGAAATCTCATTTTACCACATTTTGTCTCTCAATGACGTGTCTTTTACCTCCAACCTCAAAATTCCATTTATTTGTGTTATAGTATCAGTTTTTAATACCCAAAATCGCTGCCCCTATGTAGCACACATTTAACGATATTAAATTCCTTTATAGGCATTTTTCAAGGAAGTAAGATTAAAATGTCAATATTATAACTTGCCAAAGTTTTGGCTCTGAATTCTACTTAGTAAACGTAGATAAAACTAATTTCACATTATTAATCACGAATCGAACATAAATAAACAAAGTAATTGAATTCCAAATTTTTTTTCTACAAATTTTATAATGATTTTCAAAATTTTCAAACGACTAAATAACAATTATAATGTATTTTTATTCGCAATTAGATTTATTTCTAAGGGCTAAAAATGTTTACTTGTTTAAGTATTTACTTCAACATGTAAAAATAAAAACTGACTGTGTTAATTGTTTATATATCAGGGATATGTAATTCATAATAATACTATTTTATCAATTTAATAGCAGACTCGGTCACGCGTTGCAATGACAACTTTTACAGAAGTTTGAAAAAACCATTTTCCTATTTATCAAGGAATCAGGAAAATAGACCTTAATCCTATCCTATCTCGTATTTAGCACAATGATAAATAAAACACAAAAATCATAAAAATTAGCCAAGCAGGTCTTGAGTTATGTAACTAACACGACTTTTATATGTACAATATATCGATTAATTATGAACATAAATCGAATATCACTACTTAGCGAAAACTCTGATATCTCTTACGTATTATGGATTGGATGTATGTCCAGAATATGGTATAAAATTTCAGATTTATAAATCTTTTCGTTCTTTAATTATTTTGATGTCGTTTTTCAATATTTTTTTATTATAATTTTATTATAATTAGGGTTTTAAATTCAAAAAACCCTAATATTTTCCACATTATTCATATCGGATATAAAAATTCAAAGTTCATGCATAGTTTTTGAATACCCCCGTATATTATTTACAAAATGTAAATAGAGTGAAAACGTTAAACTGTTTTGTTGTGGCTACAAATCCGATTACATAAAAATTACTTCAGCTTAAAATGTTTTTGCTGCTCTAGTAAATAATACATATATTTTTAAGCATCATAAAAAATAAAATGATGCTTTTATAGATAGCACAGAATAGAAAATAATAATATCAGAATATAAAAAAAAAAATCGAAATAGAATATTAAAACAAGAGATTTTTTTTCCCATTATATTATAAAAAAATATTCTGATCATATACCTCACTATTACTTCCGAGTAATATGTGTGGATATCGGAAGTATTGTGTTTATGAAAAGAGAATTTTTTTGTCTGATTTCAAAATTTTTTATACATGATGACATTTTGGAAGTTTCTGAGCAACTATTTCGAATCCATTTGTCTATCAATCTATGACACTTTAATGATTTTAATGATTTTACAAGTGTGATAAAGATATTGAAATTCTCTTAGAGTCGATTATTATGGCAAATCATTTTTAAAGAAAAATAAAAAATCAAATTAGAAAACTTGAAAAAAAAAAATAAAGTGAGGTAACTGCTATAGAAAATTGTATACAAATTAATTGTAAAAATACATTTTTTCACTACATATTGAAATTTATTTGGTTAAAGTCGTTAAAATAACTATTGTAGTAATCAGATTTACATTCATAGATTTGAAAAAAAAATTTAGGAATAACAGAATCAATAATCTTTTAGGATTTTCTTCGTTTTTAATTGGCTATATACTTTATTAAGTAAATAATAATTCTCTAATCATTAGGTAGAATTAACGTAAATTATAAAGACAGTTTGGAAGGCTATTAAAAGTATTGTTTCTAGTTACAAATTGTGTTATTTCAGTCTGCTGCTTACTATTTATCGCTACAGTATTGAAATTACCGATTCTTGTCAAAGAGACAGCCTACTAAATCTCTTATTTGCCCTAAAAACAAATTGTTTCATTGAGGGCTGCTTTTTATAAAAAGCATGCTGAATGATTATAACAACTAATCTAGCATTAAATAATTTATTGGTTATACTCTATATAAGTCAACTCTATATAAGTCAAGTAACGTAATTATCGATCTCAACCAATCACCAAACTTAAGCAACAACAGACACAGTCAGATCATGGATGGGTGAACATTTATGATTGCTGTGTACTGCTGTTGTATAGATTAAATATACACTCACTGTAGTCACTGTATAACTTTAGTAGTTGAAAAAAGACTAAAAATTAAAAAAAATAAAAAAAAAATACTAAAATAGAACAATGAACGACTGCAGAAGAAACAAATTTATCAGAATATATTTCATTTCAAGTTTATTAGTTTATTTTATCACTTTATTTACTAACTAAATGAAATCTTCAGATGCGTCAGTAAATGGATAACAACTATTGATACATTCATTCATACAGCAGAGATTTTTTTTGAAAATATATTTTTAAATACAAGATAAGCCGGAATATTTTTTTTATTAAACTGCATATTTATTTAAATAATACATAAACAAAAACGAGCATTCTAAATTCTAATGCATTTTTATAGAAATTCGCTTTTTTGATGATTTACTTAAAAAAAATTGTGTGATTTTGAAACTGATTTCCATCGGATGTTATTTATATTATTTGTGAGTTAGTTATATGAAAATATTTCATGCATACATTGCATATCTATTTGTATAGACTACATTAGTTCAAGAGCAGAAATTACAGCTCAGGAGGGATTTAAGCTTAATTCTATATATTTATTTGTACCTGGTATTATAGTGAAGCGTATGTTATTATGTTATGTATTCTATGAAGCTTGTATACTCATTATATAAACATTAAACAGTAAACATTATATATATATATATATATTTAAATAACGTTGTGTTATTTATTCAAAGAATTTATTTATAAACTCCATTCTAGTTGCTTGACGCAATATAATCTGACGGAGGCCTCTCATTCCGATTTGGCTTCCATGATTTTTAAGTTTCCCTCAAACAGACAGTCGACGAGTTTAGGGTCTATTACATTTTGGAATAGAAATTCTCCGACATTTTCAGGAGTTACATTCATGAATATGCTTTATGAACTAAGTAATGATTAAGTCATAATAACCGAAAAATATAAATCCTAAAAGTAAAATTGGACCAGATAATAAATATTCAGCATTCAATAGTTCTGACAGTGTGCGAACTTTACGAATATGACAAATTCATAATGATTTGTAAATATTCAGCAATTTTTTCTTGTATAAATTTTCTGAGCATATTTATTCATTTAGAATTTGTTCTTACATTTCTAAATTTTCAGAACATTTGACTGCATGTCATATTCTACAAATTAGATGAAGAATTGTCCAATCAAAAAGGTCATGGGATTACGTATGCATCACATACTATGAACATTGTGTGGTATTCGTAATAATACAACACGGATTGTCGCTAACAGGTAAAAAGTATCACATTGAATTTTCTGTAAAAATTGGGGTATCTAATATAGGTATTTAATAAAACTTTATGGTAAATTATATCGTTTTTTAACAAAACAATGTGTGAATAAAGTATTTATCTGTTAATGTAATGTATTTAAAAAAAACTTAAACCATAGCATTATAATTGAATATTGTTTACTAGGCCTTATAAAAAAACAAAAATAAGACTCTAAGTATATAAAAAAAAAATTGAAAAATGTATTAATTTTGCTTTAATTATTATTATTTTTGGCATAATTTTCCATCATTAATTGTGTACCAGGTAATAAATTCCCATTCGCATTTTATTCATCTGCTGTAGTTGAACGCCCCATGTACACAGACGGCTTATGCAAAATAAAAAACCATCGAACGTTTCTTAGAAGGTAACTAAAGCGGTACAAGTTTAAGTAGAAAAAGAAATACTTACGAATTAATACTCTACGTCGTAAATTTTACCGAGTAGCAAGTATTAAAATCATGTAGAAAATATTTATTGAATAATATATTTAAGCCAAAGTATATTTATAAACGCTCCTATGTGTTATAATAAATTATTAACTTCTATTTGCAATATTGAATGTATTTAAGTAGCCAATTTAATAAATAATAAATCCATTTTAAATAGAATAAATAATTTTATTTGTAGTTTGATTTGATTTTCACTTGAAATAGTTTATTATTATGATTTAGGTATTCATGGGTAATGATTAACTATATTTAAATAAAACACTGATAGAACACACATTCATCGTGTTAGCTCTGTAGCTCTAAAATTCCAATAAGACAAGTGAAGATAACAACTAACTGGGTTAATTGTTTACATACTCGACTGGTTGTGTACCAATGGTTAAGCTAATTGCACTCATAAGCAACTTATTTGAGCATATTTAAATTTAGTTTAAAATACTGTGATTTACTAGTTTGATTTCATAAAAAAAAATTAATTTTTTGTTTTCCAATCGACCGATTTTACTTGAACTTAAACCAAATTTCAAGTTTTTGTATAATGTATATACCAGTCATCATATTTTTTAATAGTAAAAGTTGATACTCTCGTAAATTTTACATTTCTGCTTAGTATAAATTGGTAGGCTAATAGGTGAGCACAAATCTCACGTTTGTAATGCATAAAAAAAACTCTATTCGAAAAAAAGGAAGTTTACTACTGGTCTTTGAATTCTGAAATGTGTGGGACATAGTAACAGAGAACTAATGTCCAATCAGTAGTTCTAATTGAATTTCCTACAAAAAAAGATATAAAGGTATATAGTATTCAATTTTGGTATTTTCTGTGATTACCAGTACTGACCAAGAGATGGATATAGCTGCTGAAAGTTGATCTGAAAAATGAACATCCGTAATCTTTTATAAAACGTAAGGAATAATGAGTACAATAACGTGAGATGAAAGAAAAAACAAAGTTATAGATATAAACACATATAAAATAACTGACATTCAGTTTTTTAATTCATTATTGTATTCGTATTAACAAAGTT
Organism: Chrysopa pallens; assembly: GCA_020423425.1. Taxonomy (NCBI): domain Eukaryota; kingdom Metazoa; phylum Arthropoda; class Insecta; order Neuroptera; family Chrysopidae; genus Chrysopa; species Chrysopa pallens. Next base: position 14,896,469 of record CM035594.1, read on the forward strand.
TACAGTCCCCTTCGTTTGAACATTTATTAAATATTCATCTCAAAATAATATCTCATATTTATGTAAAATCAAGTATTTATAAATCCAAAATTTAAATATATGAGTGAATAGCATTCGTCTACTGTATATTTATAAAACCAGATTATTACGTATGTCGGTATATTGGCATATCAGTCACTCATATTATATTTGTTATATATTTCAAATATCAAAATGACATTTGACATGTAAATTTTGCATAGCATATCATTTCCAGGCACCACGTATCATAATAATAGTTTGTATATACCTGGAGATACTGCATGTGTTTATTTATAACGTTAAGACTTCGTCGAACGATAAAAAAATGAACATTCTACGATACTCGATGTTTATCTTTATTTCTCTTGTTTAAAGTATTTTATTTTTCATGAAAACAAGACTTTGTAACATTTCTTAAAATCTAAGTAAATCCAGAAATTGTTCAAATATTTGAAAAAATGTGCAATAATCTTTTACTCACGTCCAACAAACATCGAGAAAATGTTATATAATTTTGATGTATCATTTTTTTACTGGTTTACCAATAAAAATTTCAGTAGAACCAATTATAAAAAAAATTCCTAAAATTATAATCAACTTCTTAAGACTTTTTAATATAAATTTGAATCGTCTAAATGAATGAGTCTTAAACCATTCCTTTAGTTCTTCAATACTTTTCTAAATACACCCAAGTTGTTAATTTCCGTTTCAAGATAACCCAGACCGAAGAAAAAAGGTACGATGAAGTTTCATTCCGCAAAACCTTGTGAATTCAAATTGAATCGATTGTTCGATCAAACTTTTTTTTATGTGTCGTTATAATGCTTAAAAATTGGAAAAACAATATTAATTTATTTAATATAATTATTTTACTGTCTATTATTCTTTATACTGGTAAGTTATTTGTGTGGAACTTGCTATTCACACCCAATTTCAAACTGTTTTCAGGTAATAATTTTCGAACTTGATGCACAGAAAGTAACAAACGAAAGTATTAAGTAAACAAAATCTGACAACTTTATATAATAACAATTTTTAATATTCTTTAATAAAGGACTAGGCAATATAATTTGATCTATTTCATATCGATTGCAAAAAGTATCGGTTCCTAACTTATATAGAAAAAAGTTTATATTTTACTGTATAATAAATCTAGTAACGATTTTTATATAGTATCTAGTTATTGTTATCAGCAAAATTATTTTATTCAAATATATAAAGTCATTCATTAAAATACAGTTATTGTAATTATAATTTTTATTTTTATTCATAGATAATAATTAACTTCCAAATTATAATATTTGTTTTAAATGTATACTATTAAATCGAAAATTTGACTGAAATAGTAATGATTGTTCTCATGGAAATTTTTTTAATCATTAATTATGATCATGATACCGTCGAAAGCGTATAAATAATCGAAAGAACGAAAATTATAAAGTTTACAATAAAAGAAGGAGATTACAAACAGTTACGAAATTTAATCAAAATCGGTTCAGTAGTTTCGAAGACTGTCTCGCACATACATCATAACACGAGATTTGTTTCTATAAATAAGGTATATTTATGTAGCCTAGGTACGTATGCAGAATATAATCAGAAAACTTGAACGAAGTAAGAGTAGATGTTGAACAAAATGGTATGCGATAAATCTATCATATGTGAGTATTGTATTTGTATACCTTTATAAATTGAATTTCAGATTCAAGTAAATTTAATATTTGTGTCAACCAATAACATGCACAAAATGTGATATATAATATATATATAATTTTAAGTAATAATCACCTTCGCATCAAAATTATGATGATATATTTCATGTTTACATATTTATTTAGTATGTTATACTACAGAGAAATATTTTAGAAATCAATTTTCAAATGATTTTTGAATCTCAGTAACAACTGTTCGTATTGTGATAAAAAAGTTTTCTGAATAGTTTTAAGTACTAAGTTTTCATTTTTTAGAACAAGTTCATGAAATAAGAAGTGAATATTACAAATACGTTGTTAATTGTTTTAATATTGGTTTAGTATCAAATTTTTAATTATTATCGTTCATAAAATACCTACACTAAATATGCAGTCCATAAAGTTAGAGTAGTTTTAATATGTATATTATACTTATAAATGTATTTCTAAGCTCAGTTTGACTTGAAATTCTGGCGAATTTTATCAGTTTACGAAAATATGTTTTGATAAAAATTTTTTTGTTAGGGTTTCTCTGGTATAACTTACGGTTGGGTCATAATTCATTAGATCCAACTGACTTTTCTCGCTCTCTAACTTAAATTGATCAGTATGGTCTATATTATGCCTTCAAAATTTTAGCTCACTATCTTCTTTAGTGTTACAGTTATCTTGATGACGGATAAATACTTATCCTCAAATCAATTTAATGAATCAATAAACTGAGAGATGAGAACTGTCGACTTCAAAATATAATTGGCTACAAGAAAGTTATTTAAGTAGTTGATTCAGAATTAGTTCTACTTTTTATTACGTTTTATTTTTACTTTCGAAGTTCTATTTTTTGCCATAAAATAACTAACTTCTGAGAGAAATGTCTTTTGGTGGTTTTTGAAAGCAATGACCAAATATTTTTGGTAATGAAAATTATTCGTATCTAAGTTGAAGGGAAGTATTTATGGGTTTCATCCTTTGATTTTGAGGTTTTTGAAGCAAAAAATATTTTTCTAAATTACCAGACGAATCTTGAAATTATTTTAATTCAATCCTAATGAAAATTCCTAATGAAAATTATTTAAATTTTTTATTTTAATCAATATATGTGTCTACTAATATACAACTGTGTTGAAAATACATATAAGTAAGAAATTACTTAGTGTAATATTTCTGAAGGTAGAAGATATATTATACATTCTTTTTAACATCAATCTTTGGAATATAAATACATTTATATAAATGAAATTGACATTCTTCTTCCTGATGACGACGTCGAAGTTCATCAGACCATGGTATATAATATACAATAATCAATTCAAATATAATAATATTCAATTTTTAAATTGATATTGACAAATTGATATTTCATGTAAGCCAAAAATATTCCGTTCGCTTATAGACAGACGTGTATATAAACATTTATTATATGAGAGCATTTTCAAAATGACTAGGAAATGTAAAGGACGGATAAATTTTTACCAACTTTTATTAGAATTAAACATACACCTCAACGCTATAAGGTACAAAAGCCGTAGACTTTTGTGCGGATTTGTCTACATCTTCGTCTGTTCTAGGCTATTCACTTCCAGTTTACAATTTCCTTCTAAGTGTTCTCTTTTCTAATTCTGTAAGTCTTCTTCTGTTGATTAAATGCAGGTAATTCTAAAGTAAGTAAAGTTAGTAAGTTTGTAAAGATTTTGATCTGCGTCCCAAAGAGCAAGACTATTCTTAAGAATATTCGACGAATATTCTTAATAATATTTTAGAGAGTATTTATTTCAATCAAATTGATATTGTACTAGTAATTTTTATACCCTGATCATTGTGTAACTCAATCATGACTTTGTGGTATTTAAAGTATTTAATGCGTTGATACCCCAACATTTCCTAGTCATTTTACTCGAATTTCTCGATTTTTGTTTCATACACGAATCATAAATTATAACATTTGGAATATTTAACTTTTGTCTTTATTTTTATTGACTTATAGCGGAATATTTATTTTTTGAATATTATGGCATCTTTACTATTGAGTCGAGTGGGATTTTGCGAAGGTACACAATATCGCTTTCGTAATTCCCCCAGGTTTCTGCCTAAAGCTACGAGTATGTCTTTGATATTAACCTTATAATAATAATAACATTAAGGCAAAACGTGATTTAAGTAAATTCTTGAATTATTTATTATAGGCTATGTTGAAATATTATTATTATTATTATTAGTATCAATAGTAAAAATACATTTGTTATGAGATTAAAATATTTTATACTGTACTTAAACATGAAAATCACTACCAAACAGCATTTTCCAATCACAAAATAATACATAAATTCAATGTCTACTCTACCATCCGATAAAAATCAAATATATTTTATATTTGTGTACATTCAATAAATGAAACATATCCATAAAAACCTTTTGATGATATTAGTGTTCGAGGCCAGATCAAAGAATTCGGGACTACGTAATTTTATAATCATACTTTTTTCTTTTGTTCCTATTTCTCTTTTTTTTCGATTTTTTAATGAGATTTCAATAATTTTTTATCACTTATGTCTACCATATGTTTTTTAAATCTATGATATCATTTTCCAAGCTAAAAAATTATGCATACAATTTCATTTATAATACATAGTTATTCCTCGTCATTCATTTGGTGTTAATTAGCTGTGTTTGAGCTGAAATTGTAGAACAGTTCCAAAAATTATGAAAAAATTTTGGTTTGTTTAATGGAAACAAAATTGGCCTATATTTATTGAGAACAGTACCCGACCCAATTCATCGATTTTGTTCATTCGAAAATTGAAACAGATTTATATGTGTCCAAAGCTTTACCAACTTTAAACTTAATTAACTGTATTTTCATATTAATGTCGGAAATAAAATTACAACATTACTCTCTCTCCAATATTAGCAGGGAACGGCCAGAATATTTGTCATACTTATTGAACCAAGAATCGCTACAAACTTTAAAAGTCGGTTTAAGTATTTTTAATTTGAGTTTTTGTATCTTTGATGTTTTTATGTATCCTTTTTGATTGTGATGAAGATGATAATAAAAATAAAAATAAAAATGAATGCACAGCAACAAATCAAAATATATTTCAATGAATAAACAGAAATTAATCTTTGTGATCCATATAAACTTTAGCATCATATATTTTGTCAATTATCTGTCTGTTTGACATCGATTCAATACTACCCACATTTATTCAAAAACAAACATTCATTCATTCAAGTCAGCCATATTGTTATGTTTCATTTCATATTTGTTTATTCATCATAAGACAATTCTTCTTATTGTTAATAAAGTGTATACAATCGAAGTACAATAGACACAATCATTTACGTACGTATTTATAGAACACGTTTATTGATTTGGTAAATTGATGTTGAGTAGTAATAACAAATACCAAAGTTATTAGAACTACTAGAAAATATCGAATGGTGCTCTTCTCAATACAAAAATCAATTCTATATAGAAATGATTTGTATTGTTAATAGACAATGGACGTTTTATCATCATTTATTTTAACAACAACTTTAATTTAATACAATTTCATTTCTAATTTATTAGTTTTCATTTATTTACGTGGGCATGAGTTTTCGTACAGTATATTTTTGGGACAGGAGTCAATGCACTAATGCCATCTCTTGGCGGATAACTTAACGAAGTCGATAAGTAGAAGATCTGCTATATCGATAAACAAATCCCATCTGTTGATGCATAAGTAAGTATACTACATTGATATTCGAAAAAACTAGAAAAAGTGATTGTATTCCTATTTATATAAAACTTATAGGTATGAATACTGCTTGTTAGTGGTAAAGCTTTAATTTATACTTGTATGTTTTTTAAATTATTATTTCTCCATGATAATTAAACGCTACAAATATTTCTCGAGCCAAAATAATAATTGTTAATAGTGATGCCATGATTGGCCAAAATGAATAGAACTACAAATTCCAAGCACTATTTATTTTAAATTTTTAAGGTTTATAATTCTACGACTACTTCAAAAAGCTTAAGCTTCCCGTTTTAAACAAAACAAAAGTAAAATTTGTGGCAGATATATTTATGTGGTTATCATATTTGTCTGGATACACATAATTTAATCCAGAACTTATCGAAAAGTAATATTGACGCATAATTTATCAAATTTAAGTATTCCCATTTTTTTAGTTTTATCAATATTAAATTGAAAATAATTTAGTAAGTAAACGTTAAATGTAGTATTTATCAGCATTAAAGGTGTATAGAATGTAAGAATTATGGAATAAAATAAATAAGTTAAATAAATTGAACTTAATTGAATATAGGAAAAATTGATTCAATTACCAATTGAAGATATAAAACAAAATTAAAAATAAACTTTCTTTGCGTCAGTATAGAGATAAATGTATTTTATTCGAATTTAAGAAAATATACGGTGTTGTGTTTTAATATCCAACCATACTCAAAGATTTCTTTATAGTTAAAGAAATTGGAACAAAACTTCAAAATGATTAAATTCATTAATTAATTTTTTATCGAATTTAAAAGATTACGCAATAATAAATTTTAAAAAAACTCTTGAGATTTCTCCAAACTTTTACACTACATAGTGTAGACACCGCGCAGTGAAACGCTGTGAGTGCCGACAGAAGTATAAACGTGAACAATCATATATTTTACAAATATTTCAATCTATTGCTTAAAATAATATTTTCTCGTTTTTCGTAAATTTCTTTGGGTTACCTCTTTAAAAATAGAAAAAAAAGATGTGTAGTTTGACCAATAAATGTCAAAAATAACATCCATTGAAAGATTGGATCCTAGATATCGACTAAAATCGAATCCGGAGTTCTTTATTTCACGTGGTATTGCCTAAAATCTGATTCGAAGTTCAAAATTCCGGGCAAATATTAAGCGATATTTGAAAAACTACCCATTCAATCGTAAAATAAGTGTTATTATTTTTTTTTTATGGACCTAATTTGCATTAGAAAATCTAAAAAAACAGCAACACAATTTTTATTTTTACATAATTAATTCTTCATAACTGTATGTACTAAGTATATGATATTTCTATAACGCTAATAAGTATGAGTCCATTTAAAATTAATAATAAACGATATGGAGGGTGTTAAAATAAATAATGCTGTTAATGTCCGTCTTCACGGGTTTTTTGGATTACAATTAACAATCTTAACAGAATCTAAAATAAAGTATTCGTAAATTACTTTGGAGTTTTGGTAGATGAACAACGAACATAACATCTACAAGAAAAATAGAAAGTACGAAATAAACTCGTTTCGCTTCGATTAAAACTCCATTCGAATTGACTTAGAACTTAATTAAAATTACCTGTCATATTCAATTTACTGATTAAATTAAATGCTCAATAATTTGAGTTTTTTTTTTTTTTGATTTTTCAAAAAAATTGTGTATTCCTCCTGATAACAAAATGCAATTAAAGCTTTTAGTCAGATTTTAAATACAACCTATATTTGATAGAAAAAATACTCATAGAATAACAACCAGATGATTCGAACACAAAACATTCAAAAAGCATTAATATTATAAATTGGATTGGTCCATTGGTTTGTTGGTTGGTTGGTCAATTTAATATCAAGTATCTCGTTTATATTATCTTCATTCTTCTTCATCTCTTTTAGGCATTATTATCCAGTTATGCTATAGCTTATACATACTGTTTGTTACTGACGACGACTGAATGTACGTCAGACAGGACATAAATCAAATTGATCTAGTTTTGTGTGTAACCAGCCAGTTACGCTAACGTTCATCTTAATAATATATACGGTACGTTTTTATCGACAACCCATCATCATCATCATTTCATTTAAACAGATTATAATTAAAATATGTGTTACATGTAATACATTAAGTATAGGTCGATCTACGTATAAAAAAGTCTCGTGTCATAGTGTTTGTAACCAAACACATCACCGATTTTTTTAAACCGATTTTATACAATTTATATTCGGTAAGTCTGAGAAATGGTCAACATATTTTACACATATAAGGCAAGGGTGGCCCGCTCCAAGGAATTTTTTTAAATTTTAGGCTAAATTTGTCATCAATAATACACACATCTCTTAATTTTCATCCTTCTACCGAAATTTTTTAATAACGAAAATATTACTGCAATAATCTTCAAATCACAGAGGTTGATAAATAATCAATCATAAATCGATCATTTATCCCCACCAGTTTAAGATATCTATTTTGTGTTGACTTAAGATGGACTAACCAAAAATATTGTATAGTTCATTGCAATTAGTAATTTATATATTTTTTATTATCATAATTAGTGATAGCATATGGATAACAATAACTGTATCTTTACCTTGCATAGCACTTGGAATGGACTCAATTGATGCGCTACTAATGTCTTAAATTTTTAATAAAACATTTACATTCTAGAAAATATAATTATTTGTTCTTATGTGTTCATGTAAATTTTATAGCAAATGTGAAACAAAAATTATTGAATAATTACAAAAAATTCAGTTATTTGGTTGAAAATTATAAGAATGTTTGCAGAAATTGCATTAGTAATTATATTTAATTGCAAATATAAATAATTAGTATCTGGATGACCGAGCCTTGCTCGGTATTTTTTTTTTTTTATAAATTGTGTTGCAAACACTCAGTTCGTGTTACTTAACAACGCCATCTGCTGTTGTGTCGTTAAAGCAATTAGTTGCTCACAAAAAATAGTATTATTATTCGCCAAAAGATGTCAGGAAGAGTCATATTTTTCAGTTTAGACTACTCGAACGCGTTTATTATTGATAAAACTCGAATAAAATGACATTTTCTAAAAATGATTCCTAGCTATATCGATTTATCGCCCCCGAAACCCCCTATATACTAAATTTCATGAAAATCGTTAGAGCCGATTCCGAGGTTCCAATTATATATATATATATATATATATATATATATATATATATATATATATATATATATATATATATATATATATACAAGAATTGCTCATTTAAAGATATAAAATTCGTTTAAATTAGTTCATAAATTTTGACAAATTTCGTACGTTAAATCAAACACCATTCACAGAGTTATATATCATTTGATTGATAAAATAATAATTCAAAACCATGGAAACGAATAAAAACATTTTGGTTGGTGTTGTTATTTTATAGTGCCGTCATCGTCCACAATACTTACACTAAGGTAGTTATTTTTCATTTAACTACAAAAATATTCTCTAGAAATAATTTATATGGCTAAACAACGTTAGCCGGGTCAGATAGTTTATATACAAAAGTATTCAGATAATTTATAAGGATAAAAAATTTGTTTAATTAAAATAAATTGTATTATGAACACTCGAAGTTTTTTTTATATCGAGTGTCACATAATTAACAAGATGACTTATAGTCCCGGCGCCCATAAGTATGTCATATCATTTATATAAATATATTTACTAAGATTTCTATTCATACCGTACATATTACGGTGATTTACTTTATTTTGTAAAAATATATTCGGTTACTGGGAAATAAAATTATTTTTTCAATTGTTTCCAAATAAATTGTATAGAAAATTCTATATATCATTCAAAATATTTTGATTGATAAATTAGTGCTTAAAATTGACGGACATCGATTTTTTTGTTATTTTTATTGAAGATCATTGAAAAACAAAATGGATAAATCATTTTGTTCAATGTGAGAAAACGGAATATTATAATTGCTATTTTTCTCAATTTTCCGGTTGTCAGGCAAAAGACATCTGGTTTTATAACGGTACGAGAAATTGATTTATATATCTTACTATTCCAATGACAAAAAAGGATGGCTATCGACAAAAAATCGTAAGCGCGCTCCAAATTAGAAAACGGGTAATTTACAAAATTTTTGTTGAGAAAAAAGTTGTTACACACCCTAAGCAATGTATAAATTTTCAGAAGTATATTTAAAAATGATATGATATGCGTATGTGCACCCAGTCTAAACGTAATATCTGCTGAAAAATCTTTATTTTTAAACCGGATTCAGATTAAATTTTTTAAATTCTACAATATAATTTATATATTTGTAGTTAATTTTAGTGGAAATAAACTTACATTTCTGTAGTAAGTGTAGTAAGTTTTCAAAAAATAGTCTAATGAGAATCTTACCTAAAACAAAAAATAAATAAATAAAAAATTGTTAATAATTTATAAAAATGATGAATTATAGACCAATACATTTAAAAGAAAATCGAATTCTTAATGGCGTGTTTTTAATTACAGAGACGTTTTATAAAAAATAGTTGCTTTTTTTCTCGCGGGACTATGAAAACTTGTAAATCTCAAAACAAATTTTAAATTAATTAATAATCAGTTTATTGCTGTAACTCGGCAAATACAATGATTCAATTTTAAGATTGTGATGCGGTCAAAAGTTTCCTGAGCTCCTGAACATTTATGATCTTGCATTAATGCGTGTAGTGCTTGTTAGATAATTTTTTACTTAAAACAAAATTAAGAGCGCTTAAATTTAATATTAAAGAAAAAAAAAAAAAAAAACTGAAATTATTTTGGCTACGAAAATGTATTCTTCTAGCCTTATAACTGCTTACTGTGGTAGGTTGACACATTTAATATCCAATTCCGATAAAAATGTTAATCAAAATTTACGAGATTCCATACTCAATGTACCAATTTATCTCAAGTTTTGTAAATATAAGAAGATTAACTTATTTTAATTTACCATAGCCATTGTTCCATTCCACTGAATAATAATTTTATTTTACTACCAAATATATCATATTCAAGTAGTTATTCACCCTTATGAAAATAATTTAAAAATCAATATAAAGAAATCCGTAGTGAATGTTACCTAACCTCTATATTATGTACGCGCAAGAAAGGATTTGGTACACATTAAAACCAATATGTAATTTGCTTAACCACTTAGTAAAGTTTCTACATTTTTTTCATGAAAATTATATTAAATGTTGGATCAGGAAGATTAGCTAGCTAAGCTGTTGACTGATCGACTATTACTAAAAAAACAAGAATTTGAACACTGTACCTGGGCAGTGGCTTCAATTATCAAAGAAACATTAATTAAAATAGTTTTTATATGCCGGAATAATGCAATATTCTATATTGGGTAACTTATGAATGCAAAAGGTGTATTCAACCTCTAAAAATAACTATAGATCTAATGTGCTTAGAGCAATGTAGTATATGGATAATATATCAAAAAGCGCTGTCCTCCGCATTTTAAACGATATTTTTGATTAGCAAACTAGTTTTGGAAATCAACAAATTGAAGTTACCGTTGCAATATCATCGTTTTTTTAATTCCTTCTATTTCTAGTAAATGGAAGTATTGCAGTATATTTCTACATATTTAACCACGTTTTTCAACTGAGAAACTACAAATTGGACTTCAATAATTCTTCAATATCTGTCAACTGGTGAGGAACGCAATCTTTTAAAAATAAAACCTCTAAAAATTTTTTACGTACATTTAGGGTAATTCTAAGATTATAATTATTTGTTGCAAAGCTCTACTGCATAATGTATAACGTAATTTTTTTCTATAAATCCATCTATCATATAAACCGTTAATTGTTACGTTTTAAGACTAACACAATAATCATATATTATACATGTATATAGAGGTAAGAAATTAAGTACCCAAAAAAAATAGTCGAACATACCAAGAATGTTAACCAAGAAAAAAAGTGTAATAAAATATATAATTTTGAAAAAAAGTTTTTTTATTTAGTGCCTAGAAAAAACTTTTTTATAACTGGTACTTTATAGGTGAACAAACAAAAAAATTTTACACATAAAATGATTAAAATTATTTATTATCTGATGTACAGTTAGTTCAATAATAATAGGATCTCATAAAAATAATACTATAAGCAATAACATTACATAATTAACCAAAACGTAATCATAACGTCATTGACTCAACAGCGGAAAACTTAAAAATAAACTACTCCAAATTGGACGTTTGTCATTTAATATTACATCTTAATAAATTCCCAAATTGCCAGAATAGTAAAGTACCTGACAAGAACATTGAACGCTTTTCAAAATTTTCCATGGAAACAAAAAAAATTTAATGGAAATAAGCACAACTTTTTAAGCGTTTCAAATATATCCTACTATTAGCTCACATTGAAATAAAACTGATTTTACGTCATTGGATTGTGGGATAAAGTAAAAACATTGTACAGCTTCCTGAAATGAAATCCATGGTTTGAAATTATCGATTTAAACTGACTTCCTACAGAACTCTAACAACTCAAATATAATACGTCATATTTTATATAAATTTTTAACAGGAGTTGTGTCACCTCTTCGTTTTATCTATTCTAATATTGTTTTATAGATTGAACTATACATAATCATAATTAAATTAAATTGTATTCCTTATTATAATTTTTTGTACATCTATAAATTTGCTAAAAGACAGCTGTTATTTTGTTTCTTTTAAATTTTAATTCCTTCAAAGAATACATCGTTACAAGAACAAAATTCATTGAATATACTCTATATACATACTTTTACATAAAATGTAATATTTAAAAAATTATTAAAATTCAGTGAAAATGAATAAAATTGGAACTGTCTCCGTGATCGGCGCCATTAAAGAATATTTTCTAAGAAATTATGCCGGTAACAAATAATGACAAAATTTTTATTCGAATATTCGGTATGTTGGCGGTTTTTACCTATACTTTTTTTAATAGTTTTTGGTATAATATTTCGAAAAATACTTACAAAAAATATTAGAGAATAGAAATTGGGAAATTCAATTTAATAAACAAAACAGCACATTTTTTAAATGAAAAGAGTTCTGCATTTATAGCACTGAAATCAACTTTACCATAAGGCCAAAACGTTAATACTCAAGAAAGATTACTTTAAAGTGATAAATATAGAAAACAATACAAATTAATCTAGTGTATTTAATTTTTTTGAAACTTGTGACTTAACCGTTATCATTTCTTTTATCATTATGTATTTCATACAAAATTAAAGCAGTCATCCAGTATTCATAAAAATAATTTTTCTTAAAAATCACAAGATTTTCATCTAATTGTTCAAAATATAATTTTTTGAGCAATTAAACATTTTATATTGAAGATAGATAATTGTCGTTATGACTAATTATCGTTGATAATATCACAGAAGAATCAAAATAATAAAGGTTAAAAATCACAACAGTTGTAGATCTGTCAAAATCTATCACTGATTACGGATAGCTAATAACTACCGATTACTATTAATATGGCCAGTGTTAAAATTATATTCGATTATTAAATTTTGCATGCATAGACATTACTACTTAAGAATATGCGTTTCAGGCGCCGGTAACGGAGACAGCTTCCCATACAATATTAAGAATACTCTATGTAAGCATACATACTTAATAAATATTTGGAATAAGAATTTCATCTAATTAGATAAGCAGAACTGAATAAATACCAAGTATTATACAATTAAATCTACATATTTTAGATTTTATCCACATAATCGTTTCATATAATATAATAATGAATAGGTACCTAATCTAATCTAATTTAATATAATTATTATGTTTGTTTATTAAAGATATTTATCTTGTTAATAAAATATTCATACGTATTAAATAAAATAGAAAAAAAGGTACCACCACATGTAATTGTTACCTATTTAAATTTAATGTCTATAATTATTTTGATATTTTCATTCATTTATATAATTTTGAATAATATGTTACAAAATTATTTCATTTCGATTGCTTTCTATTCATTTCAAAAGAGACATCTTTATTAAGCGATGTGTGCGGTCATGTCATTATAATATTTAGTATAGGCGCTAATAGTCGTAACTGTAAATATACTTTATAATATTGCCGAACTTCAAATTGGAATGATGATTCTTTTGTCACAAAAGAATAAGTTTAAAAACTAAAACTCTATTACGAAAAAATCGTATTGTGAACAGTATGATAATAATAATTACACAGTATGAATTAATATATGGATATAGTGATGCTAAATAATTTTCAGATGATAGACCTCAAAGTTTATTCCCGATTCAATATTAGTACATTTTCAAGTGACGAAGAATTCAAAACTTTTTTTACGTGTAAATTGGAAAAAAAATCAAAATTTATGCCATAGAAGTCCGCATCTGTGATTGTAATTTTCAAGTTTTTCAAGAATTTATCTACGTTGTAAGAGAGTTTTCCAAGTAAAAAACCTGTAGAATCCTTTCCCATTTTAAACTCTTGCCTGTAGCCTATGGCCAGTTCCCTTGTTTAAAATGTCTCATTTTCGCGATTGTAATTTTTGTTGTAAGTCAGTATGAACCTGAAAATAGTGTGAAAATTTTCCAAGTAGGAAATTTGCTTAAAAGTGCTATGATCCCTAAAAAAGAATTTTTGGAGATAATTGTAATGTATGAAATTATTTCTCGGGTTTTATGAGCCCTTATAAATGATCCTTATAAAATTTAATTAGAATGAATCGAAAATAAATGGTTGGTACTGAAATATAAATTTAAATTCTGGTCAATTCTGAATGAAACCTATTCAAAATTTTGAGTAGGAAGGAAACGAAAAATAGATATGTATAATCAAAATTTCTATTGAAGTGTATTCAATACCAATTCTTTTTATAAGGTAAATTTAAATAAAAACATTTCAATTTAACAACTGAAATATCACGTATTCTGGCCAAAAATCCTGCACATTTGAAAAAAAAAATAGTGTATCAGTGCATGAAGTAAAGTTAATTAAAAGTACACCAATTAACGTAAATGACGAATGACAAACATATAAAAAATATTTGTACATGTAATGTATACCCAATGGAAGTTTATTACAGTGGGTCATTTTACATTATTTGCAAACAAATTATATTTTATTCAAAATTAACATCTCTTTGTTTGTTTTCGAATTATTTCATGTTATATTTTAATACTCGACATATTAAGAATTAGTTTGAGTATTTTTGGTTTCGGCTAATGTTTCAACCGAAAGCAAATATTGACCGCAAAAACAAAATTTTGGTATACCTGTTCATAGAATCATCTAATTACTCCGTTTTCGTCCGTCCATTCGCTGATCCATCCGACTGTCTATCATCAAGATAATTGAAAAACCAAAAGAGGTGGCGTGCTGCAATTTTTTTAAGTTGTGCGTATTCTGGACGTAAATAATTTTTATTTTTAAACAAATATTTTTTCGTAAAATCATTGGATTCGCCACATTTTTATTTAAATAAAGCTCTTAAGTACATAAGTATGTATAATTATACTACAAAATATTATATTTAATATATTTGTATATGCAATTTTTGTAATTTTATTGTTATTTAAGTTTTAAATAAAAGTTTAAATGACCTAGTAAAGGGACACGACGGATAACAGCTAGTCCGTGTATTTAAATTAAACGCAATTACTCGCAAACAAACAAAAAAAAAGGTAACAATTGTGTAAGATAAATGCTACAATTGATTTTAGTATAAAATTTAATTTATGATTTGTTTTATGGATGGATAACAAAACACATAAAGTTGAATAATAGCTAATCGTATGAATAACAATAAAATGTTTATGTATTATAGGCGGTCACAATAAAATTAAAATGAAGGTATGTGATTACCGCACTAGACTTTATTTTATTATTATGATTAAATAGCATTTAAATAGAGTTCTTAAATGTTTGTTATTCTAGAGGCTTGAATATGTAATTTAATCTATCGTATCTATGATTTAATAATCAAGCATCTTGCTTTGTACTTGTAAAAGATTTATCATCTTCCATGATCCTAATTACTAAGATTTCCCATCTGTTTTTGGCATTATCCTCTTTCTTTGACCCTATCATTGATAAAATAAAGATAATTTGGAGAAATACTGTTACATTACTGGGAATTTCGAAACGATTACTATAATTTAGGTATAAAACTTTAAAGTCCATTCCTAAACTTGTCTAAAAGCTGTCCATTGAGAAAATCAGTATCCAAGTATCTGTAAATTTATCCTAAACAAATGTAAATCATTTATGTAATCATACTCTCACAAACCCTTCTTGGAGATTAAGGGATTGGGTTATTTTGAGTCTGGACATTGCTTCTCCAATAACTTTAAATTTTGATTTCAATCTTTTTTTTTTTTTTTAAATAAATTTTTTAATATTTAAGTAATTTTATTTTTAATGTTAATGTGTCTAATCTGACGTATCTCAAGCAAATATAAGGCTGGGCACTCTAGTTTAAAGCTGTTGTTTGTCTATCTTACTTTCTCAGAAAAAAAGAATTCTAACTAAGAAAATTGATTTTAGCATCATTTCACTCCTGGAATTTAACGAAATCTTCATCTCTATTAGTCTTTTGAAACTCTCAGTACACAATAATATACGTTGGAATCACCGCGAAAATTTGCAGCGCTGTAAAAACATTCCTGTGTTATGAGAGATTTTCAGGATTTACATAATTTTTAATACGTAATTGTTTAATATACGATTTATGTTCCAAGACTTGCATACAGAATCAGCGAAACAAAAAATTTTGCCGCATACCTCTATCAATTGAAGATACCATAAATTCAACTCTATAAAACAGCAATTAACTATAAATGATTGTACATACGTAGGTTTGTACAGAATTTCTCCAGTGGCTAGCCTGCCTGTAATTATGTTCAGAGCGTCTTGTCAAACAAGAGCTACTGCTACTAACCAGTAACCACCATACTTTACTCCAATTAATTGATATTCATCTAAACTTTCTCACAAACACTAATATTAGACGCCAATAGCAATTTTATTTTTATGAGAGTGAGTTTATTGTTCTATTACTTAAACTTACACTCGACAATATATGATATTGAGTGTCTAACAAAATCTAACAACCTGATAGTATATTTCGGATAAATATACATAGATCAAGCCTTTTTTGACTACTGGATCTCTAAAGATACATTTTTTACTATCTGACTTTGGGCTATAGTAAGACAGCTGTAGTAATAATAGTCTCCTTTTCTGAATTGACGAGAACTTTTTACTCAAGGCAAGTTAATAATTTCTAGAGAATCTGATATAGTGAGTTGTTTCAAAATAATTTACAACTTTCATTTTCCTTCAAGTATACCAATTTTCCAATCCAGGATTGATTACAATAATGTTTACTCTTTGCTTTTATGTAAAAGGAGCAAAGGCCAATTACTGCTTTGGTAAAAATATATCTTGAAATCTTAAATAGAAATAGGAGGTTACTTGGGATCAAGAAAAACATGAAAAACATGATTTAAGAATGCAGTTCTGCCTGTCATTGGTCGAGTTTTTCCGAAAGGATTTTCAGCGGAATCGACCCTACGGGCGCTCTAGTTTATTCTAGTGATTTGTAGCATTTTTAGATTTTTCTAGAAAATACCTTAAATTTGAAAATTTTCCTCAAACTTAGTATATTTACAAAACAAAGCACTACAATTTTTATTTAAACCATTTTGAATTTTCAAGTCAGTTGATATAACAAAATTTGTTTTTATTGATTTAAATATTAATAAATATTTTTTTAACACCCAGTTTTCTAAAAATCCCCCGAAGCAATATATTTTTTATTTATAATCAATTGGTTATTGGTAGATTATAAATTTAAATCACACTACAATAATTTAACCCTCATATTACAAAATAAAAGTAATCAAATCATTATAATATATAATACCAAATTCATTGCTTGTCTATTTGATCAAGTTACAAGATAATTATTCTTTTAAGTTGTAATAAATAATAAACGAAGTTATTTGAATGTCATAATAGTTAACACGACAATAAATTACGAGTTTTTTTTTAACTTTATTAAATTAGAAATACAAAGTAGAGGTATTCACCATGAAAATCGAAAAAAATTTTTAATGATTTATTTTATATTGGATACATTAAGAACGATTTACCTATATTTAAATATAGGTTAAATGTTTAAATCTTTATAAATTTTTTGCGATGGTTTCTATAAATCAAAAAACATGACCGGTTTAATGATCTATCGATTAAAGGTGCTAACACCCTTTTTAGTTTATAAACCGAAGTTGAAAAGTTGCGAGTTCGAATCCAGCCACCGCTGATCGATTTAAAATTCAAGGGGCGGTAAACTGATCACACTATCGTCGGTTGGATAAGAATGAAGTCACCGGCTCCAGTCACGCCAGAGTTAATTTGCTGAAAAAGCGGAGGTAAATGCTTATATTATAAAATCAAAAACTAACCGATAAATTTGATAGCTTGATACCTGAAACTTAAAAATTTCATTGGTAGAATGAAAAAGACGAAACAGAAAATATCTTTATATCTTATCCAAATCCGTATCTACATATCTTGTCCCAACCTTGGGTAGGATGAAATACCCTAAGGGACAAAATGTGGCTTACAATAATCAATGTATTGTTCATCCTTATCAGATTTGTATACCAGCAGATTTACAGTGAGATCATTTTCTTCATTCAGTACATATTGTCCAGCCCTGATTTGGCCACAAATAACAATTATAATATAAACATAGTGCACTATACGAAACAAATTCTAGTTTTTAAAAACTTTATAATTATTTTAATAAGGGTAAATTGGGATACCCCCATATCCCGTCTTACCATCTCATTTCAATTTGAATTAAAAATTGATATCTCAAATTGTTCTCACACTAAAATAACCTTATTTGGATTCTTTAATGTTCTTAAATACAGAACAATCACGTTTCAAACAGAGTTCAAGAAACTCTTAGAGGAACAGAATAAAAAATGCCAAAGCTTAAGGTTCGTCACCAAAAACCAATTTTTCAATTTTACACAGAATTTAAGTGGTTATTTTCGCTCTCTGACAATGTCGATCATGATCGCAGTGGTGGTGGTGGGTGTGTCATATGCAAAAGCACCATAAATTTTTTTTAAGCGAAGTTGTAGAGTATTTAGAAATCTAACAACTTACGTTAACAAGTATTTTTGTCAGACCTGTTTATAATCATATCCACCAAGTAATTATTTTTATTTTTTATTTTTGAAAATAATTATATGGTATGCATTCCAAACAAAAATAATCAAATTAGTTTAAAATGTTATCATGTTACTCAGAGTAAAAAATTTCAAAAAATAACTTCTGAAAGCCTACGAATGTTCACTACCCGAAAATTTGAGTTATGTTATACCAATTATTTCTCCATCAAATACGAAAGTGGTTAATACAAATAGTTGAGTCAGAAAAGGAAATAGTTTATTGCAAATTGTAACAGAATATTAAAAATAATTTAACGAAATTTTGCAAAGGATTTAAAAAAAGATACTAAAAGTATTAAAAGTAAAAACCAAAAAAATTAATTGATTTAAAAAGAAAGAAGATCAAAGATTATATTTCATCTTTTACTTGAAAACGATTTTTTACAGAAATTCTTTATGGGGATTAATATAATTCTGTAATTGTTGAGTACCACTATCTTTATTTAATTGCCATTTTTAAACTTACATAATTTGCTTATATTTTAAAACTTTTGAGTGAATCGAATAGAATGAACTTCTTTTTGAAATCCACTAATTTGAGGACAAACTCTAATTTTTTTTTCGGCAAAATTTTGACCGATTTGAGTGAATTTTTTTTTGAAATCCACTAATTCCGGGTCATACTTATTATTTTTTTAATTGTTACTTCACTTGATTTAACCCTTGCACGAAATGTAATGACCAGACAGGTACTATCTTAAAATTTATTATAGATGTGGTTAATTTAACCAAAAATTTAAAAACAGTAACCCAAATTTAGTAGGATTACCGATTTCAGTGAAATTTTTTTTGAAATCCTTTAAAACGGGGTCACAATTTTCATTTTTATTATTATTATTCCTTAAACCCTTATATGAAATGTTATGACCATACAGGTACATTCTTAAGAACTGACCCCACTTGACCTCTTAAATGGAAATAAGTGGTATGGGCTAACATTTTTTATTTGAATTTTTGTTTAAACAAGTTTATTTGGAAAATCCATATTTAGGAAAAACAAACAAGAACAAATTACATGATATCCCAACTCCAACTCAATCGGTAAGTCGTTTCGGATATAAACATATTCATGCATGACGAGGAATTTCTATGTCCATTATTGGCAGTGTATTTTGTATTTAATTTTAATTACTGTAATTTCTATTCAAAATAAATATATGCTAATGGATGCAAAACTTTATAAATCGTTAGTTTAATTAGAAAACTATTAAAGCTTCACTATATAAAATGCATTGTATCTTTTATCCAGTGCATAAGTTACAACTATTTACATAAAGCATCATTGAAATGATTAAACTTCGAAATGGTTGAAGAGAATACAACATTAAGAAAATGATTTTCTAAAAGAAAAAAAAATTTAGAAACAAAATACCGTCCATTCCATTTACTAACTTACATAAAACATACACACACACACACACACAATCAGCATTTGAGTAAGATAAAAAAAAAAGCTTGTAAAACAATTGAATAAGTTTTATACTCGTACAACAACATTATTATTACAATACTTTGTTGAAATTGTGACAAAATGAAGTGTCATGTCTTCTTATTTCTTTATAAAATACGAGATTATAGTTCATTTCTTACATCAATACAATAGTGGATAAAACTTTTGAATTACATACAACTGTTTACTGAATTTGTTATGAAAATAAAATAAGAACAAATGCATATTTTAACAACATTTGTTAAATTAACAAATTCAATAATTTATATTTGACTATTTACAATGGAATAGACAAATATTTTATAACGCTTTTTCAGCGATTATAAGAAAAATGAGGTAAAAAAAATTATTCACCGAGATACGGACTAAGATCTGTAGGTCTTACGAAAAACATATTATTTATCAATTCAATAATAACTCATTGACATACACAAATTTTCAGAATTTTGTAATACTTATGTTACTTGTACAAATTGAATACAATATGTATATATTTAATTTTCGGCTTATTATAAAATATATCATTTTAACTCGCGTCAATGTGGTTCTAGTCGTACTTACAGTACGCCCGTCAGATTATCGCAACTGCTTCATTTTGTGGTGACACACAGAGGTAAAATTCGTGTAATCCATGACAAATATTGATAAAAATGAAAAATAGTAAGCAAAATCAGACACCTTTTTAAGGTTGTATACCTTATATTTAATTACCCATACGCTTGATTTAAACAATGATTGATTATCGAGTAATTTCTTGCAAATTTGAAAATTTGTTTAAATATATTTATACTAAAGAACTAAATCCTTTAAACTACTAACAATTGTCAAAATATGTTGTTTTAAACAAAAGACTATGCTGTATAATTTAATTGTTTTTCTAGTAGGGAAAAAGTTTATACCCAATCGCACTCAATCCGAATTTTACACATATTTATAAAGAAAATTTCAGTAGATTTCATAAAATACTAAATTTGACTGCATCTACTTGTGTCTCCTGAATGGCTAAAGCTACAGTCAAGCAATATACAAACTTAAACACACCTAATGTAATTTTTGCTAACTTTAGGTTAAATTTAATTTATGTGTGAAGCCCGGAATTGAGACCACAAACTCAGTACACTGCGTTCATTGCAGTCAGCGACTGAGCGACAATATTATATCAGAAAATGTAAGAATCTAAATCGCATTTTATAAAATATAAGTGAAAGATACAAAATATGCAAGCAACTGTAAGCTTTTTCGTAATATTGGAAACATAACATTTCAAATTTCAATCGACTCGTGTGGGATAAATTTCGAAAGATATGTGCTTTAAAATGGTTTTTCAGATTAAATAACAATGCTATTCTAATGCTAAAGTTTTTTACATTATAAATAAGAAATAAAAATATGAATCTAAAATTGTTGAAAATTAAAAACAAATAATATATAAATTGAAAATAATTTTATTCATTTATTTGCGCATTAGTTAAGAAGTAAAAGCACACAATAATAATGACTTTTTGTATATAGAAAAGTCAAACTGAAAGATAGATAGATAGATGGCAAGCAAGTAATGCAATGGCGTCTTTTGGTATTGTGAAGTGGTATTGTGGCGCCTGATAGACGCATCTACTTCATACCATTACAGTTCACCATCACCATCGCCATCATAATAAAAACAAACCCATCTACTCACTCACTTACGAAAGTTACACATACACACCGAATTCAGAGTATTTATTACATTTATAGTTGAAATATAACAAACCACATATATATTCAATTTTCTTCTTATGAATTGAAAAAAATAAAATAAAAATGTATATATTCCAAACATTTATGCGGAATATTTATTTTGCAATTCTGCAGTGGTTCGTCGAAATTAAAATCTTCTTCTTGTTATCTCATTATACGGTGAATAGATGTTATCCGCTGTAGGGGCAATTTAAATTTTCTACATATAGAAAATCCAGTCCAGTTTTTCTAATATTTATCAATTTTTCTTCCTATAAAACCTTTACCGGACTCTTAAGACCATTAAAAGTTATTTCAAATTTTCAAGACAATTTTTTTAATTGTTCTCCCGTAAAAAATTGTTTGCTTCAAAAAAATTTTTGGATTTTGAACTTTTCTTCTATCTTTTATAGTTTAAGAGTTGTGTCAAAGATTCATTAGACCCAATGAAACGATTTTTCTGATTTACGAACATAAAAGAATACGATACCAAAATTTTACCTCGCTATATCTTTTTGTTTTGGACAGACAGTTGCAAATGGATTATTTAGGTGTTTAAATGAACACATAAATAATCTCATAAGTCGCGTTACAAACCTTAGACTAAAATTAATATACTCTATATGCCGAATGTCGTAACATATGTATATGGACTGACAGACTGACGTAACGTAATGACAAGCTTAGACCAATCAATAAAGTTAAGCAACAGCAGTCACAATGTGTATTTGGATGGTAGACCACCTAGCAGTACTGTGTAATGTTGTTGTATAAATAATAATAATCCCCTTTGGTTAATGGCTATATAGCTAAAAGTAGCTAAAGCCAGAAATTAAAAAAAAAAAATTTGTCTAATAAAGCTCATGCAGAGTTAAATTTGCCTCCTTATTAGAATTTGTATAGAAATGTTTCAAATAAAGGTTGTAGACCTAAAAGTAAATAATATTCGTTGGGGCCAATAAAATAAAAGAGGCTACTCGGTAGGTTAATTTTAACGACTTGCTTATTTATTATATCTTTAACGAATTGTTTTATTTTGTGTGAAGGGCAATAAGATTCTAGATAATTTTATTTTTTGGTGAAGAAATTATATTTGCACATAAATAGATAAACGTCTGTTATCCAATGCTCGAATCATTGTTTTTACACTATTCCAAAATATAAATACAACGAATGTTGTAATTACGACTTCCAATAAATTTTGTCAACGATAAAGTTAACCAACTAAAACTATTAAATCAATAATAATAACTCGGTGTAGATATGATCTTGGAAATCAAACCAATAACTTGTAAATGACTACAAATAAATATATAACAACCTAAAATCGGAAATATATCATATATTATTCAACGCAAAAATTTATATCATGTATATATTTATTCAATTCCAAATATTTATTGGGAATATATCTACTTTAAAACCATCCTAGAATAGAATATCACCACAAAATAAGAAACAATCTGCTTAGTTAGTAATTCACTTGAGATTAACGTCAAAACAGAGCAACCTATTGTAGAATTCCATGGTTTGGTATATAAGTCAGATACTCAGAATTTAAATTTACAATAAGTCAGACATTGTTCAGTTAAGATACTGACTTAAACAAAAACAGAGGGGGTGATAGTTGGGCATACATTTTTATAGAGCGATATTATTTCAACGATAATTTCTACGAAATTCCTTGAGGATGGGTACTGTCAACCCTAGTGATAAAACTGTAAAAAGTAAAAATATAAATCTAAAAAAATTCAATAAAGAGTATAAATAATTTTAAATTAAAAATGTCTATAAATAATTTTTTTAATCTCAATTGTCTTGCAATGTCGGTACAAACGCATCAATTAAAAGCAAAAAAATTTTTAATTAAAAAATAATTGTGCATGCTGTAAGATTTCGGATTTTGAATTGAAAATAAGTACTTCCTTTCGGAAAGTTTATAAACTGATCAAATATTTACAAACATATTGATTGATGTCACATTGATTAAATAAAATATTCATACGAAATTCAATTAAATAATTTAACTTTGACAAAGGTACAAATTCGTATGAGTTACCTGTATGTGTCTGATATACAAAATAATAATATTATATCAATTATTAACGTGTGTTTCATTCTATCTTTTGACAAAGTTTATTATCGCAGTTGAAGAGTTTTCACAACCTATTGATACGTTTGCGTACTAAACGAAAATCTAGTTAAATTTAATGCCTGTGTTCATTTTTTTTTTTTCATTTTTGAAATACATATCTCTCTCTATAAATTTCACTTTTGAAATATATATCTCAATATAAGAAAATGGCCTGTGTAGTTTATAATATTTGCTTGTGGAATTTGTTAGAGTTGGGCTCATATATGCTCAAATAGTTAGGATCCTAATGTTGTCAGAACAACTTTTCTCTCTCTTCCTCTCAGTGCGCTGTATGTTATAAGTCAATAAAATCAGAAAACATTCAGGAGTCTAAAATTAAATAATGAAAATAAAACGCTGGAAAAAAGTACATAGCGTGAAAATACAGTATAAAAAAAAAAAATTAAAATGTTCTATAGAAGTCCAGTATATCATATTGAAAATTAATAAAGTAAAATAAATTTTTAAAGTACGCATGTTTTTATAGAAGTACAAAATAATTTCTCTATTGTCAAACTAAAAACATCATCAAAACTTAAGCTAAACTAGATTAATTGACTAAATTATCTGCTGCATGTGCCCCATGTATTACGCTTGAAATTAGAGAAATTATTTGAAACTTTTTAATCCATTATTAAATCATGGTACATTAAATATTATTCTTATTATATTATTATTTTTTTATTTTTAGAATTGAATTCTCCTTTTCATTTTTCTTATTTTTCCAAATTTTCACGCATTGTCATCCTGTTCTGACTAATAGTCCAAATTTCATTGAGAAAATAGTTTAAAATCAATTACAAAATTCCAACCAGACTGTCAGACAAGAAGGCAAGTTAATGAAACCGTGTTTAAACTATTTTAATGATCTTAAATCACTTTTAACACAAAAACAAAGTATTTTTCGATAGCATCATTGGATTTTAATTATGACCCCTTAGCATACAATTCAATAAATTAAGGGGGCATTAAAAAAAGTAGAATTTAAAATTGGTATACAATAGCATTTTGTTCAAAGTTTATATATTTGTTCGACACGGATTTAAGAGGATAACACATTGCCTAGGATGGACCTAGAAATTGTAAATAATTTGTTTTTAAATTTTATTTTGTCGGACAACGTAAGCCAGATTTCATAACGGTGCTCAAAATACGGCTTTTAATTTTAATATTTGTTTTCCTACAGTTACAAAAAATGAATAACGTTAGCTGTAGAAAATAATGCGGTTCTTATGATAGTTTTCGAAAGGGGGAAATTATAAATTCCATACAAATTTCTAGAGATGTATTTAAAAATCACATTAAGTGCTCACGAAGACTTAGGTCATAGCCATCTTTGTAGCAGCTTCAGTTCTTAAAATTAAAGCTATAGTCTTCATGCTTTTGAAAAGTAACCCGTATACGAAAAGTTTGGATAAAGCATAAAAATTGTTCAGATAATGTTTTGAAGATCATTTTTCGAATACAAATAAATTTAAAACTTAAGCTTCCAGCAAATTAAATTTGGAATTAATTCCACTGCGTTGTTATATTGATTTTATTTATGGGTTTCGCCTAACAAGTATTGCTTTCAATATTATATATATATTAAGATATTTATATGGAAGAGGTTTTGATTAGTGTTATAATGTCAGATAGAGAGAATTGTTTGTTAATTTATACAAAACTAAATAAACCTGTGACCACGTTATCACACTATCAGTCTGAAATACATTGTAAAATTTGTTATATTGTTGTGTTGTCACATGTAAATAAAACCTTCTTCAATATGGATGCATGGGTTACTGGCTGTACGATTTAACAGTTTTATAACTGACCCTTTTTTATGTTTTATGTATTTGGTTTTTTCATTTACACAAAAAGTACATTTAGATCCTTTTTTTATGTAATTTATTTAAACTTTATCGCAAATTTTGTGTTTGCAGGTACAGAGATGATCTTTCATAAATTATGTGTACGTTTTTATAGTAATCTGTCTGAAAATCAAACAAAATTTTTACGACATTGGACTTCGAAAAGTTATATTATTTTAATTAAAACTTGACACGGCAATATCGACTGAGCAGTGTCATAGTTTGGACACATAATTCGATATAAAGGACTATATTAAGTTTGGCTAAAACTTTGTAACAGAAAATGTTGATAGTATACACGCATATTCACTATAAAAAAGCAATTGAACAAACAAAAATATTATATATTTTAGTATGATAATATGTTTTATATATATATATATATATATATATATATATATATATATATATATATATATATATATATATATATATATATATATATATATATATATATATGTTAATTATTTGAATGTGATGTGGAATTATAGCGAATCTAATAAGAAAAGTTTATGAAAAAACATTACAATCTAAAGTTTTTTATTTCTTAGAAAGAAATATTTTTTGATTTTTCTTCTATATCATATGGTTTAATTTTAACGTCAGACAAGTCCATGTATAGATTCTAAAAAACTTGAATTTTAATACGGTTTAAATAGCGTAGATTCACATTTTAAAAAATAAACGTAAGTAGGTCAATTATACTTATGATAAGAGTTATTCCCTCTACAAAACTAACAATAACCGGGCATAAGAGCTACGTCATGAAGAATTGCCAATTAAGTAGAATTTTCGTAGCGGATAAGTGAGGATTACATGCTGCTATATCTCTCATAAATATCAACTTTATTTTTGCCATATTTATTAATAAATAATAAACTATAAAAAATAATATTTCCGATTCAATGTTTATAAAAGGTATATAAATATTATCTGAAATACCACAGTAAATCTGGGATCGAACCGTGTATTTAATGTATGCAGCAAATTTATTTTTTATTTAATAAAACACATTCCGTAGATATAATTTTGAGTTTTCCGTATACGGGGGAGTGTACTTTAATCGTCTACTTGAAATTTAGACTTTTGAATTAATTTCAGAAACTATTAAGAATTTTTTCAGGAATTTTCCATTGCTTCTTTTTTCGTTTTCTATCATTTTAATTGCAGAAGTTTTAAACATAAAAGTCTTAATATAAATTTAAAATTAAGTTGTTCTTTCAAAGTCTAGAGAAATATGAATAATCCTGGACATGTATAAATCAATTTATTCGTTCAACAATGTTCTACATAAAAGCTCTGACAAGAGTTCTTAATTAAATCGATTTTAAACAGTTATTTGGCTTTGAAAGAATACATAAATTATTTTAAATCTATTTTTTGACTTTTTTTGTTTGTTTTTGCTTAAAAATTTTGAATTTAAAATATTAGAGAAAGAAACCAAACAAAAAGTTTAAGATAATAATATTCATAGTCCTAATTGTTGACGAGATAATCGCAAAAATCTAATTTTGGGGGCGAAAAATGCACTCCCCCTGATCCCAAAATCTCAAAATCAATTTCACAGCGCTGTGTTTTATTAAATTAATAAATTAAATTGCTACCTATATGAAATGCACGACGGTTAGGCATTTTTTAGTGCGAATTTACTGAATTAAAAGTACTAGCATTTTTTTGTTGTTTTTATAATTCCAAACACGATGCTAAAAAGATATGGTGTATGCGTTACTATAATATTAGTGTTTTACAGTATAAAATCTTGTATAGAATATGTTGTATACAATACCGTAGTATACAAATAATACGTATATATATTTATTTCTGTTGAAAAATATTAAATAAAACTGTTGTTAAGCTTAAAAGGATATATTTAATCTCTTTTAGAGTGACTTCCTTCTAGAGATTTATATTTTACTATATAATATGACATATCAGTAATATGTTATTCTTGTTGCTGTTGTTGTTGTTTTTACCTCTGCTCTACACTTCAATGTTTTGTTTTGTGGTCCCTTTTTTACACATTCACTAGTTGTTATCTCTTTGAAAGAAAGTTCATGTTTGTTCTCTGAAAATTATTAAATTTATGGTATTTTCAATACACTAATAAGTTATATACTAAATATTGGAGAGGTGTTATAGCCAGTTGTCATCGACTCTAATATGTTAGAGCCTGATAGAATGTTAGAGGGGCAGGCATTAAAGTTGTAAACTTTCTAAATGCTGAAAATTTAATATGTTAACTAAAAATTAGTATATTTATAATAACTAAAAATTTGCAAAATTTTTTGTTCTGTGTTTATAAATTTTTTAGGATAATTAAAGTCTAAAAAATTGAAAAATAATACTTATTTAAAGATCGATTGAATAGTTTTCGAAATATAGCATGAAATACATTCGATAAATCGGGCTCCGGATCGGATTTCTAACGATATCTCAAGAACCACACATCTAATCGTTAAAAAGATGTTATTTTTGACTACCTAATCCTAATCATCTTCATCCAAATCCGGAACGAAAACCATTTTTCGATTTTCTCGAATTTTTCTAAATTTTTTCTATCCGATTTCGAAAAAAATAATGTTCATTTAGGCTTTTTGAGTCGAAATTTCAAAAATAACATTTATTTAACCATTTTATGCGTGGTTTTTCAGAACTCCGATCCAGAGGCCGATTTGTCGATTTTTATCTTGCAAACTAGTCGATAGATCTTAAAATAAATATTATTTTCGAAAGTTTAAAGACTTCAATTGTCCCAGGAAACCCATAAACAGAGAATAAAAATTTTTTAATTTTTCGGCGGTTTTTTTACTTTTTCTTTAATCGCAAAAATATCGTAAAATGAACGAAATTTTTAAGTAGTTTTTTTTTTTTAACTATAAATCTGTTTTTGAAATAATTCATCATTTAAAATATGATAAGGATTAAAAAAATGATATGGTGTTGTGGGACACCAGGTAGGAACGAAGTTCCTTCGGCTAATGTAGAATCACAAATTGCAAAAAAATCGTGCTCAATTTTATGTAGGTTTTCTTGATTTTTCTCTTAAATTTTGCTGCTTAATTTTTATTTAAGTACAAGAAAGTATTTAGAAGAAAGATAACCTAGAAAACCTTACTTAACCAATGTAAAATATTTTATATTTATAAATATATATTTATTAATATATTTATTAATAAAGAATAAACTAATACTTACGTATTTAATTCTTTTGCACTGAATAATTTCCCGCTATTATCAATGTCAATTGCATTCAAGTCACTTGTTGGTTCACTTGACATTGTTACTATAGTTACGTCTCATTTAACGGTTTTATTCCACGCATTTTTTCTTACGGTTTTACTATCACATTTTTTTCAGTTCGGTCGCGCAGCAAAATCCCTATCCCCTCCAAGCCTGCCGTAAGGAACTTCGTTCCAAAAATATGTAATACTGCATTAATTTGAGCACATAATTTTTAGTTAATATACTACTCGCTATTCAATATTAAGAAAATTAAAAAATTTAATGCTCCGCAATAAATTCCAACTGATCAGATTGGCTGACAGCAGGCTATTTCTCTACACTCCTTTTCGACTAATTAGTAGCTCTAAGTGTTACGGATCTCACTCAAAAAAAAAAAACCAAATAAAACCCTTTCAGCTTATTGGTGTGTACATAAGAGAAAGGGAATCTAAAGAAATGTTAAATTTTTCCTATTTGCCATGACTTAATCAGTTCAAATCGATTGAAAAAAAAGCCGTATTCCTACAACAACAAAAAAGTATTTTTGACTATTTACCAAAATAAGAGGGGGAATTCCAAAAATAATATTCAATGTTATTACTCACTTCACATCAATTGAAAAAATCACATCTAGCCTTCCATGCATAGAAAAACGTTTGTATTCTAAGAAATTTTTATCAATGAAACATGAGGATACAAGATTAAAAAAAATGTCTTATTTATTTCTAATTATTTCACATTCATGTTAAAATCGTATCTTCCTAGCCAGAAAAGAAAAATAGTTGGTGTATAGAGAGATTTTTCCCAAAGGAATCGTGTGTGCGTAAAATGAACAGAAAAATTTAAAATTTCAGGAAGCTTTGTATGAAAATTACGACACTTTTTTTTATACAGAATAAAACAGAAATATTTAACGTAATTCTAAAAAGTTAAGCTTTGTTACAATAATGCTTATATTTAAATCAGAAAGTTCATATTCTTACATTGAAAGGTTTTACCCTTACATTGCTTAAAATAATAAATTTTATGATAATAGATACTTTTTATATTATGGGTCTTAAATAAAATTCATTTATTTTATAAAAATTATTGTTTATCTTTTCTTTCATGTATATTTTACACAAATTGAAAATTTAAATAAACAGATACGCCAATGTTTTATTATAGGTAAATGAACCTTAGTAATGTTGGCCCGATTTCTCCAACTACAATGTTTGATCTTTTCTCATTATATTGGATATTATCCTGTTATTGTTTTTTAGACAGATTTCCAGAACAAAGGCTTGTTTTTCCTAATGGATTCTTTCTGTACCGACAGTCCAAAAAGATGCTAGTTATTTGCCCGAACGAAGTGAGGTCTATGGTATGGTTCCGCTATAAGTTTCAAACCTCCAATTTCGATTAAATTTGCTAAACAGGTTTGTTATCCAAATCGGTCCACCAAAGGCTTCGTAAATTCAAATTTTTACAATTAATTGTTATCATTTTATATTAATATATTGGACTCATAAACCAATTACTTTAAAGAGGAGTGGCCTATATTTTATTTTTTATGAATAATGAATAACGTTTTTTTTTTGACTATTCATAAGAATGAGGTCTAATTGTGATTAAGGTCTACGAAGATACTAGTTTGTATACTCGGCATATAAGAGTTTATTAGTTTTTAAACTTGATATATATATTTATATTTATGTGGGTATCTTAGAGTATATAAGAGAAGAACTCCTTTGTACCCAAACCTTTTGGTCCTCTGAACGCTCTTTTAGTACTCTTTATCACGTATTGGCAAAGATGCCCTCAAGATGCACAAGGTGACAATCTTATTTTTATTATGTTGTTGATGGAGGCGTTACTTGGTTCTTATTCAAGCAGCGATAATGTGATCAATGAATATATGTTTGTCTGCTTGTCTATTCAATTGTCCTCATGTTCACCCGTCGTCAAGAAAAGTAAAAAAAAAATAATGCGAGTTTTGAAATAGTGGAGTTATCTAGGCTTAAACAGTGAATTTCAGTTTGTCAAGGAGAATAATGATTCCACTGGGTCTCATGAAACCATGATCCATTAAACAATATTACGTTACCAGCTTAAGATTATTGGTTGAAAGAAATAAGACAGTGAGCTTAAAAATTCAATAATATCCTACACCCGAACTACAATGTCTTATCTGCTTCGGAAAGGAACAAAACACAAATAATTTTAACGTTCAAATGTGGTCTCTATCCGTACAGAAAACAGAGTAAATCGAATAATTAATGTAATTATGTATATGATTGTAACATCATGCGCATCATTCCGTTTGCTTCAGGTACAATTTTTATGGAATATATTTATCAGTATTGTAATCACATGCATGTAATCTTAATAATGGCTAATAGAACGATGTAGTAATTTTTTCTTTTCCACTATAGTTGTGCAAATGTTTTACTTGAAGATACTTACCATTATATAAAAGTTTACTTCATGAAAATATTTTATTACAATGCTTCTATGCTAATGGAAATAATGTTTACTGTCTTTTGTGGTACAGCGCCCCTGAGAATAATTCACATAATACATACATAAGAATAGAAATATTGTGTATTTCGGTGTTGTTGTGAAAATGTCTCACGGATAAAATGCATTTTAAGAACGAAAAAATTATTTTTTTTTGCTTCTTCAGCCATTATAATACATTTTAAAAAATATTTTCCAATTACTTAAAAAATTAAATAATTGAAATTTTAAACAGAATAGAACCATCTTCAGAGAAAATGAACTAAAAAGTAAACATATAAAAAATTGGCACCCACTTCGAAAGGTCACAAGAAAAAATTTAAAATTATTATTTTTTTACTTTTTAGTTCATGTTTAAGAAGGAGTTGGGTTTAAAATTTTCTATTTTTCCTTTTGAGTATTATATACAACGTCGAACAATTTTTTATTTGGATGAAATTCAATCACTAAAATTGGTTTTTGTTCCTTCGCTCCCCTCAGCGACTTGAAAAAAGAATCATCAAAATCGATTCATAAACGACGAAGTTTCCCGCGAACACACATTACATTCTTTAGGGATATCAGATGTGGACCAAACGGAAATGGGAACACACAGGAAGCAGCTTTCAAATGAAAAATAATCATCAAAATCGGACACAGGATGGTCCGAAACTTCTGAGCTAATAATCATACAAAAAAAATCAGTCGAAATAAGAACCTTCTTTTTTGAAGTCGGTTAAATATATGAATAAAATAAGAACAATTTACAAAAATTACAATTTTCCTAATAAATATATTATTCAAATCACAGCTGTTTAAGTAATTGAAAATTTGAAATATATTTGAAAATATGATTTAAAAAAAAAAAAATTAAAATGTTAAAGTGATAATTTTTGTGTTTTGTTTACCAAACAAAACTTTCAAAAGTAACCAAACCAAATAATAGTTTACGAGATATTTGGAAACAATAATAACATAATTCTACCCTTGAATTTTATTTTTACCGCATATTTTCACACGCCATTCTATCCAGTCGCTATAGTTTCAAAAAAAAAATTGGAATGGATTTATTTTTTACAAATTGTTTCAAAATTAAGCTGATCCAATTTAAGAACGTTCAAAATTAACGTTTATCCACCATGAAATGAATGTTTTTTGTTGATATACAATAAAAATTTTCGATTTATTAAAGTTAATTTTATTTGAAATTGTTATTTCAGTTTATGTTCAATTTTGAAAGGTTTAATACGAGTATCATGAAATTATTTACAAACATATACGCATCACGCTCGTAAAAAAATCGATTTCATGATGGAATACGATGGTATATCGTCATTTGGTGAAAAATTTTGATGGTTATTTAACACATTCAAAGTTTATGAGTCGTTGCACTATACGTTATACCGTAAACCGTTTTATATTTATATCGCATGACAGAAACTACTTGTTAAATTTTCATTGCAACATCAAACTGTTACGAAAAAACCCAGCAAATCTTTATCATTCGAACAAATTATATATATGCGATATAAAAAAAATGTCAACTCAATATATTTCAACCATACTGTCAAAGATTCGCTATGCAAATGGCCTCTTTAATCCAACTTTAAGTTGAAAAACATCGTATTTGTGATAATCTTTGATATGTCATCAATCTGTAGCCGCAAATAAATTAAAAGATAGTTTCAACAATTGTAAAAAATTTCTTATAACAACCTGTGATTTGAATATAACACTTTTTTCGTACATTAATTTAAAAAACCTATAAAAATATTTGGATAATCAACGCACAGATTGAGTATTAAAAAAGAATTTTGCTTCCCAGTTGAGATTTATTACAGAAAAAGTTTTAGGAGCAACATTAATGAAGAAATTCTTGAAAATTTATTTTCAAACCAAAACCATACCAGAAAACTTGTTTATTTATTATTAATTTTTCAAATGGTCTCTAATTTGATTATTTGTTGAGGTTTTGGACTTTTAAGAGCCATTAAAAGTCGCAGAGAATGGTGAATGAGGTTTCAGAAACCCGAATGAACTTGCTAAAAACCAAGAAAGATTCTTTTAAAATTATGAAATCGACAAAAATTCATCGTGATTTTCCTATCAAATTTTTCCATATTAACATTCCGAATTTAAAAATTTATCCATTTTGCAGTTTTTAGAATTATAAAATGAAAAGATTCAGGTTTCAAAACCATATCCAATAGTTATAATTAATAAAATTGTTAGTATTTCATAGGGAATTTCTTATGGTATGATGATGCATTGTAGACAAAGTAAATTGTTGTTCTCGAATTTTCTCTACAAACCAAAACAAGAATGTAAACAATATAAAGGTTTATAAAACACATACTGAACTTGACTGATGTGATGTTATGTGTATATGTTTTCTATCATACTATACATTGGAACACGATGAAAGTATCGATTCATTTTGGTATCGAGTACTTTTTTTTTCGAAGTCACTACTTTTTTACTCGATACTCTTTTTACAATACTCTTACTAATATGAGTAATTTTTGACAAAAATAAAAACGTTGTGAGTATTTTATGCAAGTTAAAATTAATGATGGAAGTTAAAATTCAAAAAATACTATATGCACGGAAGTCAAGTCAAGGTATCGATAATATTTTATACCTCCAGGCAACTATAATTCTAGGTGCTTTAAGGCAATGACCTTAATCGGTATAGATACCTTAAAGCGTAAATATATTTTATCGATACTTCATGAAATTGTAGGTATATTAGTAACTACAGGCTTTTTCGTATCACCACTTTTGCTTAGAGATTTTTTTCAGAGAAATCAAAAATAAATAAATATATAAATATAATCGATCATTATCTTGAGACATCAAAATGTATCGATTATTTTAAATAAATGTCAATTTTTTGCCCAAATTTTCTAGATCAAAATGTCTTATATTTTATAAATGCGTATTTCGACTACAAAGTAATCATTATCTGTATGTATAAGCTAGTCGTAATGATTCTCCGAGGAGATGTTTTTCGTTGCTAATTTGCTAACGTATTTTGATATATGCGCAATTTATACTTTCCATCAAATTTCGACGTCAACCAATCAACTTCGATGACGTGTTTTGTATTCGGCCAATGATTTTGTAGTATTGGACAACGTGATTTTCAAAGTTAAAAAATATTAAAATAAAAATTAAACTTGCAAAACTAAAATGAAATATGAAATTAAATAATTTTAATTTCAAATTTCCTTTCAATTTTAATTATTCATTCTTTATTTTGAAATATTGATTAACGAGCAACATCTCCACGGACAATCATTACAACTAGCTAATTCATAGTGATGATGACTACTTTGTAGTCAAAATACATATTTGTAGAATACAAAACATATTGATCTAGGAAATTTGGTCCTAGATAAATCAGTTGGTCCTAGATACTTCTGAATCGTTACAACTCATGAGAAAAGTATCGATACTTTTGATTCGATAACGTGTCCCTAACTGTATGTTCATCGTCCCTATTCAAACTATAATAAATACAAAAAAAAAAAAGATATCACTATTTATATTATATACCTACCCAATGTATAAAGGGGGCGGGGGCGGAATTTAATGGAATGATAGAATGACATAAAGTTATATATCTCATCATCATCTTACCGCCAAGCTCCTTCACACATACATGCACACGAATGTACACACACACACACAGGAAAATATACTAAAATTATTTTGTTCTTTTGAAATTTTAAATTTACAAATAAGTGAAATTACAAAATTGTTGAAGTTCCTGCCATATGTTTCTAGGGCAAGGTATTATATTATTTTTAATTATCATCATTAATCAAATACAGAATTAATACGTTCTGAAGAGCTTATTTATTATATATTATGGTGTATTAAAATAACTTATAATTTATACCCACATAAATTGTTGTACAAACTATAAAATAATATGTATTTCAATTAATGTGCTTTTTCAGTATAGGACAAAATATTAAAACAATAGTATTTAAACTTTTGTTTTATCGATTATGGTTTATGAAATGGATCATGGATGCATAAGACCCAATTCGCTGTTTAAGCATATTCACGTGCTTTACGTCTAGAATATGTAATAAAAATTTCGACTCATTTACGATTTTGGTTTTGTGTTATCGCGATAACGAACATGCAGGCGGTCGAAAATCGATTGTTTAAGTGATTTTACCAGTTAATTAAGGTCTTTGAATGCAAAAAAATTCACTTGGAAATGTTTCCGAAAAAATTCGAAACGTAAATTGTATGTGAAGTATGAAAAAGTTGTTGCCGAGAATTTGTTAATCAAATGAATAAAATCCTTTGGAAAAAAAGGCACTTAGCCACTCCAATGACTATATGACTATAAATATTAAACAAATATATCATTACATTATAAAAAATTATCGATAAAACACGAATTAAATGACATTTTCTAAAAATATTCTATGCTACAATTTATTATGTCCATGCCTTTTAAAGATAATTGACTATGAGGATATTAGTTATATAATTTTTTCACGAGTAAAGCAAGATTCTCTACAAATGTAATTTTATATTAACCCTTGCAAAAATAGATAATTGACACATTAATTATACATTACTATATAATATGCACTATAATAAATTTAATTAATAAATACTTCAAAGGTTGTCTATGTATTTAGTGAATTTTCTTAATGGTAATAATTAAAAATCTTTTCAAACATTCATACTCCTACATATAGCAGGTATTTGGAAAATTTACACTGTTAGTTTTGCTTTTGTTTTTCGTTTTTTTGTTTTTTTTTTGTTTTTTTTTTTTAAACTGTATAATATGACTGTAGTAACAAACTGAGCTCTTTGTATAAGAACTTGCCTGACATTGAGAGGACAGGGCAATGCTATTGTTAGAACGTAAGTGAGCGGTGAGGACCCTTCTTCACTTATTCGGTATAGTACATACACATTGCATATACACATACACGTATCTTTACTTTCTATAATATGTAAATGTATTTGTTCCTTCCGAGCATTTCCTGCGTTCCATTCTATATCTTTGATTTAAACACAAAAAACCTTCTACAATAACATGTTACTTTAAGAAAGAAGAAAAATGTAAAATGTATAAATATGGGAGACCCTTTAACATTTTCAACTAATTGCATATCTACATATTATAAAAGAGAAAAAAATGTTTATCGTCTAAAGTGACATTTTTGTCGTTTTCTTTTTTTTTTTTTATCTCATTTATGACAAAATTATTTAAATTTTTTATTTGATACAAAATGTTCGAATATATATAATAGACATACTAGCTGTTGCCCGTGGATACGTTGAAAAAAGACTTCTATATTTTATTCAATCGAGATTACTGAATTTTCCTACTTGTATCATAGTATTTTATTGTATATAATACTAAAAATTTTGAAATGATTAATAAAATTTATAATATCTTTAAAATTTACGATTATAAACACTTAATTTCTGTAATTCGAAGCCTTTTTTTAGTGCACAAGAACACTTTTAAATTCATAAGTTGTCATAGAATTTCGTAAATTGTCTTTGTTAACTAGTAAATATTTTCAAAACAGTTTTCACGTCTTAATAATTTTGTCAAATCCATTGTAAAGTGTGTCAATATACATATATTATCATTGAATATATAATAATTTATCATTTTCAACACTGCTTAGGACAATTTTATTTAATTTATGAAACAAAAAATTATTCGGTGACAATCATGACATATCTCGAAATTGTCGCTAGTTTAAGTTTATATGTTATATCTGATTTAATAACAAAATTGTCAAAGCTGAAGGTCCTTCTGACTCATTGTACATATTTATTAAGTTTTATTAGTCTTAGTTTTTGAAAAGCTTCTTTTCGCTTTAAATAAAATAATGTTCATTTTACGTGATTTTTGTGATTCTAGGAAAAACCTTAAAAATTACGAAAAAATCCAAAAATAAATTTATTGCTGTTTCAATGTTTTCTAGGATAATTGCTAGTTTTATAAATATCGCTTGAAATTCGTCGAAAATTTGTACCTCGGATTTGTGACGATCAAGAGATATCTCAAAAACTAAGCATCCGATTGTTAAATAGGCGTTATTTTTTATATAAACAGGTCAAACTACCCTTATAATCATACTTTCATCGAAATAGGAGACCAAAAAATCATCTCGAATTACACAATTTTCTAAAGGGGTTTTCTTACCGAAAATAATTGAAAAAATCGGGAACAATTTTTTGTTAACAATTTCTTAATGTTTCGTGTAACGATTGGATGCGTAGTTTTTGAGATGTTGGCTGAAATGTGATCCGGAGGTCAATATTTTGGACATATTTCAAGCAATATCTCGGAAACTAACCATGCAAAATTGGTATTATTTTTTCTAAGCCCCAATGACCCTAGAAAAGCAAAGGAGTCCTTGGTGATAATGAGGATTTTTCACAGCCTTAAAGTATTTCCGAAAACTGCAAAACGTGAGGCACCTCGAGTTGCAAGGACGTAAGAAGTCGTCCTTGCCACCCATCCTTACGTCGCCATTGTACGAATGAGACAGTCACGAAGCATGACACAATCTATATGCACATAGAGGTTGGGCTGGTCTCACACCATGTTATTTTAATTATTAGAGATAGATAATGCAATCATTATTAATGCATAAAAGAATAATTTCTGAATGATGTTTTTGTCACTATATAAATATCTGCAATGCAGTCAGCCATAGTGTATACAATAATAATATGGATATTATTATTATGACCGTTTCGTATTCTCTCATTTAAATATTAAATAAAATATGACTGACTTACTGAAACATTATGTTATCCATCTTATATAATTCAATATTTATATAAACAGAA
Source organism: Chrysopa pallens (assembly GCA_020423425.1). NCBI lineage: Eukaryota > Metazoa > Arthropoda > Insecta > Neuroptera > Chrysopidae > Chrysopa > Chrysopa pallens. The sequence goes on from CM035594.1 coordinate 14,934,898, forward strand.
AACAAATTGAATGTACTTGAAAAACAGTAGATAGATACACTCAAATTAATAAAAAAATGCGACACTTGAATTTTTATACCTATTTAAAAACCTTAAATACCCAATTGTTATGTTGTATTGAGTTGTTTATGAAAATGAATCTATCTATTATAATCATTTTGAACTGAAAATATTATAAAATACACATAATATTCGTATTTTCAATAAGTGTGGAAGATTCAGGTCTTCGCGTTTTTTCATTATTTGAGTATCTATATATTTGACATTTATATATTATTAAAAAAGTACATTTCAAAGCCATGTAAGCACTCTATGTAATACATTTCATACATTTGTTAATTTTTATATAAGCAAAATGACAAATTTTTAATTTTCACGTAGAAAAATAAATCGTGTATTGTCACAGTGCACATTAGCATGTTCTATTATTTATAAATATACTTCCTCTACGAAAATTCTGAAAATTGTGGCGTTTTATTTTTCGCGATGGGACAAATTTTTCGGTGCCCCCACAGAAAGGAAGATAATTTAAATACAGATACAAAAACAAATACAAAATATATACCAAAATGGAATATCCTTTGATATTTTGTCAATTTTCAGGATATCAGACCAAGAATATGTGGTTTTATATGTTATTGAATGATCTTCCCACGATAATATCCAAAAAAGGATGTCTGTAAATTGGATGCTAGTAGGACAATACAAATTTTAAGGGATTCGTAAATAAATTCTTAATGATAAATAAATACAAACTTTTCAAATGCGTTTTATTCTTGGGATCCAAATATTAAAAACAGTTGCAACAAAACAGAATTGATTCCTTCATGTTTATCGAAAATCAATTACATAAATAAACATTTTATCAAAAACATAAATTTCGTCTTATACAATGGGAAAAACATTAAAAAAACTCAATTCACTTACCAGTAAAAACATAAATGTGATGTTGAAAAAGTGCCACAGTCCCATTATATAACAATTTTGACGGAATCCAAATAAGTAAAATCCAATTAATTTAGACAAAATTACATTTTTTTGTCATTACGATTTATGCCTGTAAATAAAAGAAAAACCTTGTTAAAAAGTTTTAATTGAAATCTGAAATTTTTAAATGATATATTCATAAGACTTTTTAATGAGAAATTTATTGCGAAACTGAGTTTAATTTAAGTTTAAGATAATAAAACAAAATCGTTATGTGAAATCAAAGTAAAAAAATAATAATAGTGAAATGCGAATTCTGAAATTATAACAAAAATAATTTAATCTTTATAGTCATATTTCAGAATTAGACAAATTAACTCACACAGAAATATATTGCATACAAAAATAGAAACGTACTTGGGTTTTTTCATTTCATCTATTGAAATTTGCACAATAATCAATACACAATAATTTAAGGATATGGTGTGCAAGTATCTTTGTAAATATCATAGAAAACAATCATCGAATCATTTATCATCTTCGAAATCATTTGCTTCATTCTAAAAATTACAATTTTACTAATAGTATCAGTTAAATAAAATTATAATTGGTCTGCTTAATGAGACATGGAATTGAAAAACTTCAATAAAAACATCTATTTAAAATTTTAAGGGTAAAAGGACCAAATTTAGGTAACGATTTTCAATTATTATTAGCAGTATGAAAATTTATTTTCTTGACCTTTTAAGAAAAATTAATTAAAAATTAACCGTAACGTGTTTAACTCTATTGAAATTTCATAAAAGTTTATACATTGTATCGAGAAACTGCGATCGGTTGACGCTAGAACCTTTTATTTCACTCGTCGAAATAGCTTTTTTTGATATAAATTTGATTCATGTCCTTTATAAAGATAAAGATCGAGCTAAAAATCCCAAACCGAAAGTACATTAGTGTGGGAAAAATTAGAAAATTTTAACGATGTTTTACATTTTAAATATAGTCATATTACGCACACGAAAATGGTTCATTTATCCGATCCATAGGACTTTAAATACGAAACTTTTGTCAAAATGAAAATTTATATGAACTTCATACATGCAGATCAAATAGTGCATTTGAAAGCATTGATATCATGCAAATGTGAAGTAATAAACAGCTCTAAGAGCATTAAAAGTCAATTAAAAATCAAATGGTATCGACGGAGAGATGTAAGGGGCAGATTTTTACTCATATAACCATTAGTTATTTCCCTACTTATAAGATTCGCAATTGAAAACAGGCAGTTTAAAATGTTACAAGAAAAACAACACTTATTGATAAATTTTGTTGCTTTACTATCATTACATAAAATTCTATATTCAAATCTCCCACTAGAAATTCGATTAAAATAATGATTGAATTTGATTTTAAATCATATATGGTTTAATGCTTGAGACAAATTTAATTTTGTTCTCTTTTATTTGGCATGCCAGAGTAGTTATGACTACCTGAAAATTTGCTTTTCATACACCCTCCTTCCTGGATGTTTCATTCGCCTTATTAAAACTTTTAAAATGTAATCCGGACTGTACTAACATATGAATGGACATCCCATTCATTAAAATCGATTTAGTAATCTATGCAGTGGAATATACGTACATGAAAATAAATATGTATATGCTAAAAATTATTTAACAAATAATAATTTAATAAAAAAAATATTATATTTTGTTGATAAATCATTTTAAATATATAATATAATATAATATAATTAAAATACAATATTTTCATGTGTAATAAAAAATCATGTTTCATACACAACATATACATTAAAAAGATAGATATTTTATTAAATTACTGATCAGGTTCAGTGAATTTTTAAAACATTTTATGCATTATTTGGTATAGTATATTGCAAACCATATTAATGAAATTAGAGTTGGCATACTTACAACTGGTATGCACTTGTGGATTGTTGCCAATATTTTCCACAATATGTGTATATTGTATATACTTATAATAATATACACATACATATTATATATCTTATGATATTTACTGTATATATAATGTATATACAAACAAACTATAATATACATTGATTTCAATGTATATTTTTCCATTTTAGTGAAATAAAAATATTACAGTTTTCAGTAAGTTTTCGTACAATTTTATTATTTATATGTTTACGTACAGTGTGGAAACCCACGTATAATTTGGCTGAAATTACGACAAACACAGTTGGTATTAGGCAAAGACGTTTTGAGTTATGTATGAATATGTTTACTTAAATATTTGTACATCAGGGAACCCTTTACGGAGTTTTAATTAAGTGAAAAATTGTATTTTATAACAATTTTTGGTTTCCTTATCTGAACAATCAGAATAATCGATTTTAACAAAATTATATGAGCGCAATTACACAATTTTATCAAACACAGATGAACCATTTCACGATATTTAGTCCTTTGAGTGATAATACCCAATATTGAATATATGAACTTAAATGGTTATATCTTCAGTGCGACTCAGTTGATATATGGTAAAAACAAGTGGACATAACAACAAACACTGTTAATTGTGTAGATACTCGATACGTGGTTTAGTATCAATGTTTCAACTATTTTCAATCATTATTCGCATGTTTTATTTGCTTAATTTATCCTTAAATTATGGCCAATCTATTCATTTAAAAGCAGATAAATAGATAAAAATAGATAAAATTAATCAAACATTATTTATGTTTGAGTTTTTCTTTTATTGTGAGTTAAAATCTGGACTCAATGGACCAATTTTGCTCATTCACGAACTTTAACTCAATTTTCGGTCTAGAATACTCCACCGAAATTTAAGCACACTATATCTTTTATTTTTTAATTATCTTGATGATGCATAGGCGGGCGCACAAACGGAAAAAAACTAATAAGGTGTTTCTATGAACATCTATTGGCACGATGCATTATATTGTTTTTATTCGTTGCTATGGTGGTGAAATACCACTCAAATGACATAGAAGTCTATGCATGGTATATGATTTTTGATCGGAAATTTCTCCAAATTAATTAACAAATTTAAATAAATAATTTTTATATTTGCAACTAAAAATAAGTACTCATGCAATTTCTTCTTATAATTTTTAGAATACTTCTTAGAATTTTTAACCTTATAACAAAAATTAAATGTCAATTGTAATCATTCAATTATTTTTGTTTGACATTTGCTACAAAATTAACTTGCAAATAATTGAACAACTAATTATATTTTCTAGAATGCGAATGTTTTATTACAAATTTGAGACACTCGTGGCGCATCAATCAATTAAGAAGTCCCTTATACATACAATGCACGGTGCGAACAATAAAAGCTTGTGCGGTCATTATTTTCTAGCTTTACACTAAAATTAATATACTGTGACATATTATGTATTTGTCGACTGTAAATAGCTCTTTTAAACTTTAGTAATTTTTTTAAATACATTAATTTAATTTCTCTAATATTATTTTCAAAACATTGATCGTTGAATACAATGTTTCAATGAATTAATTTGAAAATTAACTGAACTATTGTCCAATATTAGCTTATTAAAACTATTAAAAAATTATTAACCTATTAAAAATCGTGCTTTATACTAGCCGTTTCAACAACATTTGTAATTTAGGCATACATTTTTTAAAAGGTCATAAAAAGATTTTTTTCACTCGTATTTATTAAAATTCCTGATCCAAATTAAAAATGTAGTTTCTTAAAATTTATTCAAATAAATGCCTGTGGTCAGTGATTGCTGAAACATTGTCGATTGTAAGAAAACCAAACGACACTTATAAATAAATATTTGATCCATGTATTTTTTGTAAAATTTAAAAAATAAAAATGTAACGCATTTTACTGATATTCAACAATGAAATCCACACTTTGAATAATCGATTAATTGTTAAGGTTAAATTTATCATACGATAGCTAAGTTTATTCCGAATGGATAAACGAATTTAGTTTAGATTTAGATTATAGTATTTGTTTTTGAAGTTTGTAGACTCCACATGTCAATAATCATGACAATGCAATTTACAACAGGAAATTTTGATGATGAATATTAAAAATATTGTTGTATACGAATTTGGGAACAATTTACAAAATTTAAAACAATTTGTTTTATAATTAGTAAATGTAAAGTATTATTTGAGATTTAAAAAAATATCTATCAAATTTAATACGTATAAAGTATTTAATATTTATATTTCCAGACTGAAAAATATTCAATAACCATGCTGACTATTCAACTTTCCCATGTTTCATCCTTATATTTTCTGGCAAATTATTATTTTTTTTTTTTTTGGCAGAATTTCAATCTAGAATCTTAAAATTTTAACGCAGGATTTTATATTGAGACAATTATGCATAGCTGAATCTAAATTTATGGTTTATAAGTCAATATAACAAATTACAGATTTAATTGCTTAGATACTATACGCATGTGAGTATCAATGTTCAGTTTTACAAAAAATATTCAAATTATTTTATGTATTGATGAGGGAGTTTTAATAGTTCGAGGGTGGAGCTAATGAGTGTTGAGAAGAAATTTTAAAAACCTTTTTTCAAAAAAAACTTTTTCTCATACATTTCATGTATCAATACACATACCATTATCGAAAAAAAATATTCGAATTATTTTACATCTGGGCAAAAGACTTCTAATCTCCTTCAAAGGTGGAGCAAGCGAACGTTGAGATTTTATTTGAAAATATTTTTCTAAGGAAAATGATATTCGGAATTTAAATGTGTATAACCTTTTAACCAATATAAACAATTAATCGATTGAAACTAACGATAAATTAAGATCTAAATTTAATTCATTCCTTGTTGTCAATTCAAAGACACGAGGAAAATATCAAAATTTGAAAGATTTTTCTATTTTATACTGTAATTTATAATATACAAAATTTTAAATTATAATCATGGCATTTTTCCTGTTAAAAAGATAATAATAAAGAAAATAATACATTTTTCATATCCATAGAGCTGATTCAATTGTTATGCCCCACTAGTTTGCATTGTTATCACACATTTTCTCACTGGCGCCGAAAACAACACTATAGCACAAAACCATACACTATTGTTACCACAACACAGCACAGATGTATGAAAACACGCAGGATCACTGTATTCCGTTACTCGTATATCACAGCATTAACCGTATAACATCGTTTCTTATTCATACAACGCAACGCGAACGTTCAGTATTTATCATCCGTTTATGTGATCGCGTGTCTCTCACGTGGAAGACTACTATTTAGTCATAGTAAAGACCACTGGCATATTATTATAAACATGTATTTTTTTATTAGCGATGGTAGGGATAAGTCTCTTATCAAACTCTAGTTACGTTATTTTTATAAGGCATCTTAAGAAGATAAAATTATGTAAACGTATATTTTATATGCTTGTTATATTTCCTCATATGTTGTTACATGAATTAAATGTTATAATGTGAAACCACGTTTGTAAGATAATAAAAGGCTGTATATTTTTTTGGACCTAATCAGTCACTCGGGTAGAAATTAAATCTCAGGATTTCATATGTTTGGTTCTGGTCATCATTTTGGATAATGCAGAATGCAGTTGTCTTTCCATATCTAGTGGTTATTAAAACTTATGATTAAAAGTGCAGAATTAAGGAATACATTGCTTCCTTTTTATATCTTCAAATATCGGTTCAATCTTTGCTTTGACGAATAAATTTTTCCATCCCTTTTAAAATTATTTATCAAATAAATAGGTACGGTTGTTTTGAATCCTCCTGAGGAAGGATCATGTCATGATAAATATCTATTTGTCAGCTTTGCGGTCTCAAATAACATCAATCACAAAAATTTGCTAAACTGCAAAACTTACTGGATGGATATTTAAAAATTTTTGGTATTAATATTTGAAGTGTGCGGAATGGTCACTTCACATTTCTGAGATACTGCACTCGAAATTGAGCAGAACAAAAATTATTTTTAGTTATTTGTTTGAAGATGATTTCATTTTTGCTTAAATTCTTAACTTGTACAATTCAGTGTTACACATTCGTCCCAATTTTTTTTACCCTCTCCTTCTTTTTTTGAAATTACTTAATAAATTTTATTTTTATTTAATTAACTTTTTTTAATTTGAATTTAAATAGCTTTTTAAAATATTTGTTTAAAAAAAAAAAAAATAATATTCATATGAATCAATCATTGTAATGAATGAATATATGGTATTTACATAAAACAATCACAGAAATATTACAATTATACATAAAATAATCATTACATTAAATAATTAGTTTGTATAATTATTTTGATTAAACATTTTTATAATGTAGAAAAATGCAGAAGCTTTATTTGATAATAATAATAACAATTTTAACAATTGTATTATATATGTAATTTCAGCTATAAATAGAAATAATTAAATTTAAATTGAATCGATATTCTACTAAAATGTAAATAATATAAAAAAAATGTTGAATTAATCATCAATTTCTATATGTATGTTAGATCAGTACTTGACAACTACTCGATTGATTTGGCTGATTACTTTTTCGTATTGTTAGGAAAAGTTTATATAATGGAAATTTTCCGACATCTTAAAATAAATTTGTTTTAAGCATAAAAAATTGACGTGATATGAATGTTGAAGCATTTGTATCCTCGCACCAAATCGAAAATTGTTTATAATTTCATGCCAGTTGTTTTTAAAAAAATTTCCATAATTGTTTCGCCGGTGTCAGAAAAGCATCGAGTACGGGATAGTTAAATAAAAATTTATCATATAAAATTAATTTAACAATTCAAAATAAAATTTTTTTTAGTTTTACTGTGAAATTATACCAGGGTAGATAATTTTTGAAAGGGAAAAAAATTATAGTAGAATGAAACCCATTGGAAACGGAAGATAATATGATAAAAATGAAAGGAAAAATAAATTACGCGCGATCTGCGTTCGAAAAGTAGGAGGGGGTGAATTTTTAGGGGTAAAATTCGGGGTTTATCTGAAATTCCGAAAAAATAAACAAATCATATGGAAAAAGTTAAATTGCAAAGTTGTAGATAATAAAATGATGTACATTGTTTGAATTCACATTTTTTTCACATAACCTCAAAATTTATATGAAAAATTCAAATAACCATTTTTTGGTGTTTTATTTTTATCTTTTACAAAAAAATTTTTTCCAACGAAAACTTACCTATTTATGTTCCAAAGTACTGTAATTTTTTTGATTTAAAATATTCATGTGTTCATCTTATTTTGAAAATATATATTGAAAAAGCATGTTTCAATAGAAAAGTTTTGACGTTTTGTAAAACCTTCTTTTTTTACAACTTTGTCGTTTAACTTTTTTCCATAGAGCTTGTAGTTTTTCCGAAAATCGAAATAAACTGTTTTACACCCCCTCCCATTTCCCATACTCAGATCGCCCGTAATTTATTTTTCCTTTCCTTTTTGTCATATTATCTTGCGGTTCCAACTTGTTTCTTCCTACAATAATTTTTCTTCCACTTTTTATCATTTTTTAAGGCTTCTACACTGGTCTTAATATGCCACTTCAAAATTCATAAGTAAATTAAACGATTAATTGGACATTATATAAAATGTCTATTATGCTTGCATATAATGATAACGACATAAATAACACAAATAAATTTATAGGTAAACAAATTTAAAGGTAAAAAACACATCCAATTAATAGCAACAATTATTATTAATATGAAATAATGAAAAACTACAGTAATTCTACGTATCTACGTATATACAGATAGATACTACCTTCATGTATGTATGCACCACGTAGGTAGGTAGGTAGGTAGGTATATACTAACTCTGTTATAATTAAAAGTTGTGCATTTCAATTAATTTGAATATAAATTAGTTCATTAGTATGGAATATATCTATACAAATGTATTGTATATATCTAGAACGAATGCACAATGTATGAAAAAATAATCATTAAAAAATAGGATGTGATCGCCACATGACCTCTATCTATTAGATAAGTGGTAAAGCTTCTAAACTAGTAGCTCGGTGAGCTCTGTAACCTCAATTGAAAATCAATCAAACACCACACTAGTAATAATTATAAAATAGTTTAAAAAAACTAAAAAAACACGCTCTATCTTTATTACTCTCATGCAAAGTATCCGTTCATATGCGTTCTGCAGCCAACTTCAGAGAGTTACCTACAGACAAACAAACATACGAGTGAAGCTAATAAAAGCGTGTTAAAAATAAAAATATATGTTTTTCATTTGTCTTGATCAATTTATTTCACCTTTCTCCCATAATGACATAATATAATACCAAAAATGTGATGATTATGCTGTTAAAACTCTCACATTTTGTTTCATTGCGCTTCCACCATAATTTAATAGAAAATTTTTTTCATTTTTTTTGTGGTCAAATTCATTAAAAAAATTTTTTAATAGCACTTTTAGATTAACAATAAATGCTTTTATTTATTTACTTAAAAAGTTCCTTACATCAATAAGCTTGCAAATCAAAATGTCGAGAAAAGAGGAGTGTAATTTTTAAACAATTTACTTTGAAGTATTTAAAAACGATGTGTAAATATATTATTACGACACCCATAAGTAACTATGCAACTATTTTACATAAGAAAGGGAATAAGGCTTTTTAAAATAACGTCTATGACGTGTCTATATTTAAAATAACTGACATAGAGCGTTTAAAAGTTTTCGAGGCACAAATATACAATTAACATGCATATAGTATGTATATTAATTGCATATATGTGCGAATGTAAACTTATATCAGTTATTTTTAACAAAAGTTAAAGAGTGTTTATACTGGTATATATTTTTAAATTTTCTACGAATTAAAAAGTAAATATACGTTCAAACTCATATTCGAGTTTTCTATTTAAGACAATTACCTCCATAGTATTGCGTGTATACAGGTAAAAATATTAAATACCTATCATGTTTAAATTTGTTTTCAAATAATCATTTTTAGTGTATAAAATTGATATCTAAAAATTTTTATTAGTTGTATTCATTCATTTCATTTCATCCTCTGTGATTTGGACGAATTCGGACAATTTCGAATAAGCTCCTTATATATCAATCGGAAACTCTTCACAGTGAAACTGGACGTAATATAAAAAAATTTATCACAATAATGGACGAATCATTTTTTTTCCAATCTAGTCACAACAATGTTTTTTTGTAGATAAACGCTTTGGACCATTTTTACTATTTTCGGGATAGTATATAATCACGAGAGCTTTAAATTTAACCAAACAATAAGAATCTGTCAATAAGTTAATGATTTTTACCAGTGAGAAGAATTAAAATATGAACAAACAAAAAAAAAAAAAGTTTTAATTAGAAACCTGTACTGAACGAAAAAATCATCGGTTAGTTCATACCTTGTTCCAGTGCTAATCTGTTGTTAGTGGCTTTTAAGAATTATATTTTAAAGGGTTTATAAATTTATAGATAAGTTAGTTAAATCATCGTTTGTTCTTGAATGTATCAATAGAGCATCTAATATCGGATATATACCATAAATAGGATGTAATTTTTTTTAACTTTTGATTATAAATGCTCTTAAAACCATTTCAAACAGGAATTACTGTGGGAAAATTGCGGGATTCAATAAATGTAAAAAAAATATTTTATATTGAAGATTCACTATTTTTTTAATTCCTTGGATAATCGAACAAAATTTTATATATAATTTTACAAATATGACCTGATTTTTGATTAATTATTTTCTGTTATTATTCAAAATATGTAATTATTTAAAAAATACCATCTTTTGATCTTCACATATATAGATTACACGTTTAATAATGTAAATGAAAAACATAACCTAGCTCTCATATATGGCTCAAGAAAGTGTCAATGTATACCCCCAAATTACGTATATGCGTCACGGTGTCTGCATCTTAGTACGTTTAAGCACCCTTGGCAAGGCTACGGTCCCATCCAAGAAATTTAACCGAATATTAACATGCTCATCTTTACAACCCAAAATAATTTATAAATATTAACAGTTATACTTTTCAACGAGTTTCAGTTCGTCAAATAATAATAAAAATAATATTCAAAACGTTTCAAATTGTATTAAATATGCATTAAAATAAACGAACAATTACAGTTTTAATGATATTTGATATCGATTTGTTGGTACAGGATGATATAATGTTATGAGATATTATCTCATTTAAAGTTTGAACAGAAAATCAATGCAGTTATTTTCGAACTTGAAAGTTGTGTTCAAAATTATGCTGAAGTAATAGGAATCATTCTAGGTTAGGTAACATGTAATATGGAGGATTTGTTTTATTTTCTGTTTCTACGATATGGACTCAATTTTCGCAAAAAAGATACAATATATAGTTCTAGAAATTGTTGTTTCCAATATTTAAACTCCAACTTCAGAGGTTTTAACTCAAAATGCGTGGGTTTTATAAATAGGTTTTATAAGTATTGTCTATATTTAAAATTAGAAAATATTATTTTTTCTTTACAAGATGTGTTCAATAAAAGCACAAATTTAATTTTAAATCAATCTCGAGGGATTAATAACATTAATTTAAACTTCAAGAATAATCTGAACTTATTATCGGGAAAGTATAAAATGAACTCTTGAAATATATAATTAAGATGCTATTACATGTTTTTATGACTTTATTTTTAAATATTTTAAAGAATTTCCATGAATTTTCAAAATGGCTTTAATTGAAATATAATTTTGTAATCGTAATTTTGTATTGAAACATCGACAATTTTCTCTTATTAGTATGTATACTCAACCAAAAGAAATAATGCGACACTTTTAAAAACATTAAATACCCGATAGTCAGGTGGTATTTTGTTGTCTACCAGAATTAATTTCGTATATCTATCTAAAACATTCATTTCAAACTGAAACATATGGTCTACCACGACGCTGGGTCAACACGACGAACTCCTCAACCAGGATAACAAAAAATAATAATTTGTTTTTATTACGAATATGTATATTTTTTCTTTTTTCTTATCTGCAAATAAAAACGGCCGGACCAATTTGATTCAACGTGAATATCATTAATTTTTGTCGGGATAAAAGAGACGAAAGAAAAAGCTAACTTACATATATACGTTCATATTCACACAGGCATCTATTCAAACACGGTGAATTTGGTTTCCATTGACCTTGAAACGAAAACATATCTCAAAATTTTACCCAATTACAAGAACATCCCATTGGCTACCAGAATTGAAGCTAAAAATTATAAAATACACCATACTATAAGTGTATTTTATGATTTTAAGTAAGCGTGAAAGATTCAGGTCGGCGCGTTTTACGTTTGGTTGAGAATATGTATTTTCACATAATATACATACCAGTAACCGAGTTGCTATTTACGTCATGAACATTTAATAACAACGTAAAACAACAAGTAACATACGTATCAAGTATTATATAATAGATAATGTATACATACGGCTTTACGCTTCCAAGAGGATTCAATCCTACGTTGTACCACAATATTTTCACTGTAAATAAACATTGTGGTACATAAAAATATTGACATAGATTTATGTATTTATGTGAAATATTTCAAGATTTGACAAATTATATACATTTCAAATAAGTTTTTACTCACAGATATAGAATATATCTGTGTTTTTACTTGATTTTAAAAGGGAATTTTTTTATTTTAAAAACTGACAGGCAATTTTTAAATCGAATACATTTAGATATGCGTGCAAATAACGTATTATATAGCCCAAGAGCTTATTATATTGTGAAAATTAAATGTACTTCGTCCGGATTTTAGTTGTAACGAGAAAATTTGAACTTTCTGGGATGTAGGTAATCTGTAGTTAATTGATTGTAGAGTCAACAACCGGAGGAATGATTTTCTTATACATATTAGCAATTGAAGTTAATAAATGTAGTTTCTGACGATTGTCGTTATTACCATATGTTTTATGTTTGCATTTTCAACTTGTTGACATATTTTAAAAAGCTGTAGGTCTTTTTATATATCTCCAGCAGGTATGTACCAGATCGTTAAGAATGGATATCCACGGATACGGATGCGAATACTAATTTTAACTTCTCAACATGAATTTCTATAATAAATATAAATTAAGATTAGTGTAAATCCTAATTAGTTTCTTATGATCAGGTAGTCAATTATAAGAATTACCACTTTACTCACTACAAAGGCTTGAAATATAAAATTTTTGCCAAATATGTAATTTTTAAGAAATAAAAACTATTTCAATGGTATATAACAGCATTTTATTACAACCTTTACTTCAAATTCATATACGAAATGAATATTATTAGTGCAAAAGATCCGCTTAAGAACCACAGAAAAATAAACGGATACGGATCCTTTCATATTGTAGATATTCGCGGATATCAGTAATAATAAATAAGATTCCGATCATTAAGCTTTTAAATTTAATGCTATAATTATATGTATTGAAAACAAAATATTATTCCAATTATATTTTTAACTAGCTGGCCCGGCAAACGTTGTTTTGCCATATATTTCAAATCAACATCAACATTTTCTAAGTATAACCACATATTCTCAACCCTCTATTTCTAAATAATGAAAAGCTGAGGCAAATCAGAATAAATAATGATATTAATTTATATTTTAAAGCAGACCCGCCCGGTTCATTGGTTGCTATGTTAGTTTTCCCATTTTATGAAATGATATTACATCGATTACATGCGAATGCAATACCCTTAGGGGTATAATTTCAGAAAATCCTTTCTTATCGAAATCCTGGTGTTTAATGTGCACCCGGTACATTATATGCACCCGATATTTACCCGATATTTGGTGGGGTACATCCGGTACCGCGTTCACCCGATAATTTGTGCTGTGGTACTCATACACTTTATGAAAGATATATGGAACTCCTGAACCACAAATGATTCCGGTAATACATGAACAATACGATATGCACACTTTATACAGTTGACAGTTCAACATACTGCTAGTGAGAAGAGATAAAGAAGTTCGTTTTGAATTTCAAATTAAGATTTTCGTTTCTATGGAAATGATGCTAATAGGATTTGTAACATGTGAGAAAAAAAAGACAAAAATTGTTTCACAGCTAGAAACATTTTGTATTCGAAAATTAAATTGTCGTTTATAGTATTTTCCGTTACTTATTATTTATGTTTCTGACCGTTTAAACCTTCCCTGAACTTCTACAAATATTTCAAGATCAAAATTAGCAAAATCGATCCAGCCATCCTCGAGTTTTAGCGAGACTTACGAACAGCAATTGATTTTTACATATATTATTTTTCGACGTATTGCCAACATCCAATTTACAATTATAATAATTAAATATAACATTTATGAAAAAAAAAAACCGTCATGTTTGTATCGAAAGAGTTGAAAATATTACTTAAATAACATGGAAATCAATAATTAAAACAACTCCAACCGATTTTCGAATCGTTTCAGAATCAATAATATACTTAAATCTTAAAAAAAAAAATTTTAACCTAATGTATGATACTCGACACGGTTGCTTATCCAAATTTATTATGAAAAAATTCATAATTCAGAAGTGTCTATATGTTAAAAGGTGTGTATATTAGTGCCAATTATCTAGAAGGATTTATGCTTGTCAAAATTTTTACGTGAAGAGTTTTAATTTTTATCAACCACATTTTTTATTTTAAAAAAATGTACATTTTATTTGAGGTTTCCAACATATTTTTTCACTCGAAATTTTCATAATTTTGTTCTGTATTTTCTTCACCATGAATCAAACTAAATTTTCAAAAACGAAACATGAGTACAGATTCTCGAGAAACAAACAATATACTATCAAAAACTAAAGAACTAAATAACATAGAATAAATGAATGAACTTTAATAAAGACCTTATTAAATTTTTATTAGAATATACAGAATGCAAACACACAAATACCCACCACCCACACTCACACCCACACGAACACACAACTTTATTGAAAGCTAAAGGACACAACGTTAAAGGACGATGATTTTCATTTTGTAATATTGGAGAATTGTTAAACAATAACAGGCCATATAAAAGTAAAGGCAATAATTTTTCTACAAAAGAAAAAAGGGAAAGAACTTAATAATGAAAGACTAAACCGTAATACAAATAATTCAAACGAAACAAAATATAGAATAGAGATTTTATATGGAGTGAGAATTTAAAAATATTTTTTTCATTCGAGATATTTCGAATAACTTTTATATATGCGTAAAATTCTTCTCGGATTACTTCATAATCATGAAAGAGAATAACAAACATTACAATCCATTTTCGATTTCCTAGAAATATGTCGACAGTCTTATTTAAGTAGGTTGCAACATGTTACCAAATATATTTATCCCTTTGTAGCTACGATTCCGAAAGACCCATGTCAATATCACATTTCGCCACCTTCACCATAGAGTTATTTTTGCTACGCATTTATTTCAGTTAAAAACTGTTAATTGTAGTGTGCAAATTTTCCTAGTAATTTTCCAATTTTCCAATAATCTGAATACATGATCACTTTTTCGATTCAACGTTTCATTATCGAAATAGTATAGGTGGTTTATTTTTACAGTAAAGAAATTTGTAGACAACAAAATTATCCTTAATTTTCACCCTGAAACTTTACAATTATATTTATGTCTACGTTTTCTACTTACTTTGTGTTGCTCGCTCTTGCTTGCCTACTAAATCGACAGAGAGATATATTAAAATAATCAAAATAAACGGATATAACTCCAGGGATACTGATGGGATAGGTATGGTATTTGGTAAAATATTTTGAAATGGAGGTATTAGGGAAAATTTTTTCAAATTGGAGGTAATCAAGAGGGTCCCATTTTACAAACACCTCAACAATCGATTAGCACCTCACAGGTACGGCGCTCTCAATCCAAACTTGTGAAGTTGAAGTACAAAGTGTAAAGTGATATTTACTTCACGATTCAATTTTGTCATATAAAATAACTTATTTGTTATAATTTTCGAAAGCAAATATTGCATTTCGACCAGGTTTATAGGTATACTGGGGCCCTTTATAGGTATACTGGTAATTTGGGGCCCTACCTTTTTGAGGCACTCAATATTTTGTAAAACAAATTTATACAAAGACATTATATAGATACAAGAAAAAATAACGCACAAAGATATAATATTATACTTATACATAATATGAAAAACATATCTTTAAAAATGGTCTAAAATATTGCCAGTAGTTTTCGTAAGCATTGGTCGGGTCGACCAGTCATACTTTTATTGTTTAGCTTTTTGGCTGGGATATTATATATAACAATTTCGTATGTATTTGACAGAGACAATACAAAAAAAAAATTGTATATATTATAGTTCTAAATGTCTATTTGCACTATAGCTTGTAAATACAATTGAAAATTTAGGCACACGTACAAAAATGTATAAATATTTAAAAATATTCAATAATTAAATTCGTATCGTAATTAATATACCCATAAAAATATTATCCATAAAATATAAATTCTCTTTCCGAAAAAAAATTAATTTATAACAGACGAAAATTATTGTGACTCTACAAAGCCGCACTTTAATCGAACATTTCAACTTTTTCTATGATAAACTGTACAGTACAAATAACTGAAAAATTTAAAAGCATGAATTTCTTGCAGAATAACTAAACTAAAAAGTAAAAAATAAGTTGTATTCTTCGATCTGTGTATACAAGGTGAAAAGTTATTGATCTATTCGCTGACTAAATAGATAAATATAATTATAATTGCAGCCAGCAGATTGTGTTTTAAATGGAAAAGTGTTCCACAGAGCGGTCCCCCGACCGTTTAAGTATTTTGTTACTTTTTAGTTTATTTTTTATCCGAGCGATCTTTTGAATTTTTTGTATTTTTTATTGAACCTTTCATCATATCAAGTCATTGATAAATATACAATAAAAATTTGTATATGGCTTAATTATTATTAGTGTAACAACATTTTCCTCTACGAAAACTCTGAATTTCGTTTTCATTTTTGGAGGCCTTAAAATTTTCGATTGTTCCTAGAACTTTTCATTTGTTTTGGGATGATTTTCGTACTACAACAAACGCATTTCTATCAATTTGAGGCGAATCGAAAATTTTACGATCTGAAAAAGAAAACTGTAAACTTTTGAGAATTTTTGAAAGAAAAAAGTTGTTACATTAATCAAAGCTAAGTCATAGACAAATTTTTAGAAGTGTATTTATGTTTTCGGGCACCAAGCCAATTATATTATTTGGGAAAT
The DNA here is from genome assembly GCA_020423425.1 of Chrysopa pallens. NCBI lineage: Eukaryota > Metazoa > Arthropoda > Insecta > Neuroptera > Chrysopidae > Chrysopa > Chrysopa pallens. The sequence goes on from CM035594.1 coordinate 14,952,082, forward strand.
TAAAAATATTTTTTTCTACCCTAAGTGCATTTTAATTTCGGAGACGGCTTATAAATTAAACTAGAAAAATTCGATAGAGTGTTAATGTCTTTAAATAAACAGAAGTCTTAATTTCTACCACTATAAAAATTAATTGGAATCTAAAGCCAATCACAATAATAATTTATCATGTGGCGATTTTCATATTTATCAGTTAAATAAAACGTTACTTAAACCAGAAGATTGTTCTAGACATAATCAGTTAACGTTTCCGTGTAAATAGCAAAATGTATATTATTAAATATGTTATAGTATTCGTTTTGTTTTCTCCAATTTTTTTTATTTCATTTTTTTCTTCCTCTGTATGTTATTATTTTTATGCCAAAAATATTTTGTTTTATTACAATTTTTCAAATGTATTCATCACAAGTTTAGTGTGAAATGATATAGAAAATTATTGGTGCAGAATAAAAATATCGTAAAATATTTATATATGTATACAAAATATTGTTCTCATATTACAATGATATGAAGGAAAGAATGAATCTGTTTATTTTAATGCCTGCTACAATCAAAAAAATTCAGGAGCAAAATAATAAAATTTATTATTGTTAAATTACATTAATTATATATACAAATATAAAGACATTTAACAATAAGTTCATGTAAGGTCTTTTCGCCAATTAAATTGAAATAAATTGAATTGAAATTAAAAAAATAAATGATTTAATTTTTTTCGTAAGTTTTAGAGGGAAATGTTAAGGGAATGATGAGCAAGCGTCCTTCAAAATAAGAATGAATATATAAATTTTTTAACAAAATATTTCATTGTACTAAAAAAGAAAAATACATTTTTTATTAAGTTTTTTATTACCAAGCACTCTAATTTCATTCATATCACTTTTCTAATGTGAGATTTTAAAAAAATGTGTATCTTAATAGTTTTTTTAAGAGGGAGGGCATCAAATTTTGGTATAGGTGTTCATAGAATTACCTGAATAGTCCATTTCCGCATGATCGTCCGTATGACGGCCTGCCCGGCTGTTCGTCTGTCCGTTATCAAGACTCCAACAAGAAAAGAGATAGCAAGTTGAAATTTTGGTGACATATTTTGACATGAGGCTAAGTATAAGTTCGTGAATCCGCAAAATCGAATATAGAAAGATAATAGAAACATTAAACGATAATAGAAAGAAGAAAAACTTAAAAACTGAAAACGTTTAAAAACAAACAACTCTTGTTTCAAACATTTTTTCGTTAAATGTTTAGGTTCACCACAATTTTAGTTTTACTAATAAGCATATATATAAATATAATAGATATTATCATATATATTTGTATATACCTTTATGGACTGTTTTTTATGAATACTAAGAAACATTAGTTCAAACATTGATGATCAATCAAATGTAGAGTATCTAAACAATTATATCTGTTTGTTTTTATATTCACTAGTTTTTGTCAGAATTGATTTAGAATCAAAATTTGAGAGAAAGCACAGAATTCAAAAGTTAAAGGTAAACTTTTTTTGATGCAATTTAGCTTTCAAGTATATTTTTGTAATAAATATTGATTTGAAGTCAGACACCTGGTTTCAACATGATTTGACACCACTTTCAGTACGAATTATTTGTTATATAGAAATAAATTCATTTGACATACCCACCATAACGCAATCCAGTGAATAATTGTCGATGAATGTGTGAATAGTGTGAGATAATGCATATCCATATAGTCACTCACACTTGCATAGACATATGTAATATTAGAAGCGGAAAATTAGATCATTTTTACTTGGAATATCTCGATTTTAAAATAATGGTTGTTAAGACATGCATGTTTTTGTATTCGGGCTAAGAAATGCTTTATTGGTTTTGCATTTTAAATTCAGTCAAAAGTGTATTATTTTTATTAACACGCTTTTATTAGCTTCACTCGTATGTTTGTTTGTCTGTAGGTAACTCTCTGAAGTTGGCTGCAGAACGCATCTGAACGGATCCTTTGCATGAGAGTAATAAAGATAGAGCTAGTGCGCGAACTACGCATGCATGCGTGTTTTTTTAGTTTTTTTAAACTATTATATTATATAATCTCAAAAAAATGAATAAAAATGTTTTAAATTCATATAAATGTTTATTAGAGCCAAGAAATACATTCAAGTGTGCTGATGACGATAAGGTTTAGGAATTCATCAGTGACTATCAAAACCCTTACATGCTGAGTTTCATAAATTTTTATTCATTTTTGGCGATTTAAGAAAAATAATGCACTTTTTGCATGCACTTTATACATTTTAAATGCAAAAATAAAAAAGTAATGAATCACATTAGAGAAGAATCAATAAAAACAATTGTAATGATACCACTGTATATTATATCCTATTATGGGACATGTTTCGGATGTTATTCCATATTCAACTGCGATTATGTACAATAGAGTTATCGTTTTTAGAGAATAAATTTGTGTTTATAACAACTATGTTGTTTATAGTATCAGTTATAGGTTTATAGTATGAATTTGGCCTTATGTTTTACCAACTGATTAAAAATCAATTATGTACAAAAATTAAAATATATACTAATATAATTGCTTAAACTTTAAAAGTTAATTTTTTAGTCGAGATATTATATTCTAAATAGCCGCGTCTATATATGAAACCTTTAAAACCACAGTGCATATTGTGTTGTGAAAGCGAACAGTATTATATAAATGTGGTGACTCTAGCAGTGAACGGACGCATATATATTCTGGCTACTGTTTTTCACATAATAACTATTATACCGCATGTATATAAATGCATACATATTCTATAGATATATTTATACATGCATTTGAGTTAAATAAATGTTGTAATGCTTTGAAGCAGCATGAGTATATGTTGTGTTGATTCCACCTATATAAAAGGAATATGTCAAATAAACACACACACACACACACTATGCAAATACCACAGGTCACAATAATATACCACATAAATCGAAAAACATTTTGAAAACCCATTAATTAATTAAATTTATTTCAAATGTGTCGGTATAAAATTTTATACGAGTTATTATATTATCTACATTGAATAATATATACGTTGAAATATACATGTGAAACACGTTGTTAGAATGTTATGGAAGTTTATAAGGGGATTTAAGAATTTGAGCCGACGGGAAAATTGAAAAATTCAGATAAATCAAAAGTAACATCCAGAAATATGGTTTTCCATCAACAGCGACTTTTCATTATTTGTAAAAAAATAAAATATTTACTTTAATGTGCGACGCAGATACTACAATGTTTCGTCAAAAAAATTGAAAGCTCGGAAAAAAATGGAAAAATATAAAAGCTACAGCTAAAAATTAATTCAGCTACTTTTCGTATTTTCTTAAATAAAAAAATGAGCTTTAATGTGCTAGGCATGTTCAACAATGTTCATTATGACAATGAATATAAATTTATTTTCATGTTCTGCTATTTTTTCAACGGCATATTTTAGCACAAGCCTAGCTTATTAAAGCAAATATTTGTACTAAAAATTGTGATGCACGAATATGGTCATTTAAATAGCTAAATGTCCGGTATTTTATTACGTTTATGCGTTCCGATTTTTGACTTTTCATTAACGCTGTTCAATAATAATCGATTTTTCAAATTACCTTGTTTCATCAATATCAGATAAACAAATCACAAGATAAGGGTATGTAAGTGAGAAAAGAAAAAACAGATAAGTTTCAAGCGCTATATTCCCGAAACGATGCTTGATTGATAAGATATTTCTAAAAAGAGACCATCCTGATTAATTACACTAGTTTTACCCCAAAATTTCTAAATATTTGTTCATTTGTTGTGGAGTTATACACGTTCGTCTGATAAATACAGCAGATCGAATGGCCGATGGACATGAGACAAAAATTGCCCTGGAAGTTCGAAGACGTCAATATATATCAATATTTTTCAAAATAAAGCAAAAAAAAAAATTTTTTTTAATACAATACTTTGACGAAAAAATACAAGTTTTGAAATTGAAATAGTTGGGTTTATTTGAACAGTGGATGTCACTGATAATTACAAATGCAAAATATATGAGTATATCTATCTAAATGTATAAATATAGGATTATTATGGTTATTCATGACACCCAGGAATTCGCATTGTATACGTCATACAGGAGAAAGGGATTATATGTTATGAGTTCATATACATATTACACACACGCATATACAATAATCCTGGGTGTATCAAATACAATGTTTGGGACAAATCAGTCAAAACTTCACATATTAATAATTTTTTTTTTATAGTTCGAGTTAGTAGGAAAAACTGAAACGAAGCTTTGAAAATTCATGAAATTATTATTTTTTCACTCATGATGATACGAGTTTTAGTTCTTTAAGAAGACAATATAAGGAGTTTTATACAAAGATGAATTGAAACAATAAGTACAATTTGAAATTTTAATATATGGCGAGAAATTTAGGATATCGATTTCCTGGGATTTTCAGGCGTATAAGTCCAGCCATTCTCAAGTTTAACGGATAGAAACATTCCGTAAAAAAACTAAATTTCATAAAGATGATTTGTTGAAATACTCCAAAGTTATAAAAATACAGTACTTTTATACTGACAGTTTCTGACAGTATTATGACACAGCTTCCCAACTAATTGTAATACTTAAAATAAATATATAAAAAAATATAAAACATATTGATGTCTATAGTATATGTGTATGATTAATTATGTTTTTTTTTTAAACGAGGGTTGTCAAAAAGCTGGATTAACAAACTAAGTCATATATCAAATCAAGTCAATATACAAGCAAAAAAGTTTTATATAAATTGCGATAGCTTGACGAATGTCCTGAATCTGTCCCAAATATATTCGATTATTCACAATTCTAATTGTTTTGTAGAAATTTCATATCTGATATTCTTATTCTTTTATTATTTTAAAATTGAAATTCGATCATTAAGATAGAATGCAGAAGTCAAGGAATGGTAAAACATAAAACTTTAAATTTCTAAATACGCAGAAAATAATTTTTTACAAACGCTTTTAAGGCAAGCGTTAGGGTTAATTCGTGCAAAAAGGGACATATTTGTAAATATGTCCTATTCAAATGAATTAATATGCGAGGAATATTGTGTAAATTCTTCATGAAGAAATATTAGAAATACGGCACTAGCAGCAGTTATTCGAAAGCGTTACGGAAAAAAGTAGAATAACGGTGCCCAAAGCGCATAAAATGAAAGTTCTTTCGTTAGATAATTGTTTCTCCAGGCAACTACATCGAAGGTATTTCGAAATTTGAATTTTTCTAATATTTTGGAACACTTTTAATTTTTGCGTAAAAAAATCAGCTAATTTAGTTAACAATTATAGCTTAAAAATATTAATAAATTTCGAAAAAACCTTTCCAACTCTGTACAAAACTTCAAAAGGATAGATACAGTAGTTTTGAAGTTATATGAGAGGAACCGTCTAAAATTGTGCGTTGTAGGAAAAAATTAACTGAATTACCTCACACTAAATCAACGTTATCAGGTTCTTGCAGGATGTTGCTTTCATCCGTAATGTTAAAAGAATATTTTAAACGAATCCTGGCTTCTTTAGTCAATTTTCAACTTCCTGCTACGTTCGACTTATACGAGAACTTAAAACCGGGAGGACGCTTAAACACTCATTACGTCGAAATATTTAAGCGATATATTTAAAATCCAAACAGTGATCACAGAATTCAAGAATAATTTCATTTTTCAATATTCAAAAATTTGTTTTTAATCTTCCCCGCCCTATGCATAGACTTCAATATTATAGTTAAACAAATATATCCAATAGTTAGTTGCTTCTAATTTCTGACGGGTAGCATAAATGCATAAATAGATCCTATTTGCAAAAGTTTGAACACTGGCACTATTTCATTATTTATATTTTCTTTTAAGAAATTCGCTACAAAAATAAAAATTGTGTGAATTTAAATATTGTCATTTTGTAATTCCATTTAAATTATGATGTAATCACATAATTAAGTACTAGTATAGTACCATTAAAGTACCGTTACTGTTTAACCTAGGAAAATTTACACAAAAGACAACAATAGAAGTAAACAAATAATAGTGGAAATACACTGATAAACATAGACTACAAATTTTCTAGTGAAGTACATATATTTGTTTACTTAAATTACTATTTAAGTAAGATTTTCATCTCGAATGAGTCAAAATTTGACTATGATTTGGCTTAATGCATTTTTTACATTAAAATCAATCACATTAAAATTTTCTAAAAATTAATTTTCTTATTAAAATTCTTCATGACAGGTAACCGATTTAATTTTTTTCACGTTTTATCGATTCAAGGTTTAATTTTTCGATCAGTAACGATTTTCCCGAATGATAAATTTAATAGACTTAAAAAGAATGTACCAAGTGATGCACATGCAACATTTCAGTTCACTAGGTGTAAAATTTTACAAAATTGATAAATATTTAGTCAATTATTGCATAGTTTTATATGTTTGTTTATGTAATTTCAACAGACAAGCCGACACGTAGATGAAAAAGGAACGTTGCTTGGGAGGTGTGTCGATAAATATAAAAATTATATTCATCGAATGATAATTATAAAAAGTTCAACTCCATCAAATTATTGATATCACCGTTGGCATCTTACTCATTTTGTCTTGTTTAAAGTATCATTTATTTACCCAAAGCCTTGATAAATTCCCCAAGCCGTCCGTATACAACCGTTAAATAAAAATAAAATAAACTATCATCATAATCATAAACATTTAGAAAATGAAAATGATGATATAAACTTCCAATCATTTAGATTGACAATATAAACAAGCAGGAAATGTTTTTGATATCCCCCTTATGCTTTATCTCGTGTTTCCTACTACTACAATTACTGATAAAATCAAATGAAATCAAATAGGTAGAGTTCGCAAATACACACGCACGCATACACATTCATAGATACCAATATCCTTACAAACCAATTTACATAAACTAGTGATTTGAAAACATTGATAAGATATATAAATATATGAGCTGGGCAATAAATTGATTTTCTTTCGACTAAATAAGCTATTAGAATAATGTCCTTTCAAACGGACTTTTTAGAGATGTGAAATACATGATTTTTTTTACAATAATATTAGAGGTCATAAACGTTTAAATAAACGCTATTTTGGTAACCTATTTACAACAATGCAGATATTCTTGAAACACACGTTTTAATTAAGTGCGTTGAATTGACTGGTAAGAAACATGTGTTTTCTACCAATTATAATTCTGCAAGTTACATCGTTTCGGATGTTCCTTCAAGCAATCAGCAATTTTGCTATTACTGATTGCTTGACTAAAACAAGCCTCCCTTGAGAACTTGCATAAATTTTGTTTAGTTCTTCAACTGTAGCGTCTTTTGTCACGATGAAAATTTCAAGTATTATTTTTATAACAAAATAAATATATCTTTAGCGCACGCCGCAGTTATGTCAAGCTATTTTAGTGAAAAGTATTTGAAAGTATAAAATTTTTAAATTTTTTACAAAATGATATGTTTTTAAAGATTTCAGTTGATCAAAAATGTAAGTGTGAGATTAAAGCCTTAAACAAAATAGATGCAAGATCCATCTTATATCTTTGAATTAAGAATAGAAGAGCAAATACAATGTAATTAATAAATGTTGTATATCGATAAAACATTGCCAGAGAGGTTTATTCATTTCCTTAGGCTACCATAGAAGGTTGAATATGTATTTTTTGTTACCTTTGCTGACAGTTATCTAAAAAAATACTCTTTAATTATTATCCCCTTAACGAATTTCAATGACCAGATTCATTCAAAATTTTAAACATTTATTTATTTTCAATTTTATTTATTCTCATTAATACTCTTTTATTTATTTTTGAATATATTAATACACCTGAAATTATGTAATTTTATAAAACATTTATTGTTTATTGAATTTTATTAAAATACGCCACAATCAACGGAGAGCATATAAACAGAAAATATTTTTATAACTGACGATGACATAAGAGTCGAAACCATTGTTACATTTTGTATTATTTTTATATTATTTTAAATAAATTGTGTTTACACAAAATAAAATTGTTTTTATTAAATAAAAACTCGTTTATAAATAAAACTGTCAATTTTTATTTTTAAACAGTCTTTTTTCATATTCGAATTGCGTTATTTCATAGAACTATTTGTGTTTATTTCGATTTTTTAGACTAGACATACCAATTCGGCACAAAGCAATAATTTGTATTACGACGAAAACAGTTCTATTCTCCAGATATCCAGAATGGACCAAGCTTTACTTGCATAGTTTCTTTTTAGAAGATTAGCAAGTATGGGACAATATCTCTTAGACTATTAGTGCCCAGTGAATTCAAACATCCCTCACATATTACCTAAATGTTTAGGATCTGATTTGAACAAGAAAGGTAACACACAAACAAGCAGGATGACTCCTTCCTATTCTATCATCGTATTATTATGAAAAGATGTTTTGTTAGTACTTTTGTAACGATACGTTTGTATATATTATGTTTTCTATATAGATAATTGTAATGTTTTTAACGAGGCAATTTACACATCGTTAGCTACTTTTTTTATCGTTTTGTTTTTTTATTTATTTTTTGTTGTTTGTTTTTGAACTGTATACAAAACCAAACATATGCGCGCTGCCTTTGCTTGCTATCATTACACACGCTACCGTTATTGTATTCTAGATTGCTAAACTCTCAACATTATATTTTGTATTAAAAATGAAAATACAAATAAAAAAAAACCCAACCTTTTTGTTTTTTATGAATAAAAATGCGGTAAAAATATGTTTTTTTGGGTATTTATTTAATCATAAAATGTTTAAAAACTCTTTTATAGTTTTGTAACGTAAACATAGAATCAGATGTGGAGTCGTGCACAACCTCTGTATAATAAGCCGACGTTAAATGCAACTTTTTAAACAATTTCTAATTTATTAAAAACTTTATTCTATAAATATATTTTCTTGTGAGCAGTTATCTTCGAAGTCAAATATATAAATATATTTCTTTGGGACCAATTATGTTTCGAAGTAATCCCTAATTACCTCTAAGCTTAAAATTAGTTTCGCACCGACTTCGAAAGGCAATTGATTGTAAGGAAATTATTTTAGTTTTTATTTTAGAATAATTATTTACTTTCTTGTGAATTTACTTGAAGAAAGAGATTTGTAAATTTCTATTTATTTCTTGTATGCAACCATGGAAAATATCTATTGAGCTGATCCACACTTATCAATTTCTTTTGTATCCGCCTTTATTCAAAATTTTTTACAGAACCAGCTTAGAAATATACACTTTTAATTCTTGTACACAACCACAGAAATAAATCTAATGGGCTAATAAACAATCATCAATAAGATCCCTCGCATCCGCCTCCCAAACTTTAAGGCCTACATTTTTTCAAATATCAAACAAAAACAGCTCAGAAATAACGCCCAATTCATTTAAATTGAAATTCACTGAATAACGAAAACAATCCAAATCGAACCAGTAGTTTTTAAGAAAATCATACATACGAGTCGATTATAGAATCTCCGTTTTTTAAGTCGGACAAAAATAATATAATATTTATAAATTTCTAAACGATTTTTGTTGAATATTGATGATAGATTTGTCGGTAGCAAACGTTATTAATCGTTTACTTTATTGTACACATAGAGGTTAAAAATGCAGCTTATGTTTAAAATGTGAATATGATCTTTGTTTGTGTTCAATTTTTATTTATTTATTTTCTTTTTTTCTTTTAACATATAACTTTTAAACATCCCTGTGGGACATCTTTTTTGGTTCGCGTAACAAAGCGATTCACTATAATATTTGCAAAGATAAAAAAATTTCTTTAGTTTAAGAACCACCTAAATAAAAAGATCATCTATAAATAAAATATATTATAATTATATACAAGATTATCTGTTCTAAGACTTTAGATACAGCTAAATATGAATTACATCTCAGAAAAGTCGTGGTATACAAAAAACTATGATAAGAATATCAAAAGCCAATCGGCACAAAATATTTACTAAGAAACAATTAATTATTAGACGAAACTGAGCTTGGACGAATTTGGAATTTGTTTATTCTATACCGAAAAAACTTTGAAATTAATACAAACATGAGTTTGTAAAAGTTATGTAAAAGCAATATTGAACTCTTTTAATATTGCTCGAAAAGTTATTTTAGCATTTTAGATAGTAGCTTTGCATTCTATGTTGTTTCTCCTCGTTGGAGCGTACGTAATGTAGACAAACTTTATGGGATGCGCCTTGATTAATTTTTACTTTTAAGGGTGGATACACACTTTAATGCCAATCATGATTATTAATTTTTCATACAGAAGTTAAAAATACCTTCGTTATGAGTAAAATATGATTCCAGCTATTATAGACGTTTCCAGTTATTATTTCTCTTTTCATTAATATTCGATGTTAGGAAAAATGGGATGAAAATATTCTATCAAATAGAATTCAAAGATGTATTAAAAGCACAAAAAAAAAAACAGAAAACAAAATAAATAAATTATATCCTTCAAATGGAAAAACAAAACGAAGTAATTTGTTATTTTCTGATATAAAGTAAATAATTCCAATTCAAAAACCAAAATAAGAAACTTTTTTATATTTTTTTTATATTCGAGGCCTCTTAAATTGGAATATTAAATATTGAGTGATTTTGCTATAGTATGGTAATAATCCTGGCTAACCGATACATACCGGTTGCTCTAACACAGGGTTAATAACATCATATGATATCCCTCTGAAATAGGTTTTATTTTGAAACGTTCTTTCATGTTATCTGTTTGTTAAAAAAATTCAGTCTGTTCGAAACTGCTGTGATGTTTCTTTTCGTATCAATCGATTTTCAGTTTTTTCAGAATTGATGAACGAATATCATATTTTGCGCATTCAGAATGTTATTGATTCTTACACCAAGCATAGCAGTTTTTCATATCCAGAATGGCTTGTTATTTATATTGATTGAAACCAAATCTCATAATATACAAAATAACAGCAAAATCGAAAAAATAATAAGTCATGTAGAAAAAAATAAGTGAAACAAATATAAAAAAAAAAAAGACGGTTTATGTAATTTAATTTAAAAGGGACAGGAAAATGTTTTTAAAAATACGTGTTTATTTATTTCTATAATGCGTCAAACAATCATGGGAATCAATTCGAATTTGAACATATATTATTTTATTTTTTATAATAAAAGATGGTCTAAGAATAAAAGCCTTAATTTTAGAATCCTGATATGAACTAAAAGTCGGCAGTAAATACAATATATAGTGGCGTAGCACGACTCAAATTTGATGTGAGTATCGAACATTTCGTGAAGCTAGGCGGATTTTATAAAAAAACAGTAAAAAATCTCAAATTTTATTCATGAAAAAATAAACTATTTTCCTTGATTTACATGAAAGTGGTTTTTATAATTCTGGGAAAAATCTTTAAAATCGCCAGAATATTGTGTTACTGTTTTTAGATTTTCTAAGATATTTGAGGTCAAGGAAATCCACACTTATTTTACGATTAGGATTCTAGTTTTCGAGTAATCGCTTGAAATGTGTTCAAGCGATTAATCTGCACATCAAATTTGTGGCGATTGCAAAACTTCACAATCAACTGTTAAATGGATATTATTTTAGAAATCTAATAATCAAAGTATCCTTGCAATCATAATTGTATCCCTATTCTGATAAAATTTAAGAAACAACTTTGAATGTAAGGAAAATTTCAATTAACAATAATCAAATAAAATTGTTCTTCAGAATAAAAAAAACCACGGTATATAACAAATATTTCAGACACTGTTTAGTTAGTATAGCGAAGCCACAATTAAATTTTGGCATCACATAAATCATTGATCCGTTGATCGTCATAATAAACTTCAACCATAACTGAAATTTATGAACATAAAACACTCCAAAATAAAATAATTTTTATATTCAACATAAAAAAATAATAATTCTTACAAAAATTTAATGCAGTCATATTGTAACGAATAACAAGATAAAAACAGTTATACTAAACATTGTTCATTTCATATAAATATTATTCCGAATAGAGAGGGTGAGTTGGATTACGGTGGCACACATTATGTCGTGCGGAATAAAACTTGAACAGTATATAGTATATAGTACTATCTATCTGTACTACGGCAGTAATACCATAGTTGTAATTCAGATACACAGATTTAACGAACTGTGTGATAGCTGCTTGCTGCTTACTGTCGCACTACATGCGAGTTTGCGATCAAGTTGAAACACTTTCATTCAACTGTTGTCTAAGTTTATTCAGGAATTTCCGAATCAATTACAAGGCCTGATTGTGTACGAAGGTGTAAATTTTACTGTACCCAAAAGTAGAGAAGTTTTAAGTTTGTTCTCTTAAATTTTCTGTACCTTCTTTATCATCAGTTTTAGAACCATCCAAGCGAATATCCAAGACCCTGCTTAAATACCTAAATATGTTTAGTAATGACCTTTTCTTCAAAAACGCTTCGTTATAAATTAGCATTGTGAGTTCCTTATGACATTTTCTCGAGTCAGAAATAAGAGCTCTTTAAGATGTCTTGCGGTTTTCAAAAGAAGTTAAACTTATAAGCTCTGCAAGAAGTCATTTTTCTGAGTTTCGTAAGTGTTGTTTTACATAAAGGATGAAATAGGGGATACTTGGGATATATATATATTTTCTCAAGTAACAACAAACTTTAAATACTTGCTACCAATGACATATTTATATCAATCGATATCAAGCACCACATGCTTTTAAAATGGTTTTCTAATAAAAAGATATTATTCGCCTATATCTTCCTTGCAAGGCAAACCAAGAATGGCCTTTAATGGTCTTAATTTAGGCCATTCTTGGCTTGACTTGCATGGAGCTTTTATCCTTACCTTACAGAATCGTATTAACTTAAAATCACCACCGACGATTTTAACCAGACAAGAGGCCGAGACACTTATCCCTCCATGCTTCTTGAGTGCTGGGTACCAGTTATTTAAATAGTAGTCAGTGTTTCGAGCAATTTGATATTTTTTAATAATTAGGATTATTCACTGCCTAAGTATACCTACTTAATTATCATTCAATTGTTGTAGACATTCAAAAGCTTGCTTGATTTATATTACCAGCTGATAATCCTACTTATGATACAACGTTGAAAAGAAAAAGCACCATCCAACCTAACCACAAATGCAATAAAATATATTGTATAAGGAATAAAAAATAGCACATGACATAAAAAATGAATATATATATATATATATATATATATATATATATATATATATATATATATATATATATATATATATATATATATATATATATATATATATATTGTATGGTATTCGATGCTTACAAAATTTATGACAGAATGATAAATAATTTAAAAAATTTCTTTCCATTTTTTTTTCTAAATGTCATTTTTATTTGTATAAAAAGAATTCAAAATCTTGAATATTATATTTAAGAAGTTCGCGTGTGATATATGGAAAATAAAATATTTACTAACAAATATTAATAACAATATTTTTATAAAATAAATCAAACGTAATTCTTTATCTTTTCGATAAATTTGGCCTGTAATTAAAGGACTTCTCTGGCTTGGAAAAATAAATAGGTATACTAAGATATTCAGTATATATTTTACAAGAGAGAGATAACATCTTTATGACTATACTGGGTGAAATAAGGTGGGCAAGGGTAACTTTAAAATATACAATTGCAGACTGGTTTTATTTTTAATTTAATTAAATTTTTATACAAAGGTAATATATTTTGAGCCATTTGGCGCCATTTTAAGAAAAATATGAACATGTATATATAAAATGTTTTCTTTAATGGCTCACTCGTAAAAAGTTCAAATCAATAAAGTTATTTATTAATCAATGATTTATTTCTTGTATGTGAAAATGAATATATATGTTAAATTTAGAATGCAGGTGAGCAGCCTGTTATTGTTTATGAAATTTGCTATTAATTTAGTTTCCTATCTATTTAGGTATGATGTTCATTTACTTAGGTGATTTAACTATGCATAAAATCGGATACTGCAATGTTAGAATGGTTATAGCTGTCGCGGAGTATGTAAAATGCGGAGTAATTTTTTCTGCATATTGAGATTTAAAAATACATATTATGTTCATCACACTTTAATTGATTATCCCACCGAATGTAATGTCAGCAGTTGAATTTTTTTTCGTGTTTGAATCTCGCCCTCCCCACAAAATCTAGTTGTTGCAATGGTCAAGTGAAATTAGGATCGGTAAAAAGGTCTAGGCAGGCGTATTCGGCAGGCGTATACTTCAACTCTACTGCTTTAATAATTGATTTTCCTCTCTAATAAAAGCGTGGACTAGTGAACTGTTTATACAAGGCAGAGGACCTTCCAAATTGTCTTAATTCAGCAAAAAGACAATATTAGATAGAAAAAAAAAATCATTTTGAGTTGTGTAAATAACCCTTTAAAATAATTTTTCACTGGGAAGTTAACAAATAAATACAATACATAGTATTTAAAGTTACGTAATTTAAACACTAAGTGATACAAGTTACTAAATTTTTCAATTTATTTCTAATTTTTAATAATTATATCTCTCATAAAATAGATCGGATATCAACTACCAGCTCTTTTTAAGGTTGGTAATTTGTTTAGAAAAATGCTCTCTCAAATGATTGCACACTCAATTTCAATTGGAGCCTTGCAAATGTTTATAAATGTGAAATAATATACCGCGTAATTGAGATAAATGATCTGTTGTGTTATAAAACAACAAATTTTGTTTTTTGTTTTTTTTTTTTTTTTTTTTTTAAATTTATCCCTATAATATCGGATAGATAATTATTCCAGAACATTGGATACGATAATTTGTATTTTACATGTCACATTTGATACATTACGTTGAATATATTTTTCAAATATTTTATGGATAATACAAAAATGATTTGGAACGGTCACTAGTTTGATGAAATATGAACACAAACATGAATCAAATTTCACTGATCTAAAATGAACAAAACAAGCAAATGGATTTTTTTACAATAAAAATAGCTGTCTGAAAAAAACGAAGGTAAAAAGTCATCATTTCAAGGCAATTTATGGCTTATATTTCAAAATATTATTTTCGGTAATTGCCTTAAAACTATTTATCGGTAATTGCCTTTCGGTAATTTTCGTAAAATGAACCTAGCTAAAACTACACCGTTAAACCTTCTTCAAGATGAGATCAAATCGAAATGAATTATTCGACTTTCGGTTGTCTGCAGTATTTTTATCTTTAGTTTTTCATTGAATTTTTTTTAATATATTTATGTAAATGAATACTTATCGCAGGTGTTTTGTCTTATTTCAAGACAACCCCGCCGTGGTGGCTAAAGGGAAGAAATAATTTTGTGTGAACTCTAGTGAATAATTATGTCATGGTGATCTGGCATCAAATCTCATAGACCATAAAAAAGGTTTTAGGAAAATAAAAAAACCAAAGTTGTACTCTATAATGTATTTTTTAGAATTTTTTCTATTTTTAAATTCATGGACGCTTTTAGTTCGAACGTTTATATTAGTTTTTAAAATAAACATGATAAAATATTTTTCAATTTGTAATGTAACTTCATTTTTTGAAAGCTATAGAATAATAAAAGGACTTAATAATTTATAAAATAAATAGTACAACAGTTACCTTACATGTATAATATATAATTTTAAATATTCCTATCTCTCCAACAAAAAATCACAAGACCTCTATATGAATGAAAAAAATCACAGCCCTGTTAAAGAAAAATTGGACTTCTGCATACTCAGAACATAACATAACCAGTGCAACTCTATTTTAAAGCCTTTAACAAAAAGTATCATTTTTGATACGTGACCTTTAATAAATAAGCATAGGATAACGAATTTTCATGTTTTGCGCGTAATCTTGTAATTGAAAATTGATTTTCGAAAATTGAAATTCATCCAATTTGGGTTTCTTACCTTCAATTTAAAGAACAATATATAAATAAATAAAATTAAATATTATCAAAAATCAAGACCTTCTTTTACAAAAGAGAGTCGCTTGAATTAATTATAGATGGGTTTTTCGCAAGTTGCGGGAATTATTTCGAACCAAATGAATAATATGATTTGTTCTTAAAAAAAATAAATAAATGAAAATACTTTTATACAAAATACAGGATCCATTATGTAATCGAAATTTTAACTATTATGTACTTAATTAAAAAATTCAAATTAACGTCAAAAAAAATTCGACACATGAAAACTGGAGTAAAAAAATAATAGAATATGGAATAATAGAACAAATATGTATTTATTCACTCGCATAAATTATCAGATAAGATAGGTTAACGAAAAAATTAAACACAGTTTTGGTTATAGATCAATTTTATCAGGAAATATTTGGAATATTTCTGAAGGACATAATATGTAATAATTAGTATGAAGGTAGAGGTAAAAATAACACTGAAAATATTATTATACTATAATACTGAATCCCGGTGTCCAATAATACAGAAAATATTATTATTACAACAGTTAATAAACTATGATGAAACTCATTTCATATGAATGAGAAACCAAAAATAACCATTTGAACAATGAAAAAGTTTATTTTTCCATAATACTATATTTCGCTTTTGAAAAACTTTTTTTATATTCCATTATTCAAAAAACTTGAACCGGTTTTTATGTTCAATAAAATTATAATTGAAAACAAGAAGAGGTAAACACGTTTTTGTAATACAATATATTTACTTATTCAAAATTAAGTAACAACAGTTACAGTCCGTACTTGTATGGGTGACAGTCTGGGAATACTTAATTCTGTTGTTGACTGGGTATTACACTAGAAATTGTCTTTATTATAGCCGGGTCTCTATCAAAATTATAATCCTATAGTTTTAGATATTTTTAATTATGAAGTTGAGTGTAATTGAATTGAATAAGATCAATATTGCTTTCGTAGGGACCTCAAAATATATGTGCAAATTTTCTACACTGAAGTGTACACATGTATTTCCATCTAAATAGGTATAGAAAATGTAAGTTCGAACATGGGTTTTGCATGTACTATACACTAATAACATTCATGGGTGGTCGATTACTTATATCTATATGTATACCGAAAAAGGCTTTACGAGGAATGAAGGATTTTAGTAGAATTTAGAAAGCGCGTACAACAGATTTGTCATGTTATCGACAAAAGCGGCCAATATTGTGTGTAGTAAGAGCATTACATATACACAATGCATATAACAACGAAGTCGTTTCGTTTCATCTTCTTATTTTCGTTGGTCGTAGTGTTTTCTCATGCTGCTGCTTGTGGCTGTTGTAATTCTTGAACGGTGCTGATCAGAATTATAATGTATTAGCATTGATCCTTTTTGAATACAATGTAAGGGGATTTCGAAAAATATTAAGAAATTGAATATTTGATTTTCTTTATTACGAATTCATTTCTACGAATGCACGTTCTTCATGACGTAAAAGAAATAAACAATGAAAATTTGTGGCAAAATATTTTCTACGAAATTTCTTACAAACTTTTTTAATACTATTCGAGAAATTTTGGCAGAATAAAGGTGACATTGTAACTATTTAGGTAATTTCTGTCTGCATATCTGTTTGTTTGACGTCGAAAACAGCTAATCGTAATTTATTGCGTCTACAAAAATATATTTTATATTATCTTGAGCTAACTTAAATTTTTTGCCTCGATTTGAGCGACCGAGTATAAACTATCAAATAATTACAAGAACGTATTGTATTAATCTTGTTATTCGATTTTATAACTCTTCATATGTATGAACGTTATATGTCACAGTATCAAACTTTGCTTAATTTTAACAAACTTTTAATAGCTGTAAAGAAATAACATGGCATTTAGACTATTCGAAAAATGGCATTTGTAAAGTAAAAGATTTGACGTATTTTTTACAGGTTAATAATCAAAAACTCATATCGATGGTCATTCTTAAAGAGTAGATTGTAACGTTAAGAAAACTCTTCAACAAATGATACGTTATTTGTAAAATAATTAGTGATATAAACCTTAATTCGTTTGCATTTACTTATAATACATATAATTAATAGTTATAATAGAGAGTATATTAATAGGGGAATCGCAAACTCGTGCCTTTTACCTAAATCCGCAGATGTCTTGTAACTCACGGTTACTTCGTTCTCATCCAAGCAACGATGGTGTGATCAACTAACCATTCGCTTTTTTTTTATCAAAATTGATCAAACTGCCGCTGCCTGGATTCAAACCCGCACTCTCTTGTCTAACTTATCCAATGTGTGAAGATACCTTTGCTCAATTGGCCAATGAGCCGATTTAATCACTAGTTAATGCATGTATTAATTATAGGAATCACTCAAACAAAGGATTAATTTTAACTTTCATCCATTTAAATAAGTTACTTTAAATGTTATATGTGTGATTTTTAATATCGAGAAATTCACAAACAATCAAAATACATTTAATTTGTAATACTTTTACAATTTCCAAATTCATCCAATTTAAATTTGTAAATAACGCCCTGTATTTAGAAATATTTATAGTACCTACCATGTTTGGTTGTTGTAGAAGGTAGTATCTAGCACACGAGTTGTACTTGTATTACTAAAAACTACACCAAACTCTAGTAACTAACTACGAACAGAGTTTACTGTCTTTTTGGTCTGTGTCTTAACGTCAATATAAATGTGCAAGGTATTTATAGAAACTCTTAGTGTTAGTAATTCTTAGTAATTATTTGTTATACAATGTTCATTTGTAAGAATTTTAACAAGTTTATCTGAAATAGAACTAAATTCTAACAGATGGTACGGTCTCTATCAAGTATAATGGCAATAAATTTGGGCTAATTGTTATAATGATATTTTTCGACATTTTGGGATCTAAAAGTGTAATTACTATCATCTTAGTTATTTGTCTCCATGTTCGGTATCACCATGATGTCCGTCTTTGAGTCATCTTTATCTTTCCTCAGTGATTTTACATTATTCGAAATAAAATACCACAATAAAATATTCTTGATAAAATTCATCACTATTTGTATAATACTGAAGACTTGTTTTTCAAAAAACGTTAAAATTGTATTATTAATTTCGTAGCCCATTAGTACACCAGATGAATAGTTGGCCATTTTCTTGTAAAGAATCTTCAGGAGTTTTTATTGTTATAGTTATAGGATTATAAAACACTAATGTAAAAACCATCTTGTCCAACATGTTACAGAACGAAATGCTACATTTTTTAAAATTATCCAAATTTTTCACAATTTTATATATTTGCCCTTACGTTTAAATAAAATAAAACACAAGCTAAGGACGTAGGAGATAGTGTAAAGGTTTTAAAATGGAAATGGGCAGGACACATTTCACGTATTAGAGCCTACAAATGGGCATTAAGATCTGCCGTATAGAAACGGGTCTTTGCGGGTTGCCAATGGTCAAGGAAAGCCTCAAATAGACTCTTGTTATTTATTATTGTTATTTTCCAAATCTTACACTTTGGTCCCATGTTTAACACATGGGTCAACATTTTAAACACACATTTTAAATGTGTGAAATCTGATTGTTTACGGGGCTGATTCCAACCGGAACGTGAGTTTCGTCTATGCTATGATGACTGTAAATCTTCCAGCATCTGTTAGTCTTAAATGAACACCGAATCAAATATTTTCAACATTTACGATTCAATATTAAGTGTAAATGAATATAAATTGTAAAAAAAAGGAAACAAATAAATAATAGCTTCTCCTACCCCATGTAATTATAGAAATTAAAAATAGACTTATTAATTATGTACACAATAAAAAATAAATGAATATAAAAAAAACTCACAACATGCCACACAAAACAAATAATAAAACAAATATACAAAATAAAATAAATAAAAAAAAAGGTTGTTACAAATTAAAATAATGAACGCACCAACGAAAATAATATTAATGAAGTGAATGTTATTCTATTTTTTGTTTTTTTTTTTGTGAGTCAAGTGATCGTGCGTCTGCTGAGGACACACATATACAGGCAATACCAGAAACAAATGTTACAAGATCCGATCTTCAAGAGTCCATCTATGTGAAAAGAATAAGTTAACTTAAACACGAAAAGGCATAGCAAAATCGGTACATAAAATGCCATGTGTATATGATCAATCCATGATTGAAACAATAAGAGAAAGAAAAAAAACTTAAAATATATAAATAATTGTTTTCATAACAAAAATAACTCGTGTTTGGTTTTTTTCTAATAAATTCGCTCCGATTTCAGTTTAAACAAATTTTCAACTAATTTACACATTTCATGTTTATTAAAAAGACCATTTTGTGTTTCCTTTAATAAAAATACAACTTTGTATTTCCTTTGTATCAATTTATGAATGAATGTTTGTTGTGCTGTAACTTTTGAACGCGTTGTTCGATTTATACGACTTCTGCTTAACACATTTATCACAAGAAATTTATTGTAACCCCATATAGGGTAAACAAAACAAAACAAGAGGAGTGGAGCTCAATGGAGCTATTTTTATAATATACTAAAGTATTATTATCTAATAAATTTCGATTTTTTTCCCCAATTTCCTAGATCAAATTATTTTGTAATTTATAAATGCGTATTTCGACTACAAAGTAGTCATCATCAGTATGAATTAGCTATTTGTAATGATTCTCTGAGGAGATGTGCAAACCGTCATCAAATTAGCAACGAGTAAAATCAACTCAGAGAATCATTACAACTAGCTAGTTCATACTGATGATGACTACTTTGTAGTCGAAATACGTATTTATAAAATACAAAATAATTTGATCTAGGAAATTGGGGAAAAAATCGAAATTTATTCGAAAAAATCCTAGAGTTCTCATTAAAAAAAAATAAAAAAATATTATTATCTATATATAAAGACAATTGATAAAAAAGTGAATATCCGCGCTTTGCTCTCATTCATCTCATCCAATTTGAGATTCTGAAAGGTTTTGACTCACTGAGTGTTCTTGTAGACCAAAACGAACAGGGGATATCTAACTTTGAGTGGAGTTTGCTGAGTATTTTCAGACGACAAAGCTTCTATCTTCATTGCAACTGTAAACATTGGGATACAAAACTATCACAACACTTGGAGCAAGAAACTAAAAACTTGGAGAATTGAATGAGAGCGGATATTAAATTTTTCTTTCAACCCTTTCTGAGATTTTCTCCACTCAAAATCAGATATATTCTGTTCTAATAAACGTAGAAAATTCGTTTTAATAACACACAGTGACTTAAGACCTATCATTTGAGCAATTAAACAATGAAATTGGCTACGTCGGGGATTGTTGAGAGCACAACACACACTCTTCACCTTTTTTGTGGGATTTAAACGATTAGCAGTATCATGTATGTTTGGAAAATGCCACAATTGTTTAGAATATAAGCTATTCGGAGCAGTACATAGTTCCACTAGTGTTACTTAATAAACACTTAGATATTACTGTTTAGTTATTATCTTAACTTTTTTTTTCCTTTAATTTTACCAAAGACTACAACTACAAGTGTTCTGTATGCCCCTGTAGTAAAAGTATAAATACACCATTTATTATCATAACCAATTATAAATTAAAATGTGACTGCCCATCATTTATTGTTTTATTTTGTTGAGTTGCCGTTGTTTTTGTTGTTGAAAAAAAGTACTCAAACTAAACACATTCATTTCACTTTATAACCACAAAACCAATAATATAGGAACAATGTGATTTTGATGATGACACCTACATACGTTTTAATACACATACCTATATATTTATTTTTTAATAATAATAATATTATTATAAAATATATACATAAAATTATATCTTTTGTTCTTATATAACGGCATATTTGATAAATTACAAAGCTAGAAAAGAACGATATAAGCCTGGCGGGCAAATTTCAATTATTCAATAAATAAATAGTCAAACTTATTTAATTAGACATTTACAAAAAAAGAAAATAATAAAACAATTATTTGATTTTATTCAAATTATATGTTTTTATTTAAAGTTTGTTTACACGCTCGTGTAACTTGTGTCAATCTAATGCGTGCATGCAAATCAAGTTGAACAATTTGTGTCTTTGTGCCTGTAAATTACTTGATTTATAAACTTCCAAAAGAAGCTTATTTAAAGAAAATCGAGTCCATTAAAAGACCCTAAAATACTTAAATAATGAACGTTATATACAATAATTTATTCGTTTTTACCCGAAATTTCTTTATGAATTATAAATTGTACCATCAACTTTGATTTTTCACATCTGCCGGACATCCTATGGCGGCAGAGTTATTTTATTCATTACTGTATCTCATTTCAAATAAAATTCAAACAAACAAGTTGCACAAATTTTGATTTTAACTTTAGTATACCTAGTAAAACTCGAGCAAAAGTCTCAATTATCATTTTTTGTTTCGTCGAACCGTTTTTCTAAGAACAACTAGGATTTTTGCTCTCTGTGAAATGAATATTTTGAAAATCTCTGGCATGGTAAGAAGTTGGAATTTCTTGTAATCTAAGTGAAATTAAATGATCAAAGTAAATTTAAACAAAACTGTTGTTTTATTATGCTCCTATAACAATCTTTGATTAATCATAGAAGATGCAATTTTTGGGTTATTATTTGATAAGGTTCTCCAGATACTAGTTATTACGATCCTTTATGTAGGAGTAAATTTATTGGATAATAATGCATAGATATTTATAACACTATCAAATATATATAGAGTACAAAGTATTTTGATTTAAAAATTAAAATATTTGGTTTATTTGATACATAAAATTTGTTTGATATTGATATCTTTAATAAAAATTCGAAAATATCAATTTAAATGAATCTAACAACTTGTATACATTTGTGAACAGTTAATAAAATATGGAAGAAGAAAAAAATTATATATATAATTTATCCAGAAACGTGTTGAATAATCAACGGCTCAATAACTAATATTATTCTTTACTTTCCTCAGCTTACAATTTATTAGAAAAGATATTTCATTAAAAAAAAAAAATTGTGATGACTCATATATACATTTAACAAGCATTTGAATGTATTTGTGTAACATATTTTTTTATGTATGTATCCAAATTTTAATCTTCTAAGTAGGTTAATAGGCATTTTTGGGTTTCTTTCTCTATATCGAAACAAACCAAAAATTCTAAACTTATAACTAACTTTTAAAAAAAAATTCATAATAAACAATATTGATAGAGTGAGTGAAAATTTTTTTCAATTAAAGTAAAATTTTTTAACGTAATAATATTAAAATAATTTCAGCGTTTTTATTATTAATTAATAAAAATGTCTGCTAAAATGTATAATACTGTTGTACTATATATCTATCCAAAGCTTGCTATGATGAGTATAAATAAACATTATCAACGTGTATTGATTTCATTTCTTTCAATTTTCATGGTCAAATTACTAAAAAAAAAATACTCAAATATTATGAAATTTAGTACGCAACGTATTGTGATGAAAATCGAGGGAATATTGAAGAGTTTTTCTCGAAAAATATTAAAAAGATAAATAAATTTGATTTTATATGTAAAATTAATTTTTCGAAAAAAACTGTTCGACAAATCCTTCGTTTTCATGTCAATATTGTGCATACCAAATCTCACAACCTGTGTATCATTATTTTTTAAGTTTTTTTGTGCAAAAATTCAAAGATTTTACATAGTGGAATGTGGTTCTAACAGCTGTGCATAATCCTTCTTAATGTTAAAATTAGCAGGGTACATTTTACATTGGATATTCAATATATGTATACGAATGTTACAATAATTTTTTTTACGATGTATAAATTGCAAACAAAGTTTCAAAGTCCTACCCTACTTAAGGAAAGGTACTTTAATGTTTAATAAATACCATGTTTTATAATATGGTAGCAGTAGAAAACATATACATAAATATAAATAATATCAAAAAAAATATCAAAAATTACCGAACGAATATGAGAGAATATATACATTTTATTTTTTATTTTTTTTACATTAAATATCCAAATATGTAGTATCTGTACCTACATATTATTATTATTATTATTATTATTATATTATTTGGTATACCTGCATACATGTTTCAGGAACGTGTTCTATTCCAAATTCATTTCATTTACATATTACCTCTCTTACAGCTATTACAGAATGTTTTAAGAAATAAACTTTTCTATTAAAATGCTACTATCTATAGTACTTTGATGCTGATAGTAAGAGTGATCGATACTATAATTAAGTGACGGCAAAGTGTGGTACACGGGAAAGAAAAATAATATCCCTAAATCATGAGTATTATGGAGAGTAGAATAAATATATC
Source organism: Chrysopa pallens (assembly GCA_020423425.1). NCBI lineage: Eukaryota > Metazoa > Arthropoda > Insecta > Neuroptera > Chrysopidae > Chrysopa > Chrysopa pallens. The sequence goes on from CM035594.1 coordinate 14,976,450, forward strand.
CCATACAAACAACTAAAACGATCTGGTTGCATAAGTAAGTTGCATACAACATACAACATAGCTTAAATTTGGATTTTTTGCCCCAATGTCCTATCGAAATCACAAAAGAAAAAAATAAAAATAAAAATCGAATTATATTTGTAACATCCTAGAGCAATCTTTGATAATATTCATAACATATAGCTTAATGAAATTTACTTTGAAAACTACAACTGAAAATGGTAATCGTTTAAACATCAGCTACCATCTGGTTGGGTATCAATGTTTCAATTTTTGTACAGTTTTTAAACGATAAGGACTTGGCTATCAATAGCGTGATTTTATAGAAAATTAAAAAAATAGTCACATTAAATTAAATAGGTGGGTCAGGGATTCCTGGGTCCGACAGAGCTATCATTACAGACGTACTAATAAAGTAATTTTTCTTAAATATTTATGGATATTTATTCATACCTTAATTTTGGTGCCTACAATATTTTCTAGCGTTACAAACTTTCGAAAAAATTAAGTTTATACCCGAAGATTACATGTATGTGTCGGGATTAATTGAATATATAGCTTGATACATTCTGTACATATGTAGAAATTCATATATTTAGTATAAATCTATGTATTGAAATAGAATATTCAAAATTAAATTTTGTTGGAAAATTTTATTGAAAATACATTTAAATAAATTGTATTTCCAGTTATTGCCATTTTAAATATATTTTAACACTGGTAATAAGTAAAATCTAGTAGATACACACTCAAATATTAAAAATGATTCTTAGAATTAATGATATATTTGTTTTATGAATACGCTGCATGCGTCTCGCAAAATTCATGGTTTCAATTAGCTAGGTATAGGAAATATATAATTAATTAATTTGATTGAATTCTGATTAGAAATATTATTAAATATGTTAATTTATTTCTTCTGTCTAATCTGACACGTTACTTGTGAAATTGAACAATTTAAATTCGTTCCCTCAATTTTTGTTCGGGTATTATAAAATTGAAATCTTATTTCGGAATAAAGTAACCCTGTACAGGTAAATTTTAAGATAATTTAAACTAAAGACATTAATGTTATAATTACGTATCTTGTGAATACAATCTACGTGAATAAAATTGAATTCAAAAGCCTTTTCGGTATAGTTTAAACGAAGTATGACCGTGCAACTTTTTCGAAAATCAACCATATACTTTTGATTTAAAATATCTGCCAAAAGACGGATTACACGTTTATACCTAGTACAGTACCATTTATGTTACGTTTATTGAATTTAATGACAAAAAAAAGTAGAAAAATTTTGGCTTACAAACGCATTTATGGTTTTAATACGTATAACTGGATCTATTGTATGCTTAGAAAATTTTAGGAATGCGTATGACTGAAAAAAGTTATACACCGGAGTCCTCGAAAGCTCGAGCGATAACATCACAATTTTCCGCCTGGTTTCATTCAGATCGCAAATAAATTCAAATTAAAGTATCAATATTCAATGTTCTTCAAACTGAAATTAGATTTTTATATTTCAAATATAAATATTTTTGTTTTGTGAGAACATAATTTTAACTAGTAGTATCGGTCTGATCTCAGTACCATCCAATAATAGAAAAACATGATACCAATTGGCTAAAATTATTTTTACATTGTGCTAGTACTCCTTATAATGTTTAAAATCGCTTGTTTAATAATATATCGAGTATATAAAAAATTAACACAGTTTGTTGTTATTTTGTCTTGTTTTGCTGTTTACCCTTTTCTTTATAAAATAGTAATTTGATCGAGAGTATGATTAAGAAAACCCAGCCCATAGAAAATGATTAGCTCTCTGCTATTTTACCACCACGATGGTATCGTCACATCTATAAAGCATGATGATAGTATAAATAAAAAATTTAATATCGTTGCAGGTTTGCAATTAAAGATTTCATTTTTCTTCTCCCTGGTGATTGCAATTTTTTGTATTAATAAAATAAGCAAGTTGTTTCTACATAAAAAAATCTTTATATGTTCTATATATTTACCTTTACGACTGAACTAATGCTACATATTACGTTATGATTTCTTCATATGTTTAATAATGTATCGTGTCAGCTGCTTGAACTATCTAAATTTAATTTGACAATGTTTTATCAATTTATTACAAGAGTTGAAATGAAATGTTAAATAGTTAATTATAATTATAATATGACAATTATATAGTAATTATACATGACAATTCATAAAGATATCGTAAAGAGATAAAAGCTTATTTTCATTTATACACCAAGCGAATTAAAGATTATCATCACTTAAACACTAATTACAAACGGATACACCAACATTTGGTAGAGTACAGCATGATATAAAAAAAATTGGATTTTAACAAATAACAAAATGACGGCCGGTTAAGGAAATGAAAAGGAGATTTTGTTTTTTCAAACTATCTGCTAAACCAAGCACTTAAGTGATTGTTTTAAAACTTTCATAGAAACATATTTAATAAACACAATGCTGCGAAATAAATAGTTTCTAAGAAATTCGCATGTTTATTGAAAAAGGCAGTCAAGAAAAACACAAATTCACCAATTGGAGGTGATCCGGTTTTTATTTTGAAGAAAGTTTTCGAAGAAAGTTTTTGAAGAAAGAACATTGTATTCTTTAGAAATTATATTTTTGCCGTTTATTCGTCCTATATATTGTTTCGACAAATTTTCTACGTGAAAAATGCAATGCTATAAATTTCTTATTGTTGTTCAGTTTTAATTTCGTCCTTCAGTTTTAATTTCGTCCAAGTAGTTCTTTCAATTTGAATGTGCTGATGGGAGCGTTTCATATTGTTTCAAATTAGGTTCATTGAAAAATGTTAATGATGACACAAGTATGTTAATTTACATCAGTTTTATCGATGTTGTCCTGTTCTACCGACAGTGTTGTTAAATATTTCGAATCATATGTTTAATTATATTTGGATCAATGTCTTTAAATATTACAAGTAGTTGAATTGTGCATTCGTTCCTTATAATAGTTTTTGATTGATAATGGTATTTTTATTAATCAGTTCACTAAGAAATGGAAATAGAGTTTTTTACTTGCCTGGGAAGATATTAAGCAACACAGCTCGTTTTCTGTTTATTTACCTTTATTAACCCGACTAGAAATTTTAGTGAGGCGATAGTTTGTTTCAAATGAGGCATGCCGAATGTCAAACTTGCGGCTAGTGAGGCATCCAAACTTGACCCACGTTTGGGAAGTAACGCAGTTGCGTAGTTCGGCCAAACTTGGCTTCCAAATTCGGTAGCAGTTTGGAAGCCAAGTTTGATCGAACTACGCAACTGCGTTACTTCCCAAACATGGGTCAAGTTTGGATGCCTCACTAGCCGCAAGTTTGACATTCGGCATGCCTCATTTGAAACAAACTATCGCCTCACTAAAATTTCTAGTCGGGATGATGTGCAATGAAACATAAAATTTGACAATCTAAAAGAATAGAATTAAATCGACCAAAAAAATGTATAGGAAAATCACTAATTTTTCAAACACTGAATTTTAAAACTCAAACCATGCTCGTACGAAAAACATCACCAACTTTTCAATTATGTCATGCGATATTTTTCTGTTCGCTCACCATCGGTAATAGTAGCTTCGACAGAGCTTGGTTTAACATTTCTGGAAGAGATCTTATTACTTTTGTGTTCCGGCTCCTGTCACCGCTGGAGATACTTCGATTTAAGCGGTGAGGCTCTTTTCGAAATGTCAGTATCTAAATCCTCTTCACTTGAGACTTCGCTATTGGACTTCTTTGTTTCTTTGAATTTCTTGTACTTTTGAATAATATCGTCGCTATTTATCGAGTCAAAACTTTCGTCCGAGACTAAAGATGAGCGAACACGTTTTTGTCTACTGGATCCAATATCGTACGACGAGGATTCCACTGAGCTTGATGATTCTTTTGTATCCTTTTCTATGTCTGTTAATTATATGTAAAAATTTATTAGTAAATTAAAAAATATAGTAGGAGTATAAAGACATATACATAGAATATTCTATTTTACCTTTAGGTTTATTTCCAGCGTTATTTTTTGTCGCAGTACTAGATGAGCCTTTTCCACGTTTAACCCTCTTAGATTTTGGACCTTTCAATTAATAAAAATGTAGAGGTAAGCATAGAATGAATTAAGAGAGTGTGCAATTATAAGTTACCTGAGCTTTTCGATACAGGAGCAGATAAATTCAACGTTGCAGCATTTAATAAGTCGACAGCTGTGCTAGCAGACTCTTGCATGTTAGCTTTTATAAAATCTTCATCTTCTTTTACTTTTTTTAGCGCTGTTTTGATTATCAGTTGAGTACGCATAAGGCTGATATTGCAGCTTGTCCGCTAACGTTTCAGCTTCTTCGTAAGTTCGTACGAAAATTTTTAATTGTGACAATTTATTTTCAGTAATGAAAAGCTAACTATTAAAAACAAAAAATATTGATACTATTTATTAACATTAATTAATTTTTACTTATTGATTCAGGTCAATACTTGTATATAAAAAAACTAAGTATATGCTGAGCGGTTACAGCAGAGAATCACGCCAACACTACACATGTCACATTTAAACAGAATACACTGCTATAAGATTAACATAAGAAATTCCCATACACAATAAATGAGCCCCTCACACTGTCTTCTTTTTATTTATTTTTATTTATTTATTTATTATTATTCCAGCATACATATTTCACTACATTTTCACTATATTTCATAATAATAAAAAAAAAAATTAATAAATAAACTTAATTAATTAATTATAAACAGAATTGTTAAAAAAGATATAAACTCAAAAAACTGAAACGAACGCGTGATAGCCATTCACCACGTTTACAGAAAGACTGATATTGATTTTTAAGTTAGTATTAGAGTATTGGTGCATACTGACAGCGTCAACAAAAAGCGATCAGCGTTACATGAGACACCACGGATGTATACAGAACTAAAAGGCTTGACCTTGGAATGACTTGAAGCCAAATATCTTTCTCTATGCCTAACTTGCCTAACTTGCAGGAAATTATAATATCCAAAGGTTTACGGAAGTTCGGTTTGCCAAACTTAAAAGTAATTAGGGATATCTATGGCAAGCCAGACTTCGGCAAATCTTTGGTTATCCTTCCTTCCAGTCAATTAGGCATTCCAACGGTTTACCAAAGTTCGGCTTGCCATAGATGTCCCAAATTAAATCCAAATTTGACAATCCGATCTTCGTTTTGCCTAACGTGACTTTAAGAAGGCGCAAATTAGGCTTGTCTAAGTTAGGCAAGCCAAACTTGCCCCTCACTAATTCTTCGGCATTCCTCACTACAATTTCTAGCCGGGAACTTTATATATAAAATAATAATGGTAAAAACAAATTATGAAATACAATCAATTATTGATATTCGTGTCTACAGACTAAATATTTATATTCATTTTAACGACATAATGATGACTGTAAACACAACATATCCAATATTTTATTAATGAAAACAATTTCTTTATTTTATACTTATTTTTGTTTTCTATTATTTTCAATAATATTATCTGTTTATGGTTTTCTTACTTACCTGTGGTAATATCGGTAAACAGTAGGTCGATAAATAGATAGTTTTAATATGATGATAGTAGATAATATTAACCTAAAGTAGTAAAATAATGATACCAATACCAATACCAATACCAACCTTCTTTACAATCTATTTGATGATTACGTGAATATAGAAATCATGTTTCTAAATGAGCCAATTATATATCACGCGATTTCAATCTACATAACTTACCTACCTAGTGTTATATAACATTGTCTTTAATATAATCCATAAACGTCTTAACATTACTATTCATTCATAAATACCAATATTTGCGTCTTAATCTAACTTTTCTGAAGGAACAAATTATAAATAAAATATCTATTAATTTTTGAAAACAAAGTGCATATAATTTTAATAGAAAATAATTTAAAATTATTTAAAAGAAATTTATTTTACTTCAAAATACATTAACTTATACACCTGCTTTACGAGCTTAGCTCACAATTAAATTCAAAAGTATGACTAGACAGAAACACAATAACAGAATATTGTGTTTCTCCAACAAAATATGTTGTTAGTTTTGAATCGACTATAAGATTTAATGTAAACAGCCTTGAGTATAAAGGAAACAGATTAGACTTATATCGTAAATACTCATCATTCATTATAGAGTGGAATTGCTCACATGGGCGGCATGCTACTACAATGCCAAAACAATAAAAATAGGACCAACAAAATTTCACACAAAAAACGTATGAGTAAAGAATACTTAAAGAATACTGAGGTAATGGAAGTAAATACTGCTGTAAAGAGAGATCCTGGAAAACCAATTGTTCTGAAACATGGGATAAAGATTTTGAACCAGTAATAGTGAATGCACAAGCAAAAAGAGACCGAAAAATGAATAAGTGAAATGTTCTTAAGTTTTAATTCCCAGTAGATAAAATACACAGTAAAAATGTTTGTCTTTTTGTGTGAAAAACGTTTTGTCTTAAGAATTTGTTTGTAGATTTTTGTCACTATTCTTTTATTTCTTGATCTTGAAAACAAAGTTATAATAATATAAAATACTTAACTAAGCTCAGAAGATGATTATTATTATTATTTTTTTCACAAAATAAGTTTGCTACGTAAACAAGTATCTTATGATAGTAAACTAAATTTCATAATAACAATTAAACATTAAATATTTATGTATTTTAAATGAATAACCTAATCGCAAGATTAAAACTAAAATAATAATTAAGTTAAGACTGAGTTAATTGAGTAATTTAATAAACATGAAACTTTATAAACCATTTCTAACCCAAAAATTGTCTTGATTTTACACGAAATTTTTACTGTGTTTACATTGCAACCAAAATTGGAACCAAACTTGTTTTCAAAGTTATAATATTTCATCTGTATCGTATTGAACCACGCTAACTTGTACTATTATAGGTTCGAAGTTGGCGACCATTGTTAGAACAAATTTGTACACACTTACCTTTACAATAAGTTTACCTTGTATACATATACTATCACCATAATAACATTCAAAATTAATTATATATGGGTTACCTTCAATTCGTGTACATTTTCCATTTTCTATAGAATAGGTATAATAATATTGTGATGTGTTTGTAATTTTCTTCAAAATTTAATTTTCATTTGTGATGATAGATATTTATTTTGTGTTTTTATATAAAGTTGTTTAACGATTTGTTCATGTAATTTTTTTGTTGCCAATCAGTTTAAGTATTTAAATTATCCATCCCATAGTTTAACAGCTTTATTGCAGTTGTAGTTTTAAAGTAATTTTGCAGTTTTGAAGAAATCGCCTAGACCAGTTGATTGTTTTTAGGATTATCGATTTGAGTATAAGTACTCCGTAAATAGTTTATTTATATTTACCTTTTTGGTTTATTGTCTACGATTTTGAAAATATTAGATAAGAAATCGTTAATTGTCGAAAATTAACAAATTAAGTCTCCTGGAAAAAAAAAATTACTCTGTTAATATTTAACAGCTACAAGTATTTCAAGGAACAGTAAATTCTTTTAAGCCGATTTTCATCAAGTGTTTCAAAATTCCCAATATGCAAAAATATTGATTTTGTTAAAAGAATCAAAATAAAAGCTTCAAATTTTATAAAAATAAATTCCCTACTACATGTTTACATACACTTCTTTTTGAATAAAGAATATACAATTTTACTCAAAATAGTTAAAAAAGATAAAATATTGAATATTAAATGATATTGAAATGTTCTCATTTAGATGATTTTTACAAAAAACACAGAGAACGAAAATACAAAAAAAAGATATTTGTAATTTTTCTTTTAATATTTGAAACCAAAACATTGAAAACTCCTGAATTTCTTATCCAAAGCCCCATCCCTCCCCATTCTAATCGACATAATGTTATCGAACAAAAAGATCTGAATCGATTATACATATACTGCTTGATGTTTACACGATGGAAGTATTAACCAATCAATGATATAGTTTACTGGCATCATTAGTATGTAATCTCTTTGTGTTCGTTATTAATAACAACTCTGTTATGCTAAAGATTAAGCTTGTAATAGTTTATTACCAGATAGATAGTTATTAATTAGATAAGACAATTGCCGATACAAATATTTACATATCAATGTTTATTAACTATAACACAATGAGATATACTACATTATAGATGTGATTAATTTATTCTTTGAATACTAATGTTTGAAAAAACTATACGAAAAGTTTCGAATAAAATGGTATGACTTCCACATTTTCATTATCTTGCTTTCTTTAATCACATATATTTCCAGTACATAAAACCAGAAACCGGGATGTATTTTTTGTATCCCTACAATCAAAACAATGAGAAAATATGAAAACGTCGTACAAAAGAAATTTAACGAATGAAAGGGTATGCTTGGAAAAATTTCGTTCGTACAAAACAAAATCAGTAAAAAATAAGCTAATGAACAAGTTATCCTATTCTTTTAATAGTTGCAGTGCATCAAAACAACAAAAGTTAGTTTTCGATACATTTTTTGGTCTGTTTTCCTGAAAACTAAGTGTTTGTAGAGTATCAATATATGAATATATTTTAATTTATCCAGATGATATAAAAGTAATAAGTGAACGATAAGAATTATGCGGAGCTCATACCTATTGAGAGTGTCTGCAGGCGTGATTCATTTTTTATTGTTAAGCAAGACTGTTGGCCTTGCCATACACATTCTGGTTAATGTTAAATTTCTTTAAAAAAAATTTGCCAGAAACGAAGGAATTTGAGACCCCTGTCAGGAACGAAGTTCTTGACGTTATTATTTTAAGCGAAACGATTTAGTATGTATTTGATTGATTATATTAGTGTATTTTGTTTGAGAAAGTGAAATATAGTGATAACTATATGTATAGAAAGAAACAAAACCACTATAATACAGGCTGCCATGTATAAAAAAAAATAAGAGAGTGAGATATATACCTATATAAGTTGTTTGGAAATAGATATATTAATTTTCAATGACCACCTAGATTTTGTAGGAATGTCGTATGTATACAGTATTATACATACCTAATTTATACTAGAGCATACGCTTTGCGTTACATGGCGATTTTTCCGTTTTTTCACTTACTCTAAATCCCGTAAAAGTACTTCGTTCTGATTATAGATTAAAGTACTTTATCTATCTAACATGTAGAGCCCTTTACTTATATGTAAAAGGCTCAAAGAAAATGGATATTTGACATTATGGTCATGGATCCTTGACTTTGATTCTCCTTACCACACAATCCATATGTGATCGAAAAAACACAACTTCATGTCTTTCAATAAATAAAAATTTACTATTGAAGTATTTTTCGTAAGTATTATCAATGCTTAGAGCGCAATGGGCTATTCATTTAGATGAGCCTTGGAAAGAGGTTGAATATTTTAAGAACAACCATCATAAAACCATTTTCAAAACAAAGTTATAATAAATAAACTCTAAAATAGAATGTGAATTTGGTTGAATGATTGAAGTTATTATTATAAAATACAAATAACACAAAAAGTTATATTAAAATCTTTGCAAGAAGTTACTTTTGCAAACACAAATAATAATCCTTGTAATGTTTATGTAAAATATGCGGTTTATGTTGATTTAAATGATATCTCTAAAACATTAAATAAGTAATATTATTAACATTTATTATATAGCGTAGGTATTATTGATCTCGTTAACAAGAATATACACGATAATATGAATACGAATAAAATAAAATGTATGGGGCTATAGTAATGTAAGACTAGATTTTTTTCTGCGGAGACTTACGTTTGACGTTATATCAATTTAATTTTTATAGTCGACATTTATAGAATATGTCAGAATGTATTAGTTTTACTCATCAAATATTGCACGCACAAATAAAATAGAATCACTTAATTAACCGATTTTCCATTCATCCGCCCGCCTATCAGTGTATCCGTGCTAGAAAACAAGTCGTGATAGCGAATTAAAATGGTAGTGTATTCCAGACCTTAAAAATAAGATCGAATTCTTGAATCAACAAAATCAGTTCATTGGGTCCGATAGATCACCCAACTTTTGAAAGGCGAAAATTAAGGGTTACATTATTTAATGCCAAACCAAAATATAAAAAATTTTGTCTAAATACATATTAAATTTTTAGTATGGGTCACCCTTAACACTAAAGGGTATATATTTAACGATGAATTCACAAATCTACCGAATATACACAAAAATTTCATAAAAATTCGATCAAGCCAATTAGGAGGAGTTTGGAGACAAACACTGTCAGAATTATATATATACAAATTATATATATATACAAAGTATATTTAGAGAATTTTAGCTAATATCTATGAAACAACTTTTTTATAATGTGTATACAATTTCTTAGAATACCTCATTATATAATAAGAGTGATCCAGAGAATAATAATATCATTTATTAATACTAGAATTATGTACTTTTTATACCTTACAAAGTACATAATGATATATACATCGGATAAGAGATATGTATGTACAATATCTATATATATATTTAAAGTACATAGTCTACATAGGTACTCTGTTTATACTATTTGCATACATAAAATAAACATTTTGTTCTACGCTTTGAGCAAGTAACAACAAAACATTAACAAATGCATACACTCTCATCCACTCACTCATTCTTGATCCTAATATTCTTTAAATATTCAATTTAACCCTCAATGATCACATGAATTTTAGTCCTTTATTACGAATATTTGTTACCGAATTATAAAAAGGAACATTAAATTAGCAATCTATAAAAAGAATAATTTTGAAAGAGCAATTTTTTGATTGATTCATTAATTTTAATTCCTATCTAATAGTGAAAAACCAGTTCTGACAAAATGAGTCATACAGCTCTCTGATTGGTCTTAAGTTTTCTTTTAAAATCTCTGGTTATTTATCGATATAAAATTGAAACATTAAATAATAAATAATAAATTTTCTATAAAACTATGTATTTATACATAACATATTTTGAAATTTAAACCACAAAAATTAAAAAGACTCTGTAATTAGGAAAAGTTGATTTTTATACTAAGAAAGATAGTGATAGATATTTAATTTCTTGCAAAATTTAGAGCTCAAAATACGCTAAGAGCTTTGTAAATCCGGGCGTACTGACAGAAATGAAACTTTAACAATCACGTTAGTTTGAATAAAATTGCCATGTTTTCCTTAAAGTTTTTAATTTTTATTACATTTTTTTGTTAGATGTTTGTTTTATTAAAAATTAGCTAATGATAAGAAATAATTTACAATTTTAAATTATTTATGGATAAATAGAAAAAAATTGAGTTAAATTTGCATGAATGAAATAGGATTCGAAACGAGAACCATTGAATTCAAGGGCAACAATGCTAGTCATGGAGTTGAGGATCTTATAAATAAATGATGTATTATATATATATATATATATATATATATATATATATATATATATATATATATATATATATATATATATATATATATATATATATATATATATATATATATATATATATATATATATATATATGTGTATTTATATAAAGTGGTCGTGTTTTAACAATGTTGTCACTTCACTGGATTATATCCATCCTAAAAAATGCTGAATGTGCCTAAAAAAATTTTCATAAAAAAAATTTTTTTTTAATTTAACCTAAAAACCGCAAATTTCGAAAATTTTGTTTTTCTAAGTTTTAAACGTTGTCAACGCATTTGGTGTCTAACTGAGTATAATCACAAAACCTAAATCAATGAGTCAAATTACAATCCATATGTATATGTAAATTGAGGGCAAAATATGTTTGGAATTGAAGATTAACGGCTGTACATCCATAGAATTTTCTTTACATTGGTATTCGTGTTGCTATTGTTGTTCATTTATTGTTGTCTTGCTCTTTTATTATAAACATATCATATCAGAATAAAGAAGAAAATCAAACAATATGTCTGTACATTTTTCTTGTATTGTCATGTAACTATTCAGTTGTATGTGAATATACATTTTCATCCATAATATTTTCTATTCATATTCAATATGGCAAGCTATAGATTGAAAATATTTTTTGAAATTATTGACATTATGCTCGGAAAATTTTAATACAGAAAATTTTCTGTACCATTTGTATGATTGTGACAATGAGAAACGAGATTTGATTTATTGGAATTTCAAAACCAACTATAGTGAATATAAAATCTAATTCTATTACGATTAACTAATTAACTAAAGAATCTTAATCGAATAATTTAAGTTTTTCAGGACCAATTATTTTTTTTAACAGTGTTTATACTTAAGTCTGCTCCATTTGGAAACTTTTTTTTATAAGGTTTACGAAAAAGTTATTCTATATAAAAATCTCTGCTTTCGAAAACACTAACATTCAGCTATTGTCTTTTCATATCCAGTGTCATTGAAACAATTCTATTGGAGTTTTTTGAGCATTTCAATATTAAAATTAATTTAACACATTCTACTTATAATAAGCTCGTTATCAACTATCCTACTTTATCAGCAGTCAGCGTACTTTAAATGTTTATTTGCTGATTTGAAATATTTAATAAATGATATTAAATGATTGCACAGAAAATGTATTTTTCTAACATTACATTACAGATGAAATTATTATAGTTGACACCGTTATCATCAGTTCGTTTTTTCTTCAATGTATCCACTTTCGCGTTTCATATATGTTATGGTTCTTTGACTAAATTCTTTAAATACACTCCTAAATATCTCGGAGTTTCTTGAACTATTTCTCTTATTATCTCTTCCAAATAGTCTACATTTCTAAACGGTCCTTGTTGATACGTAACTTATATTACCTTATCAGTTTCCTAACATTCTTTACATAGGATGTCAAAAGTGAATATCTGAATGTTATTATTTTCGACAGTTGAGATTTTTGTAAAGAATTACTTTTTTTCGTAAACCTTAATACAAAAAAGTTTTCGTATGGAACCAACTTAAGTAGACACACTGTATAATTTTCTTGTTTTAAATATTAACTTATTATTTTTTAAATTATGAATAACTAATTAATAATAAATTATTTAAGAAGAGCAAATGTATATTCTGAACTTTTCAAGACCCATTGTTGATGTATAATTTCTTTTTAAATTTAAATATTATTAAATTTATTTTCTATAACATGCTGGGTTTATTGTCATTTTTAGCAAGTCGTTGCACTCAAAGCGAATAAGGCCTGAATATATTTTGTATATGTTCGGCTGGAGTCCGAAATAATGGATATTTAAGATAAAATAGGTGAGATTTTGTATACAAGCTAGCCACTATTGAATTAAATGTAATGTTTTAAAATTATTATTATCATGATAATAATTCTCAAAAGTTTATTTTGTAGCTCAGTGCATTTGAATCATAAATTAGAAGTTTAAAGTCCGTACAAAGTGTTCTAGATGGAAACATATATATTAATTTGGTACCATAACAAAATTATTTTTAAACAAAAATTTTCGCATTAATAAAACTGACTACAAAAAACATGACATAAAAAATAATTTTAAATTCAAACTTTCTACCAATAATTTCTTTGATGACCAATTTTACCCCTTGAATTTGACGACAATGGATCGTTTTTTAGCGAGAAAAAGATTGGGACTTCGCAAGTTAACTTGTCACAAAAGAATAATTTATAATAGCCACCACAAATCTTAAATTGCTTTTTAGTTCCTGCTTTTGGAGGTTGATACTATTTAGTTGATACGAGGTTGATATTATTTAACTTTTGAGTATTATCACAAAAAAAATCTGTTTGAGATCCTCCTACCCCTTGGGCTACGATTTTTTCAAATTTATATGAAACCTCCTTCAAAGTATATTCTATCCAAAAAAAAAATGATAATCCAAATCTAACTACTCTGTGATAGTTAATCAATAAAAATTTATTTTTATTTTTACTTTAACTTTAGAGTATTATCACAAAAAACATCTGTTTAAGATCCTCCTACACCTTGGGCTACGATTTTTTCAAATTTATATGAAACCTGCTTCGAAGTATATTCTATCCAAAAAAAAGGATAATCCAAATCTAACTACTCTGTGATAGTTAATCAATAAAAATTTATTTTTATTTTTACTTTTGTTTATTGTATCAAGAAAAACTTTCATTTGGGTGATTCAATCACCAAAATTTATCGCGACTCCATTTTTCCATGCGACTTTTTTCTATACTTCGAAGTATACCTTATCCAATAAAAAGACTTATCAAAAGGCCACCTAATATGAAAATACAGATCAAGTGATAAATATTTCGACCATTTGTCCTGAACCACAATGGTTGTAAGTACACATGTAGTATAAGAATACATATGCTGTTGACTTTATCGTCACCAAAATGCATGTATTATTCTAAGCAAGTTAAAGTTACTAATTTAAAACACCAGTAAGTAACCAAACATATGCTAACATGGTTTATACATGAATTAATTGTTAGTATTATAGCAATGGAATTTGAAAAGTGGAGGAAATTAGTTATTTCGAGTACACAAATTATATGAACACAATTAACAAATATGTTTCATTACGTGATGAAAATAATAAAGTTTTAGACTTAAAGAGATGACGTTAAATATTATTTACTTATTTTCATAGCAACATTCTCGTTGTTCTCATAGATTTCTAAGGATCCCGCGAAAATCATCAGCCTTCATTTCTTTCGGAATATAACAATACTTCTAAACAACTAATTGAATTGGATAATGGAGGTTAAACAATGTCATATTTAAATTATTATTTATATAATATTAAAACATTGTTTAAAATAAATTACCCTATAGTTTATTGTATATCGACGGCCTCATTTGTTAACCTCCTAAGCAACATTTTTCAAAGTTTACAGTACGGAAAAAAATACTGCATAATATTTGTTTAACATTTTAAAAGTTAAATAGAACCATATTTTACAGTCATGTTGGAAAATTTTCGAAAATAATGTCAATAATGAGGACTTAGGCGGTTATATATTTCCCTCAATAAAAGAATATGATACGTAAGACTACCAAGCTCTTAATATTTAGATTTTGAATTGAAATTTAATATATTAGACTTTAGCTAAATTAAATGAACGGATAAAATAAAATATATGGGTGCAGAGATAATTTCAGGGCAAAATGCATTTTTCATTGTTTCGAGCATAGCATTTCTCACTCTTTATAAGTGAATATCGTCGTTTTTCTTATACCAAATGGTAGATAAATATACCATGAAATTTCTAGTATGTACAAAATAGCATTTTTGTTCAAATGAACTTAATGATATTTAAAGAGGGGTTATCTCCTTTCGTCCTTAAACCCGTTCTTATTCATACCCAAATAGTAGTGCTAGTTTTCTAAGGAAACAATTCCTGAGCCTTTTTTATTCCAGAGAACAAAATGTGTCTAGTATTAATTTAATTTTTTTTTGTTTATGTTATACTTAAACTAAATATCAAAACCAAATAAACATTTTGAGGAAAGAGTTACTAAAATAAGCAATAAAATATATCGTTTGAGTGAATTTATATTCCAAAACCCAGCTTCGATTAGATACATATGAACGTTGTTTAATATTTTATTTAGTATAGAATTTTCCATTTTTAACATCCCGGCCGGATTCACATTCATTTTATATTGACAATAATATTATATGAAGCGTAAAACATTTAACACATATTGCATCAGATTGTTTCTTCCGAGTAGTATAAAACAACAGTGTAATACTATGTATGTATGATAAGTGCACCAGACATCGCCCATTTACCACTCATCATCAACCGACAAAACTTCATAATAAAAATCATAGTATAGTGACTGATGGCCGATTTTAGAAAAACTTTCGTTCCATATTACATATTAGTAAAAACATCGAATTTTTATAAAATTATTCGCACGAGACAGAAATCGTGGTATCCAAAGCGAAAACAAATCGAAACTTCTTAGAGCTACCGAACACAGGAATATACTATCAAACTTTATATTTCTGTATGAATTTTGGAGTCAATTAATAACTTATTCCGGGAAATAATATTTCAAAAAATAGTTGCATTTTTGTAAAATAAATTAAAAACGAACAAAAAGAAAGATCTTAATCATGTTGATATATCCGGTTGTGGATTCTTAAAACCCAATTGACTCATTTTGCTTGATTCAAAAACTTAAAATCACTTTGTATACCAAGAACGCTATAATTTGAATAATCGTGAAAGGAACAGGCGGACGAACATACTGGCTGACATACAGACGAAAAAAGATTAATCACACAATACATCAATTAAATCGTGTAGAATAATAATACATATTTTTCACAAGTTACAATTTTGTTACAAACATTCATCTAAAACATTCTGTTTATTATATTAATTATGTTTTAGGCGATGAAATATTTTGTAAAGATCGACGTATTTTGTTTACCGTGACTAAGGTTTTCATGTATTATTTTCACTCAAGCCATATTGAATTTTTTTTATTAATGGCAACTAATTCGATGAAATATTGCAGCATAGTTGAAGTTACTGGACTACTATCTCCTGTATTGAATTTATGACACCAACAAATGGATATTTTCCACTGCTATTTGTGCACAGTCAATAATCATATTTGTAGTTGGTACAAAAATTGATTACAAAATACTGGAATAAAATACTATTTTTTAATGGAAACATTGAATGTTTAATACAACATGTCCACCCAATAATTTCTGGTATATTTTATTAGTATAGTTGCATATTGCAATATATATATATATATATATATATATATATATATATATATATATATATATATATATATATATATATATATATATATATATACATATATATATATATATATAGTTTTGGACGAAATATCGAAATTTGAAAAACAGATTTTATAACAAACATTTCATTTTCTCTTTAAGTTTTACGTACCAAGCAACATTTCAAATAATGTACGAATACATGCTATTTTATTAAAATAATTTATTATTATTATAAAAAATCTTACGAGATTATTTTGGTTGAAATGAAACCTGGCAGAAAAATAACGTGTCACGTGAAAAACTTATCTAGGTTCTTGGAAAATCAGTAAAACTTCTTTGGCTGAAACTAACGAATCAAATCGATCATTTCAAACTGAATTGGTAGCTCCTTTTTCATCTTCATGAAAAAAGTATTTCGCCAATTTTGAAACAAATATGAATTAAACAACTCCTCAATAAAAAGAGGTTCGCAAATGGCATCTTCAAGGTAGATCCAAATTGATCACCCACCCTATTAAAACATTACTATTACGTAGTCTGGTAAAAAAATGTGAAAATCTTTTGAACGGTTAATGAAAAAGCATTGAGTCAAACACTCTTCTATGAAAAACATATATGAGTGAGCTTTTGAATATTAGATAAAGAATAAGCATATTCTACTC
The DNA here is from genome assembly GCA_020423425.1 of Chrysopa pallens. NCBI lineage: Eukaryota > Metazoa > Arthropoda > Insecta > Neuroptera > Chrysopidae > Chrysopa > Chrysopa pallens. Next base: position 14,993,881 of record CM035594.1, read on the forward strand.
TTATACATATATGTATAGAAAACCAGTGCATAAGATTCACTGATCTGTATTTAAAAGCAGTTGTTGACCGAGCTTTTATTGCAAATCTTCTAAAGCTCTTATACTTCTATACATAGAAAATGATAATAACAATAAAAAAAAAAGATGAAACAATATATACTTAACTCATGTTTTATACAGGCAAAAAACAATCGTATATAATTTACCTATGGTAGTACATATTTATATACCTGACAAACATCCGATTGCATTTATAGTGGTGCAATCGGATGAATCTTCATGGTATGAATAAAATGTTGCAAATATGTTTTCGAAACCACTCACGCTAGAATGAATCATTTTCAAAATAGTATTAAACTAATGTTTGCTTACATTAAAAAAATTAGGGATTTACGACACCATTCTATTCTTGAAATTAACATTCTCTGGAATATTATCACTAAACTATTTTTATGTAAACATTTTTAATTATGCTTCCACTTTTTTCTTTTTCATAAGTGTATGGTTACTGTTCTTCATACGAGTTGTCAGTTTTGACTTCGATTGAAGAAGCATTACTAGACTAGCAGAAAATGAACCTAAGCATATTCCATCAGTTTAAATTAATTTTGTCTTCCTCTTCCCCGCTAAAATAAATTGAGAATTATCTGCATTCTTGATAAAATCATTTAAGATTAATATTTCTACATGAAAATTCAAATCGACTGCAGATACATCAATTGAATAGATGACTACCAAATTGTTAATAAAATGTGTGACAAAATTAATTTTAAGTATCAATACTTAATGTGTAACACGAACATAATATTTTCCAAAAGCTAATTAATATTTATATTTCAATTATCTTAACAAGTTTAATGGAAGTAATGTATACTTGCTGTAAGAAGATATTACCTGTAGTCATTCAGGTACTCACAACAACTTTTTAATCAATATAAATATGAACTCTTCTTGAATATTTACTTTGGTTTTTCCACTGTCCTTTGCTCCATGTCTGCTATTTTTTTCATATCAAAGGATAAAAAGTGGACGTTCTCTTAAAAGATGTTAAAAGCGGAAACGCAAACAACAGTGTCTCTTTGATATTTTTCCAAGAAAAGCTTGAAATAGACTGCATCCGTCGGTATTTGTAAAATTTACCTATTCAGTTCCTGTTGATGTGGTATTGTACTGTGAAATAAACCAAGAAGATAATGTGTTGAAATATTTAAAATCTTAGCTTTTTCTACTTTAAACTTTCTGGGAGAATGGCGTATATATTTGCACACCGTGAAGATGGACTAACATCCGAAACATATATCCTGTAATAATAATATTAATACAGTTTTAAGTGAAAGACTTTTAATTGTTTTAAAATATTTCAACATAAAAATGAATTTCCACAAATTAAGAATCGAAACGATTAATCAATAAAGCAACTATTTTCTTGATATCTAGCCTGAACTATACTTATTTTAAAAAAATGATAAGTGATCATTGAGGTTTGCTCAAAGAACTCTAAGGTCAATACAACGAAATAACAGTGTTTTTTGGAGAATTTTTTTTTTTTAGTCTCTTTTGAAGTTTTTCATCTACTAAACTATATAGTGACTACAGTGAGTATATATTCAATCTATACAAAAACAGTACCAACAATCCTAGATGTTTATCCATCCATGTGCTGACTGTGTCTGTAGTTGCTTAACTTTGGTGATCGTTTGACATCAGTAATTAAGTTACGTCTTGGTCTTTTTGGAGAAGTTATGCAATAAACTATATTGAAATTTAAGTTAATACATAATCAGAAAATGAAATATATTTTTATAAATAGAATAAATATTTATTCTAATAATGACTTTTATTTTATATAATACATAAAATGAAATAAAAAAAATAGTATAATTGCTTAGTAAATTAATAATTTTACTTAATCATTGATTAAAATAAAACTGAATTGTGGTCACTAAAAATTGTGAAAATTAAAACGATTTGTGATGTACAACATTGTGAGATTAAAATCTACAAAATTTGAAAATTTCTGCTGCTTGTTATATGATTGGTTTGATATTTCTTAAATCAAAATATTAAAAACGATCATTTTGAAAAATCAGCATATTAGACCCTACGCGTGAGCTGGAAGTTTTATTTTATCTGCTTTTTCGACATTTCTAGTGTACGAGTATCGTATGCCATTTTAAATAATAATACTAATTATATAAAATAAAACGTCTAATGCACTAAAAGCAGTTTTCATCTCAAAACTATAGTACAATAAAAAATAATTTGAATCAATTATTTTATATGATTGAATGTTGGTTTCAAACCATGCGGTTGTCCTTTCAACGGGTTCTTGTTGTATACGAAAGGACTAATCGTTAAATTACTTAAAACAGAAAATGATCTTTATAAATTTAAATTAAACTTTTATTAGTGATATTAGTAATTAATTATCTTCTTAAATTAATTTATAAGAAAATACTAATTAACTAAAAAATACGCATCGCATGTAAATGTAGAGTATGGTTGAAATATAAGTATAGGTTATGTATACTATAAATTTATATTTTAATTTTCATAGGTATTTTCTCTCAGCCTCACATAAATGAAGTTTATTATCAAATTAAAATCTAGTTATAATATGATGATGGTACCACTAAGCGAACAATGTGTGTGTATGTGTGCATAAACCAAATTAAAATTGTGGAGTCTTATATCGAGTAGCGTACAAAGTGATTCAAAAAATAAACTTTTAATTAAATTTATTTGATAAAAAGTTTTCAAATCATTTTTTGCCCAGAATAATAGCTATTAATTTGTAAATTGATGATGAGATTTTCAAAAATTACTTTTGTTTAAAAAACAACACTATACACTATTTAATTCCTTTGCGAATAAATCCATCTTAACAGTTAGCAGAAAATTGGAATATTAAAAGATTTTTATTGTATCTCGTATAAATACTTGCTTAAAAATATAAATTATAATTTAGAATAAATACCGAATAACAATAAGTCATTAATTAATTTACTATTGGAATTATTTTAAATCAAAATTGACAGATATAATATTATAATCCGTATTTCGATTTTAAAACATCACTAAGTGCATATGAAAACAAACGTTAATGAAATTTAAATCATCATGTACTTATAGATTTATTAAATTTGATTAAATCGCATTTTTTTTTACAAACTTACTTCTGATATCGATATGTTTAACTCGAATGAAACAAGAGACTACTAAAATCTATAAAAAGACTAAATCTGTCTATCGTATGTAAGCCAAAGTATGGTCATTATTATAATATACCCAAGCTTTGAGCTGGAAGGAATCTTTGGTTTCAGGTGATAGAGTGTTCTTAAGAATGGGGGTTGGATAGAGAGGATGAAAAAGTAGAGTACTATGGTCAACGGTTACGATTCCTCTCTTATTATTATTTTTATAGTATGCCAAATGTCTTAATGTGCCCCTTCATTTCGGACACGTAGTGCAATTTGAATTTAGTTCCAACAAATATACTATATTAAAATTGTTTAAACAGTAATTAACCTATATTTAAAAACATAACAGAGTCAAAGTCAATTGTAATTTACTTGAGAATATGCTGAATCATATATCGTATCTTACATATGAAATGAATAAGTACATACTCTTTGAGTAGTTTCTCTACCTACTCTATGGGTTTACTACTACCTATGGAGGGTAGAGATAAGGAGGACCATCTCAAGTGGAGGACAAGTTGAAAAAGTGTCCATCGTAAGCAGGCAAATTATAGTTCAATAACCCACCAAATAGCGCTAGCGTAGCAAGAGGTAAGGATATGAATGTAGCAGTTGTAAGCGGAGTGAAGTGTGCTGAGTTGGAAAATTTAATATCTCTGGTGTATGGAGGGTAGAGATGTCTCTACCCTCCATATTATAAACCGAGTGAAATGTAATTTGATAAACGAAGTTTTTAAAATCTTCCCACTTGCTACTATGGCGCCACCTTAATTTGCTCCCTTTCGATGGACACTTTTTAATACATTCAGATGGTTCTCCTTCCTTTTCTATACTCCATGCTACTACCTTTATTTAAACCATATAAAAATCAACTAAATTTTTTAATAGTTGGTACTCGGCACTTCACTGACACTACAAAACATAGTATAAAAAACATATCATTTGACAATATTGTGGCGTTTTCTTCGAACTTAGACAGGGTACAAACATGGGAGAAGAAATTTTTTACCTTCAGACAGTGGCGGATTAAGCTTATTGCCGCCCTAGGCCCTGTCTGATACGCCACCCTTTTTGGTCAGCAAAATTATATATATTTTGATTTTATTATAACAAATTCTTGTCTCAGAATTTCTTAAATTTGTTGAAATTTAAAAATATAGTTCAATATTTTTGCAGCTATAAAAAATACCGTTTTTTTTCGAATCAGATAAACAAAAAAACTGTCAATTTTCTTAGCGGGAAGTTGAGAATGTTTCGAATTTCAGATGAATGTCTAATGTTAATTCATACATATTTTCATTTAACACCAAAATTAAATTGAAAAACTAATAATAAGTATAAGTAATTTCAAATGATTTATACATGTAAGAGTAACCTTATCGAAGAAACAAAAGTAAAAAGTAATTTAGTAATTCTCAAAGAAGCTTATCAATTTGATTGTTTCTTTTTAATAACCTTATTCGATAGACTATAATTGATCCCATCAAAATATGAATAATACATTCTTCAATTGAAAAGTCAATAAAAAAATGAATTAATTACAATCCATAGGAAATTTTTTATAAATTAAAAAAAAATCAGAACCAATTTAAAAATTAATTTTTGGTATATTTTTTCGGCTCTCAAATTTCAACGTTCTGAAAATTTTGCCGCCCTCCCAAAACGTGCCGCCCTAGGCCCGGGCCTCACGGGCCTAAGCGGTAATCCATCACTGCCTTCAGATAAATATATGTGCTTCTCCGACCTGGATTCGTTCTTTAGGCTTAGTGTACTTGAAAGAAATCTGTGAAAGGTATTTGATCCAACCTGATAATTTGTTAATACAGATGAATCATAAGTTGTTGATGAAGACCATTAAAATTAGTTACCGTCGCATCCAGTAAGAATATTTTCCAATGTGTTTTACCTTCTCAAGGCGACAAAAAGGATAGAAAAAAATGCAAACAATCTGTCAAGCATAACATTTGTCATAAAACGATTCTACTTGTTTTTAAAAATAATTATAATTCCATTCCAATTGTCTCCAAACTTATGGAAATACATTTAAAATAAAATGCAATTATTTATTAGAAAATTGATAAAAACACATTTTATATATGTATATATATTTACTTAAATATCAATTATATCAATAAAATTTATAAAACATATACCATCATCATAATATGTAATGACACATAAATAAATCAAATATAATAATAATTATAAATCTGCTACGAACAATTGATCACACCTACAAAAACACATAAACATGAACACTACACTACGTCACATATTCAAATAATAAATACGCATTCACACGTGCAACCATACAAAAATATGTATAGAAAATGGTCACCGATGTGACACATTTATTATTTACTCGATTCCAAATATATAGTAAATAATATAGTGATGGTGAAGTTTTTAACAACTTCATAAAAAGTACAGAGAATTTCGATAATTGAACAAAAAAAATTTCCATCAGATTTACAGAAGGCAAAGTTCCATCCGTATTTAATCAATTGTGTATTTGAATAAATTTTTCTTAATTCTTCAATTAATGCTGTAATGTAATCTTTATATCACGAACAGAAAATTGAAGTTATTATTAAAAATAAGCAACTAGAGAAATAAAAAAATCGTGATAAAATCGTTTTCAAGAAAAAATTAAAAATAACCTTTGAAAGCATAATCCCGTTTTTCTTAAGCACCGAGTCTCGTTTCATACCCTTTTGTCAAATAAAGAAATTTGTTTTCTGCCCCAGTTTTTAATCATCAATGAGTATATACTATACAAATGAAGCCTGCATTATTCTTAGGCAGCCACTAATCCACGTACTAACAGTGACTGATAGTTTTTAACTTTGGGAATTGGTTGATTTATGTTTCGTTATCAGTGGGATATGAATGTATTATTTAGTATCATTAAAATATCCAATTACCGCGGTATTACATTAAAACAACTTTCAAGACATATTGAACTACACTTTATGCAGAATTAACACAATTCATTTGAGAGATAAACATTTTAGTCATATTAATATGTCCTTGATTTTAATATAAATTTAATTTTAAACATGTTCGCTAATATTTTTACTCCATCACTGATTAGTTATTTCAGTAAATTTTGCTCATTACATATGTATATATCCACCTTCAATGCTTCAAAGACTACCAATACCTACATTTTGCACCAACTTCATTATATTAATTACATATCAACGAGATTTATAACAAAAATATTCAAATCATTAATCAAACAGAGAAATATTTTTTATGTACGTTTGACATTTAGGTGTTCCAGCAGACTGTCCGCTATCAAACTACATATGTGTTTGTGTATTTTATACTATCATCTACGTGTTGAATTAATTTATGTCATTTGTAAATAAAATATATTCGAACAATATACCTGAAAAGTTAATCATTCTGCGAAATACTGTTATACATTTAGCACCTCTGTATACTTATTAAAGTAAGTATAATGTTTTAAGTATACATTATTTAATGAAGTTTCCTTTTTCTTTTTCCTTGTGAGTATCTAATAAATAGAATTAGATTCAATGTCGAGAAGTGTTCAGTATTCTTACATGTTCTCGAAATACAATACATACAAATTTAAGTATTTGAGAAGTAAAAAAAATAATAATTTTTCAATCTAAACCGCCTGCCTCAAAAAAAAAAAAGAACTAATAAGTAAAATATAATTTTCAATAAGAAACTTTTATAAATTATTTCTTTTTGTCCAATGACTTTTCTCTGTCGACGCTAACCAATCAATTTTTAAGCTAAGTATAAGATTAGTCCTGACTTCGGAAGGTAATCGGTCACAAGGAAATTATTAATAGAAGTTTTTAATTTAAAATTATGTTTAGTTCATTTTTTTGATGGCTGTTCTTTATTATTTTTAATTTTTACTTTTGAGTGTTGTACACAATGACGCAAAAATGTTAATTGGATTTTTTGACTAAATAATATCGACCGTACACGTCAAAGCTATAAGAAATTTTATTGAAAGATTTATGGAATACGAGCGAGCGAAAACAATTTGTTAATGACTAGAATAATGCTAAAAAAAGATTCATCAATAAACTGGCCAATCAACGAAGTCCAGAATTTGCTTAATCAAAACAACGGACACATTATAGTGAGATCCAAGAACTTTCTATTTATCAATGAAAAATTTCCATTATTGCGGATTGAGTAAAAATTTTAGATGTACAACCTGTGATCAAAATTTTCCAAAAACACAACGTTATTTATGAAGTTATCGTATCCTACATTCTCCAATATAATGTTTTCATGATCAGCCTAACCAGAAAATCAAAAATAAAACAATAAAAATGTAGACATATTTATAAGTGAAGAACGGTTTGAAAAATTAAACATATATTTTTTACAATGTTTTTATACGATAAACACTTGGGAAAATGAAGAGGCATAAATGCTTGACTATACAATATAGTACTTTCTTTTGTAATCCATTAACAAAATTGTGTTAATTAAGTATGGTCAAAAATAATTATTTTTGTCATTCATTATTTAGAAACGTTATATTTCTAAGTAGATACAAATTACTTATTACAAAACATAATAATAAATATTCAAATTTTCTACATTTTGTGTGTACATTTCAATCATTTATTTTAATTTATATAAAATATAACATGATTATATATACAATGATATTCATAAAATAATACTAATAAGGTTCACATTGTTTTGGAGCCTAAATAAGTTAATAATAGGCTAGATATATAAGGATTCTCAAAAGAAATTTTTGCTATACAATTGATTTTCTGATTTTAGAAAAAAATATATTTTAGGTTTTTGTGACGTAATAAGGTTGAAAACATTTCTTGTTCTATATCTAGGCCAAATTTCAACCAATTTCAGTGAACTTATTTTCGAAACCCACTAATTTTGGGTCAAACTTTCCATTTTTATTACGATCAATTCGCTATCTATAACGCTTATATGAAATATCATGACCAGGCATATACTATTTCAAAATTTATAATAGATATGTATAATTTAATAAAAAATTTCAAAACTATGGTCCAAATTAAGTGCATTTACATACTTTATTTGCCAAAATTGAATAAAATTTGAGCGTTATAGAGAAAAATTATGTTTTTGGTTTTTGTGACGTATTATGGTTCAAAAATTTATTTCTTCGTTATCTTAACCAAATTTCTAACGATTTCAGTAAAAATATTTTTAAACCAATTATTTTGTGGCCATACTTTCCAATTTTTGTTGTTTTCAATTCACTATCTTTAACGCATATATGAAATATCATGACCAGGCATTTACTATCTTAAAATATATAATTGATATAGTTTAACCAAAAATTTGAAAACTAGGGCCAGAATAAGAGGATTTACAAACTTAATTTGCCAAAATTTGATAAAATCATGAGCGTTATTGAGAAAAAATTATATTTTTGTATTTTGTGACGAAATAAGGTTGAAAAAAATATTTTTTATGTATCTAAGCCAAATTTTGACCGATTTCAGTAAAGTTTTTTTTGAACCCACTAATTTTGGGTCATACAAATTTAAGTTTTTCAGGATCATTTGGTATCCTTTCCGATTTCATATTATTATTGTGCATTAATGCTTATGACGTTATGTTACCTGTCATGCCCTCTTAAAATTAACACAAGATCACACATGAATTATGACCAATATTTATGCTAGACGGATGGCTTAGAAATTCCCAGCTAAACTTATCGTCACTCTAATTTTTAGACTGCTGCATCGCACATAGATAAAAAAATCCTGTGTTTATAAAAAATGCAACTCCCTCCCTCCAGTTTAAAACTAAATTTATACTATTAATAAAGATATAAATATGTATGGAATTGTAATAGTTTTTTTAATATTATATAACTATGCTGGAACAACAAACATAGGTAGATAATATTATTTAGGGACCAGATCAATAACTTTCCTATTAGACAACTAGTACATTCATGAATTTCTCCGTTAATTTTGTCCACATATACTTTCGGAAATAAATTTGTGAAATATTGAACATTTTTTGCTAAAAATTTGTTGCTTTATCGATTTCTGTTATTATTTTTAATGTTGTTAATTTCATCAACGAGATGGAGCCTTGGTGGGGGACCTGGAAAACAGCATAAAAATAAAGTGGTAATTATTTACGTATTTAGCATATAAAACATAATTCAGAAGATTTGACACCAAAACATTCACTGTGGAAGATTTCCAATGTAAATTAAGTGCAGTTTTTATTTTAATTTGAATAAGTTATAAAATACACCATAAAAGTTGAATATTTTCTACTTATAAATATCCAAATATATAAAACTCAAGTCGGTACGATATTTTTGCTGTCGAGTAAAACGGAAACATTATATTTAACAATTTTAAATTTCTATTTTCGTGTATAGAGACAATAATTTTATATTCCAAAGTCAGCAAGCAACAAAAGAGGATGAATGAATGTGAGTTACACAAAGTATGACGATAAATAGAGTTACATTAAAGTTGATTTTGTTTACTAAAATATACATAATATAAGTGTACAGTTAGTATGATGATGGCTAACAGTTATAGAAGTAGTTTAATCGTCTACTATTCTCAATAGTAATAATAATACCAAGTACCAGTACCAGTAACAATACCAAGTACTACTTATTCAATAGACATAACATAACATTACTGTTGAAATAATAAAAACAAACAACATTTTAATTTACATATAGAAACCATTATAAAATTCTGGTAGCTCGGTGAGTTGTAGACCTCACTCGATAATGATTGCCCTGATTTCGAGCTTCCAAAGAAAGAACTATTTAAGGGCTGTTCATAATAAGAGGGGGGTAATAGAAAAAATACAGATTTCTATATTCCCTCATCATTTCACATCGATTGCGAAAAGCTACATTTACGTGGCTTGAAGTAATCGAAGATGCGGAGCATGTTTTCTTTGACTGCCCACGATTTAATCGACAGCGTGATCTACTCGAGATTATCTTACACCGGAGTATCCAACCAGAGACAGTTATAGAAGTAATGCTGTCATCAAGAGCCTCTTGGAACGCCATCAGAAAATTTGCAATAGAAGTCCTTATAGACTTGCGTTCCATCGAAAGAAAAAGGGCAAATGACAACAACTACAACAACTATAAGAAAGGTAAACTAACACCTTAGCTACCAGAAGAAAGAGCAGTAGTTATATCCTCTCCCCACGAAGTAATTCCTAACGGCGGATACCGTGGGGGATCAGAGTTCAGAGGATAGCGGAGGTTTTAGTCGGTATTAGCATTAACTAAGTTAATGTCCGAGTCCGACATACCAGGCAAAACATCTAAGCCAGAGATTCGTAAAAGAATTTCCTTCGCTATATAAAAAAAAAAAAAAAAAAAAAAACGTGGCTTGAATAGAAAAAACGGTAAAAAAATGTTTTCCAATATTTAGAATTTTTTTCAATATTGGAGGGCGCATGCAACAAATAACTATAGTTTTCCCTGAAAAAGGATATTTTAGATGGTACTTCCTAAAAAGAATCAGATTGGATATATTATGTGAGTCATTTCATATCGATTGTCAAAAACCACAACTATCTAGTTTGTATAGAAGAAAGTATAGATATTTTTGGTGATTTTTCGAAACAAGATGGAAGAAACGGTAGTTCCTTGAAAAAACTTGGTATTTTTGAAGGTTTTACCTAAGAAGAGCCAAATTAAATAACTTATGTTAGTCATTTCATATCGATTGCCAAAAACCACAACTTTCTAGCATATATAGAATAAAATATAGGAATTTTTTGTCATGTTTCCCAAGGTAGAAGGAAGGGGTTTCAAACAAAATAAAGTGAATCTCTTAAATGTACAAAGTTGATATACATCCGGCAATGCGTTTGGAAGTTACTACAGGAAAAACATAGACATATAAGCATATAGACCGATAGATATATAGATATATAGATAACATAGACCTTACTACGTTCGGTCAATTATTATTTAGATGTTTGTTAAAGTTAAAATTCAATGGATCAATTTATATTATAATATACTGTAAGTATTAAAATATTATCCTTTGCAATTACACCTCTATATATATATATAGACAATGTTATGTCGTGTTATGTTAAAGGAAATGAGATAGATGATGGAAGATAATTTTTTTTAAATTCAGTTCATTATAAAAAGATGAAATAAATATTTCTTTAGTTAAAAATTTGGTTAATGTATATTATAAATTAGGATTGCGCTCGTAACCCAAATCGGAAGTAGCATAGTTCCGGCCAAAATTGGTCAATTTCAGGGGTGTCAACCAAATTAATACCAAAATTAATAAATCAAGATATAATGTATCTGCTTAAACTTAATTTTTTGTATTTTTGCATAAGACCACCGATTGAGAGTTACTGTCATCGTTGCTTAGATGGAGGTTGTATATTACCTTTGAGCTTAAAAAGTTTGCGGATGATGTGTAACCTTTTAAATGTTAACAATAAGTTATTTTAGAAAACACAGATACAGCATTAAAATAAACATGGTATATTAATTTATTCTTAATATATACTAAACATTAAAAATTACATAATATGAAGATTGTACTTTGTTTTGTTTTATTTTGTTATGTTCTATTACTTTATCGAGTCATGTGCAAATTAATTTGCTGACTGTTGAAAACATAATCGAACGAATATGAATAAAAACCAAAAACAAAGTTATAAAAAATAAAATTTATCAAATTTTAAAATATACTTAAAATTTATGAAGTAATAACTGTTCAAAAACTATTTTATTATAATAATAAATATTATTATGGGGTTGTATTCAAGGATTATTATGATTTACGCATTATTTGTCGCGTAGTACCGTGCACGAGAATAATCGTATATCATAATCATGGAAATAGAATTTTCTACAATGACATATATTTTTTACGTTTACATTCTATATAGTACAATAAAATAAAATGCACACAAAAAAATCTCCAACCATATTTTATTAACATAACGAAAAACACTGTAAGTGATTACAAAAAGGTTTATAATTGGTAGTACATGATTTTCAGATATTTTCATGCTGCCTAGAATGCTTAATTGCCTACCAGCTTAAAACTGATAACTTTACCATAGTTTTCAACTAAATTTTCAAATCATGGCAGAAAACATTTTAGTTAGGTTTTTAATTTTATAAAATTATGTTTCCCTAATACCAAATTTGAAAAAATTTACTGATATGTTGCCGGGAAGGTATTTATTTTAATCACTTACTAACGTTTGACACACTGAACTTTGAAGGGAAAACTTTCGGTTTACTTTTTTGATTATTAATACGAAAAAAACCAATATTAAATTATTGTTATGTATATCAATAACGCGATTCTTCATTTCAAAATAGGTTAAAACTATGCTTTCCTTACAAAATTTCCTCCTTTTTATGTCTTTGATTATCAATCAAACTCGTTTGTACAGTTTTATCAGAAATGGCAAAAAATAAAAAAAAAGTAAAAAAAAACCAAAAAATACGTTACGTCTTTATAATTTATGAATGAAGTAATTGAGTATTATAACTTATGAATAAATATTTTTTTAAATATAAGTAAATAATATTGATGATATGTAATGCCTATAGGTAAGTATTACAAAAGTTTATTAGGAAAAAATTATAATAAACTAAAAATACACAAATATTTATTTTATTTTATTTAATCAGTAAAAAGATTTTAAACTGTAAAAGTTTTGTCACATATAAATTTCAAAACATATTTTGGATGCTTTATTTATTTATGACATATGTTTGATGAATGATAATTAATTATTGAAATAGTAATTATTCAAAAAAATATATATATTTGTACTAGCTGGTACTCGCAAATTCATCCTACTTCTAGAAATGTCCAAAAAACAAAGTACAGTGACTATACAAACTCTAACCAACAACTTCCTGATAAGAAAGTTTCATAGAAAAAAAAGGATATTATAACTATTATTCCATTAATTACAATACATATTACATAATGCTATTGTAGCGAATAGAAACAGTTTATCAAAACAGTGGTTTTAGTCCACTTAATAAGCCGGAGAATGTAGAAAATTGAGAAAATTAGGGTATATTTCCCATTCTTAATTGTAATAGTGGCAAAATAATGTTAGAAATCGCTGATCTCGAATCCGAGGTCAAAAAGCAACTGAAGCAACAGGGATATCTTAAATATGTTTTATCTCTGTTACTTCAACGAGGTTTTAATGATTGAAATCACCCCCAGTTGCTATGGAAAATTATATCCCTTAACGTAATTTTCTGAATTTACATAGTGAGGCAAAGGTATGTGGTGATATTTCTGAAGGTCTACTGAATACGTTCAATCAAGAATTTTTGAATCGAAGCTGTTCCACCACTTTTCTACATTTCAACGTATTATCCGGCTCATTTACAAAATTAATTTGTATGTCTCTAAAAATCATTTTTTGTGTTTAAACTTTTATTTTGCCTCTTTTAGTTTGAAAGTGAGGTCAAGAATATCGGTCGTTTTTCGCGAGTAATCGTGTCACAATTATTCACTCGAATATACAAATGTGCGGATCGTCTTTACATGTAATTATTATTCGAGTATATAAAAGGTTGAATTATCCCTAATGGAAATTGAAAAGTATTATTAACTTACAATTTGAACATAATGAAAACAAAGTGCTTCCACGCTTCGTTAATTACATAAATCAATCTAAACAAATACAAATTACAAAACTGCATTAAATACTCTAATAAACTGAATAGTTTTATATATTTGTTTAGAAGCGAACAAAATTTTAAATGAAATTGTTTCCCAATATCAAAAAAAAAAAAAAAAAAAAAACAATAATAAATGCATGAAAAATAGAACATATTTTCTCATTCATATTTTCATTGTAAAAAGAAAATAATATCAGCAAACATTGTCCAAATATTGATTTACTGCAAAACTGTGTGAGTTTGTGTCAGTCTGCCTGTTTGTCGGTCGTTTGGTCGAATGAGGTTTCGGTATACAGGAATGATGTATATCACCAACCGTATAATATATAATACCACTGTTTTATGTGCGCCAATGATGTCCTAGTTAGAAGGCTCTCTCCTCTGTATAACAAACTTTTTGTGTTATTTTGTTTCCTATACCAGCTACTACAAAATACGGTCGGTGTTTTGACTGCATAGTATTGTTTGTTTGTGACGCTTTACCTATATTTAGTAATAAAAACGAAACTAACATGTAGAGAGAGGATTGTAAATCTATTGTTATTTTATTATTTCATATTTGGTAAATTTAATGCTTTCAAAATCCACAAATTCTCCACACAATGTTCCGCAGTAGAGACAGAAGAAATCAGAAATAAAAAAAATAATTTGAAAAATTTATAAAAAAAAGTGATGTTATTTAGAATCCTGAGGGTTTTATGGAAATAAACGCAAAAAAGTGGATAAGGAAGTGAAAATAGCCAAAATTAAATCGCGTGAAAAGTTAGCTCATTTTACCAGCATTCATAATCCTTTAAAAATTTACTGATATTTTCATTTTCTGAGATTTTAAAGCCATTTAGAAATCTGAAAATTATTGTGCTATATGAAAATTGAAAATTATTTTGCTTATTTTACCGAATTATGAAAACTGGTAAAATGAGCAAACTTTCCATGTAGTTTCAGGTTAGATATTTTCACTTTTTTTTATTCTGTCTTCATACATATATGTCTTCATTTTTTATATTTTGCGCATATTATTATATATTGATGACCCCCCACTGACGTAACGTAATTACCGATCTCAACTGATCACCAAAGTTAAGCAACAACAGACACAGTCAGAACATGGATGGGTGAACATCTAGGATTGTCGTGTAATGTTGTTGTATAGATTGAATATGTAGTCACTATATAACTTTAGTACTTGAAAAAGTTGAAAAGTAACAGAAAAAAATATATATGTATATATTGATGAATGAAATAATCGGCAAATCATATAGTTAAAGGAAAAACATCAAACTTATGAAAAATATGATTTTTCACAACAGCTCCGATTCGGTAGCGAAGTAACTCTCAAAAAAAAGGCTTTTTAAGAAACTGTTTACATCATATTAATAAATTCGATGTTTTTTTTTTAAACCAAGAATAAATGAGGCTATGAAACATTATTATTTTTTCATTTCTTAAGTATACCACCAGGTTATTACGCAAGGAGCAATAAAAATAAGGTAATATACTTGTTTTTTACAAAAAGCCCAAAGTTTGAGCCTGTTTTTCATCAAAATCAGTGTCTTATATTCGAGGATTTGGAATGTAATGACCCTATAACAATTTTATGGTTTTATCATTGAATGTAAGATTTCAGATTTCAGATGCAAATATTTAATTTAGATCTTAAATTACGATTTTTCATAAACAAATTTCTAATTAAATATTAGCAAACACAACACATTTATATACAACAAGACATATTTGCGAATGTATTAATCTGTAGTCCGATTAATGAGCGATCAGTTGGATTATCATATACAAAAATTCTGAAAAGTTAATGGTTTTCTTATTCAAAGTCAGGTATAGGTAAAATTTTCTATTGTCCAACAAGCAAATCAAAATTCATATTGACAATATTTGTTTTTTATTTTTATTATTATTGGGGATGATCATCTAAAAACAAATGTAAATACCATTTTGAACGTTTTTTTAATGATCTTCAAACAATAAGTGGCTATTGACTCACCTAAATGGTACATTTTCATTTGAATAAAAGTAGCGAGTGAAAACTTTGATAGCGTATTCTTGACCTTAATCGTGAGTTTCAATTCATGAATGAGCAAAATTGTTCAGTTGAAAGTAATGGCTCAATGACACAAATTTGAAACCATAAAATATAAGAAAAGTTTAAAAATGTAAAATGTTCCTTTCTTCAAAACCAATAGCATTTGTTTGAAACATTCAATCACTACTTAAATTCGATACAATTTCAGCTAATAAGCCATACGTATAATTATAATACACGATATGTAATATATAATATGTTATATAATATGTATTATAGATAATATATATATATATATATATATAGGTATAATAGGTATTATTATTAAGCAAACTTTAAAACTATATCGATTACATATTAAGTGTATTTCATAGATGGAAATAGTTAACTATATTAGTATTTAAACAATTAACACTATTAGTTGTTGTTTTTACTCGTTGTTTTTGCTTTTACTTTGTTACTATTTATTTGTTGTTTAATGTCAATGATATTCTTGTCTTTATTTAATTCGATTATTTATATGTTAATTTGGAAGTGATATTCGATAACTGAAAGGAACTTATTAGAAACATCTTCAAAGTATCTACAATCCAACTTTCAATGAAATTTAATTTGAATGAATGCAACAAAGTCTAAATACAGTCTTATAGAAGAACGTATATGTTTGTCTTTTACTACAGATCATCTACATGTTCGACAGAAAGTTTTCCAAACAAATATTATTATACACAGTTACATAATATGGAGAAATATATAAATAATATTCTTTATAATATAAAAATCTGACCTAGTATTACACATGGAATAGTACATCCAGTTACATAGAAACCATTATATTGAAATACCAAATCTGAACCAATTGGGATTTGAAATTTGACGTGAATACTCTTGACTATACTCTCAAACCAATAATGTACGGATGTGAATGGGATATAATAATAATGCTTTTGATATGAGAGAGTAATCATATATTTTATATACCATAGCAGAACCAGTACCAGAACCCATATATTTACAAATGGAACTGTCTCCGTGACCAACACCGGCATCGAATATTTTCAATTAATAATACCGGCGTAGGCAAAATTAATTTTCGAATATAAGAATATCATCGCCGACAATTTTATTCAGTAAGTCATTACTCGTCATAATTTTTCAATATTGCGATGGCGCTAATTCAAGAAAATTCATTATACAAACATTTGTTGTATATTTTTTTTTCATAACGTTTGTTTTTTAACCTATGTATATTTTTTTATACATGATTAAAACCTATAAAATATGATACAGTTAGAAATTTTAATCAGTCTGAAAGACTGTATTTTACTATTATAAATGTTGGTTATTTTTTACAGCACTTTTTTTTGTTTTTCTAAAAACATTATTATATTATGAACATTGAATAAATATACAATGCTCTGTATTTATAGTACAGGATACTAAAATCAATTTTATCATTTGAACAAGACGTTATTACTAAAGACAGAATACTTTAGAGTGATAAATATTAGAAACAATTAAAATTATTACAGAGTATTTAATTTTTAAAAATACTCCCATCACTTAAACAATAATTATATTATCATTTTGGATTTTATACAAAAATAAAGCACTCAATATTGAAATTATTTTTGACTAACTGATGAGTGTGTGTTGTGCTCTCAACAATCTATAACTCTTATAATCCAATACTTGATACTTCATTTGAGCTCAAATACGTTTCATTAAAAAATGAAAATCGGCTGGATAGAACGGCCAGACGAACTCTGGATAGAACGGTTTTCATGAATTTTTTTTTAAATAAAGATTTTGCCGGCACCGGTATTATTACTAGAAAATAATGGTTGCCGGCGCCGGTCACGGAGACAATTCTATATACAAATACCATGTACCAGAGGTAGAAACAGTACCAACAATATATAACAGACATATTCCACATTGAATAAAATTGTAATAATAAAAGTTTGAATTATTTAAAATACATAGACGATAGCAGGTACCTCTATATAACCTCATCATTTATTCAAAATCACTAAATTTACGTAATGGATGAATGATTTCAAAATTTTTTTTTTAAACAATAACCAATAAAGTACTTTAGTTGTATAGAATGTATATTTACTTAAATCAGTTAGCCACCATGATACTATCACCAGTAGGTACCCCAAAATTTAGTATATCAATTGTGAGAGTTCTTGAAACGATTCACACTCTATTAAATTGAAAAAAATTTATACATATTTGTTACCGAAGCATATAAAAGTAAAAAAAAAACAACATGGTTTCAATTATATTACAATAGAAACAAAAAAGTCTATAGACTGATTTTTTTATATTATGATACATTTAGGGTGTTGGGAAAAAGCCAGATGTCAGTCAGCCGAATTCGTTAACGTTTACCGGAGGGCGAATATTAAAGTTGTAAAAAATCAATGTACGTTGCAACTACTTTCTAAAATTTGAAAAGTAAAAGTTCAAAAATAATATTTATTTAACGATCGACTAGTTTTCGAAATATTGTATGAAATACATCCGATAAATCAGCTTCAGGATCGGATTTCTAGCGATATCTCAAAAAATACGCATCCAATCCTTAAATAGATGTTATTTTTGTAATCGACGGGTCAAAATATATTCTATATTCGTAGGGATAGTTTGACCCGTAGATTTCAAAAATAACATTTATTTAACAATTAGATAAGTAGTTTTTGAGATATCGCTAAAAATATGATCCAGAGGCCGATTTGTCGATTTTAGTTCATGCAATATCTATTCGACCGATTGTAAAATGTTATTTTTGAATTCCTTAGATCTTAACTACCCCAGAAAACCCATAGACAGCATTTTGAAGTTTATGATAGTTAGTTTTCACAATTACAAAAAACATTTCATGTTAAAACTAGTAGTACTCTATTAATTTACATGTAAGCGAAAAAAATTTTGAAAAAATATCTAAAAAATTATCCCTTCGTTGATGAATTCAATAATTGGATGGTAGAATTTGTCATGGATCCTACCTCTACGCGTGGTTTTATGTTCTGTAGAAATTCAATAGCAACCATACCTATAACAAAGAGAACAAATATAAGTAAGGCATTTGAAATGGATGCATAAGTTTATAATTATCACAGAAAACAGTGAAATATTATTTCTTATCATGGCTTATTATTTCCAGGTTCATGGACAATAGTCAGAAAAAATATTAAAAACACAAAAAAATCATATTCAAATTAAAAAAATTCTGAATTAATTCGCTTTTTTTATTCCTTAGTCGTAACAATAGACAAGATATTGATGATTTTATGATTAGAATCTAAACATTGAAATACGATCTTTTTAAAATAATGTGCTATAAGTTTTAAAATGATTCCACAAACAAGCAAACTTGCAATCTTAAATTATAAAATCTTAAATAATAATAATAATGCCTAAGAATTCAGAGCTAGTCCTGCCCACTGACCACCGCTAAGTAAACCCTTACTTTGGTATCGGTTATTCGGTGTCCAGTAGTTTGGTATCGTCTCTTATTCGGGTTATATGTTCCACCCATCTCCACTTGAGGATCTTTACGGTCACCATCTTTAGCTTTTTTAGGAATATCAATACGGCGTATTTTATCAAATTAACGAATATTCGGTAGTGAACGCTCCATACTTCTTAGGCATTTACGTAAATATTTAAGAATTTTTAATTTTTTTTTTCAGTATTTTTACATCCGTAAATTAAGATGGGCAGAACACATGTATCTAGGACTTTGACTTTAAAATTCAAAGTAAAATATTTTTAAAAATGTGTTTTAGAGACCATAATCTCTTGCCATCGCTACTGATTCATGTTTTGATTTTAATAACGGTTCAATTTCTAAAGAAAATTGTTTAACCAAGATATTTGAATGTCTTAACTTGTTCTAACGATATCTTTTAAATTTATTGTTTAAATCAGGCTTCACATTTGACATAGTCTATGTCTCTATTTCTTTGTAATCCCAAGTTTTCGCTGAAAAAAAAAGATGCGTCCAAGATAAAACTGAAACTAAAACTTTTGGACCCTTGTCCTCTTGTTTATGGTTAAAATATTTTGAGTGAAAAAGTGATTTGGGTAAAACTTGAAACCGAATATGTTTTTGACCTGTTAAAATGTAATAACAGTTAAAACTGAATAACGATCTTTACCTTTTTCGACATTTTCCTTGCTTAGTATTCATAGTTTACTGCCATAATCTTATATCCAAAACAATTCAAGAAATAAAAAAAAAAAAAAAAAATTGTAAAAAAACTGTTAAAGATAAATTTTTAATAGATACCTCTTAACAAGAAAATTCATAAATATTTACAACGATAAAAAACAATTATAACCTAAGAGATATTATGTATGTATACATATTTACATCCATAACTTATAATATGCTGTTGGAATATTTATTGCATAAATTAATTTCAAAAGCATTCCTTCCGTTTAAGATTTATCAAGTTTTATGAGAGACAGAGGTTTTGTTCGAAGAAATATTTACACGCATAAATGACAATCCTTAATAAGATCATTTCACAGATTAAACCATATAATTTTAAATGATATAATAAAACTGTAAGAAGACGGGAGACGCGACGGGCATCACAGGCCACGTAGTCGGGCGTCTTTAATGTACATTTACAAACCACGTACTTCCTAGGCTGCAGATATGTATAAATATCATGACGGTACCAACAATATTTTAAACTATTAGGGTCAAATATTATATGACATAATAAAATTAAAACATAAAAATTTTTATCTTCAGATATGAAATTTAAATAAAATACAGGTAAAATTTATGTTTTAAGTTTGTAAAATTTTAAGGGATGAATTTATTGCATTTTTTATTGGATTCTTTTAGCTTCATATTTTTTAATTTTGCTTTGGAATTTTCAATTATATGGATAGGACGATTGAATTCGCTATAATGTATAAAATGTATGTAATAAAACATTATTTATTAAAAAATATAATACTTGTTCAAAAAGAATTGTTTCCACTAGTATTATAATGGATCAATTAGAGTTTCTACTGATTATGAATTACATGTAGATAACAAAAATTAAAATAATGTGCCATATTGGTGGTTTTTGTGGTGGAGTGAAGTTAGATTTTTAAAACGCAAAAAAAAATAAAGAGTAAATATTCGGAGGTTGCTGGTTCGAATCCAGACAGTGGCAGTTTGATCAATTATAATAAAACAACAAGAGCGGTTGGTTAATCACACTGCCGTCGATAAAATTATCACCATGTGCTAGAATGCATTCTTGCATTCAGGTGATTGAGTGTTCTAAAAGAAGGTACAGATGACCATTAACTCTACTCATATGTAGAACTTTTCAGAATAGTAAATTCAGTATTTAATATAATTACCTGTGAACCAACAGACTACCGACCCGATCTTTAAAATTATTTTACTAAATTTTGATATTTCATAAAAGTTCAAGTCGTCGGGGTAAAATTTAGACTAACGAAATAATATTGCAAATAAAACTTAAGTGATTTTCGAGACAAACTTAAATGAAATTTAAAAATAACTAGAGTAAAATTGGCAACTGGTACTCCGTTTTTAAAAAAAAAAAACCTCTTCGCGCATAACATGAGGTAATCTATAGACAGAATTTAGAATAATGAAGTTCAATAAAATATCGCAGCATTCACAAGCAAATTTCTAAAAATTATTTTGGACTCAACAAATCTTTAAACATGTAATTCCGATGAAACACGAAATCGAAATTTTGACACGGCTGTTGATACTTTCCTAACTACCATTAGTAAACAAAAAATTTCAGAATGAATCTAATCAGAAAAAATTATAATGTACTAACTCTAAGACAGTTCGACAAGATTTTTTAGAAGATTTTGAATGCTGGCTGAATGACTGCCCAAATTTTGGTAAGTATGTAGACAAACATTAGTGGTTTAAATAACATGTCTACATTTTGAAAGTATTATTTATTTGCGAATAAGTAGGTACTATTTTGAAGAAACAGTGTTTATGTATACATTCGAAACCTTTTGCTACCAAAGAACTGTTTATAAATAATTGGTCAAGGTAAGTTATTATACCTCAATTTGAAACTGTGAAATCCAATGCATACTAAAACTTAACCAGCATACATTACAATTTATTTCCTGGAACAATAAGAAGATTCTCTCTCAAAATTTTCTTAGTCATTTTTACTTTATTTGTATAAGTAAAAAATAACTGTACCCTAAACTAAAATTTTAAACAAAATTCCGAAAAAAAATAGAGAAAAACAACTGAATAAATGATTCAATTACTCCAAACGACCTACACATTTTATTGTTTTCTTCTCATTTTAACAAAGTAAATGTTATTCCTTAAAAAATTAATTCCAGTTACACATAAGAAGATATTTAAAAAATAAATTTTATCTCAACGAAAAACACGTTATGAAAACGAAAACAGAAAAAATCCGTTTAAATATTTTATAATAAAATTTTTAAATTTAGTATTTACCTTATTTCGTGTGGAACAAAAATGTGATGTAAAAAATTACACAATTTTTTTTTCTTCGAGATAAAAAAAATAATATTCTATGATTTTTCTTTTATTATCATCATGTCTTTCAATTATTATTTTTTATGTATATCTCCACACATTGCATGAAAGACTGCTTTTTCTCAGTGTTTACAATACTCTGGGCAATAGTAGTAACCTGTGAACACCAAGAGGTTATTACCTTGCTTATAATTAAACATTTGCATGCCTTCGAAAGGTTATAACTTTTAGCTAAACATTAAAAAAATTTTGTGGAAGAGTTTTATAATAAATTACGATAAAAGTTAACAAAATATATTCTGTGAAAATTTAATTTTCTTCTATCTCTTATAGTTTAAAAGTTAGGTTAGGAATTTATTTCACCCAATATGAAAGATGCAATAAACAAATTTTTCCTATTTTACCTATCATAATCTGAAACTAGGATCAATACAAAACAAAATTTGAAGATTAAATTAAAATTGATTCAAAAACGAGTTATAAGCTCTTAAAAAGTGTTTTCCATCTCCATCTTTCAAAAAAAGTTTTATGGGTGATCCTGTGATAAGAAGTCAATTCCTATGGAAAAATCGTAAAACAAAATTTTTGAATATTTATGTAATTTATATATTATTTTTATTCACAATCAAATCATTAGTATACACTTACATTTTTTACCTTTAATTTAAAATAACAGTATTTAAGTCCCATGGTTATCGATAGGACCTTTTATCGTAGAAACACCCTTTATATATTCACTATCGAGATGAACTTGTTTGACATCTTTGAAGAATATCTTTGTTTAATTAAGAATTTCTAACGTCCATATTTTGGCTATTTTATAATATTAAAACAAACAAACAAAAAATTCATAGTAAAGGCGCTTCAATTGAACTGATAACAAAAATTATGCATCTTTCCTATTGGTTAAGATTTTGTTCACTTACAAATAAAATAAACTCACTTTATAAGTATAGGGCATGCCAACCCAATTTTAGCTTGATATCTCTTTTGGTTTTAGAGTTATCTTGAGGACGAGAGAATTAACAAACGAACACAGTATAATTAGAAATAAAAAATAATCCTCTAGTATTGCATTTTGTCGATTAGAAAAATATATGAATTCATATAGAATAGTTCTTAAGGATAATTTTGGATAAAACTTTTAAACTAGAGATAGTATAATAATCGTTTGATATGCCTTGACATGCAAAATTTTTCCTTCAAGTAGCTTAGTGCTACTATTAAATGGAGAAGTTCTTACCTTTATAGTACATAGATAGTATTTGTTGTATACCGTTCTTACATTTACGTTACCTAACTATATAACAAACAATGGCCACTCTGTTGTTATTGCTTCGAAGTCGCTGTTAAATAAAAATTGTAAGTAATTCACCGAACTACCAAGAAAGTAAACAATGCATCATATTTTCTTTTTTCGTTTATTTTGTACTAAACAAAAAAATGTCATAGCAAATTTCTTCTTTTGTTTTTCATGGCATTCTTGATTGTTTAACATATTTTATGCTGCTTTTAGTGTGATGAGGAAAATGGAATCTAGTTTTGAGATAATTTTTCCTGTTTTCATAAGTGCAAAAAAAGTTTTTTGAATACACTGAAATCTTAGCAAAATCAATAAGGAATCATTAAGAAGCAGATTGAAGAACTAATTCTGCACAGTATAGACAAGATTCATTTTTGTTAAACTCGTTTTTTTTTACCGGAGTGAAGCTCGGTGATGAAGAAATAGCCAAAAAAATACAATAAATATACAGATTTCAGAAAAAATAAATATTTAGCAATTGTGGGAACGCATATCCATTTCCTAAATGTTGTCTGCCGAATTTCACGCGAGGTGTAGTGTACAAAAAAATATATCATAGTCTAAAAAGATAGAGGTATGCCTTTGTCTGATATACCACATTTTTTTACGCTTCTTTTTAGATAATATTAACAGATTTCTTTCAGAATGCGCGGCTATTATTAAATTCAAAGCTTTACCTTCCCCACACCTAAGTCACGTAGTGCAATGTTTTGATAGTGCCTAGGTGGTAATAAAATCCGCGTCATATGTATACCGATTGATTCACGCATATACATTTGTTATCTTCATCATAAAAACATTAACCGATTTAAAAATTAGAAAACATTTATAAAATGACCAAAAACATTACATATTGACGTAACTTAATTACTGATCTCAACCGATCACCAAAGCTAAGCAACATCAGACACAGTCAGTACTTGGTTGGGTGAACACCTAGAAATGCTGACTGCTGTTGTATAGAATATACCCACTGTAGTCACTGTATGACTTCAGTAGTTAAAGAGTGGCTTTAAAAATAATTAATTGTTAATATGCAGTGATGTTTTAAAAATAGAATTATATAAGATATCTTTATTCTTACTTCACGTTATATCATTACACAAATTGGTCTCAACAAGTTTGGCTTAGTAATTGTTTAATAAAATATAAAAACAAACGAATAGCCGACATTAAGCTAAAATAATAAATTTATCTCCTTCTTTTAAATTTCTTCAGGTGTTTAGGGTCAACCATTAATCACTATATAACATAAAACCAATAAATATGCAAACCTTCAAAGTGTGAAATCCCTTAAATGCTTTTAAACATTTGATAAAATTTTATAAACATACCTGAAGAGCCCATAAAATAAAATAATTGATTACCAAATTTATGAAATTGCTTTTAATCCGGTTTTGTCATGAAAGTATTAAAATATTTGATAAACTTGTAATGTTAGAGTTTACGCAGTTCATATTTAAAATACGGTACAAAGTTTTATGATAAATTTGATTTTATTGATATAATTTATACCCTAAAATTTAATAATTAATCAACTAATATTTAGATAGAGATTATAAAGGGTTCACTTTAAAAACGTTCTGAGAAATTTTATGCATTCATCATTGAGGGTTATAACGACAGTAATAGTTTATAAATATTTATACTTTGTGTATACAATGCAAGAATTATTTTATAGATTCACAACTGGCAGAACCAGTTACACTTTGCTGTGACAATGTTCACAAAACTTTGAAAATCAATTTTTCCATTTTATCAAACCATTTCACATCGATTACAAAAAACTACCTTTTCTTAGCTTGTATTAAAAAGGCTGGAATATTTGCTCCACATCATAAATTTAATTGGAATTTGTATAATCAGGTGTTAAAACTAAAAAAAATTAAAAATAATGATATGACTGGCGTCTAAAAAACGAAGGTTGAATCCATTATTATTATTGTATCATAGATAATTTGATATGAAATCTATAAAGAAAAAATGTAATAAGGTTTTTTTTAAACGTTCATATTATTATTTTTGATTTTTTTTTTTTTGCAAACATTTTATGTCACATACAAAAATTCAACTTATTTTAAAGAACTTCTTTTACTCTAAACTATTTTATTTTAAATAAATACTCTATACAAGATATTGCCATACAATAATAAAACATGAAGAAATCACTTTTAACTCTTCAACATTTTCACTATCATAAAATATTAGTTTATTAAAAAGAAATATTACATAGGTAGGTACTTAATGAAACCGTAAA
Source organism: Chrysopa pallens (assembly GCA_020423425.1). Taxonomy (NCBI): domain Eukaryota; kingdom Metazoa; phylum Arthropoda; class Insecta; order Neuroptera; family Chrysopidae; genus Chrysopa; species Chrysopa pallens. The sequence goes on from CM035594.1 coordinate 15,019,916, forward strand.
AAGATTAATTAAAACAGCATGCGATCATTTTGTTGTCATAAAGGTAGGTAATGTTAAAAAGAAATTCAATTCTTCTTAATTCTCTCCTTTATATATGTAATTTTTAACACAGTCATAAAATTTATTACTTAACAGTGTGTGTGCAAATATTGAAATATAAATATCCATAATATAAAACGTATTTGAAATGTCTGATATCCGCTGTGCGCGTTAATCGACATGAAACTAACAATATAGAAAAGTTGTACCTATTATACTGACTTAGATCTATCCATCTATGGAAAAGATGTATTTTTCTTCCAGTACTTCACATAAAATATGAATTCCCTAACTTATGTGGCATTTTCAATCTCTCATAAAAATACATATGTATTAATTTATCGTTTTGTAATTCTGAAAAACGCACATTAGTTAATTGATTAATTGATTAGTTTTACCGATTATTGGAATTACCGTCATAGAATAATATCAGGTTTATTGTTTTCCTTTTCGACATACGTTCGGTGACTAAAATTTCGTTTCATTAATCATTGTTGTAATACATTTTAAGATAATTTGTGTTTTACAATTTTTGTAACTTCAGTATTTTTAATTATAATTTTTAAAAAAAGTGTAATAGTTGTACAAGTTTTGCTAAAGTAATTTTTATTTAAAATATCTGGTCTACAATATATTAATCCCGGCTGGCTTATTTTTGCCCCATCAAAGATCAGATACCTATTTTATTGGGCTGAGTTATAATATTGACCCATTTTGTTTAATTTTTTAATTGAAATATCAAATCAATCAATACAAAAATTAAACCTAATAAAGTAATGTATTATTTTCGTGTCTTTAAATATAGTGGATATCATATTGTACAAACAGTTTTTGGCAAATATTATTGCGCAAATAATGGCTATTGATTTTTCAACATGTTTCCCGTTTAGTATTAAATTACTATTTAAAAAGAAATCGCCAGAAATTAAGAAAGATATTACCATAGCTTGTCGATAAAATATGATTGATTCTTGTTAATGATTTTGCAAGTTTAATGGTTGTTTATATTAGGTAAGGTTTAGTTACAAGTCTATAATTTTTGTAACAAGTTAAATTAGCCAATAATCACATTTGATGTCTTCTAAAAGTGATATTTAATGACTTAATTATATTTTTAATTTACAATTAATTTGAATACCATACGAACAGTTCATATCTGAAAAATATTGAAAAACTTTAATTAATAATTTAGTGAAGAATATTGCACATTTAACAATGATTTTTTACTAATAAGTTTTCAAATTAGAGACTTTTTCTGAATTGTTCTTGATAAGTTAATAAATATTTTAGTTACAAAATAGTTATATCAGTACTTTTACTTTATTTCATTATATATTTATTTAATATAAATGTTAGAAAATAAATGTTTGCAATGGTAGAAAATGACAAGCATAAGAGAAATTTAATAAATTAATTTACTTGAAATATACAAGTTTTGAATTATTGTACAAAGATTGTTTATTTAGACATATCTACGTAAAATAACTTAAACATGCTCAAACGACTTGTATATACCAGAAAATTTAATAACTTTCAATATAAATTTCATTTAAAGGGGGTTTAAATATAATATTAGAGCACATTCCTGTATGTAATATCTTTGAATTTTGGGGCATAAATAACTCAAAAAATACTTATCCAAATGTTTTGAAATTTGGTATGCACAATATTGACATAAAAACGGAGTGCTTATCGAAGAGCTTATCTCGAAAAAACATTTTTAAATATTAAATCAAATTTTTATATTTACCTTAGTCATTTTTTTCTTAGGCAAGCTCTCCATTTTCATGCCAATTTAATGCATACCAAATTTTATAACATGTGGACAAATAAATATTTATTGAGTTATTTTAGAAGGAAATAGATAGTATATTAAATATAATTAAAGTCAACAGCTTTTTAGTAGCACGCTTCTTACCTAAAGGAGTGTGCTTCTAACAAATGTCGATAATCCCTCTCAATTAAATAGACTCGACCGTCGTAGCATATTCGAGAATAAAACTGCATCCATTTTTCAAACTATTTTCGTTATTATTTGTTTCTTAATGATTATAAAAATTACAAGAATTTTCTTAACGTGATTCTAAATTAAATCATCCTACGATAAGGATACGACTTTAGTAGAAGTTCCTATTAGTAATGCTAGTATATGTCCAATGAACTGATCAGAATTTGAAGACACGCTGAAATTAAGTGAAACTTACTCTCTCACGCCCATTTCCAAATGTTTCCGATTACCTGGCGGATTTATAATATCATTAAAACCAACAATCTTTTTAAATATATAGTTTCTTACTTATGAAATTTACAAATCTAAATTGGCGACAAATATTATTAACAAAAGGTTTGAACAGTTCCCCTGCTAAAAAAAAAAAAAAAAAAAGTTTAAAAAAAGCGATATCATATCGGATTCTGTATCCAAAATTAACCAAAATTGGTGTATTGTCTTCATATTGCCTCAAATTATGCCGCGAAGCTTTTGGTTAAATTCAAACTACCGGATATCCCAAATTATTAGCGTGATTTTCGGGATTTTTACGTTTCTATCGAAAATGGTGCCAACGTTCTTTTTCATACATAAACCTTTACTATTCTCTACAACTTTTAGTTAAAACATTCTTTTGAAAAAGATTAAATAAAAAGAAAAATTAAACTTATATTTAGCTACATGCAAAATGCAGTACATTTTAATTCAGTTATTAGTTATTTCTATTGTTAAATTTTCGTTTTGTTAATTAAAAGAAAATAAATATTCGTGAAAGTATATAATCGTAAATGAAAAGGTTGTGGGCCGTGTCAATAGGGTTTTTTCAATCGTAATAATTCCATGCTATATCACACACCATAATTTGCAAATTAGTTTGCACATTTGTAATTGGAGTGAATTCAATTCGCTTGAAGTCCACATTTATATAAAAAAATTATTCAAACATCTTCATTATTTTAATCAAAGTACATTCATTTTCAATTTTTGTTACAATAAAATAAATTTCACTAATATTTTTTCACGATCATCCATATCGATTACTTAAATTTGCCGTTGAAAATGATATCGAATATAATAAATAGATATAACGCATTTGTTACTTTGTAGGATAATATCTTGGATAATCTACGGTTAAGGTTTAATAAAATGAAAGTTACTTATGGAAAATGAATAAACGTATAATAAGAAAAAGTTTGACATCTTAATATCCTTTTTTTATATTTTAGGTTGTCAGTTTATATAACATTTATGTTCGTAATATATTTTGGATTACTTATCCGTTTTTTTTCTATGTATCGATTTTTTTTTATATGTCCTAAGAAAACTTTGTCCTAAAAATATTAGTATCAATTTCTTATTAAGGGTTAAAGATAAATGTTCGGAACTCATTGTTTTTTTTTTTGGGAACACTAATATTAATTGAAAAATGTGTGTCTTTTTAAATTAATTAGAATTATTTTAGAAAAGAAATATTGAAGAATAAAAACTTAAGAATAGAAATAAAGAAAATAAAAAAAATTGTTTATATCTATTAGAGGACAATTATTTATTCATGTGACGGAAACGCTACACAATTTTTGTGTCAAAACTTAATGACTTAAATATTACATTAGCCCGATGGAATCGATGGATTGTTTTCATTTCGGATTCAGATTCCTAAAACCTTACCCTAATCATTTCTTTAGGTTATATTCTAAGATCTGGATATATGAGATTGGTATCGCTTTACTAGGAATTTCTAAGTTCTTTTGATTATAAAACAAATCTTTACCATAAGGCTAGAACTATTAAGAAAGTCGGCAAGTATATAGTGGATGTCTCAGAAAATCCATACCGTTTTAAATATTATCTTGAGTGTGAAACTTTAAAACTACTATAATTAAATAGGTTGTCCTGGATTGATTTGATATGTTTCCAAATTTATATTTTTCACTGTAAATGATTTACTCAGACTCAAAAAATTAAAATGGCTAAAAGATAAACAACAATGAGAAAGTTTTTTTATATAAAAAAAATTAAACATTCTTTAATGAGTCATTCAATAAAATATATGTTTCTTAAAAACAAACAACTTTTGTTACAAACATTTTTTTACAAACTGTTCAATTTCAACAGAAACTAAGCTATTAAACACATTTTTTAGCAATGTATATTATTATTATATTGTAATATGTATATTGTATACGCATTTATAACTATATTGGCCGCATATTCAGGATATTTTAAGAATGCTAATCATTTAAAGTATTTCAAGCATTGATATGTCGAGCATCTAAACAATTAACACTGTTTGTTCTCATTTTGCATTTGTTTATACAAAATTTCCCATTTTTGGACAACGTAGGTTTCGAATAATTCTTTTACAGTTTCACTAATTTCAAAACGAGTGTACGGTAGTTTTAGACACCCGGAATATGATTCTTACCTACTTAAAAGTATACGAATTACCTGATTGTTGTCTATAAACAAACATTTTTATGTGGTAATTTCATTTTCTTTCCTTCATTTTTACAATCTATTATTTTATTGAAGAAACTTTATGCCCCTCAGAGACATTATTGTTATACCAATATCACTACTGACCTTTATATATAAGTATTTATTTTGTATCATGAGTTACCAATACACTTTTTTTATTCGTTACTTCCATACCGATTAGAACCGTTACTGGCAGATTTTATTTACTTACATGTAATGTTCAAACGATTAAATTGCCATGCAATTAAATCAAAGTGAAAAAATCATCATACTTTAGAAGAATAGTGTTGAATTATGTTAGACATAGTTTCTTGAAACCTGTTAGATTTGGTATTTTTGAGAGTATAATAAATTTAATCTTAAATTTGTATCGATTTTAAAAATAGAAGGAAATATTTTACCTTTGATATTTATATTTATAAAATTCAACAAATGGTTCGTTTTTAATAGTTTCAAACGTTTAAATATTCAATAAGTCCATCCAGCTCAATCGGATTTCATGGATCCAATTCCAGTTTTTTGGTGTCAACGCCATGTGGTCGCAAGAAATTCCCTACTTTGAGACGTATAGCTGTTTTCAGATCAACTACAGATCCATTTGGTTAATTTTGGCGTGTTTTTCTTTTGTGTTTTGTTTTTCTATTTTCACTTTCTATTAGCTTACTATTTTGACTCAATATGTCGCGAAATGTGCTAGATTCATTTTGTCGGAACATTTCATTTTGTAATACATATGCTACAATTACCTTACTAACTGTTTGTTTGGAGGTAATCACAACATAATTTCGATTTTTTGAATAAACAATAAATATTACTTTTTATATTTTATGTCAATTCTAGTAATATCATAAATAATATTGAATATCGACAAGAAAATTATCCTAAAAGCTATATAAAATAAAATAAACATGCATAAAACTATGTAGAGATTTCAAATTATGGCTTACAGACTACAGAGTGCTATATTTGTAGCGTAGAAATTTTAAAATATATTCATATATTATTATTTCTTTGCTTTCAAATAACCTAAGTGCTTGAGGCCAAATCGTAAAAAAATTAAAACAATGATTTAACGATTAAGCTTCATTAACATGCAATTTTAAACCATTTATTAGCCATAAAAAATACAGTTGCTGAAGGTGCGGCCGTGTATAATATTCATATCACAATAAACCAATATTAACAGGGTTCAAATTGATAAGCCCTTAAGGAATAATCGCATATATTTCAAATATGGTGGTCTTAGGACCACATATTTCTGAATGAATAACGCACTGGACTCTGCTGAGTGTACAATAAAATCTTCATTCCAAAAAGTTATTTGCTAATTGAATCTTTTATTGACCAAATTAGCTTTTGGTTTGTTATTCACTTATTTTATTTTCCAAATACACGTTCACAAAACCTTCATATATTATTGGATAATAAACAAAACATACTTATGATACAATTTTATTTCCAATACACCTACCTATATACACATGCCTTTAAGTACAGAATGGTTCGTAAAATGTAATTAGGTAATAAATTATTTTTTTACGCCTTTAGTTATAAAAAAAAAGCGAGCACACACAAGAAATAACTATGAAACTGTATTGAAACATTTATTATTATTTTGTGCACACGCAAACATACAAAAATTAATCCTGTAGGAACTCCACATAACCTCTATGCGCATAATTCATTGTAGAGTTCTTTATTCTGCGAAACCATTATAAGGGCATTTCTAATTTTTAATTTTGGCTAATGAACAAACAAACGAATATTTTAATATCTTTAAAACTTATCGATTTATGAAACTTTAAAATTCAAGTATGACAGTTCAAATTACTACGATTATAAGCAAAGACATCATTTCCGATATTTTCAGCCGACTTCAAAAGAAGGAGGAGGTCGCAATTAGGCTGATTTTTTTATATTTTGGTTGACTCAGAACTTTCGACTGGATGAACCGATTTTTATGTTTTTATTTGAAAGTGGATGCTTTCCATAATCTCATTTCAATTTGATCCACATCTGATTTCCCTAAGCAGAGACTAGAGGCAAAAACAAATTTTAGAGACTGTATTTCATCCAAATGAAAAAATTTTTCGTGGTTGTATAAAACTAAAAAATAAAATGATTTTTAATTAAAAACTTCTATAAATAATTTCCTTGTATCTTATCTGTAGCTACAAAAATTGATTCGTTGGCTAATTGGTAAAAATGAAATAATTTATAGAAGTTGTTAATTGAAAACTATTTTTTACTAATTAGTAAATTCATTTTATTTAACGGTGGTTCTTTTTTCTTTTGCAAATTTTTTATTTCGTTCAAATAATTTTGTATAACCCATTTAATTACGAGTCAATATTTTATCATATAATACATAATTTTTATAATAGACAGATTTTTATATAGACAAAATTTCATTCACATATCGCTAAAAAGTAGAAAATAATAATAAAATAAAAATAATTTTTAATATACCATGTTTTTATAACAGACTAAAAAGTAGAAAATAATTTCTCTAATTTTAAATGTAAGCAGCAGGATTAGTTGAACTATGGATGTATTAATTATCATCTGCATACACCGCAAGAATTTTATTTGAAATCAGAGAAATTATTTTATACGCTTAGTCCGTTTTCAAACATGGTACCTTAAACATGATTTTTATTATATTATTTCTGTTATAGTCACTCATATATAGAGGTAAAAATAAACATAAACTTAACTAATAAAAGAAGTAATCGATTATTAAACTCCATTAAGATGTTCGCTTTAGTAATCAATTATTGTTTTCTTTCAAGATCAAACACATCAACAACAACTTTTCTTACTCAATTCCAAACATTATTGAAATAAAAATAAAATTTTGATTTTTTAAAATAATTTGAATCCGCTACTCGAATATCATACAGATTCTTAATATCTTAATATTTGCTATTGTGATTTTTAAACAACAACGTAATTTTTTGTAAAAATGTAAAAATTTTTGTAAAAATGAGCACATTCCTCGGGATACTCCGGTTTTTTCCAAGAAATTACCACGCAACAAGTATACTATATGATGATAAATTTCCCAAGAATCTGGGTGTTGTGCAAAATAAACGCTTTATTATAGAATTAAATTAATTTTTATCCAATTGAAACTTATAAAACTTTACAGCAAATAGAAACGTAGTAAAAAATTTACAAATAACCCTTTTAAAGGAACAATATCTATTTTATTTGTCCATGTTAACTGTCGCTGAAAATAAATAAATAAATTCTCTCGAATTCAATTTTAATTTAATAAATGAACATTTGTTATTTTGTTAAATAATGTAATTTTACGAGTGCACCTGAATCCAGAGTTTAATTATTTATTTTGATATGAAAATACATTTTAAATTAAACATTGACTAAAAACTGTATCAATATTTATTTACTATTAAATACCTTTTCCGTGAATACTTATTTCGTAATATCTATACTCGTTGAATAAAAAAAAAACGCGACAACCTGAATCCATTACGTTTACTTAAAATTATAAAATACACAAATTTTGTGGTTTAATTTATAATTTTCCAATATTAAATGAAGGTTTTTGATAGACAAACAAAATAAATTCTGATAAACAACTCAACGCAACGTAATAATCGAATGAGTTTACATAGGTAAAAAATGAAAATAGGTGCAAGTGTTGCAAATTTTCATTCTACGAGTATACATTGGTTTGAAAACTATATACGTAGTAGATATCTTTAGATTTATGATTTTCTTGTAGAAATAAATATTTTTGGAAAAAATACTTATCCATCAAGGTTTAAGCAATTTTCTTCTTGATTTATCGTTAATTGAATTATATTAGTTCAACAGCCTGTACCGAATTTTTTTGTACAAACATGTATATTTCAAAGATTTTAATAATATTTTAAGAAAATAAAACTCAAAGAATACATGATACTTCATTGGCCCTAGGACTCGATACATTGCAGTGTGATTTCTCTGTTAGAGAACAGCACATACAAGAGAAGTATAGTTTGTATTTCGCATGGCTGCCATATTTTTCCCCAATCAATGGTTGAGTACCCACTTTTAGATTAGATAAACCCTGGGATCAATATTTTAACAATTTGCATAGAAAGGTTCAGTCTTGACTTTCATAAAATTCTACAAAATATTTTTGGATATTTAGGTTATGTAATAAATGCTTTTGATTACAAATATTTCACGCTCATACTAAATCATATATCGAATATCTAGATAAATAACTCTGTTAGTTGTTATAGTCACCTATTTAATTGCTAATTATACATGCGTCTTAAAAATAAATCAGTTCTGCACTTTTTCTGCTCATTGAAGATTCGTCAGAGTAGCTAAATAGTTATCTTAAAATGTCGAAAATTTTAAAATTATTTAAGTTAAAAGTATAGTAAGGTCATTTTCTATTAAAAGAAATATTAATGTATTAAAAGAAATATTAATATGAATAATTGTACCAACGAAAAAATTAAATTTATCTTAAAAGAAACATGAAAACAAAGAAAAGAAGTTATAATTAAATAATGTAAAATTAATTACATGACATTTTAAAAAATACAACATATAAAAAATTATTAAAGAACTAGTAATTTTTTTTTTACAGGTTGACATTCTGAGTAATTATAATGCCTCCATATAGCTACTAACAGAAATAATTAAAGCAGTTGAAAAAATTTTTTTCTACTACTCCTACAACTGTCGTTACTTTGTTGTCATTAAAAAAGTTTATTAAATTAACACTGTACCGTTAATTATTTATTAGTAACAATAATTAATTTTATACTCTTTTTTTATTACTTTTTTGAATTTTTTAATATCATCCAACATAAAAGAAAATTAATAAACAAAAATATTGAAGTCTCTTTTCAATTATGATTTTCCTAAAATAAAATTTATTAATTATTCGTATATAGAAAAGTTTTCAAGGGCAACAATACTTTTAACATAGGTAAAATTATATACTTATAATTTTACTGGAATCCAGTGTCGATTTTAACTTGGTGGAGGCCGTAAACAAAAAATGGGTGCCTTATTAAGGGTGGAATTTTTTTGCAGATTGATGATTTTAGAATAATTATAAATCTAGTTTTCCATTTGGTAACGAAATGTTTTTTTAACATATTATCAGACGTGAACGTTTTTCAACTCAGAGAATTAGCTCGATGCTCACAAGTTCTATTTTAAAATTTCAGGTATATAATTCAAAAATGATTGAAAAGGTATCTTTTCTATGATATATAGGTATTTGAATAAAATAATAATTATCTAACAAATTACTTTTCTTTAATAATTATATAATTGCACGCGAATTTTTGTATAAAAATTCCTCGCCAGTAATAATTGAATTCAAAACAAAATAACATACATGTTTAAGTTAGGAGGATCAATAATATCCGTAAAGAGAAAATGTAACTTCTATAATAACCATACTTATTAATATGAATTTTTCATTTTTCTCGAACGAAGTCGTTAAAGAATTATCCAAATGTCATACAATTTGGTATGCACAATTTTGAAATTAAAACAGAAGACGTGCGTGCCGAAAGAAGGGTTTTTTTGCGAAAAAAGCATTTTTAAATTTGAAAAAAAAATTTTCAAATAAAAGTCATGTATTATTGTAATTTCAGATATTTATAATGCCTAGATTTGAGTTGTTATAAATCACAATTATTTCTGTTTCAAATCTCATCATGGTTCATGAAACGTCATAGCATCGACTTGAGTTTAAAATAGAAAAACATTTAATCGAATAAAAATATTTGTAAATAAACTACAAGTGGTAATGACAACATATCTCAGAAATTACCGAAAAAATCCACCTGTTTTTGCTGACTGTTTAAATTGTTCAGGGTTTGCATAAAAAACGTGAAATTTAAAGCTATAGAAATAAACTTTTTTTACTTGACCTTGATTATAGATTCTTGCATCAAATAACAATACAAATCAAATGCTTTCCACACTAGGATACTTCTTAATTATGCTTGAAATTGCAAAATTATAATAAAAACTAATTATTTTACACAAAGCTCAGAATTTTCTGCAAGAAAATATCCGATTATATGTTATATTTATTTGTAAATCATTAATTAAAAATGAAAAGAAATTCCAATGAAATAAAATGATGCCTGTGACAAAATAGATTTTTGTTACCTCAAACAAAAAAAACAAGAAACTTTTTATGAAGTTTTAACATGAAAACAAATTAACAAGAAAAACATCTACCAAAGACTATTCTGTATTTTCCCATCGTATTTTTTTTTCTAGTGTAAAAGGTATTTTTAAGTCTTTGATTTCATAAATATTTTATTGGTTTGTAAGTATTTGTATACAGTTTATCTTCTATAACAAGAATAACAAAAAAAAAAAAGGAGAGTAGGTAGTAGTAGTAGGTATATCATAGCTTCCATTATTAATGCTGTTTTGCTTTACAACGGAGACAAACTGACAACCAGTCTACCGATGTCTATGTGTTGTCATTCATATCCATCTTAATACCATAGCTTCTTTCCACTTCTTTTCTTTTACCATCATATCATATGGACTGGATTACGTAAATACTAACCTTCCTTTCTTCGAAATAGTACGGTTTCTCCATAAAAACAGACTTGAAAGGATTTAAAGTTTATAATTATCGTTTTTCGTCGGAAAAGCTTTAAAAAAATTCACTTGGAGGCACCACCTATGAGTGGTATACTCCGGGGTATATCAGTTTTGCATAACCAATTACCAGAAAATGTACGTTTTAAGCAACTAAAATAAAATATTTATTACTATTAATTTCATGTAAAAATAGAACTCTTCAGGAGTACAAAGGATTTAACAGTACACTTTTAAATAAACAATCGAATTTCTCAGAAATTTTTTCAGAAATAAGTCAGGCTTTGGCTACTTATTGAGCTTATTTAGTAGCGACTGTCCTGAATATATTTAAACTTTGAATGATTGCAAAAGTTATAATAATATGATAAATATATGTTAAAAATGCTTATTTTTTAAACGAAAAGTTGAACCGAAAGAGGTTTTGAGGCGAAAAATGCTTACATTTTTAAAACCTAAAAGTTTTGTATGAAGCTTTTTTATTAAATTTTACTGAAGGAAATTGGGTTTCAAGTATTCATAATCCATCTTTGAAACGTAAATATCTAAAATTACAATTCCATATTGCATATTTTTTGATCGAATTTTGATTTTTACTTTAATTTTCGAAATTTTTTGAATTTTATGAATATGTATTTTGAATACAAAGTAGTCATCATCACTATTATTGAGCTCATCGTAATTACTCAACGACGAGACTTTTCTCGTTACTAATTTGATAACGTGCTGAACGCTGGTATGATAATGACAACTTTGTCGTGGAAATACAAATGTATACTAATGTAATTAAGTACAAATAACTATGATCTAGGAAATTAAGTCAAAAATCAAAATTAAAATTAAAGCAAGACTAAGTGATGAAAAACTAAGGATTGTAAAATAAATCATTACACCCAACTTAAGCGATACATAATAATATTAAACACAGATTGTCAAGTAATTTTTTCTAAGAAAAACACAAAACACACTTAAAACAAAAATAAATTTAGGGTCGTTGTTTTAGAAATGTTTCGAAGAAAACTCTGTAATGAGCATTACGTTTTAATATTCAGATCATTCATTTAAGCATCAAACCGAAAGACATATGTTTACTGAATTAAAGATAATTTGTTTTAATCAGAAAGAGGCTTGGTTCAAATTTCGTTTAAACTGTTTCTATTCCACGTGTAAAATAATATACTGTCTTTAAAACAACATAAGCTTTTACATAACTATGGAATCGTACTAACATGGGTAGTATAAAAGAAGTATCCTTTTGACTATCACAAATGGTAAATAATTTATTCATTTTATTCAATAGTATAGTAAAGTTTAGTTTAAAAACCGTTTTCTAGAATGGAAATCAATAGTTTAATTCGTCTACTCCATTAAATCACCATTTCTAACACGAGATATGCAATAAGATAAAAATTGGTTTTTTTTCTTTTTAAGAAAATATTTTTTCAAGTGATACTTGAGACGCGTTTAATAACTAGGGGATAAGATAAGTCAGGCAGTGTAATCCGTATATAGATCACTCTATATCGAAATATATGCGTATGTAATAGCTTTTCCCTGTATTCTTGTCGCGTGAATATTTAGAAATGTAGATTTTAAATGTTATCTTCTTTCGAAAAAAATTCAAATTACGTGAATAAACTGTTTAATTTACCTAGTAATAAATTCTTACAATAAAATCATTTGACGAATTGAAAATAACGTAATATTTACTTGGGATGAAACTGAAACTAATCAATGGGAATGTTTTTCCTAATAATTAAATTATTTCTGGATTTACAATTTGGAGCTGATTATTCTTTACTCTTTAGTTCGAAAATAAAGTATTAGCTTATCTTTTAATAGAAGCATAGAATCATAGAAAGAAGAGTTCTCTTAATTTTTTTTACTTCTAAACAACTTTAAGAACACAAAAAAATAGTTTTTTTAGCAAATATTATTACTGTTACTATAATTTATAACGAATGTAGAAAATATTGTAAATATTCTTTGAAGTAGAAAAAAAACGTAAAAATATAATAACAATATTATTAATAAAATTTATTTTCACTCAACTGGGGTTCGTAATACAATGTTGAGTATTATAGAAAAAAATGTAAATATCTGTAAAAAATAAATTCACAACTTATAATCTACAAATAAATTTATAAAAATATGTAGGTATATAACAAATTCATTTCATTTTTCCGTATCTTTTTTTTTTTTTTTTGATAATTTTGCCCTAAACACTTCTAGCCCCATATATAATGAAGTAGATATTATAGTAATATAATATAAATATATTAAAGTTACGAATGGAGCGAAATAAAAAACATTATTTGCCACAAAATAACCTTTAAAAAACTAAACAACCATTTAAAGATGTTTGAATGTGGGCCACAATATTTTTTAGATTATTTTTATAGTAGGTAAAGTAAAACCTACGGGAAACGCGAAAAGACTAAAGCCAATCATAAATGATCAAATATAGAATTCAAATACAATTAAAACAAAAATGGTTGAATAATTATTTAGATATAAATGAGTTATTTACCTTCAAGTTTATACAAAAGGGTTCCAATTTTCTTAATATATTATGAAAGTAAAGAGTAAATATTATTTAACTGATAATAATTATTATTTTATTGTTAAAATAGAATTATAATATTATACCAAATTTGATTTAGTTTGTTGTTAGTTATTTTAATGAAAAATTTTTAAACTTCCTTACAAGGGAAATCAGTGATACCATCCCGAAAAACAGGGATTGCTATTTAAAAAAAAAAGACATTCACAGTGTGACACTGTGTGACGACTACTCAAAAATATTTTCACGCTATAAGCTATATCGGAGAAAATTGGTAAACGAGAATTAATATTTACTGGTTTACCATAGATTATTTATAAGAACAATTCCTTTCTTTTCATATCCACCATTTAAGGAAACATCGATACAAATTCAGTTTACTGATGAAACTCCTCGCATTTGTTAAAGAAGGTAAAAAAACTATCTTTCGTTAGAACTGTCGTCACAATTATGTGGATATCTAATTTATGAAAGTGCTACTGTTCACTTAAACTACGTAAAGGAATAATATAAATCATTAAGAATCGCTTTTACTATGATCAATTAATTTTAATATAGCAAAATAGGAAAATTTCTAGAAGGGCAAATAGGCTTTTCATTTTCTTATAAATTATATATTATTTTTCAAATTCTGAAAATTTATGAACACTACTTGATAGTTTACCGCTTCCACAATATTTATTTACCATACCAAATATATAAATTTAGTTATTTATAGTGCCTTCGAAGAAAATATTATATTCTTATCTATGATTATAATAAAATATATTTTGTGTTTTATACATTATATCAAGTAGATCGATTAGTATTCAAATGACACATAAAAACTATTTGTTCCATTTGCGTTTTATATAAATTTTATCAACGATAGTTAATTCAGCAAAAATATAATGCAGATAACAAATAAATTATTTAAAAAAAAATCTTTTGTGATGTTTGACCTCACAGTATGACCTCAATCTTCTGACTAAGATATCAGTTATTCTAGTCTTGCCAAAAAATTTACCACAAAAAAATTTGTAGTTCAATAACTTGAGTAAATGTATTACGTTAGTGGTGGAGATAAAACAACGAAGGGTGATTGGTTATGTTTGCGTGTGTCTCCCTGTTGAAAGTTGTATTAAATATAGTCTATTTCAAATAAAAGTCGATTTATCAAAACCATCAATTACTGTTTATAAATAAGGAGACCTATAAGAACTCTAATTATAATTTTGAAATAGATTTCTGTAAATGATTTCACAAGCATAGTTTGAAAAATTTGTAATGTCCCCTCCGAGCAAAATAAATTTTTTCTAAAAAAAAAAAAAAAAATAAATAAAATTTAATAGCCGGTTTCAAACTTGGGACCATGGTACATTGTAAATGTAGGTTCTTTTACAACTAGGCTACTGTACTGTGTATTAACATATTTTTTGACATTACATTTAATTTTTCTAAGATCATGGTTGGATTGGGTCAGATTCTACCTCAGGGTAAAACCATATAAATCCGACATGTAATAAACCAATTGTTCAATATTCAATAATAAAATTTCCCAACAACCTTAATTTTAAAGAAAAAATAAATTTTCTGAGAGTCGAACAATGGACATGTCGTTTTGACATGACATTTGTTTTTGAATGGCCTTCTCACCATAATAACAACAAAATAATGACGAATATACTCCAATTTTGAGCTTGTGAACACAATTAAAAATTTCACGAATTGCGAAAAATAAATGCTCCACCTATTACAATTTTCGTACAAGCTGATATACCAATTAATGTTAAGGTAAATATCAATTTTTAGTTATTTTTAGTAGCATTGATACTTGGAATATCATATTTACTATACTTTGAATACTGCTCAGAGGAAATATTTTGTTCAGCGAATCAATTTAGTAAATTCACTAATTGAATTATTTTGAAATTAATTGTAATATTTTATAATAAAGCTTACAACCAATATCGGATAAATTATAATAAGACCTACCATGAAATAGGTAGACAAAGGCTATTATCGTTTGGTAAATTTACTAGAAATATTTTTGATATATGTTATAAAGAAGCTATACGTTTAATTTCCGGTTTTAAATAGCATTTTGATTATGTATAATAATAGAAGCGTTATTACGCTAAACACTCCTTCTATGAAAATATGAATGGAATATTATCAACATACATACATTCATATGCGCATATAGAATATGTAAATTCAATCGAATAAATAATCAAAAAATAAAAAATTTACATATACACAATATCTTATTTGTAAATCATACAAAATGATATTAAATTTCTCAACATTTTTCTTCTAGGTTAGATATATTAGGAAAATATTTGGGGTTCAGAGGAAAGTTTTGCTATAGTATTTTTCAACAAGCCCGTTCTGTACAAAGTAAAAATTGTTAAAATTTCCTAGATTACTTATCCATATTGTTTTTTTGGAAGACTGACCATTTCGCCGTTAGATACTAGACAAAATATATTAAAAAATAATTTGGGGTTCAAAGAAATAGTTTGCTATAGTTTTAATTTTCTCACCGTTTATATATTTTTGGATCACTGAACACGAATTTGAAGTTTGAGATCAAAATCTTGGCCTGTAATTTTGTTTTGGACACTTTTAAACAAAATTTGGAAAATTTTGGCTGATGTTGGCCTGTTAACCTCATAAAGGAAACGTATTTTCGACCCATCGTTTGCAAAATTAAAGTTGATAAAATTTCCTACATTTATCATAAAATAAAACAGTACTTGGAAGAATTTGCCGCTACAACGCGCCTTAAAAAGGTCATATTTCGATATCTTGTAAAATTTACTATTTTGTCAAAAATCGACCTTGCTGTGATACTTAACACTTAACTGTGATTCGTTATTTATGAGAAACGATACTTTTAAAGCATATAACAAAATATGGCCTTTAAACGTTAAAGCGACGCAACGGTTAATTTAAAAAAAAAAAATCATATACAAGAAATGTAGGAAATTTTGACCAATTTAATTTTGTATAAAAGGCATGTAGAAAAAACGCTTTCTTTCTAAGATAGAAGCCAAAAACTGGTAAAAAAATTCAAAATTTGCTGAAAGTTATCCAGAAAACAAAGTATCGGGCAAAATTTTTCCCCGAAAACTTCAAATTCGTGCTCATTTACCCGAAAAATATGAAAGGTTTGCAAATTAAAACTATAGCAAGACTTGCCTCTGAGAATACTTATATATCATCTCAATTTATCTTTCGGTAACAAAAGTTATTTCTCACTCATATTCTTATTGAAATAACAGACTTGTCGAGTTTCATTATTTCTTAATGGTTCTATAAAATATTACATTTCTCCTACAAAATCCATGATTTTGGATAGAAATTTTACGCTTTTAATGTACTTTTTAGATTCGATTAGCTTTATTTCTGTTTTTTGAATTTTTTTCCACAGCATATTTTTATACAAAATTAATATATCCTTATTCATAATTTTATTGTAAACTATCAAATATAAACGCTTTTCTAGTAAATAAAAACATCACAGTATATTTAAAATATTAAGTGATATGAAGTTTTTATAAAGAACAACGTTATTATAACGTCATAATTCATTAAAAACACTATTTTATATTTTAACGTTTACGCGTTTAGATAGACTTACTTCATGCCTACTTTATTGATACGTGGTATAAATTTATAATGACATAAGCAGCAAAATATAAAAAAAAGGTTCAATTAGTTAAGGAGAAACTGGAGAAAATCTAATAATACAATTCCCGTGTGTAATCAACACAATATATTAAGAAATTCCATTAACCGATGTGATCGTATATAGAAAAAAAATTATATCTAAGAAAATGTTCACAAGCTGGTTTGTAAGAAAACATAATGATGCAAACTCGAAATAACCTCTATATACGAATAGAAACAGACTTGTGTAGCTAGCTAAACGGAGTATTCAAAATTTAGTTTGAATACGCTAAAAATTAAGTGCTTTTTATGTGCTGCACAATTAAATGAGATACTTCAATAATATAATATAAGTACCAGAATGAGGTGTTTTTTATGATGTGCCTTCAATTAATCAATTTGAAGAAAGTTACAAAATAAATCCGGCCAACATGAACTACACAAAATTTTTTTTTAGTAATTTTGATTGTTGCATTGAAGGCACTCGTTTTATTTCAGAATTATCTTAATGACTCAATTTTTTTATTAAAAATTTGAACAAAAAATTGTTAATCGAATTTTCAGAAAAACTATTATTAGAATTGTAAAAATAAATTTTTATTTCATTTTTTACGTACTCGGTAACTCACTGTAAAAATAAAAATATTTGGAAAACACATTTTTACAAATTATTTTCTCATATTTTAGACAACAACTAAATACAAACAACATAAATAAAATAATTGCCTTTTGCTCCAGTTTTTTTATTTGCTGATATAAACAGAAATATTAAGAATATTTAAAATCATTTTTTATTTTTTAGAATATGCTTACTAAGTTTTTTTTATTTTAATCCAGAGTCCTCATGGGTGTTTTTAAATATTCAATACCATGCTTCTGTGATTATTTCATGTTTACAGTAAAACGTCGATAAAAACTGTAATAATACCACAATATAAAAATATAAATTAAATTCACCTTGTGACTTCTCAAAAACAAGGAGAGAAATATTTGTTTATGTAACAAGTGAAAAAGCCTTGTAGTTCGGCCTATTTTTTTAATACCATATCTTTACATCTGAAGTTTACTAGAATCCAACTCCAAAATTTTTTATCATTGTGTACGTCATCGTATCGTATCAATTATTTCGGGAACAAATAATAGACTTTGACGCTTAACGGATTATTGAGTTTTCAACAATATTGATTCAGCCGTAAATTGTTCAGGATATAAAAACGAAAAAGAAAAAATACCCATACTCGTAATAATACCCAAATAAAATATTATTTTATTCTCCTCGTTGAGAAGTTCGTTGTCTAAACCTTGCAGGTCGCACCTGGATCACAAAGTAAATATTTACAAGCAATTAAAGTATCTATGAATGTTGAGAATAGTCACTGACTAATTGACTATTCAATCAATATTATTTAACTGAACTACAAAAAATAAATTTTCTACAATACAAGAAATTATAAGGTAAATCGAAACAATAAACCTTTTGTTTTCGAAAAACAAGCTTAATGAGATACACTAAACACAAAAAAAAACAAATTCCATTCATAGATAATTAACTTCAAGAAGTAATAGAAATTTTGATTAGAGCACATTTGTTATGCATCACCAAACTAATGTTCATGCATTATTTTACCTTTCGAACAAAACAAAACACACAAAAAAAAGGTATATATACATATATATATACATAGACAGATAGATATTCGATTAAATAAGTATGGTGTAACAAACATTATCAAATCAATAAAGTAAATAGTTTAGCGAACCCTAAATCAGTCCACAATAATATACATGTACATATATTTTAGTGCCTAGTACCTAACTAAGTTATAGAAAGGATAGAAGTTGATCTAATAATCGTTTCAACATAAATTATTATAATAGTTTACGATAAAGTAAATGATATGTAATATTTTATCCACTTGTGATGTATATGTTGCAGTAAAAATTTATAATTGGGTATTTTCCATGATTACATAAAAATATATGTCATATATCAAAATAATTGTAGTAATTAAACATGTCAAGAACCGTTGCCAAAAATTTGTATTATCTTTAAATATTTAAATGGTAAAAAGAATTATGAATCTATTTTTTTATGAATATTTTTATTATAATAAAAGTCGTTAAGAAATTCAGATTTCTAAGAACGTCTTCCAAGTACGCGCAACCTCAAAAAGAAAACGAAACACTTGCAATGATGAAACAGTGTAGAATAAGAAATTCATTTTTTTTTTATTTGTGTTGAAAATGGTTGAATTTCACTGTCTTTTATAACTTTTATAACTAAGACTATGTTAGTAAATTTCTTGGCAATCAAATTTAGAAGTTCATATAAATGTTTTGAAGCAAGGTTAGTAAATACATTCTAGTTTGAAGTAGATACCAAAATATAAAATATGTTATTTGAGTTATCGATTGTGACATACGAAGAAATCCATAAGTAACGCTATATTCAGTTCAACTTTATCCACTGTATTTTTATAAAAAAAAATACTGAAAATCCTGTTTACTTGAGGACTTATAAATATCTGTCTGTAAAAGTTAATGAGCTTCAGAATTATCCTATTTTTTGTTTGTTTTAAGTATTATTCTTAATATAACATCACTTTTACCTAAAGATTGTATTGTTTCTCTTCTCAGACTGTATTGTGTCTCATTTTCTAGACATCTACTTCCAAGTGTATACTCTCTAATTATCTCGCTTTAGTGTCATCGAAAGTTATAGAATTGTATCAAATCGTCAAACCTTTAAACGTTGCATAATACAATATTAATTTCGCAAATTGTTTTAATCATCAATCAGTACTACTTAAAATCAAGATGCTCTTAAAATTTTTTTTTTCAACAATCCCATATATTTTGCCAGCCTCAATAAAATTATGTTGATAATAGTAATTTCTTTTGTAGATTTCAAAACTATCACCCCTTTTATGATTGAATACGTTTTTTTTTAAGATCCGAGCAGAAGGTTAATAAACTGGATAAATTTCCAACGATTTCTCGAAAACTAGAGATCCAATTGAAAAACAAGCTTCATTCTTGGATTTGTTAGATCTTGATTATCTTACATTACATTTTATGTGACTTTTCTGCTGTCTCATACTATTGAAAAAATCTTATGAATCCATAGGACGCTATAAAAAAATTTTCTCATTTATGGATAAATGAACGGAATGAAACACAGCCAGTCAAACAAAAATAGATTAATGAAGTGACTATGATCTGTTTAATAATTCACTTTTCATATGACATTTGATGAAATTTACCGATTCACAATGTACATAGAATTCTATGATGCAAAAAATAATATAAGACGATAATATGAGAGTTAAATAACTTGTGAAATAACTATCGAATAGAGTGAATTCCTTATATTTCAGTTTGTTAACATCTTTTGTTATGATTGTCCTTTCACATACAAATAAGCGAAATTTTTATAAACGTTCATTATAATATCAAAAATTTGTCATAGCCGCTGAAAATTTAAAGATTTTAGATACTGTTGTGGAATGTAGAATCAGATTCTTTAATGGCCTCACGACATTTAAGGGCATCGTGAATATCATTTCAAAGTAATACTCTTCAAAAACATTCAAAACATTGGAATAAAGTTTTAATTTTACATTTATTTGAAAAAGTGTTTGAAGTTCAATTAGATAGTTTTTTACCACAATCTCTCTGTCTAGTTATTAATATCATTCTTATTTTTTTAGAGGAAGATAATTTTGTTCTATTCGGCTGTGTGATCAATCAACAGGCCCATTAATTATAATCGATCATACAGACGCTGCCTGGATTTGAATCTCCAACCTTCTAGCCTAAGTAGCCAAGCGTTTAGAGATGTTAAGACATTTAATCATTACAGAATCGGTTATATATAAAATAAGCAAGCAAAGAAATCCGTATGCAAAGTAAAATGTGAATAATTGTGGAAATTTTAACCATTTAAGTCACCTAAGTCGTTTTCATCGGTGGATTTATATTTATGGTACCGTCTTTTGTGTACTCAATTAAGTCTATGAATTATATTATATGTTTAATAAGAACAATCGCTAAACGATATTTAATAAATGATACATTTAAGCATACTGGAATGAACTAATATAATAACTTTTGAGTGTATACATTGGCTTCTACCCAGCTCACGTTTTCAATAAGTTAAATGTAGAACGAATTTAATTTGCCGTTTGCAATGTGTTTTTGTAAGTACCTTTTTTTTTTTATTAAGCACCCATAAACATCCAGTTAGTTACTTAAAACTATTTAAAAAAAGTAAAATTTAAAATAAAGTTTTATTTAAATATCTATTAAATATTGTTAGTTTATTTTTAATAGAGTTAAAACAAAATGAGATTGTAAATGCAATTTTTTACATAACAATCTTTGAATGAGTATTTTTTTAATAAAATAATATTCTTAAATTTAATTCATGAAATTTAAAAAAAGTGATCCATATAAATATTTAAAAAAAAAAATACAGATTATCATTCTTTCCGATAGGCACCCCGCTTCTGTCTCATATTTTATGTTAAAGGAGATTTTACCTCCTTCGTCTTTTATTGAATTCAAACGTCTTTTATTAAATAGCAGAATGGATATTCTGCTATTTAAAATACAGTATTTTAATATATATAAAATGAAATTGCACACATTTTTAAGAGGTGTGGCTTATACAAAACACACTACCATACACACGCATATATACTATTTTGTTCAATATACTGTTTTGTTTAAAAGCATGCATATATAGTATTTTGTTTAGAGGCAGTGAGCTTTTTTTTCTGTTATATTCGATGACTACTTTAACGACACATTTGCGAAAACAACAAAAATATTTTTATAATTTGAACAAAACTTTTTCTTTTTAACTTAATAAGCAAAAATATTTTATTATTAGCATTTTATCTCACTCTAAAGAGTCATTATTTACTTTCTATAACAGAACAATATGACTTGTTTGAAATGAAAAGCTACAAACGTTTCACAACCGTAACGCGATTGACTATAAACTAAAGTCATTATATTACATAATACATATAATCATTCTTTTTTTATTTGATTTCATTTGTTTGACCCAATTCTATTTTATACCTGTGGTTTTATTTTTCTCACCATCTACGTTACGTTAAAAACACCATTATTCAATAAAGCAACAACACTTTTGTGCTTATCATACAGTTTTTTTTTATGTTATAAAGACGCTTCTTATTATCCATATTAATGGTGAGAAACTTGGCTTCCTATATATTAGGTTATTCAAAGTTTTTTAAGTTCAAAGAATATTGAAGCGAGTTCTAAGAAGCTCTATTGTTACTAGGATCCATATGTTCTTTGTTAAAAATTTGTGGGTTAATTTGTCACTTTTCCTATGTTACCTGATTTTTAATAAGGATAACGTGTTATAATTACATACTTAAAATAAGTTAAGTTTGGTTAATTAAGCACCTAACAAATTTGTTTTTATTGGAATGTAAGACTGTTGGTACTTGAATAAAATTTAAATAAATGAAGTAAACTCAGTTTCCTAATAAGCTTTGTATTGACAGTGAAATAATTATTGAGTTAATACTCATTTTGTGTTACCATTAAAAATGTAAGATTGTTATTTCTCTCCTTAAGACGAAATTAAAGAGAAAATTTTGTTAAAAAAAATTAACATAAATTTTATATATTACACAAAATTGTTTATTGTATATAATATTTAATTATAATTTGTTGTTTTTTGTTTCATTTTATTTATTTTTAATTAATTGAATATTCTTGGAGTCTAATATTGTTTTATAAAGAAGACGACTAGACAAAATTGAATCAATAATATGTCTATAGTCGATGGATAGATAATGTTATTACATCTGTACTATACTATAAATTGTTTCATATATACATGCCAAATTCTTACACTTTTTTTAAATATTAAGGTACAAAAATGCGTGATTTAAAACATAAGTAGTCAACCAATCATCAATCTGAATCGTTTGTCTAATCCTCATATTTATTGGCAAAAAACTGTCCCAAAACATTTGGTGACATGGCATTTATTGGCACCTGGACTAAAAGTTCGAATGTAAGCAACATATTCGGAAAGGTCACTAATGGTGATTATTGGTCTCTTGAAAATTTAATTTTAAGTGAATTAACTTGAAGTATATTTATATTACGTGTTTTATTGTATATAATTATGTACACTTTAAAGCAAAATACAATGAATCTTTTATTCAAAGATTCACTTATTGAATGCAGGATGAATGTTCGAATATTAATCATAAATCCTGAACTTTAAGCTTGTTAGGTGAAAGTGAAAAAAACCTAACTATTAATTTTCGATGATTTTTTTAAATTTGTATAAGGCCTGGCCCATATTGCGACATGTGTGACACAGCGTGATATTTTTTAACCTAAACAAATGAGTGGGTCAGCCCCATCACACGACACGACGCTACGCAGGCGAGACGCAACAAACGCGTGGCACAATGCACGAGATACAGTTTCTCGTGCTACGCGTCGCACGTTTCACGAGTCTACCAATAAAAACTATTTATCAAAAACAAAATAGAAAATAAATTAAAACACGTGGTTACTGAACGAGATATAGCGTGGCAATGTGTTTCTTAACACAACGTGTATTGCGCGATCGCTTCATTTCGCGTCGCGCTGTGTCACTGTAATTTGCGCCAGGTCTAAGTGTAGTTAGATACAATTTGAATTAATTTTCTTTCTTATTCCATTACTTATTTTTATTTTTGAATGAATGAAGAAATTCAAGGGATTTTCGGCAAATGATAAAAAAAAAAAATTCTTTTAAACAATCCGTGCAAAATCCTCGTCTACGTTTTACTTGAAAATTTGAAGCTTTTTCTCTCTTCACTCCCAAAACGACCTATATGGTGTGCTTTCGTCATATAGGAAACTCTCATATAAAATTTAAAGCTTCTAGAATAAGCATTTACGACTCTACGTTGAAAGGATAGTCAATTTTGTGTGTTTTGAGGGAATTGCAATAAAAATAAAAAATACATGTTTCAAATTTTTATTTAGTATAGAGCTGTTAGTAATTAAAATCAAAGAAATTAAAATCTAAGGCAAAACTGGCTGTTCAAAGAGGATTTTCAAAAGTTCCATCATTGAGTTAAATGTATTTTGATTTCGTCTGTTGATTCACCGGTTGCTATAAGTTCAACATTCGTGAAATTTTTACTAAAAGACATTGACATTAAAAAGGTACCAATTTCATATCTTAGGTAGTATTGGAAGTGATAGAAAAACTGAAAAATTTGCCATCAAAATGTGAAAATCTTGCAATAAACCATTTTTAGGAAAAAAAAGCTTATCGAACAAATATGGGGTTAGAAAACACACACAATGGTTTTTTACACGTATAAAAACTAAATTTTTCCATATGAGATTAAATCTCCAAAACTCTCGCTTAAAAATTAAGCTTTATACTCCACTATTAAAAATTTAATTTATTGTTTCAAATATACTGCATTCTCGTATACTCATCTTGAACCAAAATTAAATAACTGTATATACAAAATACTATTTAATATTCTAGTGCATAAAGTAAAATGGTGAGAAAACAAAACACTTTTCACAAGAGTCAAGTTGATGGGTTTCTTATTGTATACATCGATTCTTCCACTATATGTTAGGATTATTATGTCAATATTGATTATTTGTATTTTTAATTATCCATTAGCGTTAATTGAATATTCATTAAGAATCATATTACCTGCTCATATAATATTACATCTTATATATTATGTTACGTTATGTAACTACTAAATACTACTAAACTTACTAATTTCTATTGAATTAATTTAAACACAATGTGTCATTTTTATTACTTTACCATACAATGATTAGAAAAAAGTAAATATTCTTAGGTCAAACATTTTACTGGAAATATACTTTTTGAGTTGAAATTGGTCTGCGTATCTATCGGTCTGTCCGAATCAAACTGCAAATTTTTGCATTTTGTAAAGAGAAATATATTATGATCAAGGCAAACAATGTTGTTCTGGATTTCAACAAGGATTTAATTTTTTCGTCTTTTACTGAGGACCCCCGTAGGTTAATTAAAACTAATTGTATCTTTTTAAAATTTAAAAATTTGGGTTATCTGCGATTATATTTAAATAATATTCGAGCTTGTATTCAGTGGCTACAAGAACAGTGCAAAACAATATCGAACATGCCACGAACAATATCAATAGAAAATCAATACGCGATAGGTTGAAATTGTATCAGGGTAAAAGGTTTATTCACTACTCAATCGAGGATAATTGTTTTCATATCAAACCGATAATATAGAGGTCAAAAATAAACTGCTTGCAGGAATCAAAATGTAGATATCATACAATTTTTATTTCGAATTTCAATTTTATTACAAAAAAATTTTATTCGGAAATTAATAACGAACTAAAAAAGTAGACAGAAAATAGTTCTTTACAAGTTTATAGTACAATAAAAAATTAATAACAATAAAAGATAATAATGAAAATATAGAAATAAATGATAATAAATAATAATAAAAAAAAAAATACAAAAAATGTTAAGCTTAAATTATTTCTGTAATACTTTTAATGGATGTATTTCTATAAGAGTATCGATAGGTGGTTAAAGATTTTATTCAATTTAATATTATGAAATCGTGCAATCATTAAAAACTAACAAGACATTCTGCCATTTTCTTTCGTACGAATGGAAAATAATTTTCATTGTTTTTTGTATCTGCAATATTAACAAAAAACAAAAATAAAAAAAATGAAAAAACAATTATTGAATATTTTATAAATGATGTATTTAAAAATAATAATTCAGTTTAATAGATTTTGAATAGAAAAATTAAAATAATATATTCAACTATCTGGATTATTTTATTGAAGAGAGCTTTACTTTGTGGAAATCCATGATAATGACTGAAGTAAACTTCAAGGATATATATTTTTTCACAGTTTGAAAATGGTTGTACAAACCGAAACATGTCACGACGTAATTATTAATTTTTAATAAATAATAAAATAAATAGTGGAATAATGCAAAATATGTATCCTTGAAGTTTACTTCAGTCATTATCTGGATTAATTGTCAAGGTACCGTACCATGGTACAGAAATTTCATTGCAAGAAATTCTTGATCTTAATTCGGAAAACACGTAACGATTTTTGTAATGTGGTTTTCTTGCCTGCGCTTTATCAGTTATGACAAGAATAATGAAAAAAATTTCTTTCGTTTCAAAGTTCTAATACAAGAAAATATTGAAAAAATAAGAAAATATATAGCTCATAAAGGTAATTTACGAGTTACTGAGACTTTTCCTAAACTCAAACGGGAGCAGCTTCTGATAGGTCGTAAATTTCATTTGTTTGTACTGCCCTTTGAAATTCACTAAATTTTTAATAGACTGGAAAAATGAGGAGTTTATCACTTTGTCTATCTGTATTTATATTATGTTTTTATTCGCGCATAACTTTCTTTTTTGACCGATTTTAAAAATTATCATTGCCTTGCATTCAGTACAGCTTCCAACTAGCTCCATTTTTATTTGAAAAATTCCAGTCAGTAGGAGAAACGAGGTCGCAAAAACAATTTTTTATGATTAAATTTCATCCAAATGAAAAGAGTTTAATGGTTGTATACAACACTAAAAAATGAAAAATAAAAATTTTTTATAAAAAAAAGAACCGCCTTTAAAAAATGAACTGAAAAATAAAAAATAATTATTGTAAAATTAAAAGTATTTCCATAGTTATTTAGTAGATTGATATAAGGTATATTTACACATATTAGTTACGTCACAGTTCAGTCATTCCTTCTCAGCAAGAATTAATTTTATTCTGAGATATTTAATAAAGGGTAGCTACCCTTGTCCATCACAGTTCAGTCTCGGTGATTCAGTGCAGCTTCAGACATAGTTAAGTCATTTCCAAATTCGTTGTCAACGATATTTTTACAATTTGACGGCATTTGTTGTGTGTTAGTGCGGTGAATACACAAACCATTGAAGCAAAAAGGATAGCACGAATACTGAACTCTGACTGAACTGACACTCGACGGACATTTGCAGATGGACTGGTTATTTTATACTGAGACTAGACGGTAAACTGTGACTGAACAGTGACGCGACAGATATATGTGAATATACCTTTAACTATTAATTTACTTGTTAGAATTACTTATATTCTCATATATAATATTTTTAATAAATACTTGGAAAATTATTCCTTTTAATCAGTAACCGCACACAGTCATTAATTGTTCAAATTTCATTTCTCTTCTATAATAATTGTAATAAGAGAAAATAAATATTTCCAGTTGTTAACCTTTTCTCTATATCCTATTATTTGTTTGTTCAGTTAAAATAACGTAGCGGTTCAAATATAATTTACAATTCAAATTAAAAAGTTATTTAAAGTAAAATATTATTGTATATATTTTCAGTTGGAGGTATATGGGCGCTTATACAGTAGTTACTTTAGCTAAAAGTTTATTTCATCCTTTTTTTTAAACAAAAAATTTATTTTGCAAGAAATTAGAGATCGCCAACTATGAATTTGACAGAATAATACAAAATCAAAATGGTGCTATAATCTAGTAGGATTTCCTAGTAAAACTTTTTGAATAATAAAATAGAATTGATTTCGAGGGAGATATTCAATTATTTTTGGAATCGTAATATTTTATGCTCAGTTCAGTTCTATCGACGTAGGCAACTAGCAGCAAGTGCAAAGATATATTAAAAAGAAAGCAAGCACTCGTTAATTACTTTTCAAAGAAAAAGGTTTTTTATGTGTACACATCTAGTTTTGCTGTGATAAAAATTGAATAAAACTACGTATGTTTTTGTTACTATAGTACTATGGATGTGTTACATATCACTTCAAAATTGTCATCAATCTACTAGTCATTCATTTTTATGTAAAGATGCTGAGAATGATTTTCTAAGCAGCCCGTTAGAAATAATAACGAAACCAAGTGTGTGTCAAAGCTCAGTAGCAGTTTTAGTTGAAGCCAAGACAACGTTAAAAATTTGTTTTTTGGTTGGTGATTTTTATTGAAATAGATGATGTAGACTATATCATTCTGTACATACAAATTGAGATGGACAGTAAATATCGGAATTTTTGTATCAAGTAGAGCGCTGAATATATAATTCTCCAAAACGTTAATTTAAATGGTGCGCTATTTGTTAAATTGGTCTATCTCAAACACCATCACTATTCGTTCAGTAGTTTTGAAGTACTACGCGTACGTTCGAACGATGTTAACAGATAGAACGGTCGACTTATAGTGAGACAGACACTAAGTACAAGTTGTTCAAGAGATTTCAAAACGTCGATAAAAAAGCTTGTTTTGTTTTAATACAAAAATGAAGAAAAAACTTTCAATATCGATATAGCTAGGAAGAAAACAAAACTAGTTTCGTTACCTCTAAAAGTTTTTCAGCCTATCCAGAGAAACTTTTTAGCCGTTCAAGTGTAATCGCAGTGTGGAACATCTGGTATGTTTGTTTATAATATTTATTAATATATACCGATTGTTTCTAGCTTCTTTTGGCATAAAACAATGTTAATATGTATCTTTATACAATTTTTATATTTAAAAATATACATGGGCATACATGGAATATTTGTGTGTATCAACAGATTTATGGGTTACACATTATTTTTTTAAATGGAGATTTCCATTATAAAAAATTAAAAAGTAAAAACATATGAAAATAAATCTAATGACTCACACAAACAACCCATGTTTATTAATGTGCTCGCTTAAATATATTTATATATGTATGCACAAAAATTGCAATTTTATAGGTATTATTATTTGAATATAGATTTCTTTATATCAAAAGATGTAATAAACGATCTGTATATATTGTGAATAAATACGAATTGAAAACTTTTGTTCGTGAAATTTGTTTAAGAAATGTAATTCATTTAAATTTTTGTTAATAAACAAAAACTTTTTGTATTATTAAGTTTAGAGCAGTTTTCTTTCTGTATTCTTTATATTATCATGCATTTACGTGGATTGTATATATGTTTGTGTGTTTGCATGTATATATATCTAGGGTTATTTTTTGTTTTAAATATTAAATTAAAGATTATTTGAAAACAAATAATCAAATTCACTTGATTTAAAAAGTTTCGTTTAAAGGCATGGTTTGGAAAGCAGAATGGTTTGGATGTTTTACTAATGATTATGGAGACGAAAACTTTATTAGTATTTCAATTTAAAGCTTTTATGTTTGAGGTATTTTTCATTAAATATTCTTCCTAATTTAAATTAATTAAATCTTTATTTACTTTTTCAAAAAATGTTATGCAATCTTAACACTTCTACAGAAAATAGATATATGAAAATGAATTCAGTGAGAAAATGTTTATAGAAATTTTTGGTTTAAGCATTGAAGTTATTTAGGAAACAGTGTTCATATTATTAGTTATTTAATTATTCGGCATATTATTCAGTTAAATGTTTAACCCATTTATAAATATTAACATTGTTAAAGTATGTAATGTTAATTGTCCGTTTAGTTTTGATAATATGCGTGTTATACTTTTTTTCACATTGGCTAAAAAAACTTTGCGAAAACATCAATGTTTTTGATTACTGTTTTTAGGATTTATAGGGTAACTAAAGTCCGTAAAAATAAAAATTAGCAAAAAGTTTACGAGTTTCACTAGTTTTGAGGCAAAACTTGAAGTAAATACGAAAAGGTGAGTATTTCGTACGCCTGGAAAGTTAAGTAAATGTTATTTTATTTACAGGCCAAATTACCCAGATAAACATAATGTTACCGAATTCGGAAACGAAAATTTTTTCTGTAATTTTTCGATGTTTTCGAACGTGTATGTACTCGAAAGAAGAAAATTGCGAAAAATCGAGGAATTTTTTGCATTCCATTTCGATAAAACTATGTTTATATGGTTATCATTAAAAAAATAAAAAAATTCAGTTCATAAATTGTTTTTGAGATATTATTTAAAATTCGATCAAGCGCTTTCTAGAAAACTCTCTAAATAATCGTAAAATAAATGTTATTATAGGTATTACTAAATCATAGTTAACCCAGAAAATCTCAAAATTAAAATTGATGTTGGATTTTTTGGCGTTATGAGGTTTTTTACAGGCTCGCAAAAACTGCGAAACGTAGTGTGAATTTATGTTTTCTTTTCTAATTCGCCAATCAGTGCACAAAATTATAAAACATACTTTAGTTATAAATTTGTTGTCATGCTTAAAATTAAAGCGTTTTTTCCCCCAATAAAACATCATTACCAAATTTTCAGACACTGCCCTCAAAAGTTAGCCGAAACGACAAAAGCTCTACCTGCTTTTAGAGTTTAGCGCACGTTTTCATTCAGTACTGGATAGAGAACGATAAATAGACACTGCAGTAATACTGGCAAATATATAATGTCAAGGTTCAAATATTCAATCAATAATCGATAATATTTTTCCTTCACTATAATGACTATCTACATAGTCGTTTGATTGTATAACTGACCTAAATTATTTGAAAAATGCATACACATTTTTATATTTGTCGATGTAGAATGTATTAAAAATATAATTCAGTTGAAATGAACACAAGAGGACTTTTACCTTTATGTGAGGGAACTCTTTAGGTAGGGTTTTTGAAGAGTTAAATAAAAACAATTAAGACGAAAGATAAATTAGGCAACGACTAATGGAGTCACTTGTTAAAATATCCAACATATGTTTAAGGGCAATTTTTTTAAGCATTTTTAATCATTATCAATAACAAAAAGCTCTCAATATGCAGTATATATTGTTATAAGAGTTTATTGAATAATAATCGACAACAAATTATTGTATAACTATCTATCTCAATATATAATTATTTATGTGTTGTTTGGCCATTATTTTGTCGTCAACATTACCTACTATGTCATGTTAAACGTTTACAATCAATAGATATTTTTTTTATTGTTTATTTAATTTTATAGAAAATTATAAATAATTTTCATGTTGATAATCAATATATTTAAAATAGAGAATTGAGACAAAAAAAAACGAGCGAGTTTTAAATCACTCGCAGATGAGTCTACAGCAGTTGACATCTCAGCGTTTTATTAAGCAAAATTAACATTCTATTCTCTTATACTGTGATATTATTTGAAATGATTTTTCAAGCGAAGAATAATGATTTTTATTGAAACATTTATTATTATTATTCTTAATTTTATTTAATTTCTTTTCTTTATTTTTATTTATAAAATTTTACAAATTTTATAAAGATGTTTTATAGAGATGTTACAAATGGATAACGAGCACAAATATGTTACACTCTAAAAGTTTAAACTCTAAAAATTTTGTTATTTAACAACTAAATTGTTGTATTTTTCACAAAGAAAACTTTACCAGTAATAGAAATAGTATGCTCTTAACAATATTCAATGGCGCTATCTGTAGTTGTGGTTTAATCCATTTTTCTTCAATTTAAGAATAATTTTTAGTTTTAATTTATAAAAAAAAAAACAGGTTTTCCATTTTAAGCGAAAATTCGAAAATATAAATTCATACAACAGTGCAGAATTAAATAAATTTTGAACGCCTATTATTTTTTAATAAATATGTTACGCATATAAACCCAAAAAGCATTTTATTTAATCATCCGTTACATTCCACCATATTATTAGCATTAACTGAAATAAAAATAATTCATTTCATATTTATTATTGTAATAAAAAAAACATTACTTTGAATATATAATACTTTTACCTAATTTACATCGTTCCATTATATTAACCATCCAATAACAACAATACTATTAACAATATATGCTTACGTTAACATAATAACTAACTGTAGCTAACCTGTTTAATAGTGATTTTCCTCTAAAACGAAGATGCTGCTATTAATTTTGTACCGATGGTAGAATTTCGTAAAAATTGATATTAATCTCTATCCGCCGAGAGACAGATATAAAACCAATTTACATTTAGAACATCATCCATCATCCCTTGAGTCAGAAAGGAGCAAACAGAGAAAAAAAATTGAACTGATATTGCTCAAACATTTCACAAATAAGTAGCCAAAAAGTAAATAGTTAATTTTCAACATCGTGCTCTCACTGGACATACATTTTTTGAGGTCCCATTAACCCAAAAAAGGGTTTTTAGAAATTGGTGTAAATGAGATATGGTCACCAAAATGATCAAAGATCAGAAATTCCTCATAACCTATCGGATGTCCCACTTTTTCTAGTGTTTTTATTTTACGTTTTATTAAAAAACATCGTTTCTACGTACATCTAAACGTTTAGGAACACTAATAAAATTTTGAACTCTACTGATTAATTAACCAATTTAAAAATAAGAAATCTGTTTTTGAATAACTCTGATTGGAAAAACATATATTTAATTGTATAGATGAATTCTCGTAGTCTACACAGCTTCTGCATAACGAAATTTTATTTTATGGTATATAGAAAACACAATCCACCACCTTTATATATGTTGTATATAAGTAGTAGAATTAATGACTCAGTTTATTTATATTTGATTTACGTTTTACTGAACTTGAAATCATTACAATTCAATATTAAAAGCTTTCAATGTGAAAACAATACACAGGTACGTATTTATATTGATTGGAAATAAAATTATCAATTATTGGAATACTATCGATAAGACTTTCAAAAGTAATACAATAAATAAAATATGACTTTTTTTAATTGATACTTCAAATTGAAAGTTTTCATATTTTTCAAAATTTAATAACAATACTATGGAGAGAAAATAAAGCATATTTGGCCATACTTACTTAAATATTTCAGGAAGATCATCTTTTAAGGGCTTTTCACAATAGTTTACACTTTAAGTACAAATGAAATATTAAAACCTTTTAAATAAGTTTAATTTTAAAAATTCTAAATTCATCTAGCTTAATATCTTAGTAAATACTTTTGGTGAAAATAAATTTTAAAAAAAAGAGTATAATAGATATATGATGAATTTGCATATTTTACTAAATTTTTATTTTATGAAATTTAAATCAAATATTCAAAAACACAAAATTAACAAAAATTATGTAATTTACTAAACAATTATCGTCATTAAAATCATTACACTGGAAATAAGAGACATTTAAAGAAAATTTTTCGTTTTTTAAATCAATATCTTAATATGGCTGCCTCTATAATAATCCCTAATAAATTGTATTTGTTCGTCAAGAAAAAGTATAATGTATTTTTAGATTCGTTAATATACTAAATATAGAAACATAAAAATACACTTTAACATTCAACTGAAGCTGTAACTAAAGTGATTTGAACTTCAAAAATTTATATATTGCAAATCGTTAGACAAACTTTTAGATGAAGTGTGAACAGGGTCATATAACAACACTCATAAAATGAACAGGATCATAAAAAAGATTACGAAGAAATAACCAATTGAGTTTCATTGACTTTTCAATATATTTACCGAATAATGTTTCCCAATAGAGTGATATATAACTCCAAATGAAAGCAGAACAGACACGATTAAGAGAATATTAATTTTGGACTGCCACCAATCAAATCAGAGTAGAAATTTTAATACTTGGTGAAATAAATAAATAAATTCTTAAGAATCGTATGAAGTTCAACTTCAAATGTTCTTGATAGCTTTCGTCAAAATGAACTTCCGTTAATATAACATTGGTTGATTTTAACCATCATTCTGTTGGTTTTATTTATCATAATTTGGTAATAGGGTCAATTACCAAATGGGGGATAAAAAAGGTTTGAACGATTTATAATAGTCAATTATGTTAATCAAAATCAGTATAAGCTTTGGATAGTTAAACGCTTAAATGATTCGCTAACGTTTGGTAAGTGCTAATGGAGCAGACATAAACTATTATTATTTGTTTATATTTTATGCAGTTAAATTTTTTGATATTTTTATAATAATTATTTGTATTAAAAATATAAATAAAAGTTCATATATTCTTAAGAAAATAAATTTCTTTACAATATCAAAGTATTCAACTAAGCATTATTCGTGTGACGCTAGGAAAGCTCATTAAAATTAGTATACTTATATTTTATACATTTAAAGGTTCACTTATTTCTACGGTTCACGTTTTAACTTTATTTAGTTTAGTATTCCTTTGTACCTGTGTTGGAAAACTTTTAACTAAAGAGTATAAATCCCATGTGTAAAATCTAACTTACACGTTGTTGAGAAAGAAATTTAAAATTATATGAACTAGGTTTTGACATAATAAAAAGGAATTTTCATAGAAATAAAACCGACCTCAAAAAATTTAACTGAAAAACTACTTTCATAACACTAAATTTTTAATTGCACGGAGGTAAAGAATAAATTTTCACTTTTATATAATTTAGAACTAGTTTTAATACTTTTTAGGATAAACTTATATTTTTGACAATCAATTTTAGCCTTTTTTTCACGACAATTTGAATCTTCGTCATGCATTTTTAAAAGTTAATTTAAAAAAAAAAAAGACGTGTGGCACTCGGGGACTGCCGCGGTAAAGCTATTGCATAGCATTTTGTATCAACTTATGCAATTATAATTTTTTATTTATTTATTTATTTTATTCATGCAGTATTGCTTTTTGTTACACCTATACACCTATATACTTTCTCATAAACAGCTGCTCATGTATTCGTCAAGCCACACCTCCTTGCCCGTCGGAGTGGGGAGCGTGAGGTTTTTTTGTTACGGAATTTCTGGATTCAGTCCTCGCGCTCAAAGCCCGCGATAGAAGCTATGCAATGATTCCGGTAATACTTGAAGAACTTTGACTTGACTTTTAAATTTCTCTTTATTTATGATTTTGTTTTGTATACATAGTTTGTACATTTATTATTTGTCTATTATAAATAGTTCCTTACTCTAATAGAGCTATAACATATTGTTTATAAGTTTTT
Organism: Chrysopa pallens; assembly: GCA_020423425.1. NCBI lineage: Eukaryota > Metazoa > Arthropoda > Insecta > Neuroptera > Chrysopidae > Chrysopa > Chrysopa pallens. The sequence continues at coordinate 15,055,151 of CM035594.1, forward strand.
TGTTCTCATACTAACATTTTGTATTGATTTGAGATATATTTTGTGGTAAAATAATACTTGAACAATGCGATATGTACACTTTATATAGTTGACAGTTCGTCATACTGCTAGTGAGAAGAGATAAAGAAGTTTTATTTTGAATTTCAAAATTATATTTTGGTTTCTATGGAAATGATGATTTGTAACATCATATTTTTTCGTTACGGAATTTCTGGATTCGGTCCCCGCGCTCAAGGCCCGCGATAGAATCTATGCGATAGCTTAAAAATTTATACCACTAGAGGAACTGCGTGCAAAAAAAGGTAGGCTGAATGTTGTATTATACTTTAGTTGCACTTTCTCGAAATGAAAAATTTCATGTTAAGATATCTTTCATTATTAAATGAAGTAAAAAAAACATAAAAAACTCGATAAAATAAAACAAAAATAAAATGAGATTTAAGTCGGTCCTTTATTCAAACTCTTAAATGTAATAAGCATTTAGTTTAGTAAAATAATATTTGTATAGCCTGCTTTAACTACTAGTTTTGGTACCAGTCATTATTAGACTTCGCTTATAACAAGTGAAAAACTTTAAAATTTAAGAAATCCTAGTATGATTATCTTTCAGCATACTTATAATTTTTAAAAAAATTGATTTTTTGGTTTGAGTAAAACATGTTTGAATGTTTGATTTTGCATGGCTTGTATTTTTTTTATTAATCTCAGTTTCTTCATTCATAATACTCTAACCTTTCCCTATAAATTACCAAAATAAAATAATAATTATTCATTACTTCAAAATGGACTTAAGTCTCATAAAGTCTCATAAATTAACAAAAAATCTTTAACTGGACAAAGTTAAAAGGTTCAATTATTATTTAAGAAAAAAATGATTTTAGCGGCTACTTTGTATTGTGGATGACAGAATCTCGACAAAATTACCTTTCAAACTTAAAAAACATTATTTCTATGTTCTGGAGCCACGATAGATCCGACATACAAATAGTCAGATCCATCTTGATATTTATTGCAGATATGTATCATTTGAAATTTATGACCTAAATTTAGTAGGATTACATATTTTGTTTGCCAAATTGGACAAAAGTTCAACGTTATAGGGCAAAACTAATTTTGGTTTTTATGACGTCATTAAGTTTCAAAATTTAATTTTTTCGATATCTTGGGCATAGTATTACCGATTTGAATAAACTTTTTTTTAAACGCACTTATTTTGTATCTAACTTTTCATTTTTGATGTTGATTGATCGAAATATAAAATCAATAGAATCTTTTACAAATAGTCTTTTACACAAATTTATTTCCCTAGTATAATAAAAGCTGGTATCAACAATACGAATAATTTTTAATTTTCATCTTTTTCATCAGTTGCGTATTATATTCGTGAGAAATCGAGAGGTCGATCTTACTTTATCAAGTTTCAAAGTTATCAATTTTCAGAGAAAAACTTTCGACGAATAAATATAAATATATATTTTTTAAGTAAATTTAAAAAAAAATGTTAAACATTGTCTATGGATCTCACATTTTGGTAACGCCAATAATTCATTCGTAAATACTATCTATGCCATGTACGTACATAAAATGAATCTCAAAGATGAATAAATTAAATGTTTCAAGTTGTAGATGGTGTTGGTGTGTAGGTTTGGTGTATAATATTATAGTATAATATTTAGGGAGTATAAAATAGGTAACATATGATGGGGTTGTGTTATTTTACATAGGTATATCTTTTAATAACGTAGACACGATCGGTATAGAATACCTAAATATTGGTGAATAATATTTTGTTACAAGAGGTTAACAGCTTTTAGTTACATGTATCTCTGTTTATTTTGTAAAGTACATAGATTCTGGAAAATAATGAAATTAAATATTGGTTATTTGGTTATATTGCGCCCAGCATTTTAAGCTTTACATTATTTAGGCTCAAAATTAATTGAATTTTGTTGGTCTCGTGAAATAAAATTTGAAATCAAAACTAATGTAAGCTAATGTGTATATGCAATTCGATGTTTTTGATCTAAAGCACAAGCCAAAAAATTTAGTTGAGTAAAATCTGTTTTGTTAAGTGAGGTTTACTATTTTTACCAATTGGCTTATTGTTACAATGAATACCACCAAATTGTTTATACTTTTTAAGTGCCACTGTCAGATTCTACAACTGAGATGTTTTTAAGGTTTTTTATATAATTAACACATTATATAAATTTTATAGAAATAGAAATTGCATTTGCAACTCAAAAATCTATATTTATATTATACAAAACAAAAAATGTATTTTTGTATTTAACGAATAAACTTAAAAACTACTATTATACCGTTGGGAAGCTACAATATCCCCGGGTTTCATAGGCTTTTTATTTCTGTATTTCTAAGGGAACGGAAACTAAGTGGGTGAAAGAGGAAAACTTTATATATTCGTATGTAACAAATAAACTTAAAAATTTCTGTACTGATTTGCAAAATTATTTCATCATTGAGAAGCTTTACTATACCCAGATAACATAGGATACTTTTTATCCCTGGTTTCTCACGCAAACGGGACCTACGTGTGTCAAATCGCGTGACGATCGCTATAAAAGTATAAGAATGGATAATGGATTACTAAGTATAAAGTACCGATATCAGGACTGATTTTGCTTATATTCTAGGATATTACAAAATAATCTAGTAAGAATATAAAACCAATTTTGATTATGCGGGAAGAATAGTTACGATTGAATACTTCATACAGATGGTTATTATTAAAAATATGTTTTAATAATTCAGGTCATTGGGACGATTTTAATATTTTAATGTAATGTTAAGTACCTGTTTGTACAGGCTACATGTTGAAAGATAAAATGCTGAAATCGAGAATAATGAATCACAAATTTTATTCGTTATATGAATTAAAAGATGAACAAACACAGGAGTATCACAAAAATGTTATATAAAAAAAAAAAACATATTCGAATTATTATTCAGTTTTCCGTACACGAAAGGTAAAGTAATACGAAATGTTAATTCTACAATCATTAGGAGATGAACAATAATTGATAAAAGTCTTTATGTTGAATAATTTTAGACTAATTATAAGTAGTTAGAATTATAAGTAGATACATAATAGCATGGGAATAATATTACGTATTACAATCATAGGTACTAAGAGCTTCAACGTCAATAGTTCGTGGTACATCTTACTTCCTTGAAATGTATATCACATAAATGTTATAAATACGTCAATTTAGTTCTTCTTCTAGGAAAAGCTTTCTTCAGGGAAAATATTCGTAAGAAATTATAATATCTACATTCATTTGTCTTCTTTAACTAAAGGTTGAGGGCTCGAATCCAGAAAGCGGCAGTTTAATCAATTATAATTAAACACTGTAGACGCTTAGATAAGACCGAATAAATCAACTGCACGAACCACATAATAACAATATAATGGTAAACTTCTGCTAGAAGGCATCTTTTAAGTGATGGCATGTTCTAAAGAAGTGTACAGAGGACCAAAAGGTCTAATTATAAAAGACGTGGTTGCGGTTCTCCTCTAAATATACTCTGAAGCTTCTTTTTTTATAATGTCTTATTTTGAAAAACTATTTGAAAGTCAATTTTTCCTAAGCGGAAAATCGATTGATTAACAAAACACTCGTGTGAAAAAAAATACATAAAAAATTAAAAACCAAATTATCGGTCATTCAGAAGAAAGTTGGATTTATATTGCAGAAGAGTTTTAGATCAACTTATGACACTTCAAATAAAGAAAACCGGAATTATTTTATATATGACGTTAACGATATGTGTTTTTTATAGCGCCCATAAATTTTGAGTTGGTGGTTTCCTAATTATTTACATAGAACTCGAATTTCCTCTTATCGCGAATATTAATGAAAAACAACAAATATAATTAAAAATTAATAAAACCTATTGAAAAACGAAATAAAAACATTCATAATTGGTAATACAGGATAAAATTAACTATTAAAAAATTATCTATATATAAAACAAACAAAAGAAAAAAAATAAAACAATTGGTTCTAAAAAAAACTAAACAACCAAACAGAGTCCTAGAAGTACCAGAATTCAGTGGTTAAATAAAACAAGAGAAATAAATACTTTAATAATATTATACTGATTGTGTTTGTTGTTACGGGTCATTAATGACACCATACAATGTGCTAGCTACTACTAGAGCTATGTGTAGCATGTGCTAGCATGTTACCAACCACATAAGCATAAAAACAGTTTGTACAGTATTATGTTGATAGTAACTGAAAACATGCTAGTTTGTAATAATACTATTCTATGTATAATGTACTGTAGAAGATTAAGTCTGTGAATTTAACATCTCATTTTTCTATTTATTTGAGTTACAAATAATTAACTTGACACAAATAATTTTTAAAAATGAGAATAGTCATGAAAGTATCTTGAACTACATAAAATCAGTTCTTTTTTCCTCATTTGGAATATTACGTTTCTAAGTACACATAAACGTTAATATAAATTCATTAATTATGGTGTATTATTTATAATTTTTATATATTAACATAATTTTGTTAACTAATATGGTGAAATGCTATTTATAAAAATTCGAAACATTACACATTTTCTTTTCTCAAACACATATTTAAAATGTTTAATAAACTATTAAATTGCATAACAGTTGAGTTAAATTGCTGTGACATTTTTATAATACTTATTTACATGAAATGATTTATTTCATAAAATAATATAGAGCTAAAAAATTTATATTCAATACAATAAAGATAAAACAAGCGATTTACAAATTATGAAACTTTGATGTAATAGCAAACCTGTAACTATAATTTATTATTCTGGATGTAATTTTTGGAATACGATAATCTTCAACAAATGAAAACATATTTGTTTAATCACAACTAACGCATTCATTTCCTGATATGTTACACATCATTAAATATCAAAATACATCTTTTTTGCTATAATAAAGTCAATGTCAAGGTACCGATTGAATTATTAATACTTAAACTATTAATTAATAATTCAAACAAAAGTTGATTGTATTAAAACTTTCATGGTGTATTCTATAACTCTTTGACCAAAACTTGTTAAAACTGAAAATAAATTGAAATTGGTCGTAGGGACTCAAACATGTCCCTTTACAATTAAGTAAAAAACATTTCTGCTAAATAACTATTCTTAAGTTATAAATGAGTATATAAATAAATCTATTTAAATTTAAATAATACCCATTTTTATATCATTTCTTTTAACTGGTGGTGTCTGTTAGTCTGCTTGCCTGTTACAAAAACTTTATATCGAATTCTTGCATAAACATAATTAACATTTGGGATTGTATTTAGATATTGTCACTGAAAACGGTAAAGGAATAAGTTCTAAATAATATATGATCTAATATAGAACAAACTAACAAAATTTCTTAGCAAAATTTTTATTGAAATACCACATTTGTCACAGATGAATTAAAATATATGTATTTAGCCACACTTGGTATATAAAACTCAATGTGAAAAATGGATTGTATCACATACAAAATTCATTAATTAGTCTTAGCTACAATTTTTGTTCAATTAATAAAAATAAGATGTTGAGTTCACAGATATTTCCGGCAGCACCAAGTGTAGTGAACACTATCTAAGCAGATGTGTGAAAAATAAAAGCGCATCTTTATTTGAATCTTTTATAACATAGTGAATATGGTTTGGAGAGTATGTAAAACACGTCCGATACAAATTTTACTTCTTCGTTTTGTGTGTTACACAACATACATATTCTATTTTTCACTAAGCATATGTACAATCGAAACACTACTCAATATAATTCATCAAATTTATCAAAATGTATCGGAACGTAATTTAGAAAAATGTTATATATAGAATGTCTCGTAACTCCTCATGAAACCCACTTTGGCTATTTTAAATTATTCCCATTTATAATTTAGTTGGAAGGAGTACTCAAAGTCTTACACATTGCTTTAATACTTGAATAATATTTTAGTTTTATAAAAGAATAAATTTTACAATGTAATGCCGAACATTTATAAAATGCATATACACGCAATTTTACACTTGGATTACAAAAACTAGTAATATTAAAATTATTCTCGTCTCTAAAATTATAATCATTATGAATTTTACACTAAGAGTATCAAAAATAAATTTATAATACTATTAATATTTGTGGCTGTATACAAAAATATTTAAATCTAAATACATACAAAAGAAGAACTTCATTTATAAGATATTTCATTCTTTTATAACAAATTCAGAAAAAATATAATGAAAAGCATGAAAAATATTTATAATTTACTATATTCATATTTTGGCAATTAAAGTTACAAAATACATACAGACGGTAACATTATATTTTTATCAAAATTTCGGAAGAAAAGTTTTATTTAAGAAACCGAACATTTTTGTATATGTAGTTTTTTTCGATTAAGTGTCTTTAAAGTCGTTTTCAGACATTGGATATTGAGAAAAGATTAGGATTTGATAGGGAGTGTGTATGCAGTCACCTTCTTTTAAGGGCGAGATAGGTATGGGGTTGTGAGAGGGAAAGTGTATAATGCTTCCACAATCCTAAATATAATTTTAACAAATATACCCCGTTAATTATAATTCACAAAATGCAAGTACCGGGATTCGAACCCATACCTCGCAGTTAAAGTAACAAAAACGCATGGACGTGGAGAATGCCTTAACTAAACCATTCACTCATCTACAATAAAAGTTTACAAGTGTAATTTACTGATTTTTTAACGGTGATTCTCGAAGTTTATGATTATTGATGGGAATTTCTCACTCATATGCTTACAAAGTTAAGTACAGCCTATAAAATACACGTGATATAATTTTTACTATTCATGCACTTAAATCTAGTTACAAATGTATATAAAACTGTTTGCCGATTTTACTATCCTTGTCACGCACACACTAAGTAGATTTCCAATGTGTACAGAGTACATACACATCTCATGTACCTCTGTACCTCATATATAGTGCAAATACATTTTCAATACTTGTATAATATATTTTATTTAGGCTAAAAAATAAACAAATCATTCTATAGAATTATACAAAAGTTTATTTTAGATATTCAATACATCTAAAAATTTGTCGCTTTAGCTTACCATCAAAGAAATGACAATTCAAAATATTTAATTTAATTTCCCTTTACTTTTAAAATGTATCTCTGATGAAATAGGAATTCAACTAACGACTTTCAAAGAAATTTATTTCAAAGAATGTTTACATATTTTTACAAACCCTTTTAATGAGAATTTAATTCAGTTAATATTGCATATAAATTTGATATTTTCGAGATATTCGTCAAAAATTCTTGAAAATCGTTCATTGTTGAAACGAAAAACAGATTTTTTCAATGCGGATTACTAAAAAAATATTAAATTTTTGAAAAAAATTTTAAGGATATTTTTTGTTGAAAATTTTGCGTTTGATCTAATTATTTGGTTATGCTCTTATATCGAATTAACATAAAAATCGGAATAGGTTTGACCAACTCCGGGATGGAATGGTCTGCGAAAATTATTTGTGTATTTTAATAACTCATAAACAGAGTATTTTTCTATTACTTACTTCAGTTAGTTAACTTATGTTATTTTTATTCCCAAATAGTTTATTATTAAGTCATTAATAAACTATCAACATTCACTGACATTGTTTAAAAAATGTTACGCTTTTAAAAATATAGCTTCATTCTCATACTAAAATGTTTAATAGAAAAAAATATTTTGTTTATATTCAGAAAATATACGTGAGTCAATTTTCAATTAATAGCCAATTCGATGGCACACGAAACTAAACAACAAATCGTGTTGGTAGTATCCGTGTTGGTATGGACTTTTAGTAACCAGACCAACAAGCGCCTTAATATTTAACTCATTAATAACGACTGCTAAAATTTATATTCAATTCTTAGCAAATGTAGAAGCACATTTTATTTTAATCAATATATAATCGATCTGCATACTAGTTTTATGAAATCCTTTATTGTTAAGTTTTAATATTGAAAACTGATCAAAGTGAAATTCGAAATTTAATTAAATATTTATGAATAGTATGCTAACCGCATTATTGTTATTTTTGTAATAATAAACCAAAACTAAAAGCTTATTTAAAGCTGATTTATTCACAAAACGTGTAAAACATTATTAAATTGAATTTTTCATTTGTCTATAATAATTAGTTTTTTTTTTTTTAAATAATATTTTTATTTAAATATAAATTCATTTAGTCATATCCCGTGAGGCCAATTCAATACAATTCGATAAAATAATTTTAGTATACATAATGCGTTCAAAATAATAATGATTTGAACAAGAAAAAAATTAAACTAAATCAAACCCATTGATTTATTTTATTACTCAATTTATAAGCCATTTAACACCTAAAAATGACCCCGGACTGACGTAACGTAATGACATGCTTAGACCAATCTATAAAGTTAAGCAACAGCAGTCACAATCTGTATTTGGATGGGTAACCACCTAGCAGTACTGTGTACTGTTGTTGTATAAATAATAATAATAATAATAATAATCCCCTTTGGTTAATGGCCATATAGCTGAAAGTAGCTGAAGCCAGAAAAAAAAAAAAAAAAAAAAAAACTAAAAATGAGACATAGGATTCAAAATAGTAACAAAACTTGAAAATAAAGTTCATTTAAAAAGTTCATTTAAAAACTATAAACTTGTAAGATCTCTTCAGGTACCTGTTCATAAACATACTAAAATCCTATTGTTGAGAGCCTTATTTTTTACCTTCTTTTATGTCCATAATCAAAAATGAGTAGTGATAAATAGTATTACAAGTATTACTAGAACAAAATTGCAAGTAAAAGCTCTTGTGTATAATTAGAAAATACTGAAATATTTATCTACTAAATTGTACAGAAATATTACAAATTTAAATCTCCTTTTAGTTAAAGCTACTTTTAGTTAATTAATTAATTGTATGTAATTTATCTGATGATATGCTTGAAATTATTTTATATGAAGATGAGATATTATTTCATACAACCATATTGATGCAATCATTATTGATTTAACAGGATGGCACAACGTATTCAATCAATTAATTTATAATGCATTCGAAAGAATTTTCGAATTAGAAAGAAATTTTATTTTTTAATATATCTTTGCTAATATAAATGCAAATATGAATTTGTTTGTTTCAGGAAAAAGCTTCCCAATATTATTTCACTAATAGAAAGTCAGCAGCTAAAACATGGGCTGTAAAAATTATCTATTTACGCATCCATATTAGTGTGGACCACATATTAAAAATACAATTTCTAATGGCGGAGAAACAGTTAATACAAAAATTTTTCTTGTTTAAATTACCAACTTTTGTTAACTAACATTTTTTCGAATTAGCAATATTTTCGATACCTACAAGTTGTATCAAAAATATACTGCCAGTTGGTTGGTTTATAAATTTATTTTATTTTTTATAATTAGATGGTGTATGCCTCTCTGTATAAAACATTAGTTTTACCTTACATGTTTGTATTTAACTATATAATTATTTCAATATAGTTGAGTTCAATATTTAGACGACAGACATCTATGTCAAAAGCTATCTGATGTTATATAATATACATTACAGTTAAATTAATATTTTAATTAGGTCTCAATATTCATTCAACGGTAGGTAATATTTATAAAATATTCATTAATGGTTATTGATTTTATTTCCAATTTGTCAATCATTTGAATTTTATACATTTTACCATATTTTATCATAAAATGTTAATTGACCATTTTCAGTTTTATTTTTCTCATAATATGGGAATGATATTTGTAATGCTTCCGCTAAAATATTTACACACAATATTTTACTATTTATTAAAAAATTGAACTAAAAAAAAAAAAAAATTTTCCAAAAAAAGAAACGCCATTAAAAAATTGACCTTCTGTAAATTATTTTCTAGTGATGTATTACCTGTTTCACTCGGCCCAAACGAATTAATTTTTGGCTAATGATATGATTTGGCTAATGAAATTACTTATAGAAGTTTTTAGTTTAAAATTATTTTTTACTTTTTAGATTATTTTTTTGAATATGTCTTTTTTTCTAAGCATGTTAAGATATACTTTTAGATTCCATCTTTCGAAAATTTCTCATCAATTTATATACAGCTGTACTTTTAATAATAATTGAGTTGAAATAAATTCCATTCAATTTTCGTTCGGAATCTCGATTGTTTCAACCACGTCACCATGTTAGTTCCTAATAAACCGAATAACTTTCGTATACCACTTGAAGTTTCAAATATAACCAACAATTTGATTTAAATATTTCTGTTCTTTTAATTATACAAATGAAATTGTTTAATTAAATAAGTCCTATGCAGACTTAGAAGTAGGTATTCTAACAAAATTAATAAGAAGTGTCTCTGTTGCCGAGAACAGTATTATACCTGAAATTCAGTACCTATAACATTATATATTTAAAGTTAGATAGAAATAACCGTAACAGAGAGTGAAATAAATCTCAATATGTTTTGGTTAATATTGGTGAACTTTTTTACCATTATTAATGAAACATTTTGGTAAAGTGTTAAAACTTAATTAATAAGCCATTTCTTAAAAATCGGGCTTATATTCAGCTTAAATTTACTATTATGCTCTATTGATCCGCTGAAATTTTTGAGCGCGTATTCTAATTTAAAAAAAAATTTGATAGGCCCGTTGACCCATCAGGATTAACAGTTAATAATTTTTTTAAATTTATTGCTGCTTTCACTGGTAGAATGTATATCATAAAATTTCAAAACCAAATACGATAAAATTTTCACACAATAATAAATTAAGATTATTGAAAACTTCCAGACGTAAAAAATCACAAAAAAAAATATTTGGCTAATTAGATGAAGGAGTGAGACCGAAAGTCAGGTTTACTGCTTCAATGGAGCTACTAGTATTTAATTATATGCTTTGTATTACTAGGTGTGATTCGCCCTCTGTATTATTTGCAGATTGCAATGATGGCAGCTATGACGGAAGTCTTAATTGGAAAATGACGCCAATGCTGACTCTGTTTCGTAAGCACTTGGTAGAATTTATTTTTTCTATATGTTAAATTTCATACTAACCAACTTGTTTTATTCATGCATCAGAAGGTGGCGTTGATGAACACTTGCCTATCCTTTATAGACTAATGAAAACAAATATAGGCATTGTCATGTTAAAAACGGTATAAAATGAAACATGATTGCACCGGCTTTAGAGTCACATCCAAATTGAATATTAGTAACAAACAGTGTGAGTACACTATTTGTAATACCTGCAATATGAACATGATGATACAACTTCACTTTGTACCGTATACTAACTAAGTACCATTGTGAATGAAGCTATGTAGTTAGTCAGTCACTTTGTCAGTCATTCATATTCACTCTACAAACTAAAATTTTCATTCCATAGAATATCAGAATATCTACCGTATAGCAAGCAGCAGCAACTAGATATTTTATATATTGTAAGTTATTAAAGTCATAACAAGAAATGTACAAATTCCATTTAGTATCTTTAACATATTAACAAAGGTTTCATTCAATATAATACTGAGCTTTATATACTCCACTGCATATCATATACAGTATGTACGTACGGAGCTAAAAGAGTTATTTGGATGAGTACATTATGATTAAATTTTAATATACTACCAATAATCACAGGCACAGCACTTCTTCTGGATGTATAGTTATGTTTACAAAAAACATTGTCCGAAACTGAGACATTGATTAGTTGGAATTCAGATATTGCTAAAAAATTCACTTTCAATAATTTTACCACATAAAATTCTCATTCAATCAGCACACTGATAGAATTTAATCCATGTTTATCTTGAATATTTTTGTTTCTGTCTTTTTTAGATGACAATTCTTTATTGATGTTGTAATTTCAAACTCAATGAAACAAGAAACGGCAGTAAAAAGAGACAACCACACAAATCTATAGGATATAACGTGCATTATGCAGTGTTTACTACATTGTTTAATATGCACGGTGTGTCTGCCTGCATAATAATCACTTAATAACAATATTATAGGTATGTAAGTAATATTTAAATATGTTGAAGTTCACATTGTAACTTTGAAGTTATACTTCTAGCTCATGGGAACACCAAACATGAGTTTTGTTTTAGTAATGATTTTTCAGAATAATCAATTTTATTACAAATTAATACATTTTTACCAATATAAACCTATACCAAGCATGTATATATAACATTTCATCAAATTCGGATTAGCGGTTCACAAATAATTGACATTTAAGTATAATAGTCCCTTTCGAGAGCTCTTTCTTAGGAATGGGTTTTGATAGGTTAGATGTATCTTAAATCGGGCTATCTTTAATATTGTTTAATACAAATTTCCACATATCCGTTCAGCAGTTTTCAGCTTTGCGATTTCGTCTAAATGAGTGTATCAGATCGACTAAACGAAAGGCAGACACAAAATTTGTTCAAAAAGTACCAAAATTTTGATCATCTAAATGTTTTTGGTACTAGCTATCTTACAAAATAGCGCCGTAAACGCTGATCTATTGAGGTGCAAAAGTAAGTTCTACCTTTGTAAAAATGATATAATGAGTATGTTAATAAGCAAATGATATAAAATTTAAGTTCTACATTTGGAATATGACATAATTCGTGTGTGATATTATTCTTATAAATTTCAATAAGCTTTTCCACAGATTATGTGGTTCTGTTTCTAAATTAAGCAACCTGTATATATTTGGAGATATCCTATTTATAGTGAAATTATTCAGTTTGGTTACATAGAAAACCTTTGGGTACTTGTATGCATAAAACCACATACATATTAGTTGAGTATATTTCACTGTAATATTATTACAAGTATGGAATGTTTGGTTATATTACAACGAAGAAGTTTGTCGTTAATAGAGTTTATGTAAAAGGTAAATCATATCAACCATGTAATTCGTAGTCCTATAAAGAACTACAAACTTATTATAATGGTTTAAAATTTTCTTTTTTTTCTATATTATATGATAACTTTAAGATTTAACTGATTTATCTATAAACAATATAAATTTTTTTTTAAATATTTAAAATATTTAATGTGATTTCATGAACTGTCCTTTTCCAATATTTAGTAAAGTGGCTTAATTAATTATTGTGCAAATCGAAATAAAAACTTTAATGTAACCTGGAATATAATATACAGGTGACGAGTCCTCAATTGACCACTGTTGTGACGATGTATTTGTTATTCTATTTTTTTATACGTGAATATATCGCATAGTTTTCTTTTGGGAATTAAAAAAACCCTTTTCTATTCTTCTGGTTCAGTTTATTTGAATATCATTCAAAAATAATAAATGTTTGACATTCGAACCTTTACGCCTATTGTAGCAATACTATCACTCAAACCGAAAATAATGTATCTGATCCAAAGAGTTATGGCCAGCTTCTGGACCATTATGTAAGAACATAAAGAAGATTAAGATGGTAATATACCAAATATACAGAGTGTCCGTGAAGTACCGCACTATGATTTTGGATCAGATAGAGAATGCATTTCTGAGACTGGCAATCCTTGTCAATACTTGATCTGATCCAATGGTATTAAAAAAAATTTTTGTCATTGTATTATAAAAATATACATAAAATAACTAAACATTAATTTTTAATAAGCTATGGATCAGATCAAAAATCAACCAGAACTTCCAGTCTCCGAAAGCACATTACATGTAATTTTAAATAGTTTGAAGAAGATACAAATTTCAAATAAAAATTGTTGAGAATTAAAAAGGTACTTTCACTTTTTTGGCTATTATTTAATATAACGGATCTAGACCAACTTGTCTATAATTAAAATAACGAATCTAGAACTTGATATCTATAAAATTTTTTGTTCTACAATTTTTGACTTTTATCTGCTTAAAATTAACTCTGCAGGTGAGAAACACAACATTGAACGCAAAATCAACCATAACATTGTTCCAAAGAATACTCGTTATTTCGACGTTGGCAGCTCCCGTACCATTTAACCAATACCATAATTATGAATATATTTAATTGTGTGGATGTAAAAACATGAAGCTTCCTTTGTGTGTGTGAAATTAATTTCCATTGTAATGGTAATTATAATAAACAACCTTGAACTATATAATAAACAGAGTTGGATGGTTATAATTATAATTGTGATGCTATACACAGAAATTTTGAATAAAATTACCATTATCATAATGTTAAGTACGGTCCATTCTAATTGTTATGTTAATTTTAATATGACAAACATATTAAAATAATAATTATTTCAGATAACAAAGCATACAAAATTAAATGATAATTTTTTTCATTCATTTAATAATCAAGTTTGTTTCAATTATGGTTTAATTGAATGATCCTTTCAATTTGGTTCAATTTGGTTTATTTGTTGCAAATTCTGTAATGAAAACGTATCAAATCCTTTGTGATTTTAAAGGATAATAAAGTTTCGAAGACTATATTACCGAAGTGGTAATTGAAGAGGTGAGTTGTTAAAGTTGGACAATCCTGAAAATCTGCATTATTATTTATCACAAATAAAAAGATATCCGTACTAGAGTTATAAGCAATACGTGTTAATCTGAATCAGTACCGTAGATCGACCAGTCCACAGATCAAAAGACCTACGAGCATAAAACGGAAATTGCTTAGGCAAATATTTATAAAAAATTTTGAAATCGGAGCTTCCAAATTTGTTTTGAAGAGAAAACTTTTTTGGTACGTTAGGCATTTTTTAAGATGGAAATGATTGAATTGGCGACACTCTTAGAACACCACTATAAATAAGTACAAATAATAGATATTATATTATTAAAACAGCCTCAACCCTATGACTAGCATAGTTGTAGCATTTGACTTCAACTGTTGTCGGTTCAAATTCTACTGCATTCGTTTAAATTTATGAAAAACTTTGGGCATTTTTTCAGATAGAAAATTCATTGAATTGGTGTCAGTATTTCACACCACTTTATATAAGTATTTACATGTATTACAAATAACAGCTCTATGACTGGCATAGTTGTATTAGTATTCAACGTACCCGGGTTAATTCCTAGTACCTGGATGACCGAGCTTTGCTCGGTATTTTTTATTTTTTTTTTATAAATTGTGTTTTTTGGAAATTATATTACGTCGAGGCGGAAGACGAGTCCAGCACGCTAACACTTAGCCACTCCAATGACTTTAAATATTAAACAAATATATCATTACATTATAAAAAATTATAATAACAAAATCTTATTTGAAAAATATTATTCACTTTATTGTGTTGTTTTGTTGGGTTGGGTTTAAAATGTAAACAAATTTTTACTTGTCGGTCGAGTCGGGATTCGAACGCGGGATCTGTATAAGAGCCTCGCACGCTAACACTTAGCCACTCCAATGACTATATGATTATAAATATTAAACAAATATATATATATATATATATATATATATATATATATATATATATATATATATATATATATATATATATATATAATTGGAATCTCGGAATCGGCTCGAACGATTTTCATGAAATTCAGTATATAGGTTTCGGAGACGATAAATCGATCTAGCTATCATTTTTAGAAAATGTCATTTTATTCGTGTTTTATCGATAATTTTTTATAATGTAATGATCTATTTGTTTAATTTTACAAGAATTGCTCATTTAAATATATGTATAAGATTACAATCATAAAAATTTTATTTCAGAATTTTGTTTTGTTTTTTATTTTATCCAAAAATTATTTACAATTGCAGATTATTTCTTTCCATTTAATAATTTGAAATGAATAGATTGCAATTTTTGTACAACCTACGTGATTGTTTTTAGTTCTGTCGGTACTCTACCGATGTGCCACTGTTTTTTTATTCTTTTTATTTTTTATCAGGAACTATCAATACTTCCGAATTTAGAACTATAGTAAATATACTAAAAAAACATAGATCCTGTATACAACTATTCATAATACCAAAGATTAAATCCCTGTAATATTGTTATTATGGTCCCTAAATATACTAAAGTATTGGTTTCATATTTTTCAACATAATATTATTTGTTTATATTATTTTTTGTATACGTTTTTAAATATATAGGAATACGTTTCTATATGCTTATAATAAGATATTTAGAAGTGGATATATTTTCTTTTCGATACAAGAATAAAATTAGATTTATAATATGTTGTTACTTTGTTGGAATGTAATTTTATTTCCTTGTTCCTTTTGCCATCTTATTTTTTTTTTTTTATACATTGTATTTTGTTTACAAAATTGATATATTCATTGTTTTTACAACATGCATTCGTGTGTTTCAGGCTATGTGATTTTTATAAATAAACATTTAATAAAACAACAAAATCATCAAGCTTCGAGCTGTGAAAACTAAACATATTCCTAATAAAAATAAAATATATAAATAAAGGCATTTTCACCATTAAAGAGGGAAATATCTTCTGGCTTTCATTGTTCAATACATAATAATTCAGTAGCACAGTCCACACATGAAAAAAACCAGTCTTATTTTACCAGCTTCAATTATTCTTGATTTGAATTTAAAGTTTAATGACGCAAATCCTGTAAATGAAATCTTTTTTTAATAGAAGATTCTGCGTTACTAAAAGGGAATCTTAAGGCTCCGAAAGTTTTTTGTAAATATAAATTTTGGTTTCTTAGAAAACTATAACTTGGTACTTTATTAACAAATCGAATAAAAAATTATATTCATTAAAATTACTAAACCTGGGTCACTTGCTTTGCTTTTTATGCTGTATATATGTATCTTATTTTTAAATTTTTCTATTTTTAATCCTCAAAATCATTAAGGTGAAAATAACACGGATTATAACGAAAGGCAATAGAAATAAAATTTCTATGTTTTTTTTTTTTTTATTGTCAAAACAGAATTTTGAAAATTAGTTATAGATAACTTGACTTTAGAAAAAATATAATGGTAATAATTTTAAGTCGAATACAAAGGTAAAGCCAGGGAAAAAGCGTCAAAATTATTCGATTAATTTCAATGTATAAACGGTAATCAAATGTACCATGAAAAACAATTGATTGGTAAATATTTATAATAAAATTATATAATTACTTGTGTTTTATTTTATAAACTATTTGGATTTACAACACGGTTTCAAAAATTGGTCGGGAATTAATTTATTCTTGAACATTCATAAGAGCATAAATACAAAGTTTCTTTAAAATAACTTTTTTCCGAAAAATATTTAATTTAATTTCTTTGAAACTATTCAGGAATTTTTTTGTCAACA
This sequence comes from Chrysopa pallens, assembly GCA_020423425.1. Classification (NCBI taxonomy): domain Eukaryota; kingdom Metazoa; phylum Arthropoda; class Insecta; order Neuroptera; family Chrysopidae; genus Chrysopa; species Chrysopa pallens. The sequence goes on from CM035594.1 coordinate 15,072,447, forward strand.
AGTGAAATTTATTTGTAGCTAAAATCTACCAAAAATATTTATTTGAATTTAAACTTGTTTGTTGTAAAAAAAAAAAAATTAAGTTTACACTATATCTCTATCTTTTTTGGAACCACGGCTTACAAAAAATAACATAAAATGGCACAAACTTGATTAGCCTACTGGGAATTTCAAGACTTTTTGAAAATATTTAAAATCTGTAACACTTTGTACAAATATATCAAAACCAAATATAAATTTTTTATGAACCTGAACATATAGGTACATAAAATGTTGGTTTATTTTTTATTTTTACGTTTTATGACGTTTTGTTTTCTTTTACTTTATTTTATTTTATTTATTTTATTTATTTTATTTTTTTCTTTTTCTTTTTTTTTTTTTTTGCTTTTGTTTTGTTATTTAAAAAACAAAACAAATACGAATTTCATTAAATTTACGTTGATAAAAACACTGTAAATTCGGCAAAATGGTAAATATAATTTTTTATTTAAATACACAATTTCAAGGAATCAAAAATAATTTGGGATGTTAATATTTTTCAAGACATTTAACTTTATAGTAAGAAATAAATATTTAAGGATGTGTACTCAATATTAATTTTAGAATTTGAATATTTAAATTAAAATATTAATAACGCTATTCTGATTACACTAAAAAAAATAGTACTTATCTGTCCGTACGCTTATGAGAAACAATAGAAATAGAAAGTGCTGTTCAACTGTGTGCTATTATCGCAACATGAGGTATAGTTTATGTAAATACAAATTAATCCTTTTTTCCCTTGGTCACGCCATAACTTCAAGACCACTTAACCAATGTCGTTCATCTTCAACTTTTAAGTTTTCCTAAATCTTGTAGATTATTCATCGGTAAAGAAAAATTTGGAAATTTGCGCAAGAAATTGAATAATTTAAAAAAAAACGGCTCCTTAACATTGATGTCTATTTTTTTTTTTGGCACAAGAGAATTGTCTAAGAATTTTTTTAAATTGTTAGACAACAGCTTCTCGTTTGACAGTTCTCGCGCCGCAAATGTTGTTTTTCAGATTTTTAAGCCAGTTTTTTGAGAATTGTTTGTTCAACGCGGTTTTATTTACTAAAGTCAGCGGCCGAGATCACAAAACGCGAAGTAAAGGATGGGGTTACCTTACGAGCGAAGCGATTTTTTTGACTTTCCTTATAAGGATTTTCCTTACTTTCTTTGCGAGTAAAGCGAAAACTTAGACCGAATCAAGGCAGGAAGCCAATACATGTTTTACTGGAGTCCAAAGATTCCTTCTCCCCTATTTGTATTCTGTGTTCTTTGAACACTTCGAAGAAAAAGCAAAGGAAGTGAAATTGACAATTAAACTATTATTAAAACTGATATTTTTGTACTTCTACAACTGAGAAGCAGCGGAGAAGAGCTAGTACAAAATGAAAGTGAAAATTTAAATATGTACGATTTCAAACTCAAAAAGCGAAATTATTCATTTTTAAAGCACTTTTTGTATTTTGATAATTGTTTATGGACAAAAATGCTGTTACTATGGTTTATGTGTAATACTATTGAATTGTATTAGGTAGAATTCAGGTATTATTTATTATCTATAGTTTTATGCAGTTTTTAAAATGTCTTATATATTTAAATGAGCAATTCTTGTTAATTGCTCATTATTTAAATGAGCAATTCAAATTCGGCTCCAACGATTATCATGAAATTTACTATATAGGGTGTTTCGGGGGCGATAAATTGATCTAGCTAGGAATCATTTTTAAAAAATTTCATTTTATTCGTGTTTTATCGATAATTTTTTATAATGTAATGATAAATTTGTTTAATATTTATAGTCATATAGTCATTGGAGTGGCTTAGTGTTAGCGTCCGAGGCTCTTATACAGCGTTCGAATCCCGGCTCGACCGACGAGTAAAATTATTTTTTTTTACATTTTAAACCCAACCCAACGAAACAAAATAATACAATAAAGTGAATAATATTTTTCAAATAAGATTTTGTTATTATAATTGTATAATTTTTTATAATGTAATGATATATTTGTTTAATATTTAAAGTCATTGGAGTGACTAAGTGTTAGCGTGCTGGACTCGTCTTCCGCCTCGACGTAATATAATTTCCAAAAAACACAATTTATAAAAAAAAAAAAAAAAAATAACGAGCAAAGCTCGGTCATCCAGGTACTGTATATTTATTTCTAATAGACATTCATAAAGTTATAAATTAACAATATTCGGCTAATATTATATTATTTTAGAACTATACTGGATACATGTATAAGTACTCGGTATACAATTACAAGGAAAATTATTTAAAATCGTAAATATTTTTCGAAATATGTAAAAGAGATTAAAATAACATACATCATGGCGATGATCGTCGCTAGGACGTAAAAGCATTCTATGATATATGTATGTATTCTATTTGTATGGTTGGGTAAATTCACAAGTGTGTATGAATGCTTGTTTGTATATGGGCATATATAGTGGAAGATCTTTAGAAGCTTTTCTAAGGGATAAAAAATTCGTCAATAAAAAATTTGTATCAAAAAATAGCACACAGAAATCGAAAAATTTTTATTGGTTTATTCAACGATAACTTTAAATACTTGATTTTTTTCGGAAGGATGAGATCATCAAGTTATACTGGCATTTAAATTTGGAAAAAATTAAGTTAAATGTACAGTAAAAGGGACCGGAATACTCAAGTATAACCATTCATATTTTTATTTTAATATAAAAATTAATTTTTTTTAATACAATGAAAATATAATATTTATTGCAAATCCAATGTTTTTTGTTCAAAATTTACTATTTTATCGATTCCTGTGATTACTTTAAATTTTTTTAAATTTTCACCCCTTAGAACACTTTGATTCCTCCAATAGATCGTTACCAAATGCACTATTTTTAATTACCTTTAACGGTTTTTATTCAAAATATTTCTATTTCTTAAACGATGTATGAAAAAATCTCGATGTAATTAGTTTATAAGATGATATATTATAACTAAAGCTTTGGCTAATTGATCTAGTTTTTAAGTTGACTTGAACTATTATTATGATATGTTAATACGGACTTATTACTTTGAGTTGACTTGTATTATTATGTTAATAAATATTAATGAATTTGAAATTACCTTCATTCGGAGCAAAAAGTACTCAACATTTTTTTTTTTGTCTAATTTTCATCTACTAATGTGGCAGTTAGTTTATGATGGTATGGTTGTTGTGACGAGGAATGTGTGTAATATATTAACATTCAAAGTGTGTTTAAAATCAGTGAAATAATAAAAGTATGTTTATTTGTTTGCATTCCATAACGACAGCATTGGCTTCGGCATCGGCATCGGCATCGTCAATGGTAGTAGTAGCTGGTGCACATTTACATTTTAAATTACATACAACAACTAAATTAAATTTAACATAAAATATGTTCTAGTAGGAATGAAAATTCATTGTAAAATAAACATACATATAATATGTATTATTATGTATGTACATACAATATATTCATGTACAGAGTATTTTGAATAATTTGTAAATGAAAATGCTCGTAATATAACTACTTCGCCGCACGGTTGAATAGCTAGCCTAGATAATGTAATTCAAGCATCCACGGAACTGATGGAAAACATTGTATCAACTCCTAAACACAATCAAGTCTTTAATCCCAGAATTCAAGTCTTTACCCAAAATTGTGCTTATTAGCATCTTTTCTGAAATTATTATTTTTCAAAATCAATGATTACAAAAGTTATCATTTTCTATGCTTTTTTAACTAAAAGTTTTATATGAAGTTTTTTCGATCAAAAGCTAGTTTTCTAAATAATCTAAAAATTTGAAACATATAATTATCTGAGCACTGAGCTTTTGATCGAAAAGAGCTTCGAAAATATTTTTCAGTAGTTAAGAAATCCTGCAATAAGATGCAAAACAAAAATCAGTTCATAAGTTTTCTCCTAAGGTTCCTTTAAAATATCCGGATTTTTCAAATTGCAATCATTTATTTTGAAAAATAATAATTTCGGAAAAATGCTACTAAATAATTTCAAACCCTGGATTCTGAGAAATAAACAATGTCCGAGAAATTTTATTTTTTATTTAAAAAGACACCTTTCGATAAACTTTCCCCAGTTCTAAGTGGTCCATTTATTATTTTCAAACGTCTATTCTTCTTTTGAAGAGATCTATTTTGACATGAATAGTTTAGTATTAGTAATTAAATCAAATAAGTATTTTAATTTAATTGATTAATACGTACACTTAAAATTGCAGTTAATTCATAATTTCAAACACTTGTATCCCCCGAGGTGATGCAATCGTGCATTTTTCTTAAGCTTTTCGAGGAAAAACTTTGATTAACAAATAAAATATCAGGAGTTCATTAAAAAAAAAAATTACTAAACAATGTTTATAGATGTTAAAGTTCTGTAGTCGAAAACTCTTTTTAAATCTCAAAAAGTGATAACAATAATAATAATCATAAAATAACACCTTCAAGATTTTAATAACCTTATGTATAGACAATATACTCACTTGAAGTATAATATCCCTAAATGATATTAACAATTTTGTATGTATTATTTAACTGACAAAATATATAACTTACATGGTACGGGTGCTATAGGAATGTTGTTGACTTTGTTTAAAATATTTTAAAATAATCTCCAAAATTTAGAATAATATGTAATTTGTATAATATATACGTATTTTATCTTTGAAAATAGAAAATGTAGAGTTCAAAAAACGAATTATCTTCTTATTAAATTTCTCTTTCAAAAATCTTACATATGGTTTGATTTAATTAAAACTAATTCTTATAAAATATATTAAAGAAAGCTGTTGGAATTACATACTTTTTTTATAACCAGATTAAATATAGATTCGAAAAAAAAATTACTGGGACAAAAGCACCGAAAAGAAACTAAAAAAAGAATAGACATAGAATAACAAAGTCTTCTACATAGTCGGTTTTGGTTATCGGCTAGACGTACGCAAGCGGACTACAAAGCATTTTTTTCATATATGGGCATAAATTTCAAAAATGGCTCGTAATATACTTGCACACACCTAATCTACAAACGACGGGCTTATGAAAGGCTCTAAATACTGATTAAGATTAGAAATATATGATACGTATGAGCAGATAATAGATATTAAGTTTATAACATAGAAGCAAATAACTATGATTTACATTGATTAATTCCATACTTTCTGGTAATTCAAATGTGGTTTTAAGTTTGTTGAAAATTCATCGATTGTACTTTAATTTTGATCAATTCCTGTATATCAGTCACGTCACCAGCTAGTTTCAATCGGAAATAACCAGTCTATCTACACATGTCCGCCGTGTGCCAGTTCAGTCACAGTTCACTATTAGTGATATCCTTGTTTCTTCAAGGGTTTATGCACTCTCCCACTAACACACAAGAAAAAATGTAGTCTGTTGATTTATGAGTATGGGTTACAAGAGGGGTCGTGAGTCAAATGAAAGCAATATGATTTTGATCAGTCATTAAACTCAGCCTCCAGGTCTAGAATACGCCACCACATAAATTACAACTCGTTACACCGATAGCAAAATTTTGTTAGTGGGAATATTTATTTACTCGTGTTACAAACTTAAGACTTAACATAATACAGATACTTTGGCATACTCTTAATATGTCGAGTAAAAAAATTTAATGTCAAATTATCGTATACAAATAATTGAATTGAAAATAATTGTTGAAAAAATGTCAACGCAGTTTTTAACCACTTTAACAAACAAACATAAAATAACAAAATTATATTTATAAGAAAAAGTATTTTTATAGATGATTGACAAATCAATTGAGTGTAATAATGAAGTCCTTACAAAACGCATTTAAACCCATATCATCGTAAGATATATCATGTCCATTGTTATTAATATTCAAAACGTGAAATGAATTATTCTACTTGTACACGCTTCTTCACGTTCAAGTAGGGTTCATACTGCTAGCTAGTTGTATGTTTTTATTATATGTTTTTTTTTTTTTTTTTAATTCTTTCCGTTTCCAATAATTTATATTCTTGTACGCAATTTTATCGTTGTTATTAATTTGTCTTATATGTGGTTCTTAATTCTACGTGTTTGGATTTTAAAATTTAAAATAGATATTTTATAAAAATATTATAAATACATGAAAGTTATTTGACTAAGTTTGATTAATGGCATGTGTTATGTGTTATGGAAATTTTCAAAGAGAGAAATGAGTTTTTTTGAAATAGTAAAATAACATGTAATGAGTGAAAATAATAAGAAACATGACACAATTTTCGTCCAAATCCAGATGTTTCTTCAGGATAAAATTGAAATGGTTCATCACAAAAACGGATTAGCGAAAGTAAGTTGACACATTATAAAATAAACAATATTTTTTAAGTTTTTATTGTAATAAAATTATAAGATGTAAAAGAACAATTAAAAGAAGTTTATTTCTTGAATTTAGTATAAAAATTAAAGGCATACTTAATTTTAAATGATGGAAGCGCAATGAAATAAAGAAGTACATAGTTTTCCCCCGTAGCCATATTATTTTTGTAATATTGTATACCATAATATTGTATTGCCAATCGATTTACATATGTATGCCAAATTTCAGCTCAATTGGCAAAAAGGAAGTATATCAAATTTAACTTACAAGATTTGATTACAATCAAACAGTATTAAATATTATTACACAGTATAAAATTTTATCATTTCTTATGAAAATTTGGTTTTCAGACGATATAATGGAGATTGTGACGTAATTAGGGCGTTATTTTGGTTGTAGTATTATATTTCAATTCATTGTTAGTCAAAGGTGTAACAATGTTTAACAAACTTGGTGATACGCTCAGTGATCATGATAATTCAGACAGGCGCGATTTTGATGCAACGCAAATTTAATTAATCCCACTTTTATCCATGGAGTGCGTATTATAAGTAGTAAGCCACTATGAATTTTTAAGCTTTAAAAGCGTTAGAAATTCTCATTCATTACCGAAATCGTTTGCCTTCGAATAAAAAACGCTTGTTTATTTACGAGTCGTCTTAATTAATGACCAAAAAGATGATACAAATTTTAATAATCCTATTTGAAGTCCCACTAGTCAATAAAGATAACAAAGTTAGTATGTTATTTAAAATGTGTGTGTATAATAACAGTTATGTAATGTGGGAAATAATAATAAAGTGTTAATACAACTTTAATGGTCTAAAATAATACATAAATATTATTTAATGAAGACGTAATTAGTAGTAGTAAATTGTTTATTATAGTATAAACATCAGGTGTATTAGGTACGTAGATTGTTTACATGTGTAAATTTTTATATTCATAAGTTTTCTAACTCATTATATATTGTACTACAGAAAATATTTCATATTGCCGGAGCTATTCACTCACATTAATAGCTCATTACAACAATGTGAATGCTATGATGAAAATGTATAAAAATAGCTTGTCATTTTTTGTGTTTATTTCATGTGTGAAGAAGTTGATTTTGCTTATGAAATTTCAATAACAGATGATGTTTCGCATGAAAATTTTTATGATGTTAACAAATCCTACTTATTTACGTTAAATTATAGAGGTTAAAATTAATTTTTTATTTTTTTGTTTGGCATCGATGTGTTATTTTGGACTAGTGAACTGTTACTTCATAAAAATTAAAATTCTTTCAATGGTAGAAAAGCTATATTATCAGTGTCAAGCATATATTGTTTAAAGACCTATTATTATAAAAGAGTATATACATACTTAAGTTCCCAATGATGATTCATACTCAACTGACTGTAAGACTATCCCAAAGTAAATTATCATATCTACAATTGAAAAAAATGAGATTCACTGAGCTGCTTCAATTACTTTTCCAAGCGTTGAAATACAAAAGTTATTTTAATACTCAATTTTTCGAATCTTTTACTTCGTAAGTTACGAGAAAAAGATTTTAAAGAATCAAAAAAAGATAACTATTTCAGTTTCATAATGAAACTAATACCGCTTGTTGTTATTAGATTTTCATGAAAAACCCCTACGTAATTCGTAATTCTTATAAAACGCCTACGAATGTCTGCTTGTATACTTTGTTGGCTGTTTACTTCAATTCTTTTTAATTATTTAAATTATTTTTAAGATTTTGAGTAAAGATACCTCGACCAAATCCATGCAAAGACAGTCCAGTTTGCTTATTTTTTATAAAAATTTATTATTATGTAATGAACATACTATTAAAACTATTTCAAATATGTTTAAAGTACGAATGTTAGAAATGTTAAATTGTTAGATGAGTTATTAATAATTTCATCATGTCTCTCATATTATCCTAAGAAAATTCAAAATATGTTAATTTTCTGCGTTAATGTTGACATGTACATGTAAATCACTTATTTCACGATATCATGAGTAAGGAACAATTAATAAAGTTTTCAAGTACCGATATATTCAAATTACCTTATATGTCGAATATGTTTAACGTCTAATGTGGATTACCTAATGACATACAAAATTATGTGATTTTGTCGATTGTCTTCAGATTCCTTTCTTTAAATTGAGCTCTATCTTCAGAGTGATGAGTGAACTTTTATCAGCATGAACCATTTAATTATTTCAAGCAATATTCCAAAATAATTAATAATTTTTTAGAGTAGATTTAGTTTTAAAACTTTTTAAAATTATATATAATGTTAGTGTTAAGAAAAAGTAATAAATATTTTGTATTGGTTTATGCATCAATCAATTGTGTGATGTTGTTTTTAAGATGCAAGACGATGTATAATAATTAGCTCTGCCGACAAGTTTATTTGTTTGTATATACTATAAAATTTGGCAAGTATTGCATTTAATTAATAAAAATACACAGCAAACTCTATTTGATAATTATATACATAATTTTTCAAATATTAAAACAATTACTCTTTGTTATAATATAATAATAATTAATTGATTAATAATCAAACGATTAAAATGAATTGAATTGTTTAAGCATAATGAAATAATAAAATGAACTTATGGTATGATATAAATTTATTGCTAAAATAATATAATAAGCCGTCGCGGATATGAACCTCAGAAACAGAACAAGATCATTCAGAGTAAGTAAATTAATGTATTAATACAGAAATGACCAGCACAACATTCAAAGCTTTAACGGTGATCTCTTAGATGAAGGTCAATGAAATCTGGATTTATGGTAATCAAATACGCTGCATAAAAACAGCAAACAGTAAAAATACAATAGATTTATTATTATCACCGATAAACACGTTAAAGATAGCTGAAAGACAAACAATTGTCTCTTTTAAATACTGGAGACAAAATCTTCAGAAGTGTTAAACTATTAAACACCGCAAATCTAAGCAACGTCGGTGCACAGTTCTGTATAGTTTCCAGAAGTGAAGAATCAAATCAAGTCGCAGCTTAACATGGTGAGAGACCCATTTAAGTCGATTAAGTCACGCATATGACACATCATAAAAACATAAAGATTTCATAAAATTATTCTTATTTCTATTCTCGTAGTTATAACTATAAGTTTTTATCACATAATAGCTAAATGAAAATATCTAAAATTTCTAATTAATAAATATATATTACAACAAGGACTACACTATAGATGGCAATTAAATACATGCTAACACAAGAGAACACTTCATAAATAAATATAATATAATAATAGATATGTTTAATGTACTCTTTGTATCTTAAATATATAGTGTTTATTTAATTAGAATGTAAGAGTATTATTATAATTAAACAATATAGATGTATGTTATGTGTGTGTACATATAGTTTATATGTGTAGAGAAGGAGTGTTTAGAACTAAAGTTCAAATTAATAACTGGAATAATTTAACTCATTCATATAGCCTAGGATATAATCATAAAATACAACTGTCCCTAAACCCTTCTTGTTTTCTGTCATGAAGCGTGTGAGCTTTTGAGTCGATTTGAATTTTTTTTCAGTGCCTCCTCTGTAATAGAATCTGCAATTGAGCTAATATCTATGTTATGCAAGAACGGCTCCAAGTCGACTTTAACACACGCCGTTAAGTTAGAATAGGTTTTAGTATTTTTGATGTAATTAATCTCCCTTTAAAAGTCCTTTAAGTTCTGTTTGTTGTGATATTTATACACCTAAAATTAGTTTTCTTCTACACTAAAGACCGTGGAGTGAATATCTCTGAAAACCAAACTAACTACATCTACGTATATTAAACTCTACATAGTCTAATAATGTTAGTTAAAAAAGAAGTCGGACTTATAACGGAATGAACTGAATTTGTGTACAAACCTTTATTATGGTATTATAAAAGCTATCCAAAAGTCACAATTGGTTTCGTTTAAGGAACCTTAGATTCTCAAGATCAAACGTCCTAAAAGACAGTTTTTTCAGAATATCTCGTTTTCTCTGCTTCCAATCGTATTAATATTATTTGTTAGTACGTTTTGTTTTATTCGTTAAACCATTTTGGAAACAAAATGCGCAGAAGATGAAGCGCTCAATCGTACCATTGGAGGCAGTGAAAATTAAATATTCTACGAAATCTGATTTTTGGGAACTTTCTCCCTGAATGTCAAGGGATCCTTAAACCAGACCAATTGGAACTTTTTGGATTATTTTTATAATATCATATTAAACATTTGTACAAAACTTTAGCTTATTACGTTAGATTCCGAGACCATAAGATAACTGGTCTAACATTTAAAAAAGTTATTTTACCAAATAACGACTTGCCTCTTGCGATTTTAAAAAGCCACTTAGAGTCTTAACGATGTCCTCGTATGTTTTTCAACGAGAAATCTAAAAGTCTATTGGCGTCATTGAATTGATGTCTTTTCACACGCATGCTTATTTCTACAGATTGAATGTTGAAATGTCTTTTTCCACTGTACCAAATTTTTAATAGACATTCGTTATAAAGTTTTAATGAAGATAGAAAATGTAATTCAGGAGAACGAAGCACAGTTTAACCAGAATATTTAACTGGTGTTAGTTACTACTACAATGAACAAAACACATGTTATTTACTACTTGTAACCAGAAGGGTTTATTATTACTACCTTCAAAAATAGAGGAAGAATGTTAAGGTGGAACATACAATTGTCTCTTTAAATTTCGTTAAGAGAAATTTAGTAACACTTCTTATTGGTTCAATTTTCCAAGCAAAAGTTCTTCAAATTCAGTTTATAAAAGCCATTACATAACAAATTTGTCATTGCACCGAAATACTCCAAAATTCTAGTTAAATTATGTTTAAATTTTTGAGAATATGCGAATTGTATGAAACAAAGTGGTATTTGTTTGCATATTAAATGAGGAATTATAAAAATAAAGAAATTGATCAAATTGATGCGAATAACTAAAATGTACAATAAAAGATTTTTATTATAATACAATACTATAATATTCACAGAACTTCTTAGTTCTAGTTCTCTTAGTTCTCTTAGGTTTTTAAAACAGCTTCATTATCGATTCTCTGAAATGACGTGAATATTTCCATTTTGATTGCATAGGCGTTTTCAAACCTAAGATGCATTTATGTATAATTTTGGGAATTGGAGAAGAATAAAAAGTCATGAAAAGAGTTCATTGCACAAAACGAAAAATGAGTAAACAAATAAATTTTGGTCAAAAAAGAAAGCGCGAGAAAACGCCTATCTTGACAACTATCCTTACAAAATATCTATGGGTAAATGTGTTGTTAAAACTAACATAAAGTACTTGATTTCATCTCGTGAATCGAAATAAGAAAGTAAATATTTCTAAGTGTAATTTTTAGATTAAGTTTTTTTCTCAAATGAATATATGATATTTACACTCAGTAACACAATAAATAATAATAATAATAATAATAAAAAAGTGTAATCTGTAAATACATAGTCTAATCGATAATATGGAAATTTAATCGTTTTCTAAAATGTATTTTCGAAATTAATTGCCTAAACAAATAAATAATTCTTAAAAACAGTAAGATAAAATTAATTTATTGTTTTAGCAGAAATTACAGGATTTCTATTCCATATTAATTAAGCTTGTGGGCATAAATCGGATGTTAAATAATAATTACATTTTTTTTGTGACGTTTCGGCCTTTAATTTGACGTCTTCATGTGTTATCATATTATAGAATATTATTTTAATTTATATTAAGATAACTGAAGATGGCGCAATAATAGTCGCAGAAATAATAGAGTAATTTTTCTAAAAACTTAAATTTAAATATGAATAGTATAATTCAATTTAATAATAACATTTTCTGAAATATCCTGTTGGATTGATATTTATAATAACTTCTGTTTTTTTTAATTATTGATCTTCCCTCAACAATAAAATACATTTCAATAAAGGTTTACATGGTTTAAATGCAAATAGATATAACGAACTCATGGCATTGGTGCATGGTTGTGTTTTTGCTAGGTTGTTGGTAATCATTATTATAATATAATATCATCATTCGTTTATATATAAAATACAAAAGCATTTATAAGCCGTAGCTCACTTACTATATAGCTCACTTTATAAGCCGTAGAATATGAAAAGTGGTGAAACAGTTCCGATTTTAAAAATGTACTATTAACATGTTAGTACTAACATGAAAAGCAATTGAGGATGGTATCCATAATATTAAAGTCGCTTGGAAGAGACAGCGGTAAAACATATTTTAAATTCAAAATTTAAACTTGAAAATCGTGTCTTGATGGTTGACGGAGCCGCTGATCACAAATCACAGGTTGAAAAGGAACATGTGTATTACAATATAGTCGCTCTCATTCAAACGGATGAACTAATCCTGTCAAAATATGTAAGAAGTTTTTGCACTAATTTCCTAGATCAATACATATTTCAAGTACATAGAAGTCATCATCAGTATGATTCAGCTAATCGTAATAATCCTCCGAAGAGATGTTACTCGTGTAAATCGTCAACAAAAGACCAATGAGTAATATCTAGTAGCTAATTATACTTTAATATATACTTATTTTCAAAATATATTTTTGTCTTGCGTCCATCACACAAAAATTTCTAGACCTTACCCAAGGACCTTTTTATTTCAATAAATGATACAGAATAAGTCGAGTTTGTTGATAATAGGGTAATGTTTTATTCATTTATAATTGTTTATACAAAACAATACTTCAATATCTTTAAATACCCTGAAGGGATTTTTCCTCTTCTTCATTTGTATCTAAAATATTCAATTCTATATAGCCTTTCAAATTGTGAATTCATTATAATTTTAACATTCCGAGGAAATTTGAAATTGTTTTAAATTCACTTATAAACTAATTAATCTCTTGAAGATAATATTTCTTAAAAATTGTTTAAACATGATGAACTGTGTAAAATTGGACGCATTCATGTTTACAATAGTAAGTCTCTAGGTTTAAAATATGCAAATTCGTCAGTGTTCTATAAATTTTACTTATCTTTCAGGTTTGAACCTTCTCTAAGTTTTTAATATGAATCATAAGAGCTGTAGTCATCTTCAGGGAAATACAAGAAAACAGACATTCATAAAATTGAAAATTACGCACAATAAATGTATTCTACCAATCTTTGCGCAAAAAAAACTCAAAAAATAATTACCATATTCTTTGTTTCATTACGCAAGATTGTGTATTTCATATTTCATAATATTTGTATGGATATTTTTGCACATTTAATACAAATTGGGAAAATTAAATTGGGCTATTCATTAGCATTGTTAGGTATGAAAATTATATTTAAAAATATTCAATTTGATATTTTTATAATAATTTTGTACGCAATAGTAGAAAACCAATTGACAATTTAGTAAAATAATCGCCTTTTTTCACGCCAATTTTAAATTTCAAACAGTATTATAATATTATGTTAATATTCAGTAGATACACATTAATATATATATATATATATATATATATATATATATATATATATATATATATATATATATATATATATATATATATATATATATATATATATATATATATAAATATCGATGAGAAGTCAGTTTATCGAACTAAAACATTTAATTTTAGCTATAGGTAATTAATTGATTTGAATTTTGATCTCATTTATAATCGTTTAATTAATATATTCAGAAACGATAATAAGCAATTATATATTTAAGGTTAATTAGATTACAATTATTGAAATTATTTATTTTACTATTATGAATTAATTATCACAAAAGAATTCAATAGATTCATGATAATATTCATTGTATTATTAAACAAATTATAATTGTTGAATTATTAATATAATATAAGGACGTTTCCAAAGTTTTGAGAAAAGTAAGATTTTGACTATGAAATTTCAAGTACAGATTATGTTTTGAATGCAAATTTGTTATGATAGATTACTTTTATAAGCGCAGATATAGAAAATTTTATTGCACCATAAAAGATCGAAAACAAAAGTAGCTTATCTTTTTTCAATTTTATAATTAAACGAATTCCTCTTATCATAATTTTTTTTATAAATTTAATAGATACATAATTTTTAAACCTGCAAATAATAATTTACTATTTTTTAAGACAATCGTAAAAAAATTGTTGTTTTTTCAAAATTTTTCAAAAAAAAAAAAAGTCTCGCAAGGTATGAAAAAAAATTTGCTACATGTAGAGGACACTTAAATATCAAGTCACGAGATCGACCAGTGGATTATACTCATCGAATTCGAGTACACTATGGTTAATATCACGAATTTCAGTTTATTCTGAAAAATGATAGATAAAGTTTCTTGAATAATTTTTTGGAGTTTAAAATGAGTTTATATATTCCATTATTTTTGTTTGATTTTGTATATTAAGGATAGTTATGAAATACAAGTTTCAGGAAAAGTGTATATAGAATGAACTCATTATTTCAATTGACGATTACAGTTATATAAAAATGAGTATAAAAATGTTCTAATTCAGTTTCATTAAATAGAATAGACTCGCTTGTAAATTACAAAATTATAATAAATTTTTTTGGTTTACAACGCCTTTTTACATGAAATTATCAATATTTTAAATCTTTTATAAAAAACTTTTATTTCAGCGTGTTGAATTGAATTCAACTTCAAACAGTAAAATATATT
Organism: Chrysopa pallens; assembly: GCA_020423425.1. Lineage (NCBI taxonomy): Eukaryota > Metazoa > Arthropoda > Insecta > Neuroptera > Chrysopidae > Chrysopa > Chrysopa pallens. The sequence continues at coordinate 15,087,520 of CM035594.1, forward strand.
CGATTATTTTAAGCTATAACTAATGATTAAATTATCTTAGAATACTTTCTTCTAAAAATTATTTCTGTACAGCACAAGTTACTTATATAAGTTTAAAATTCCGGGTAGTATTTTTTTTCAATTAATAAAAATAAATTAAATATGTTGCGGCTAACGATTCTCCCATAAAATTACATACAGCTTTTTAAAATGGATTTTTAAGTGAATCGGTTTGTAATTTATACAGGTTATTTAGAATGAAATGATGAACGTTCTACTAAATTTCCATTTGTACCATATTTATAAACCTCCCAAACATCCTTAAAGTATAATACCTGAGTTGATCCATAGATTAAGAAAAATACTGTAAACAATAATATATTTTATCAGATCACATATAGTACAAGAGTAAATGCTAAACTACTAAATGGGGACATTTTATTAGTTTTTAAAATGTTTTAAATTATTTTTTTGTATATCCAGCACGATTTAAAATGAAGATACGATGATATTCACAGTGTACATTATACAATGTATTTGAGTTTTTTGTTTTTTTTTTTATTTATTTTTGTTTTTAGTGGTATATTATGTTGAGAACCACTTTGAAAAAATCAAAACAAAGATGGTATCTTAATTGTGTCTGGATTGTTGTTTGTGGTCTGGTAAAGCATGGACGAATGGATGGTGGGTATCATCAGCATCATCATCTTTTAAGCGGATCAACAAACATATATTATGTGTGAACACAACGAACACCCAACTGTTTACAAATCCTTCACATCAAAATTAATATAATCTTCGACCAAATTAAGTTTAAAATTGGATTTAAGAATTTGAATAATGTATGCATGGGTTTTGTTCTATCTAACAACAAAATCTGATGTTAATACACTAAATACAATTTACAAATAAAGTAATCGTGCAAAATCGTATAACGAAATTTATTACTAAACTTGCAAAACCCAAAATATCCACATGGACCTTGAAATAAATATTTAAGCGAAAAAAATTAATTAAAGTTTAATTTTCTGGATATCCGGATATGAACCTCAAGTGAAATTTTTTCAATTTTTTCAATTTTCTCAAATGAAAAAAATAAGATCACACATCTAATTTTTTTTGCTATAAAGCTATTCCTGCTATTTTATTATTAAGTTATTTATTTTAGTATGGAGAATGGTAAACTACGGGGATGAAATTGGCAAACATACAAATTTTAATGGATAAGATGTTCATTAAAATGTTTTCATCCGTTACTATGGTTACGAAATACTAGTTTATCAATCAAATAATAAATAACTCTGTGAAGGGTGTATGATTTTACTTTAATTGAATAATTATTTAAATTATAAATAATATTATTTATAACATAATTAAAAATAATTACAAATGCAATTTCTTCAATCATACCTACAAGTTTCTACCCACTAACTTTAATTCATTTTATCATGTTTTATAATTATTTAATAATTTTTGTTTGACATTTTAAATACAATTTACTTGCAAACACTTGAACAAATAATTTTCTAGAATCTGAATGTTTAATCACTCTTAGCGCAACAATCAATTAAGAAGTCCATTCCACATATTATGCACGGTACGGATAGCTAAAATTTTAATTTCAAATTTGAATTATTTGATTTCTTTAAACTGAAAAATTTAACCAGTGGAATACTTGCTTGCTACGTACAGGATAAAAAAATTTTTTATATTTGTTATTAAATCATTTCGTTGAAAAATCTAGAAGATGGGGCTAGTCATCAAATGAAGCCTGGTAGCGGAGTTAATAAGGTTTGTATTTTGGAAATGTCCTAAATATTGTTATTCTTTAGTGTATGCTATTGTAGTTTGTTATTAATTAATAAAAGCCTTACTAACTCATTTTGATCAAACAATATTAAATTTAATAAAAATATTTATACATAACATTAAAATACAATTTACAAAATAACATTATTCCAATTAATATAATACCCAATAAATCAAATATCGATAAAAATAAATTGACTAGAACTTGTGTTTAAGATTAGAATCAAAACTTTATTCTATTTCTTTTATAGTATTTTTTTTTTTTTAGTGTTTATACTACAAACCTATATATTTAAAAGAATTTACCCATATAGACATTTGTTTGAATTCAACTTACCTGCCTTGTTCAGATGAAGGTGGTTTTTTTTTATATATATAAAAAAAAAATAAAACGAACTACCTACATTGAATCGTTCAGTTTGTTGGAATACTTTCAAGTAAATATTCTACGAACCACGTAAAATCATGATAATTTTTCAGAAGCATCCTTAACGTACCTGAAAAGAAAAGACACATAATTGATAATTTATAATTATATTTTAATAAATAATCGTACATAATTGTAATAAAAATGGGAAATGTATTAATTTAAAACTGTAAAATTGTTTTACCATTATAATTGTTTTATCTATTCAATAAATAAAACATTTGTAATCATAAAACAAAGCTGAAAACATATTTTTAATTTTTCAACATTAGTCAAGATGAATTTTAGTTTTTAGTTGACTGTACAAATTTCAAGAGCTAAAACTTTTTATAAAGTTTGCGTATTCTGTTAAGAATTGCATTTAAAAAATGACTTCTCTCATTGCGGGATCAGTTAATGCAATAAAACATAAATAAATGTTTAGTGGTTGAAATGTTTAATGGTTGAGCTCCGCATCATTAATTGTTCATAATAATTTGTTAGCTTAAATTTGAATATTAAATTATAAGCAACTGTGACATTTTTCAACAGACCTGATTCTATTATGCATTCAAATCACACAAAAAACGATGATCAGTGTGTGTTGTGCTCTCAACTATCTCCAAATCATCCAATTTGAGTGTTTAATATCTTAAATGATAGATATTGAGTCTGCTGAGTGTTTTTAGGCCAAATTGTATAATATGCATTTCTTATGGGGCATTTCTTTCTTCAAAACTTGTGAGAGTTTTGTATCCAAATATCACCCTCTAATGAAGATACAGGGATCGTTTTGGTCTAAGACCACTCAGTGACTCAAGAACTTTGATTTAAGCTATTTAACACTCAAATTGGATTAGATTTAGGTGAGCAAGGCGCGGACATTCAACTTTTCATCCACTTTTTTAATATATAGATTACAACAAATTTTAATTTAATTTATCAAGTATAAATGAATGGCCTTAAAACTTCAAATATCACGGCATATTAAAATTCGAACAATAAATAGTAAATAATTAATTCTTAATTGGAAAGCTTTGCAAGAAGATGGGTAGATAAAATGCTAGATATATGCAGATTAAAAATCAAAAGAATTAAAATATATTGAAATCAGTGAATAATTATTATACGAGACAGACTAATGAATAACGAACCGTTATGTATTATATTCCACGAATTAGTTCTCTGTGTGAATTGTGATGAAAAAACAATTGTCTGTCAAATTAAACAACAAAACAATTAATTTAAATCAAACCTTTTTATAATCAGTTCACACTAATTTATATTAAATGTAAATAAAGATATGTCTTTATTATGAGGGTAAATTAGTTCTCCAGGTATAAAAAAATTGTATACTAGGTAATAATTATAATAGTTTAAAAAAACTAAAAAAACACGCATGCATGCGTAGTTCGCGCACTAGCTCTATCTTTATTACTCTCATGCAAAGGATCCGTTCAGATGCGTTCTGCAGCCAACTTCAGAGAGTTACCTACAGACAAACAAACATACGAGTGAAGCTAATAAAAGCGTGTTAAAAAGGTATAAATTAAAACACTCGTAATTTCTTAGAAACTCATAAATCCAATTGTAGTGTACTTTGAAAAAATTTAACACATACCGCCAACCACCAGTTGGCGATAGCTATTCAATGCCGACATTTAATGTGATTACTTATTATAGATTGATTTTATTTTTAAATATTTTTGCTATTAAATGAAATATAAACATTGAACAGCTATCTGATGATTAAGGTAGTTACTAAGGTTTTCCTGTAACACTAAAATTTGACGTATGAGCTTCTATAAGCGCCTGTATTCTGTCCTAAAACTACAAAAAAAATTTTTTTTTATACCAAGTGATACCTAGTGTCAAATTAGTTATTAAAAAATCTATAAATAGATCAAATAATTTTTATGCGGGTTTGAACGGTGACATCCACTGGTAGCCACCTTAATGATATAATACTAAAAATATATGTCATTAACTTAATCTATAACAAGAAGTTATTAATCTATAACTACGAACGTTTAAAAAAATCTGAATTTTAAATCTATCATATTTTGTCTGTTTAATAACCTAAGTGTTTGGATGCTTTTCGAAGCGAGAAAATGAAACACGCAACTTTTTTGAATATCGTCATTATGTACATACCATGGGGATTTAGTTATTCATCGTAGAACTTTTAATTTAAATTTTTGAATACACCAGAAAAACAAATAAATTTAAAATAATACTTTGCTTTCAAGCGACCGATTTTGCCCATAAACGAACTTAATCTCACTTTTTACATCAAGAATATGCCACCAAATATTCGGCTTGCATACTCTTTTCATTTTCGTCATCTAAATGACGGACAAACGCAAATGGACTGCTGATGAACTAACAGATAATCTATGAATACCTACCTATAACAACATTTTGTTAGAATGCCAGCCTTACAAATTTTAGACTAAAAATAACATACTCTGATATATTTCGAGTATAACCCACTTTTTATACTCGAAATATATCAGATTTATACGAATATTGTGGTTATATTTCAATCAATATCGTGGAAAATATGGAAAAAATTTCACACTAAAGCAGTAAAAAAAAATCCAGTAAACCAGTATATTGATCATGATGACACATAAACACAGTAAATGTGCTTTTAAGAGCCATATAAATTATATGCAAGTTTGAAATGTCTCTAAATTGTAGTTTGAATAGGAGTGGAGTATAACAGAAAATATATGGTTTGTAGCAACTATCCAGTATCCAGTAGTTGTAATATACACGAATTCTATAGTTTATTGGTCATCCAAACAGACTACAATTGTAGTATTTCAATGTATGTATAAAGGACAAATATTTGCTACAGTTTGAATCAAGCAAAAAAAAAAAAGAAAAAAGAACTATCGTGAAATTGGAAAATAGTGCGATGCTTCAAAGTATATATCTGCAATAGGTTACACTTACTAGTTACAATATGTAACAAGATATTTTCATAAATATTGTAAAAAATAGTTTACTTAACGAAATTATCATTTTTAAGCCTATTTAAACAAAAACTGTGAACTATGTTCGACAAACTGATAGCTTTACTGAGTAAAAAACTATTGTGATAAGCGCTTCATTGAGGGAAATGATGGACAAAACTATGTTATGAGCGGGGTACACTTTAGTGTAATTTTAAGATTGAGTTAAAAACGGCTTAAAATTTCATACCCGGAATTTTCAAGTTCTATCGGGAAGTTTGGTGCATTTATTGAATAAAATAATCGACAAAATACAATTCCTGTTTTTCTTTATTCTAGGGTAATTCGGGTCTAGAAAAACCTAAAACGACACTAATTTTACGATTGGTTGGCTATTATTCGAGATATCCCATAAAATTTGTCAGAAATATTTTCCTCCGGATCAGATCTCGGATGATATCTCCGATATCTCGGATGATATTTTACCGTAATCGGATAAAAGAAAACGATTTTTTTTGAATTTTTTCCCTGGAGAAATTTACGAAAAATCTAATAAATTTTATTCTTTCCCACTCCAATAAAATATACTTTATAAGGGTACTTCGACCTGAGATTCCAAAAATAACATCCATTTAACGATACGGTGAATAGTTTTTGAAATATCATCTGAAATTTGACACGGAGGTCGCAATATTTCATACAAATTTGAATTGATATCTTGGAGACTAAATGTCTAATCGTAAAACAAGTGCTATTTTTCATTTTTCTTGGCCTTATTTACCCTAAAAAACCTATAAAAAGCAATAATTTTTGTTTGTTTGTATTTATAGTTTTTTTTCACGGAATCGCCAAAACTACAATTATAATAAATTAATAGTATAAATTTCTTTTTAATAAAATTGTTCAAATGTAAAATTCCTTAAAAGTAGAAGAATATTGCAATGGAAATATAAATAGAGCAGATAAAAATAGTAGAAAATTTTGCAATGTTTGCCGTATAGATATGAATCGAATCATTCGCCAAAAAGATTTAAGGATATCAATGCTTTTGAGAGACTCAATACATACAATTTTATATTATTGAACTTTGATTATAATAAAAACTGTATTGCATTTGTTATATGCATTGTGCACTTTTATTTTCACAAAAATTCATTCTATGTTATTGATTTTATCGTAACAATATGAAAGTACCTCTATACTTCTATTCTATACAGTACATAAGTACCACTACAAAATACCTGCATTATTTTAACAATAACTAAAGCGGATAACAAATTGTTAAAAGATGAAGTGAATTTGTAAAGAAACGAACAAAATGAGTGCAAGAAAAATATTACTATTTTGTAAACTTTGGAATATTATTCTGCTTTTACATTTTTAAAATTCACTACCAAATGATAAATACTTCCCTGTTATATTTGCTAATATCTAAATCATTTTGTGCATGTCTTCTTGCCGGTATATAAGCAGCATTCAGGCAAAGGTTCCACTGGACAGATATGGTAAACAATACAGCTAGTGTTCAGGATGGTCCCATGAAACCGTTTCGGAGTAACAATACTTGAAAGTGGCTTATACTTTTATACTTAAATAAAAGACTCTCGCTTCAGCAGTTCATCCGATTTTGATGTAATTTTTTGTTGACATACGTGAAATAGTTTTCATTTAGTCATTTGAATTTGGTTCAAACAAATTTTTGTAGAATAATTGTGTTAAATCAATATTACCGATTCGAGTCGCGAAATGATGAAGGAATTAATCTTCCAAGCGAAATAATAAAGGAATTAAGAAGTTTTTTAAGCACCCAAAATTTTATTTGTAACAATTTCTAACGCAAGATTAATTTTATATTTGTATTAGGGGTATCCAGCAAAAAATCATTTTTATCAAGTAAGTAGTCTCGTTTTACTAAAATTAGTAAGACAAAAAAGGAGAAAATGTTACAATTTTTTCAGCTAATGTTGTAAGGTATGTAAATTTTATCTTTCTTCCACTAAACTGTTTTCAGTCAGCTAATTTAATTGATTTCTCATGTTGCTACACAGAAGCATTTAGCCACGTTCCGAGGAAAACAATTTTTGGTCAAATACGTCTGCATAGATCTTTTTAAAATGACTTTGATACAAAAGTCTTATAGACTAGTAATTACAATTACTTTTTGATCACCAAATTAATAAAATATTAAAATATGATTAAAACTGTATGAATTGTCAAATTTGAACAATAAAATGCAGACAAGCCAGAAAAAATGGAGCACAGTACGATAATAATTTGTTATAATTTCAAATTAAGTGTTGAATGATGATTGAATACATATTTATGAAGTTATGCGGCGCTGTGCAACCAACATATCAAAGTTAATGAGATAATAAGGTAATGTAGACAGGAGGTCTGTTAAATACCGTTTTCATATCTATCTACACGTTCCTGGACTAACTAGTATTATAGTTCTAAGTAGATATACTGCTGTGATGATGATTCTTCTTGATGTATTTCCTCACCGCCATTATAATATCTTTACTTACTTACTCCTTTCATTTCCAACAACCATCCACAAGTCAGACAAAACCATTTACCATAATCAACAATTTTAAATTAAGTTAAATATTTTTTTTTTCTCCTACATACATAAATATTATTTCTTGATGTATAACCGCACGCGTCATCATCTTTTCTCTCATATTTAAAACAGCAAATCACATTTATAATTTGTGAATAGACATAAAAGATTAATATTTAAATAAGTATTTTAAAAAATCTCGAATAAACACCACACAGAACCAGAATAGTGTTTATATACTAGGAGAGACGTTGTTGTAACAGTTAAACTAAACTGGAAATGCGATGAAACGCGATGATGTTGGGGAGAGCAGTAAAGTAAAGATAAGTTGGGTACCTTGAAGCTTAAAATGTTTGAATGTTTTGAGCTCAATAAAACCAACATTTTCGTGTCTATATTATCATTTTTATTTTAATTACCATATTTAGTAATCACTCTTTAGGAACATATGTTACATAATTAATTGGAAAATTCTCAAGAAGTAAAAAAAATTTTTTTTCAGAAATAAAAACTATTTTCAAAAAAGTAATCGTAAAAGTAAAAATAATTTTAAATTAAAAACTTCAATAAATAATTTCCTTGTGACCAATTATCTATCGAAGTCGGTGCCAATTTTAAACTTAACTAAGAAATTGATTGGTTGACGTCGACTGAGAAAGGAAATTATTTGTAGATGTTTTTAAACTTAAATTATTTTTTACTTTTTACAGACTGTTCTAAACTTAACTAAAAAATTGATTGGTTGAAGTCGTCTGAGGAAGAAAATTATTTGTAGATGTTTTAAAACGTAAATTATTTTTTACTTTTTACAGACTGTTCTTTTTTTGAAATTTTATTTTTCATTATTACAAATAATTCTAACAATAATGTTATCGTAAATTTAACTGTTTCACAATAAATCAATTTCAGATGAATCATATAACAAAGAGAATTCGCCTACAATTGAAATATTAAAAACATTTCATCATCGAAGTGATTTTCACTTCAGAATAATATTTTATATTCATTATGTGTAAATCTACATAAATGTTTATTAAAATTTAAAATAATTGTCAGTTGAAAACTTTATGACACCTAATTAAATTAGATTTTATAATTTCTATTGAATGTTATTTACATAAACATTCATATAGACTATTTCAAATAAATTGATAGTTATGTTTTTGGAATCATCGTTGGTCATTATCAAGTATATCGTTGGTCATCACCAACCGACATTAGAAATGAATCTTTTGGATTCTATAATAGGATAAGATAGATTTTTCCAATTACTTTGTAATCGATATAATATTGGTAAATTTTCGATTATTCCATTTTTGAATCCCTTAAACTGTCTATAATAGAATGGAAAATCTAAATTTTGAAATTACTTTATAGTTTAATATACGATTTTTAAAACCTTCAGTGATTAGATCCAAGAAGTGTAAAAAATTTCATATTTTTTGTGTTAAAATTATTATGATGTATATGTTTCCAATTTGGAAAAATTACTTTAATCATAAAAGCATAATCAATTAAAACTAATGGAAAAAAAGTTTTTTGTGCCGTAGATTATTGCATATTCCTGTATCCAGAAGAATGGGCTACAAAATTTTTGTTGTTAAAATGAACAATTCCTGGTTAACCGTTGTGGTCAATTGTTTTTAATCCTGTCTTTATCACTAAATTAAAAGTATAAATACTAGCCCTATCAAAATTATATACTTATTTTTGGAAAACCTAATTTTTTTATTTCAAATATTAGGCCAAACAGTTTTTGAGAAATCTACAAAGAAAAAAACCATTTTTTATAAAAATATTTAAATGCCATTCCAAATCGAATGTCTCAATAATCATAATTTTCGATTTGGGCGAACTGAAATTGTTAACAAAGTTATTAAATAACGTTGCACAAATGTAAAAATTTAAGCAAAATTCATTGTTTAGCATCAAAGAGTAAAAAATCAATTTTCCCATACATTTCTAAAGAAAAAAAAAACATACAAATTTGAGGAGCTCATAGTATTTTTATTTTATAATACAACTAGCAGACACGGTCACGCGTTGCTTTGACATTTTGGAGCACCCGGTATTTATTGTGGGCATCCTACATTTGATGTAGGAAACCCGTGAGACAAAATTTTTATATGTACACCCGGTATTTGATATAGGCCACCTGGTTTCTCCAGACCGGCCTTTTGCCTTGACTCCGCGTCAGAAAAAAGTACGAAACCCTTGATACGATATGCGACACTTGATGTCGTTCCCTTGACCTACGGGTTGCAATGTAAGCGGAAAAAATGTATTTATTTACGACATCACATTTCAAATCTCAAAAATAACAGTATTTCTCTACTATTTAATGGATGTTATTATACACATAAACCTTCCTCTTCAATCACTCTATCTATTACAAAAAACTGCATCAAAATCCGTTGCGTAGTTTTAAAGATTTAAGCATACATAGGGATATGGGGACAGAGAAAGTGTTATACTATAGAGTGATATGAATATATAACTGACAGGGAAGTTATTACGACTCAAACAAATCGCAAAATTTTTGTGAGGCGAAATATTGCCATGGAAATAACAATGCTGAAATAAATAAGAAAATTTATAAGAGAAATAATAATTTCATTATCAGCTCCGTTATATTTTCAATTTAATTAAAATTATGAAACAACAAAAAGTTTATAAACAAATTGAATAAAACGTTCAATTTACATAAAATATACTACAAAATATGAAACATTAAATCAATAAAAAGTATTTTATTATTCCTTCCAATTATAAATAAAAAATTACAATTTAATAAAGACATTTCAATCAATAAGAACAATAAATACACACAAGTATTGGTTGTTAGTTTGAAATTGAAGAGAATTATTATGAATGTTCGTTCTATTATAATAAAATGCTGATAGAGCTTAAGGGCATTTTTATGTATATAAAATATATCATTTGATTGGGAACAACACGCAATAATTAATACTCAGTTTATAATAATAAACGAAATAAAACCTACAATTTGGAATTTAATCGGTATGAACATGAAATATATGCATTATGAAAATACACTGCCAATAATAATGGACACAAAACTTCCTCGCGATGTACGAATATGCTCACTGAAATATCTACCCGGAACGTCTTCATCGAATGACTTTGACTATGAACAAATACATTTTTATTTGAAACATGTAAAATTTTCTATACTATTAAGCTAACTTAACTTCCTTTTTGTTGCGATTTTCAGAGTAATGGATTTCATTAAAATACAATAATGTAAGATTATGCATCTACACAAATATTTCAACAAAATCGGATGAATGATTCACAATCTAACGGCATTTATGTGAAAATATCCATTATCGAATATACTTATTTAAATAGCTGTATCATTGAAACGGCTTGGCCGTTTGAGTTGTAATTTAATACATGAGGTAAAAAACTTCATTTTTGATAAATTGAAATTACCTGTGGCATTATCTGTAACTTTATTTTTTACATTTATTCTTCCTAATTTTTTTTTCCAAATTTTCAAGTAATCGATTTTGACACAATTTGAACTAGTAATGTGGAAGTTTATACCACGCATATGAATAAAAAATTTCGTCAAAATCGGATAAATGGTTCACATAATATCGGCATTAAAGTGGAAATAAAGAGGTACATTTCGAACGGTATATTCTTGAATTGAACATCTTAGATGTAAACGGTAATTAAACATCGTACTATTGCTTACATAAAATTTATAATTATTCGTTCATTAGTTATGGAGATGTGCAATTAACAGACCGACGAACACAAAACTAAAATTGTTCAGAAAATTTTAAATCGGAGCTAAAACACTTAGTTATGTAATCAGGAAAACAATGCTTTCGAACTCAGGTGTTAAATATGAAAGTTTTAATATGAATACGAAGGTCGTTCAAATCAACTATCGTTTTTCAAATCTAGTTCAAAACATTTTTATTAGAAAGATTTTTCACATATTAAAAAAAAAATTAAACTCATTGTGTCTTCACTGGATTATCCACGATATATTTGCCAAAAATGAATTGGAATTGAAATAAAAATTAATTTCCATAATTTTTCTCTTTTGTTTCTCCGAATATTAAATACAAAAATATCTCAAATATCGTCGATGTTTCGTGCAATTTTTTTACCTTAACGATTTTTTTGCAAATTATAATTTTTTTATTAAGTTGTCTATAGATGAAAATGAATTAGGTTAGTTAAAGGAATATTACGTGGCGCGTAAACTACAACGCCAATTAATGATAGTTTAACTATAGAATTGTGAATCATTCACAGACTTCCATAAACATCTATTAAATTAGAATATTATTACCATAGTAAGTTTTGAAAATAAACTCATGCATGGGCCGAATATAATAAATATATTCTGAAAAAAAAAAATTCACATAAAATAAGACATTTTTCAAAACATAAATATTTAACCAACTTTTTTAATACAAACCTCTCACCAATAATTCTTTCGCAACGATGTAATACCAAAGTATATTGGTGTTAAGCCATCCTTTAAATTTTAAGGAAAAACGACAGAAAAAAATAATGTTTATAAATGGCATCATTTGAACAGTAGTGAAAAGTTTTTTTAACAATATTTATGTATCTTTGAAATATATTGCTATTACAATAATAAATTTTGTTCAGATTGAATCTGACTGTGTCATGTAGTCTAGTCAGGAAAACAATAAAGAGGGTCTATGAACAATTTTTGTTTGCATAGCTTCAATTTAATGGTGTAAAATGTGTTTTGGGTAGTTCATATAAAATTATGAAATTAAAAATTGAGTTGGCTAGAGACCTCACTAAAAATAAACAAAAAATCGCTAGTTTCTTGATTGCACAAAAAGAGTCGATTTTCCTACGTTTCTTCATCATGTTAGTTCGAATTATCGTTTCAGTGGCCAAGTCAGTAAGCGCAATAACACTTTCACACATTTTATTACTTAGACTGGAGGTTCCGGGCTGAAATCCAAGCAGCGGCATGTTGTTAATTATAAAAAAAAATAAGGAGTCAGTTAAATGATCACATTGTCGTCATTTCGATAGAACGAAGTAAACGGCTCCAAAAAAACACAATTACAATAAAATTGTCACTTTGTGCCAGAAAGATACCTTCAAGTGATGAATTGTTTAAAAGAGGCTACATAGGCCGAAAAGTTCTAGGTACAAGAGATGCAGTTGCGGTCCTCCTGTTAAAATATTATCGAATACAAATATTATATAACTTCGAATACAAAGAGATTTCCCTAGTTTGAAAAGATAAAACTTTTTTAGAATTTTTGTTTTTGAAAGCATTAAAAAATTTATAGAATAGATTGAATAATATATGCATTAAAAAATACACCTTTTTTTATATTCATAGTTATAGATTTGAAAAGTTAAAAATGAAAATTCCTAGCGGTTCCAGTTTTGTGAAACCTCTTATTCCAAGAAAATATTTTGCTAAATATAGAATACTATATTCAAAAAAATTAACCTCTAAGTCAAATAAAAAACAGGATCACTTAGCAAAAACTATTTACTACCTGATTTAAATGCTAAATTGACTACACTATTAGTATTATAAATGTTTTACACAGAATTTTATCCGACCATGTCGCGTCGATCGATGTTCTTCTTGCTAAAGGTTCAGCACACAAACCTACCATCTGTATGATATCCAAGCAAAACATCTTTTAAAAATATGTGTTTTTGATTGTCATCTATTTTGGTATAAACCTTCTTTGAATAATATTCGAAAATGATCATTTAAATTATTTCCGTGAACCATTTTAAACGTTATTTCATACATGTTTTTTTTTTATCTTTTATATACATAGAGCGTTTTCAAAACTTACCGGATTAGCAGGTGTGTTATAGCTTATCGTGGTGAGAAAATATATGTATGTAAAAGTTAAAAAAATTTAAAACAAATAGGTATCTACTAGAATTAGAAACATAATAGGATTGGCACACTTCTGCCATATTTTAAAGATCTCACATCCTAAGTAGGTTATATTACATTATTGACAAAATTAGTGTATTTCGAACATAAAAAAGTAAATTTTTACCCAATTTCGTGTTTTATTTTTTTTTTTTTTTTTTTGTAAATAATAGAAATGAAAAACCAAAAACTTGGTTATTTCAATTTTCAAAAAAATTTTCAGGTTATTTGATAAAAGTGTAATACAAAAATTGTATATCTTTTTATTACCTAGAATTTTTTCATTTAATTTTTTCCCATACAACTTGTAGTTTTGCCGGAAATCAAGATAAACCATGTTTTACACTTATAAACTCACCCTCATTTCCCGACGTCATATCAGCCGTAAATTATTTTTATTTTCATTATATTCTATTCCGTTTCCAATGGGCTTCATTCTACTAAATTTTTGACCCTAGTCTATCACTATTTTGGGTGAGAAATTTTTATATAAATAATTTTTATAAAAATTGTATTGTGTTTTGTTGATACCTATTTTTTTTCCTTTTTTACGATGTTACTTACACATAATCTTAAACAATGATAATCTGCATATTAAATGATAATAATAATAATAATGATTTCTATAACAATGAGTTCCATTAAGAGAAATAGTAACGCCCATTATTCATCCTATTATTATATTTTTATATGCATGTATAATTAATTTCAATGTATGAAAACTTGCGTGAATAATGTTTTTAAATATGCGTAAAGTTATTTAATAACATCAAGTGTCTCCAATTCCGCCGAAAAATTCTTATAAAATGGATTTATTATAATAGTGCTCTGGATTCTATTAATTATGGAATGTCATACTCTAAAAACTAAACTGTACTTCGATTTATTATTGATTTTTTTTTGCTCGTTAATTCATATTTATTTGTTTAAAATTACCAAACTAGTTACGCAAGCAGAGTATTTAAAATTAATTTTATATATGCTCAAAATTAGGTTCTTATGATGTGCTACAAAATTAAATGAGGTGCTCAAATTTTTAATTAAATAAATTGAGTCATTATGATACACTAGTGCCATGATATCAGAGTAATTCTAAAATAATAAGTATAAATAATATAATAAGCACTAAAGTTTTAAAATTTAGTGTTTTTTGAGTGCTTTCAATACTTCAATTTAATCAAGCAAAAAAATTCGTACAACGGGCTAACTTGACACTTTTTTCAGTGATTCATGTTAAGCGAAATTTTTCTGTACTTTCGTTAGATTGATTTATTGAAGGCACATCATAAAAGCACCTAATTCTGATCCTAAATTATAATATAAAATGTTATTAAGTAAGTCGTTCGTAAATCATAACCATAATAGCAACTGAAAAAAAACACTCATATCTTCGCGTGTAAAATTTAAGTCATACTCCAGTGATGGAATCCACTAGAATATTCGAATATTATTACCGAAATTGATTTGTTTACCATAACATGTAGTTTACCTTAGCGTTACAATAATTGGCTACTAAGACACTTCTTAATAAATAAATAACATTTTAAAAATGTCACACATAAGATATATTATATACGTATTTGATAAAACGTATTATTGAATATCGAATATTTGAAATATTCAATACCAAATCTGCTTATTCATGGTACAAGATTGAAGAAAAGGGTTATACAAGATAAATTGTGCGGTCTATCGCACCTACTTTATCAACGTTATTATTAACATTTTTACAAATTTTTGAGTGGAACATTCTGATATGTTATACAAGTATTTTCTACATTTATAAAAATTTATTTTTACCAAAAAAAAAAAAAAACGTTTCTGTTACCGCAGAGTCTATTAAATTAAAAATGATTGCAAATTAATCCCAGGTGTTCTCTAAATTAGCATCGTGTTATTCTTCAATTATTTTGTTTATCATTAAGTAAAAATAAAAGATACAAAGAAATTAAGTCTATTCTAATTGTTTAGACTAAAATCTATAATAATTATTTTGCTCAAAATTGAGATATTTAGATATTTGAATATTATTAAAGAGAACTCTAGGATTTTTCGAATAAATTTCAATTTCTTGTCCTTATTTCCTAGGTCAAAATGATTATAAATATTTTATAAATACATATTTCGACTGCAAAGAAGTTATCTTCAGTATAATTTAGCTAGTCGTAATGGTCCTCCAATATTTTTCATTCCTATTCGCAACCCGCACGTAACGAATTTTGTTACTGATTCATGAAATTTTAAAACAATATAACGTGTTATTGTAGAAGTTATCCTGTTTTACATAAACCTGGCTATTATCCAATTCGAAAATCAAATTAATCATAGTTTATTTTTAATAGCAGAAGTATAATTTCCAATTTCCTTTAAGTGTTCACCATTCCCAGCTTCATTTCACGAACCTCTCTAATTTTTTAAACATTGTTTTATGAATTACAATACAATAAATACAAATCAATGAATGAAACAAATTAATTTCAATTAAATGAATCGTAAATAATTGTGTTGATATAAAAAATCATATTTCTAATTAATATTTATATATGGATATGGAAATAATTAATGAATATATTATGTATATTTAATAAAATATAAATAAACAGTTGTGTAAATATTCATATAATATGTAATTTCCAAAAACAAAATCATTTTGGTAAACAGTTAAATACATAATAATAATCATAATAATAATAGAATCAATCGTATGTAGCTGTTATAATTACAAATATAAAAACATTCTCTATTTGTAAGCTGTAGCATATTCTGATAATAATGGTTATTCGTAAAATAATCAAAGAAAGCTACATGTAATAGCAGATAAACATTTATACGATTCGGAATCATTTTTCTTTTACAAAATAAATCTTGTTCAACAAAAACTACTTTACGGGAAATTGACAAGGCAAATTAGATAATAAAGACAATCTCTGATATAATAAACATTTCTTTTCACAAATTTTCTCGAACGACTAAAGAACCATTATCGCAATTCTAAGAATTTTGGTGTGCGCAATTTTGACATGGAATTGGAGGGCGTGTCGAGTAATTTTTCCCAAAAAAAAAAAATCATATTATTGTCGAAATTTAATTTTATTGTTTTATTTTTTCAGTATAAAAATTTCACAATTTTAGACAAATAAATTACTAAAGTTTGATTCGTATTTTAGTGAGATCAATGGTATAACTAGACTATTTTGAATTCCGTTTGTCTGCAAGTATCTGTTTATCTATGTTTGTTTCACTTAATTGTAACTTTAGTATGTCTTATGCGATTGAAAAAAAATTTAGGTAATCACATTCATCACAATCCGGAAATTCACTGTATAGTTTTTGCAAAATTTTAACTACTACTTTTTGACCGAACAAAGTGAGGTCTATGGTATTACTAGACAATTTTTTATTTCGTTTGTCCTTATCTATGTATCTATCTATGTTTGTAACGCTGTAACTTTCGAACGCTTATTGGATTTTGACAAAATTTGATAGGCACATTGATCTCATTCAAGAAATTCATTCTATAGTTTTTTAACATTTTTCATTTTACTCTTCGGGAAAAATCTCTTTTTTCTAAAAAAATTTTACTTTTTTTTTATAAATTAAAATTAAAAACCGGTTTTGAATACGAGACCTTATTTTTCTCAAGCAAGATCTCTCATCACTAAACTTCTGAACTATTTATGTATAAGTATTTATCTTTTTATTTTATATATAAATAATATTTAATTTTTGACATAATATTTAATTTTCTAATTGAGAAGACTTGTATTGAAGAATATTGGATTGTGTAAGATACCGTCAAAATTCTGTGTTTTATTTATATACTTTTTTTTTACTTCTGAGTAAGGTGTACAGTTTATAGACCTACTAGAAATATTTGATAAACTACCATTATCTGTTGGTTCCAATCCAATATTGGTAGAATATAAGTAAAACCACCAACAAATACTAGTAATAATGCGCTAACAAACTAAATATAATACTTGATACTTGTTTTAATGTTGTATGCAAATCTACTAATAAATTGTAAATAGTCATTAATGGCTGCTGTTATAAATGAATACATAAATACACGTTAAGGTATATCCGAATCTATACATAATTTGTTTAACTTGATTTAATTAGGTGTACACATTAATTACCTACTAGCTTTGTTTTTGATAATTAATTTATTTTGTGTTTGAATTCATTATGTACCGAATTATATATGTGAACAGTAATCTATAAACTTATGGTGCTCCGAAATTGTAACCGAAACTATTAAATATTTGAAATTAGCAGGCCCGTTCACACGTTGCTGTGACAATTTGGAGCACCCGGTATTTGTTATGAGTAACCCGCTATTTGGTGTAGAAAACCCGTGACACGATATTTTTATATATACACAGAAAAAATGTAATTATTTACGACATCATATTAGAAACCTCAAAAATAACAGTATTTCTCCACTATTTAATGGATGTTATTATACATATAAACCTTCCTCTTCAATCACTCTATCTATTAAAAAAAACCGCATCAAAATCCGTTTCGTAGTTTTAAAGATTTAAGCATACATTGGGATATAGGGACAGAGACAGCGACTTTGTTTTATACTATGTAGTGATAAAAATAATTCAGTAACCGTAAACCAATCCGAAATAAAAGTTTCAGATAATTTCGGATAAGAGCACAATCTTTAATCTAAATGTGACATTTTCTAACAGACTTTTGATTTTCTTGGCTAAGCCGACACATTAGCTGAGTTCTTCCGTCGTATTGTTTTTTAATTACTCAGATCTTATAAAACCTGTCAATTAGTACTCAGTGCATATGTTATACAATATGTTAAACTTTAGTACCAAATGATAAGTCAAAAAATATAAGGTTTTGTACATACAACGGTATCCAAAAATTAACTAAATTTGTTGGAAAACTAAAAGCATTTTATCCATTGTTTCAGACCACTTTTCCCACCTTCAAAATAATCTCCACTCGATATAAAGAACTTATGACATCGTTATTTCCGATTCTGGAATTGAAATGATATCCATGCAAAAGTATGTTAGGTTTCATCTATTTTAAAGTATTTAATCAGATGAATATCATGATGATATAACACTGGAATTTAATGGAATTTATAGATTATTTTGGCAAATCAGTCAAAAAAATCTATGAATATGAACTTAACTAATAAGTAACACTTTCTCTAAAAATTTCAAAGGTCTGACGTTTTACACAAATTTTTATATTTATGAACCGTATTTTTAGTAATCGGATAAAATAATGCCATGCTTAAAATGAAAAGACATGCCTTCATTTGATTACAAATGAGATTTATATCACTATTAATTCGTAAACGGTTGTGAGAGTTCTGGAAATCGTTTTGTACGAAAATGGTTAAAGTATGAATAAGTCAACAAAAAATGCGATATATTTGCTTTGTAAATTAAAACTGTGGGCATACATTTATGCTTCATGTTTGACTTTAATTAAGTGAATCAATACTAGAACTTCGTGGAATTTTTCAAAATGTTAAAACAAATTAATTAACTGTTTCATCAAATAACTTTTACATTGACACTGCATTACAAAAAATCTCAATATTTATTTTACTTTATAATATAATAAAATTTTCTCTACATTGCTTTTTGAAAATGGTACAATTTACTTTCTTCTTAAAGATCTCAGGTCCTGAAATTCTATAATTAAAATATTATTGTTCCTTTGTTCTATTATTTTCTGTTTTATTTTGTGTTTGTAGCTTGGAGCAATCAATTTATTTACAATTAAAAAAAAAAAAAAAACATCTCAAACATCTAAGAAAAATATACAATTCCAAATGAATACCATAGGTTTGAATATTCAAAAATTTCTACTTCTAAGGCCGGTGGCGTCAGCAAATACCAACTTTTGATGTCCTGTAGCTGATGATATAGTTAAGAATTTTGAAATTTTAAGCATTGCCTCAGCTCCTCTTAAACATATCAAGGCCGATCTTCAAACAAGGGGCACAACTAATAATGAACTAGATGTTCTGCCTATAACACTAACACACTGGCCACTGCATCCACTCAGAACAAGGAGTGCCAATGCCATATCTGCGAACGCATATACCGATTCGAAGTGGGATGGACCAGCATTGTCAGAAATTGGACATTCAGATGGTAACGAAAAATTAGTAAAAGCGTCTACGATGAACACTTCAAGTAATGGTGCACTAGATCCACCCTAGAAAACTAACACCAACACCACGTTTACTCAAAACAACAGTGTGTTAAATCGGGGTTGACCAACTATGTCAGAAATTCGATAACGGAGAATTGGCTAACGCGTCTACGATCAACACTCTAAACCATGTAAATATGAATATATTTCTTTATACTTTTCCTCGTTACTACAAAAAGGCTTAATCAATTCCATAGGTACATAGTTGCAGTACAGTGGAATTATTGTTACTGTCATCATGTCTCGGAATGATAGCTCTACATAAAATCGAATAGAATTTTTATTATCATCACCTACATGCTTGCTTGTTGTGTTATGTTGTGTGCTGCTTATAATACATTATACCTGCTAAGGTATGCCACACACAAATTGAAATGATGGGTTTGGAGACATTGCGAAATCAATTTTATATGTATATACAAAAGTCTTATTCATTTGGGAATTGTATTATTCATGTAGGTTGTAAAAAAAAAAAAAACACAAAACAAACAAAAAACGAACTTTCTTTTTATAAATTTTTTTGTTTTTGTTACTTTTGTCACTGCTGATCAATTGTAAGTAAATTTTGCATGTTTTTACAGAATGCATCATTTATTGAAGTTGGACCGGGCCGTAAATATATCGTCATTGCCACTGCTTAGAAAATTTTTATGTGATTTCATATTTTTATAAGAGTAAATAGTTGTTTTTCGTAAGTTTTCAAAAGTCCGTCTTTTTTTATTGAAATAGAAAAAACGTTAAATATATTTTAAAACGGACACTCGTCAATTTTAATGTAGGGCGTCAATTTTCAGCAAAATACGAATACGCACAAAGTGATGATTACGCACCTAAGTAATTTATTTTCTTGTTTTTATATATTTTTTTGTTACAGAAAATTTTGTTATTGATCGCTATAAAGTCATACTTGATAAAAGACTGTGCCGAACTTACAAAATTCCAATATTTCAGTTAGAAAAATAGAACATTTTGTGTACCCCATGATTGTTTCGATCATTGTTAAAATTAGAGCACAAAAGAATGCTTGTTTCACAAATTGGTTCTATTTGTAAAATTACAACATATCATAGACCAAAATGTTTTAATTTTTCATAAAAATTTTAAAGCGAACAAAAAATCTCAAATAGGTCACAAAAATTGCATAGTATATGGGTATTCATCAATTAATTGCGATCGACATTCCATAAAGAATGAATTGAAGAAATAATTATATTCCAAAGAACTTGAATCTTGGAACAACTTATTTTTAAATATCACTTCCTTAATTGGACTTGCATAGTGACTCATCGGATATTGATAGAAATTTAAGACTTATTGAGAAAATATAAGTAGACTGAAAACCATCTCATTATAAAAACATGTATATCATAATAACTAACCGTCGTATTTTAATAACAATTCGTTTATGCAATCTCGACGCAGGTGATACCATTAAAGATGGATTTCGTGCCTCGCAATTCTTTAAAAGTCAAAATACCATGCGTATTTTTAAAATGATATTAATAAAATAACAAAAAGGAATAAAACTGTGTAATATTATGTATTTATAATAAACAAATAATGTACGTATGTTATATTAATTTTTTAAACTTTTATTCATGTTTAAGCAAGAATTGTTGATAAATGTTTTACTAATATTTTCGATTTGAAAATTAGTGCTTATAAAGTAACAGTTATTCTGTTACTACAAGTGGTTAAGTTTGGCAAAAAGCAAACTCATTGTATGTTAGAAATTTAGCAATTTTTTACTAGATACAAATTGCCCAGTTTACTTGCTGCCGCTACTAACAACTCAATCTCTTGTTTTTGTTTTTATCATCAGTTGTTATGTGATAATCAATATCCTTTGTAACTTGGTACATTCTTTTTAAGATGATCTAATTTTCTGATAGAAAAAATATTTTTTCATCTTTTGTTTTTTTTTGTTTTTTTTCTATTTTTTGCTTGTTAAGTGGTTTCAATACTCTTCTGAAAGCATTCTATTATTTGAACTATAGGTCTCTTGTGAATAGTTTCCGAAAGTCATTGAAATATTGGAGAAGTAATTTGTACTAATTAATAGTTAGATAAAAAAAAGATTAGATAACAACTAAAATCTATTTTGGAGTATTTATAATTACTAGTATTCATAAAATGCATGAAATATGTCCATGTTAATGAGCTAAGTCGGAGTTGAGATTGGGACTGTGAATCTAAACCGTTAATGAAAAAATGTACCAGAAGAATGCTTTTAATAATTAAACAGAACTATTTTAACTTTTCTTTGGTCTGATAGTTTGAAATAAGGCTCATGAATTTATAGCACCCCGTTTACTGCCTTTGATCGTTCAGGCGTCAATGAACTAATTGTGTGATTTTATGGACTCCGACACCAAAGTTTAAATAGTTAGTTCAATTTTTTCGAGCGTAAATAAGAATCAACCAACTTTCGAATAAGGTTTCGTATAATTTATTTCTCGATTATTTATTAAATTTCCAAAGCAAGCATGAGTGGTGATTTTTATCTTTTCTACTATTTATTCGAAATTTTGATTTTCGTCTTGCTTCTAAGTATATGATGTTTTGCGAATTTCTTCTCAATGATTATATAAGGTTTTAAAATTTTCTTAACGTAAGGTCGCATTCTGTATATGCCCTGTGTATCAGTTGCAGCATCCTGTATATCACCTGTGAAGCTAAACAGAGTTATTTTTTGTTAAGACACGTCTTGTATAATATATATTTTAACGTAAAATAATTAATTTTGAGCTAAATTTGAGTATTATTAAACATTTTAGATGACTGGACCATTCTGTATAGACCATTCACCTGTACTACTAAACAAAAAAGTTCTATATTTTGTTCACGCACGTCTTGTATAAAAATTTATTGAGATCTTAAATCAGTCATAACACAATAAATAACCAAATTGAGTGTCATTGTTTTTTAAAGTCTTATGATACCCACCATCGTATTCAAAATAATACATAAATCACAATATTATACTAAAGTTTTTATTTGGTGTTTTTGTAAGTGGGTTGAACATTCTAAAAATGAATATATTTTTTTAAATTTATTTTGTAACCTTATGCCGCAGTATTTCACATAATATTATTATAACATCATACATCAATGATATAAAAATATATATTTAATTGTTTATTTATAACTATTCAAGTTCTATTACAGAAATTACAAAAATTTCTATTTTTGAGATATTATTTGAGATATGTGATGATTTTCTTGCGCTTTTACAAAACAAAAACTCAAAAATTAAGTTTTAATAATTTCAAAAACGATGCTCTTTAAACCGCTCAACCATTGGCCAAAACCTGGATTCTGAGAAATAAATAGTTTAGATTGATTATTTCAAAAGACACTTTCTTCAAACCTAGAACGAGCTGGTTCGATTTTTATTTTGAAATATTATACATTCTACTCTTGAAGAGTTCTATTTTGACATGAAAAATCAATCTTATTAACAGACAATTTAAAACCATTCTACCAAACTACCGTGGTGATATCTAGTGAAATTTTAAAAATTAGGACAACGACCGTTTGATTTTTTACAAAACTTTAATCAAATACAATTTATTATACATTTTAATAAATAATATAACATTATTTGCTAAAGTCAATTTTAATAAATAGGAAAAACAAATCATAATTTATTTGGTCATTATAGTTTTTTATTTTTACATTAAAAAAATACTAAATAAATCATTAAAAATGTGTAAAAAAATTTCAAACATATATAGACGATTAATTATTTTAATGAGGCAGTTTACAGATAATAAATATTATTACAAAAATAATGAACTATAAAAAAAAAAAAAAAAAGAGAAAAATAGCTTCAAATGATTTTTATAAAGTTTTACCATCAAAATCATATTTTATTAGTTAATAACATTACGTCAAATATATATTTTTTTCTTTAAATTTATTTAGTGTTTTAGATGTAAACAGATATAAATTAAAAACTGTTTTACTTAATTTTTATGAATACAAATAATTTAAATAAAACTTTTATGGTGGACCAATAAAATAAAATAGTATTTTTAAATTTAGTACGTTTCGCTATTTTAATAAGTTTACGGGGACAAACAATATGTTAATTTTACATTATAAAATAATACTAAAACTTATACATTGTTAATGAATATTTCAAAAAGGGTAGTGGATAGATTCCAAACTGAGATTTTATGCTTCTGAAACAAAACTCTTTAAATCTTTCAAGCAATATTTATTCCTTTAAAATATGTAGCAGATTCGGAATTAAAAACAGAAAACAAATGCTTTTATATAGAAAGAAAGAAATCTTAATATATTTTTATACAAAATATTTTAGTATTTTTTAAAACCAGAGCATTTAAAAAAAACATAAAAACTTATTTTTTAGATTTTATAAAATTTATTTTTTAGATAATAAGTGAATTATGGTAATTTTTTTAAATAAAAATGTTAAGAAAATTTCAAAAAATTTCCAAACATTCTTTGGTAATACCTAAGCAATTTTTGCCCCACACTAATTTTTGTTAAATTCGTTAGTATGAAAAATTATTTATAAAAAAACGTCTGTTAATGTTTTTTCAGAAAGTTGCAATTATTCATGATAAGAAATTTTATATTGCGACTTTGTAGAAATTTTTTATCGAATATATTTTAATACCAGAGGCTACCGAGTTCGGACAGTGGAATTTTAATCTATTTTACTGCATGCATGTTCAAAAACCCACCTTCTACATTTAAAATGTAAAAGATTCTTTAAATATTACAAATTACAGCATCATTATTTAACTACATATTTATGGGATAAAAAAAAGTTTCACAAAACATTCATATAATTCCCATTCATTTTATAATCACTTATTATTATGATATGTTTGAATAAACTTGAAGTTTTAATACGTTTTTAAGTAGATTAAAAAATAAATAAAAGAAGAGAAAATTGAAACTACTTAGAGTAAATGCAAGAAAATAATATTCAAATGGCCGAAGTCAAGCAGGTTGTGTTGTTCATGTCATACTTAAATATTATATTTTATTCTATTTATGTTATAATAAAAATTATGTTATATTAATTTATAGGCATAAATCATAACTTTAAACAAACTGTGGAGAAGACTTTTAAAGGAACGGCCAAAAACTATCTGATTAGAATACACATAACACTTTTACATCTTTTATTTACTTTGGGCTCAGTGATAGCACGCTATTGCTTATTTCGTAATGTAAAATAATATTTCCCCAACATCAACCGATATCATGCATGTACATTTAAAATTGTATTAAAATTCGATGAACGAACGAACGATCACAAAATATCGTCGTTCAATTGAAGGTATGCATAAGAGCTTGGAACCTCTGGATTGGCAATGAGATGTTTCTGCAATGGGACCATCCCTCACTCTTCTACTAATATTCGTTCTTCACACTTTTACTTATATATTATTAAAAATATAAATTGAGAAGCTTGTCAATTAACGCTTATAACCGCATTTTGCTCTACGTTGCTTCTTTTGCACTATTTTTTCGTGTCAACACAGGCAGGCAGATAAATGAAACAGACACAACAAAATCTTAGCCAATTATTGCCATATTGTTATCTTTTCAGTGGCAAGATCTTGTAATGGAGACGATTTTGTGAAACCCGAATTTTAATATTAATTGAATGACTTTCCAGCTGTAATTTGTTGAAAATAAAAAAAAACTAAAAACAATACTCTTAGTCATAATAAGAATACAATTAGTGTTTTTGTATTCTCGTCGTCGGAGAGGTTTTTGCCTCTTGGGGATAGCACTTTGATCACTTGTTTATTTCGATTTTCGAAACCAATATAATATGTTTCTATTTGACGAAATTACATAAATCCCTCAAAAATACTTATTTCATTATCAAACATCTAATAAAAGAACAGGAGGTCATTGTATAAAAAATATGCATGATTTTCAGCCTGGGTTCTCTTTTATCTTCAATTGAAATATATGATTGTGCAGTAGCGTTTCATTGACGTTTTTTTCAGTTATTTCTTAATCCACTTTTCCTTTAAAAATTTAAAGAAAATAATGTGTGACTTTTTGCCAAAACTCTGCAGTTTTGAAATCGATTTCTCTTTAGTCCTTTGTTTTGTATAATATGTTTAAACGAAAACATTTTCATCTGTGTACAAATTTGATACCACGAGCTCCCAATCTCTAACAGTTAATGTTTATTTCAAACAAGTAACATTTTAAAGATGAGGAATAAAGCTATAGCGCATACCAGTAGTATCATCATCAATTATTTACAAAAAAAAAATATACATAAATATTATCTTCTCATATCATAATACTGATTTAACACGAAACATTTGAATTTATACGTAAACAGCAGGTGTAGAGATGTTACTAAAAGCATATATACATACAGTAGGCATATTGTTTATAAAATATCGATTGTAATGAAAATTTATTACCATTTATTATCTTTAAAAGAAAAAAACCCGACCGTGTTTAGATTTTTACTTCCAACTCCAATTTATGAATACATAAAAGATCCTAAAGGCTAAATATATTGCAGACACTAAAAAAACTTGAAAATAGTTTTATAATCATTTTTTTGCCCAATTTTCGCCTGTCTATTATTAGATTAAATTTAAATTTTAGACTAAACATTATTTTATTGTTGAAATAAAGTTTTCGAATGAGCAAAATCGTTCAATTGGGTTTTCTTTCGTTTTTGATTTTTAAATTAGGAAAATCACGTAAAAATGGTGAGTACCCTCAATTTTTTTCATCTCTTTGAGCACAAAGATCCAACAATCCAGCATTTATTATTTTGCCATATTGTTTTATCATAAATGGTAGACAAAAAAAAAAGTAGACAAAAAAGTGAAAGTAAAAACGGTATTTTCGCATAAATTTAAGTCTGAGGTGAAAATACTTTTTTTCAGATAATTAAGATCACATTATAGATATTTAACCAAACATAACTTGTTAAACTTTGTATTTCGTTTTTCGGGTTGGGAACATTATCTTGCCTTTTAAAGCTAAAATAATTTATTTAGGTTATTGACTATAAGCAAATTTTTGTTACATAGCTGTTATAAAAATTATCAAAAACAACATTTTTAAACGAAATAAAATTGAAAATATATCTCATTAAATATCTGCTCGTACACTCAATAACTATCAAAGTTGTACTATGAGTTAGTGCAGTCTAATAAGAAAAAAATTAAAAACAAATATATAAATATATATATATATATATATATATATATATATATATATATATATATATATATATATATATATATATTATATATATATATATATATATAATATTCATGATTTTGTCAGACAGAATGAGAGCCATATCTTTTATCTGTTAGATTCCATTCAATATCTTTAAACCTTCAGGCTTCGCAGTATCTCCATGTCTATTTATAAGAACTCAGAAATTTAATAAGAAACAATGAAAATAATCAAACATTTTTTTCCGAATCCATGGCTAGATGACAAAACTCTAAGCTTAGTTTAGTTTAGCTGACATAAAACGCACTGCTTGTAGCCTACGTCGATAGAATTAAGCTTAGAGAATTACCATCAAGTTGTGGGTTCCGAAAACAATTAGACTGGTCGTCTCTCCCGTACGGCCATTTCTCCCGGACTTACCCTATATCAGATTCTTCGCTTGGTTCAAATTCAATTTTCTCTTGTGCATTACATGTCATCGCAAAAATAATGTAGGATCCTATTAAAAATCCTACAGAAAACCATTCTTACCGGATTCTTTGAAATAAAAAAATTAATTAGTTACTAAAATTTATGATTATAGTTCATAATTATGGAAGTTCGCCTTAGGAAGTACAAATTAATTAATTAATTTTAAATTGCACTTGAATTGCACTTTTTGTAGTAATAAAAAATACTCATTTAAAAAACTGAGTGTAATTTAATTCCATTTTAAACTTTGTAATTTTTTTTTAAAAACAAACCTTATAATATTGAGCCATTTGTTTTTAGAAAATGATATTCGGTAATTGACAGAAAGATACTTTTAAACCACACCAAACCCTTTATTTCGTTCAATAAACAAATTTGCAACTTACGTATTTTTTCAATAACTTAACATTGTCTTCGATCTAACATTCCTACACTAAGAGATGAATTGTATATATATATACAAGTAAATAAATTTTTGGACCACCAGTCGACAAATTATTCAACACATTTAAATTTGAATGGTAAAACCATTATCGTATAATTTAATGTTAAGATTAAAAAGATATAGAGACGACCATCACATTGATGATGCAAACAAACTCTTGATAAACATCTATTTTAACCATGTTTGTTCCCTTTTCAATTTAGGTAATTAAATTGAAATTGATTTTACAATGATAAAAAAAATAGCACACAAGTCTCACACAACCATCATATATACAAAAAACAAACATTGTAAAACTAACGATAACTTAACCAAAAAAAAAAAAAAAAAAAAAAAATAGAAAAACAGAAAAACAGAAAAATCGTCAAAAACGACATTTCAAAATTAAGATTTCCACTATTTATCGCTTATTGGAAATAAGTTCAGACACTTAAAAATAAACTACTCAAATCGAAACAATGAATATTTCCCAACGAATAAATAACGAATAAATCATCTTACAGCTCAATTTTGTAAATTTCGTACGGTATAATTTAGGAGATACTTAACTTCAAAAACTTTATTAATAGTATTAAACAGAACTGTAAGATTTCTCTAAGAATAAATCGATATTTTTCCAATTACCTAGATCAATCTTTTTTTTTTTGTATTTTATAATTACGAATTTCGATAACAAAGTAGTCATCATCAGTATGAATTAGCTAATCGTAATAATTTTTCTAGGATACGTCATGTGTTTCTTATTTGGTGAAAACCCTCACCAAATTAGCAACGAGTAACATAATTTCGGAGAAGTATTACGATCAGCAAATTCATACGGATGATGACGAACACTTTGTAGTCGAAATACGTATTTATAAAATATAAAATAATTTTCAACTTGGAAATTGAGGCTCGAAATTTATTCGAACTTTGGTGTCAAAATATATCCATCCATGTGTCTTAGGTACAATCTTGACTCACTTTTTCCTGAAAACACTTTATTAACGGACTGTAATCAATGAACTATTGTCATAATGCATATTGAAGTCGTAAAACCGTAAAAAAAATTTTATTTTAAAAATTATAATTAAATTCCTTCAAAAAATAAAATCGAATTTTTTAAAATATAATCTATAGCAAAAATATTTCTAACCAACTTAAGTTACCATTAATATTAATTAATATTAATTGTAAATCTATCGTATGCATGAATTATTATCCTTTAGTTACTTATTATCCTTTAGTAGTGATGGTACACGCATTTTAAATGAATTAGTATAGCGTCCTTTACATCTTTCTGTTTTCATTTTTTTTTTTCGTCTTTTTATAAAGAACCACTTAACATAATTAAATTATTCACACTAAGCTTTGGTACCAACAAAAAAATTAATTAAAAAAAAAATTTTACAGCTTTTATTACATAATAAATTTATTCCAACCATTTTGCAAAGTTTTTATACCAATGGAAATGTTTATTTTCGTCTATTTGTATAAAATGTCGTTACAGCAAAGAGAACAAATGAAATCGTTATGTCTAAAATGTAAGAGAAGATCAATGATAACTTTATTAGAACTAAATTTTTATCATCCAAGAACGAAAATCGTACCCAGTAACTCTCGATAACTCTGAGAGCGATGACTGATGATCAACGTTGACTAATACCAATCTAAGCGATAATTTAGATTCCCTCCAAAGTTTGGCTGTTAAATTTTTGATAACTTGCCAGGAAACAAATCCTTTTATTTTGCATTTTTTCCCAACTTCAACATTGCAGTTTCTTGCATCAATGCAGTGTCTTTAAGAATCACAATACGTTATGTTTGCTGATGTAATATTATTGCGTATGATTTGGCATTTTCGAATGTTAAGCCAATATTATAGAGTTGCTTATTTCTCACGGTTATTACAGAACTTTCGGCAAATGTATTGTAATCGGGTAATTGTTAAAAGTCGGGTTTTCTTTACTGAAGTTTGGAAGTAGATATTTGCTAAAAAAGAGGATGATACTTTTATTCATTTTATAATGTTTGTTATTTGATTATACCAAATAAGGATACAAATATATGAAGTCCATCATTTTATTACATTGTATCTAGATACTTACGGACCTAAACGTATTTGTACAAATATTACGCATATACGTAAACATTTGTTTGAACTGTTAATGGTTTGGAATGTTTTATAATGGATGCATTTACCGTATCTTCAATAACAATAGTGTATATTGACAATGTTATTTATACCTATTATAGCCATTAAATATGTGTACAGGACGTAACAGAACCAATGCAATAATAATTGGTAAAACCTTCAATTCATAACTAAATACGAACATCTTAATTTTTTTATCAAAAGAAGGTTTTTAAAAAAAAAAAATTGTTTTCTTACTATTCCAGAAAAATGTAAATTAACGCACATTTTTGTGTGTGTTTGTGCGTAACTAGAGGTATTTGAGTGTGTGAAAACCAAATTCAATCAATAACCTCAAAGTTAGAGTCGATAGTATATAAGAGATCCACCTCATTTTTAAAGAAAATTTAATTTATTTTATTGAAATTTATAGATTTTGGGTTGTTAAATGAAATTTAAAACAAAAACAGAACAAAAGTTGTATGTTAGGGTCCATTTTGATATCAATTTTCAAAATGATTCTAGGTGGTAAAAAATTTAAATATATGATACAAACGGCCGATAAACACACTTAAGGTTTCATTAGAAAAATTGAACTAAAACCCTACTTATTAATAGTTTAAAACAGAAATTTGAGAAATTACCCTTGTGGATTAAACAAAAATCGTCGCAAAAATTCATATCGCAGTGAATAGCAAGTCGTGTATACCGGGGTTTTACCAACAGTAGGTCCTCGAATTTATAGAATTTCGGACTATTCTAAGCAATATATGAACCTTTTTCAGCCGCATGTATTGTAAAATGGTGAATTACGTCAGAAATGGTTTTTCATTTATAATTATCTTTTGGGTTGATATAGCGCGTTGTGTTGCTCAAATGATACTTCAAATCTATCAGTCTATCTTCAATTTTTTTTGTATTTGATACATATATAGATAATAATACACAAAAATACATAAAAGTGAATGGTAAGCAATTTTGAATCCACAAGCAATTTTTTACTTAGTAAAATGGAAATAAAAAGTAACTTGGTAAAAAAACATTATTGTAATATTAGAAATCTAATGTTTGGTTTTAAATCGAGAGCGATTATATATAGCGGTCAATGGTTTTGTTTGCATTATTCAGTTTTTATTTTCTGAGAAATAACTTTTAAAACCATAAAAATAATGTTAAATTATGTGTATATATTTGATAAGTGACTTGACAAATATACGGTATAATAATATAATTTTAAACTTTTATAGCATTCTTTATTATTATTTATATATAAATATGATGTTTGTTGAGTAGCCGACGTATGTTCTGTTTACCTCTGTATGCATGATATGAACGACATTAAAATCTAAAAGAAAAATATAAGTATAATAAAAAACACAAGTGAATATAACAACTGAGTCAGTCGTTTGGATACTCGACATATGATTGAATATCATTGTTTGAACTATTTTTAATAAGCATTCATACAATACTATAAATATCCAGTCTATATAGTTTATACATGTATAATTAAAATGTGTATTATTATTACCTATATGTGTTTATTAGCTAAATTGGAGCTAAAATTGTGGAAAGCTCAAACATTTTACGAAAAAATGATTCAAATAAAAGATTTTTATTTAAAAGAAATAAACATTTATATATATATGCACTTTTCTTTCATACTTTATATTTAAATGTTGTGTCAAGAAGCCATTGGATCCAATGGATCGATTATGCCCATTCACGAATTTAAATTCACTTTTATGTTTAGAATACGGTACCAAAATTTCAGCTTGACATCTCTTCTTGTTTGTGAGTTATCATGATGACGGACAGCCGAACGATGGACACACGAACGATACGCACAACCGAAAATGGATTAATTACGTGATTAATTCTATGAACATCTATACCAAAAATTTTGATATTTTGATATATGTTTATATATATATATATATATATATATATATATATATATATATATATATATATATATATATCGCGTAAAATATTTAGGACAAACCTATATCGCATATATAAATTAAAATTTTACAAAAAGTGATTTTTAATCATATATGGGGTATCTAAACAAGTTAACCTCTTAATTATTTTCTTCACTTTTTATATAATTTGATAAGTATATGTGATTCGATCAAATATGTCAAATAGAAAATCGAAGCAATCAACATTGAATGGACGTTGAATGAAATACGCAGTAATAAAAAAAATTTAAATAATATATATTTAACGAATTCAATGGATGAAATAAACAACATCGTAAATTATTGAAACACAGGTTATTTTCTTTAGTTTATTTATTAGAACCAAAATAAAAAAAATTATTAACTTAATGACTTTTCATGTTAATGTCGATCAATATCATTTATGTTGACAAAAAAAATCATTAAATAATCTGAGAATTAACGCTCAAATGTGTAAACAGTGCCGGTTCTGGAGTTATCAGAATATTGTTTATTGTTGTTTATCTAAGTATCTTTGTTTGTTTGTTTGCCTGTAACTCAAACGTTTTGTACCATTTTGATATTGGGCAGCCACCTTTTCAACACGATATTATTTGATATTGGTGTCATAGGGCTATTAAATTCTCTGAGCAGATATGTTCAAATTCCATAGATAAAAGGGAAATATTGGTAGTTTTCATACTTATTTATTTCTGAATAAGCTCTTCAATTCACTGCACTACTTTTAAAATTTTTCAAATTTTGGGAAGATCTAAGATATAAACTGACTAAACAAAGAGCGACATACGATATTATGACGTTACCTACTTGCATCTCTATAAGACTCCATGTAAAAATTTGTTTTTCTAGAAAAAATGCATAGTAATTTTTTGAGAGCTAATAAATTTTTTGTTTTTGAATCAATTTTAATACATCAAAAAATTTTCAACTTCTATATTTTAATAAAAAATACACTTTTCTTAGAAATTTCTGGTTAGACAATTTTAATTTTTTTTCGCATATACATTTAATAACTCGTAGAATAAAGAAATTGTGTATGGCTGTAATTTCTTGAAATTATTATAGAAACGGAATGCTAAAAAATTTACTCATAGTTCATGTAAGTGTATCAAAAATATTTCAATACCAGAAAAAGTTTTTAATTCAAAACAAAATTAAATACTTATATGATCATTAAAATTAAAATACAAAATTATATATTGGTTTTTTTTTTCCAAAAACTTTTCTAATGTTTCGATAATTTGTTTAAGGTTTCTAATTAAAAAGTTTTTTCCTTCATAAAATTTTCTATTATGTTTGATTTTATTTAATGGAAAAAAAAAATTCTTAAATAAACATATAAGTTTCATTTAATGTTGTTTCGATAGTTAATTTTAAAACATTGAAACTAACATTAGGTGTGTTATCGAAATGTATATTTAATCGACTATTTTCGAAATTGAAATTTTATTATATCTTTTAACTTTACTTTTATTTTTTGTTGAACACACGACAAAAATATCAGTTTTTTTTAAGACACTTCCATCAAATATGTTTACTAATGGTCTAAGAGCTTCAGAAATAAATTACAAAAAACTAGATGTTCTGAAGTATGATTTATATGCTTTCAACACATGATACTTAGAGATACCGATCTATAAACCCGCTTTGGGTTAATAAGGATAATAAGGATAATAAGGATAGTCTTTTATATTTTGTTAAGTTTCATCAATTTGTAATCTTTCAGTCACCTAAATCGGTCTGCCATTAATGCAGTTTATTTCTTGGAGCTTTATTAACGACAAAATTCCAGGATTTTTATCACTAAACTTACTTTTAATTTTTTCATAAATGCTCACAGTTTTGATATCTTACGTCCTTGAATACTATTTTATGTGACAACTCGATACCTGTTTTAGAAACGATATTATTGTATAATCTTAAACTACACCTGTTTGTAATGCCAGGAATTTAGAACGATCCCAACAATATGCTTATATTTTCTTATAGCTTTAAAATGTTTTCTACCACTTGGCCACATTTTCGTGACTACACCAACTTTTTTATTCTTACTTACTTTTCATAAATTTGTATTTAGTCTGTATTTTATTTCATAAAATAATTTCCTGAAAATATACCTATCTTTGATAAGCTTTGATTTTTAGTATTTAGTTTGGATACGATTATAATTCAAAGATATCTATCACCTCACTTAATTATTGGTTTTCTTTGTAAACTTTTACTACTTAATCTATTTTTATTATCAATATTCGACATGAAAGACAGGAGATCTTATACATGGCATATTTTTAATTTGTGCATAATTTCGTAATTACATCGTCATATGAGTTTGAGATCATACAGAAATGCAAATTTTGCCCAGCTTCATAGTATTTTGCATCTTCTTTTGCATTGTTTGGTTTGATTACATGAAACACTTCTGTTTTACTCTTTATTAATTAATTGCCATTGACATAAGTTTAGTAACTATAAAAGTTATGGGATATGTCATTGAAATCTATAAATACTTTGCTTATTGAATATTCAACAATTCTAAATTGAAATAACAATAAAATAGGAAAAATAAATGTATTTAATTATTTAAATTGTAATCATATATAGTATTAACATCTGTGCGTGACATATTGTACAATTTACAGTAATAATATGGTGTATGATTGATAAATACTTGATAACGCTTAAACATATGATTCAATTAAAAAAATATTTAATAGATTCTATATTGTCTGCGTTCACATGAAATCGTTGAAATATCAATAGTACATTTTTATTACTCTTTAAGGGGTATAATTATGGATGTGAAATTCATACGCTATTTTTCACTGATTTCCACTATTTCAGAAGTAGAGAGTAAATCATTAAAAAATTATATATGAGCAGGTACCTAGACTGTCGCTATTACAGAAAAAATAAATGTGAAAATTAAAAAAATTGACATTTGCTCTGAATAATTTCATTTTATATTGATCATCAATAATTTCATTTTGGAATATATTGACTACGTCTAAATATATTGACTGCGTCTAAATATATTAACTGCGTCTTTTGCCGATAGTAAACTGTCAACTTGAAAATTATCCTAAAAGGAAAAAAAATTGTAGAATCATAGAAATTCTCTTCCAAATACATTTTCCGGTACGGCACGCGTGCCATTTAAGTTAATTAAACTACATAATACTCGATAAAGTCGTATGCTTTTTAATCTTCTAAATTGATATAAAACAAAGAGTGTGTTTTTACACTCGTCGTATACAAAATATGTCAATAATGCTTTTTGTCAAAATAAGTAAAAAACGAAAAGAACGCAGAAATTTTGGTGGCGTATTCTAGACCTTAAAGTTGACTTTAAGTTTGAAAATGATCAAAATCAACCCATTGGATTGATTGAATTAATCCATCACCCAGCTATTGAACCATAAAAGAAAGAACAAAAATATAAAAAAAACTTGGTTTTCAAAAACAGTCAACGTTTCTGTTTAGATTCGTCGCAATTTCAGCAAAAATTGAGCTAATATACAGATATATAATTACAATACAAATTATTATTATACATGTATTTAAACGTGTATGGAATGCATGTTTAGAGTATTTTATGAATGTTAATGATTGATAATAGTTCAATACTCAACCTTATATTGAGTCTGTGTAAACCCAGTCAGTTGTTTTTTCTAAGAACGGGTTGTGTTTTTCGTTAATCACTAAATCTATTTGAGAGACTTTATCAACCAATTAATTTAAACTAACCTGTAAAAATTAAGTTGCATGCGAGTCCGTAAAATTATTGAGGAAATGTTTTTAACTTGAAAAACTATAAACTAGCTCTATTAACCTTTTTTAAATTAGTGAAAATTGTCATATACGACTCGTGGTTTCCAGTATAGGAAAAATATGTACATCAATAGACACGAGAACTGGACATTCATGGATATTTCATAATATAATATAATAATTGATCAACTGAAGTAGTAGGTATAACATTTACTCTTTCCATTATCGCTTTCAATCTACATCGAATAATGAAGAGAGTGACACACGATATGTCTATTATTGATATGAAAATAAAATACCAACACAGTTTTTCCTCTTCATTTATCCGTGGGATGTAATCACTTGAAATGTGATAGTACGATGGAGTTTGTCTCATTAAAATCGATCTATGTACAGTTCGTATACTAAATGCAAGTCTATATTGTAACAATTATAATTTTGATCTATATAATTTTTTTGATCTATACTATAAAGTCATCTTAAATGGTCTCACCTTTGTATACCTTCGACAGAGGTCAGACAATAATTGTTATTCTATATAAGTATAACGGAAGATTTTTCATCCAATTTGCATGGAGTAAATGTTCAAAGGTATATTTGACCCGCAGATTTCAAAAATAATATATAAATAGAATTTTTTTCATCTTAATTATCTCATAAATAAGCAAAAAAAATTTTTTTAACTTTTCTACGGATTTTTAAGGAATCCAAAAAATCACCTAAAGCACTCATAAAACAAATTTCGTTTTTCGACAAATTCACCATTTGATGCTATAGTAAGCCTTAACATTAACTGAATCTTAATAAATTGTCAGGAAGTATAAGGGGAGAAGTACGTATTTAGTGAACTACGGGTTGATAAGCGACAAAACTCTAAAACTGGTCCAAAACACCAAAATGAAAGATGTTAGAAAACAGTGAACCCTAAAAATATGAACTACTAAGTGTTTATTATAAACATACAGAAAAATGACCAGTCTTTTTCAAAAACCTAAAATTTAACGATCTAACAGCAAAAAGATAAAACAAACAGAGTTAATTATTTAGAAATTCGACACATGATTAAGGAACATCGATGTTGGAATTATTTGAATTCATTGTCGGTTATAAGTTACACTAAATATACTAGTGTATACAGTTATAAATGCATATATAATAATGGTAAAGTCACAAATTTTTGGTTTGAAAAAAACATTCTTTGCCTTCGAATTTCTCATCTTGAATGGCTAAAAAGTTGGTTCATGTATCCTTTTGATCTAATGAATCAAATAATTTATTTACAACTTTAATGCCCCCGATAAACACTAACGAATCAGAGCGATCGACAACAAGATATTTCTGTACATCTAATTATGTTTACCCTTACTGTCGCTAAGTTAAAACATGTTTCATGGCGCATTTAGCTTATTTTTGTAAGAAATAACTTTGGATTTTAACATATTTCCTCCCTTTTTTTTTTTACATAGCATCAAGTTTGTCATTGTCAATAAGTAAACATAATACATTATTTTAATTAAATCTACTGTAAGCAATGGATTTTTTAAACATCGTCATGAAACACATACTTCCAACTAATTTTTACTTAGCATATAATTGATTTTTTATAGTCGTAGATGTACTAAGTGAAACGGAGCTGTATAACATAAACTATCGTCACCGCTACTACCACGCTCTCAAATGCAAACGTTTATGTATAATCCACTTGAAAAATAATTATGAAGAAGAATTTATATGATGGAGTGATCATAATTATAATGAGGATGCTGTAATGTCGTCTTATTGTCATCAACAATATTTCAATTATTGATAGAATTCAATCAATATGTACTCAGTATCTCTAAAAAGATTATACAGTTTATGATGAGCCAAGCCAAGTTTTGGGTAGTCTCACGTTAAATTTACCACTCTTCAATATATTAAAAAAATTAGAATTGTTAAAAATTAGTTTATGTTTCACGCCCCAGACTTGACGTACATTTTAAGAATTTTTCATAAGAATTCTTTAAAATATTTGTAAAAGTATTTATAAACATTTTGTTTAAATAGAATATTTTTCTCTTCGTTCGCTGTTTGAAAGCAGATGGACCAAGTTGTTGTTCCAATAGGTATTGAAAACTCCATAAATGATTTTAACAAAGTAGAGGTTTTCTAAATAACGGAGGCAGTATTGAAAACAAAAGATACTTGGCATCACAAAATAATAAACATGGCGAACGTCTAGAGGGGATATTTTAAAAATATGACAGTTATAAAAGTGATTAATTTTCTTAAAGATTTTTAAACACAAAACAAATAAATAATCGGATTTAAATCAATTTAACCAAAACTGTTATATTTTTTTTACGTCGCCATAGCCTGTAACGGCTATTAAAATATTCAGAGAATTCGATTCCATTTCTAAATGTTTATCCAAAAGTTTTTTAGGAAGTGTATGTACCAGTAACATGTGATTTTAACACGTAAACTCTGTTTAACTATTAAGTATCTAAGCTGGTAGCTTATGGGTTCGAATCCCGACGTAGAATTTTGTCAATAAACTGCGTCAATAATTGGAATAAAAATATTTACGATAATGATCGTCTCAATCTCTTTGGAATACCCTGTCTACGTACTCAATTACAGCAAAAACATTGTAAGG
This sequence comes from Chrysopa pallens, assembly GCA_020423425.1. Classification (NCBI taxonomy): domain Eukaryota; kingdom Metazoa; phylum Arthropoda; class Insecta; order Neuroptera; family Chrysopidae; genus Chrysopa; species Chrysopa pallens. The sequence goes on from CM035594.1 coordinate 15,125,990, forward strand.
AGATATGGATATGTACACTTCAAATAGGTTATCATACTATCTAATCTAAACATCGTCATACTAACCTATTAATAAAGACTATATTATATTGATAATAGGATGTACAATAGATTATCCATGGAATAATATTCTAAAATTTTATACGTTGATTATTGTTGCAAATATAACGAACTATTTTTATTACTGCCTAGAACCCATAATCCCATCTAGAATTTTTTTAAAATACTCTCTTTACAGTAATCCTTGTTTTATCTTATAGATGTGTTATCATTAACAAAAAAAACTATAATCAAGAGCGATGAAGTGATGAATCGTTACTAGACCACGGCACAGAGATAGTACTTCAACCGGCAACCTGTTTTTACCGCAGCCAAAGAAAAGATACTCATTTTTGTTAATTCAGGAAGTTTTACCAAAAAAAAGTTAAATTCTGTAAGAACGATATGAGTATCTGCAACAATAGTAAGCTTAATACTAAAAAGATTAACAATGATAATTTTATTAATTTATATCGATGAAACTTTATGACTACATTGTAATCGAAATACGTAATTACAAAACAAAAAGGTTGATCAAGTCATTTAATAAAAATTACCCTTATATATTCCATATAAAGAAACCAGGATCTCTGTCCGTAAGGGGAGAGAAAGAGCAAAAACAATTTTAAGTGATTAAATTTCTTCCTAATGAAAAATGTTTCGTAGTATACAACACTCAAAAGTACAAAATTAAAATTTTAAACAAAAAATAACCGCCTTCAAAAAATTGAACTAAAAAGTTAAAATAATTAGTTTTCCATGTGACCAATTACCTTTCGAAGTCGGTGCTAATCCATTTTAAAAAATGGATTGGTTGGCGTCGACTGCGAAAGGTAATTGGCCACAGCGAAAAATTTATAATTGTTTTTTACTATTTAGTTCATTTTTTTGAAGTCGGTTCTTTTTTGTTTTAAAATTTTTTATACAAGAAATTAATTAACTTTTTAAGCTATTGCATAGCTTCTATCGCGGGCCTTGAGCGCGGGGACCGAATCCAGAAATTCCGTAACGAAAAAACCTCATATGTTACAAATCATCATTTCCATAGAAACCAAAATCTAATTTTGAAATTCAAAATAAAACTTCTTTATCTATTCAAAATAAAACTTCTTTATCTCTTCTCACTAGCAGTATGACGAACTGTCAACTATATAAAGTGTGCATATCGCATTGTTCAAGTATTACCGGAATCATTGCATAGCTTCTATCGCGGGCCTTGATCGCGGGGACGAATCCAGAAATTCCGTAACGAAAAAACCTCACGCTCCCCACTCCGATGGGCAAGGAGGTGTGGCTTGACGAATCGAGACGAGCTGCTCCAAAATCGGACGAATGCATAAGCAGCTGTTAATGAGAAAGTATATAGGTGTATAGGTGTAAGAAAAAGCAATACTGCATGAATAAAATAAATAAATAAATAAAAAAAGTGTGCGTGTAACCTTTACGCGCGATTGAAGTGAAACTTCTTTGGCGTTGACGACATATATCACTGAAATGATTAAATATTAACTTAAATAAATAAATATTATATTATAATTTAATTATATTTATTATTCATGTGCTTTACAAAGATTATTTAAATGTTATATTAATATTATTCATTCGAAACAGGTAATTGAATGTCATCATAATTTCTTAAAATAATTGAGAGTAGCAAATTGAAGGTTAGATCAGCACATGTCAATATAACCTTGTTATTAAATATTATAAAATGTCGCAATTGTCAGAAAATTTATTTTTAATTTACTTATTTTAAAAGTAATAAATAAACAAGTATATTTAGAGATTTAAAAAAAATTTAATTAAGTCAAGAAGCGTGTAGTATATGACATATACTTACAACCAATCAGAATTATTATTTTTAAATGGCGGAAACATACTTACAACCAATCAGAATTATTATTATTTTTAAATGGCGGAAACGTTACTTCCGTCAGAAAAAAAATCTGAGTTACTCCCTAGTCGCGCCTAAAGAAGTTTCACTTCAATAAAAAATTATAATTGCATAAGTTGATACAAAACGCTATGCAATAGCTTTACCGCGGCCGTCCCCGAGTGTCACACGATTTTTTTCTATAATTAATTTGTATTGTGGGAGAAATATATTTCCCCGCAAATATGCCCATTTAAACCAAAATAATCAAAAAGATGTGTTTAATAATGATGATTCCAGTTGAACTTTTATTTTTGTTTTCCTCAAGACAAAAACGGTGGTCTTCTTTCTTCCAATAACAAATATTCTCAATGATATATAATAAGTTGAAACTATAGTAATAATAACCAATTTAAAGTACATTAAAGTAAAAATAGAAGCATTTTAAATTATTTCTGGTAGGATGATAATGTATTTATAATAACAGAGAACAAAATAAAGCTTTGTAAAAAACTAATATAGTTGAAAATAATTCCAATTAAAGCTTCTGTACTTTAAAATATAGTATTTGTATTTTTAATAGCAAAACCCGGCAAAAGTTATAGTCGATGATTTTTCGATTTTCAATAATCATTTCATAAACAAAATAAAATATTTTAATATTACATTCAAATTAACACACCTCTGTAAGTACTCAATTTACGCACATGAATCAAAATGTCATTCTAACATCTTTTTCTCTGCCATAACATTTGTATAATCGACATACATAATATGAGTATATTAATTTTTGTCTAAAGCTTGTAACGCTACAAAATACTTTTTCCGTCTGTCCGTCCATCCGGTTGTCATGACAATATCTTAAAAACAAAAATGGATAACGAGTTGCAATTTTGGTGACGTTTCCTAACATTAAATCTTGAGATCGTGAATGAGCAAAATTAGGTTCAATGGATCCTTGGCCCAACTTTCAAACTGAAAATGATAGAAGAAAAATTCAATCATATGTCGGGTATCTAAACAATTAACTCTGTTATTTGTTGTGTTTACTTTTTTTTTAAATACATTTTACTAAATTCTATTGGTCGAGATTGATATTGACATTTTCAAATTGTTGGAGGACCTGGAAATTTTAAAGTAAATAGTACATGAAAACTCGTTTTTTAAAATACAACGTTATGATAAAATTTGAAACATTACCATCTACATTCCAATTTTTTTAACCTAGGAAGTTTTATATGTTGGTTCAGCCTAATTGGGAATACATTTTTATGATACCAATTTTTTCAATTCAAGTAAGGCTGATACGGTTTTTTTTCAATTGTTGTGAAATGGTTAAAGTTTTCTACAAAAACTAGAATAATATAGCTTTTTGTAATGAATTTGAAAAGAAAATATTTTTATTTTGCCAAGGTCGTAGTATTGCATAAGAGGTTAGATAAAATTTTTGTTTTTCATTAATAATCACATTTATTTTGAGAATTATATTATGCCACTAACATACGGAAGTTATAATTTTTATCATTTCCTATTTAATGACTAGCCTAAGTAAATCATAGATCTAGATTTAATAATTCTTGTAATGTACACAATACTAACAATTAACTGCCCACATACACTCAGAAATTATTATTATCATATAAATTACACGTGAATTCGTGATTACATGTCAATAATATGACGTGTAATTACTTGGAATGAATATAATTATTTTGGATATTATTGTTATATTTAAATTTATAACCATAATAAATTATAAAATTAATGCATTTCATTGCATTATTTATACATAAAAAGTCATACGTCAAAGCATGGAGCTTATTTTAAAAAAGTGGTAAAAGAAGGGATCCATTTTTATCAATCAAATATACAGCACATCGAAATAAAATACCAAAACTATAAGCAGTATTTTTGGACATTTATAAGGTTATAAGGAAGGTTTATTCAATATACTACGAAATTCGAAACACTTCACAGCACTAACGTGGGTATATATTCTTTAAAAGACCATTAAAAATTTAAAATATTTCTTTTTTCGATATCATTTTTATGTTTCTAAAGGAAGGCTTTTTCATTGAAAATTGAATATGATGGAAACATTAATGGTTAATATATTATTCATATAAAAAATTCTAGATATGAAAAATATTTCTCTTTCCTTTTATTGAAAATTGAATATAAAATAAATTCAAACCGACTGATATTTAAAAAATAAAAAATAATAAAGGCAGCCCATTAATTCGAATTTATTTCATTAAAAAGTTCCCAACTGCCAAAGAATCAACAACATGAAACAATGCTGGGATAATTATTTTCATCGCTTCAATTTGAATAAATTATAAGAGGCTTACTTTTTATATCAAAAACTAGCTTCACAAATGATAGATTTATTGGAAATTTCTGAGTTGTGTTGTCATTATCACCTGTTGTTTATTAACAAACACATTTTGCTTGATTAAATGAATAACAAATTTTTCTTTAAAGTAACGAAATTTTTTTTAATTATTGTCCAATGATCTTAAATTTAAAAAAAAAAAGAGAGAAAATCAATGAATCGATTATAAGTTTCGGTTTCTAAAGCTTTAAAAGGTACACAATGCCAATTCTGATTTCAAAGATGTATCTGCAATTCATGGCGAACAGGCATCATAAGAACGTCAACAGATTTAATTGAGTCTTGAAGAGCGTTGAAATATTATTCGTTGAAATATAGTTTCAAATAGAAAGAAGTACATATATAGTTCCAAAAACAGTTTTGTGAACATATGTTATCCTGGCAAAAATGTTTTTAAATGGCTAGCATGTTTATTATCTCCATGTTTTGCCAATAATTTCTGATATAAAACAATTGGACAGAAACAATATAATAAACAAAAAATAAAATTTTAGAAGTAATAAATAAATAAAGGTAGTTTAATAAATGAAATATGCGACCAGAAGGTGAATACTGGATTATAACATGAGAAAGAAAAGCTTTAGTGATATAAATCGCAGTTAACAGTTTTTTTAATTTAATTTGAATAAAATGATAAATATATAATAGTATTAATATAATCAAACATATTTATTGATAAGGAAATATACCCGAGTCGCATGAAAATAAAATTTTAGCTTGCTTTTATGCCTGACCAATATGGTTAGATAATAGAAAACAGTTGGAAAACAATGCTTTACCTATAATATTTTAAAGGCGATCTGGAGATAAATCATGGTATAGGCCTTGTTTAAATAATTTGAATGCTTTTGATGGAAGGACCTAAGTAAATACAATTTTACTTTTGAATGAAATTTGAGGTTGTAGTTTTGAATTTAATTTATTCGAATCAAATTTGCTTACAGTGAATTCGAGTTTGATTCTATTTTAATTTTTCTTTTCGTTTGTTTTTTTCTAATTTGAAATTCTATGATTTTTATAGGATTGAAAAACGTTTTATCAACATATTAAGAAACCTAGAGGCTTTTTAGAAAGAAAATAAACATTTAGAGTAGATAGTAGTTGTTACAACTATATGAAATATTATTATGGGTGCTCAACGAAAATCGAAATCTAACGTGAAGAAATTCAGTTGATTGTGGTTAATATAATGGACTTAGTTTTCCTTAAAAACTTACTTTCTGTACTACTAACTGCCTGTGCATAGACATCTAACAAATCAAGTCACGATAAAACTTATATATCATTTATTATTTGATAAAACGTCATTAAATAAATAAAGTATTTATTAAATAGAGTTAACGAAAGACAAACCTAAATATATAAGCGCGACTTTAGTGTATAAAACCTTTGTACCAAATACAAGTATAAATTATTCAACTTACAAAATAAGTTTTAAACTAGAAGTTCTCTTTCATAGTTCTTCAATTACACCAGATTTTGATTTGAACAATATAGCTCTTACAGCCCAATTTTACAATAAAAATAAAAATATTTTCAACGAGTAGCATAAAAATTGGACAATACTTCTTTATGCAATGTATGCATTTAGTGCGGCTCGGTACTGTAACTATTTATGGTCGGATAATAAACGTTATTTAATAAGTTATGATAATATTTGTTTTTTAGACTATCGATAAAATTGAACCAGTTGTTATTTGATATTATAATTTTTGATTTTATTTATATTTATTTATTTATTTATTTACATATTTCTAGTTATTTTTAAATGCCATAAAACAAAATATCATACCAATAATATTGGTATGATATTACATTTTATAAATACAGAGTGTACAATTTATTAATTATACGAAATAATAGCTATAAACACTTTTGTGTAAACATTGTACGACTTACAAGTAAAAAATAAAAATTACATGTCAATCAATGCTTCAAAGACTGCTTGTCAAGTCTTGGAGCCACTAACATACGAAAACTAGATTTTTATATAAAATTAAGTATAATAATTCAAATAGTAATAATACACTTTATTGTAATATATATTTAACTTTTTTTAGCTTAATCGTTTACATATTAAGTGTATTTCACTTATCATAGTAATTTAAATAATTAAAACATTGAAATCCAACCATATATCGGATATTTAAAAAAAAAAAAGCATGTGTACAGGTCACACACGATATAAGTGAAACTTCAAAATAAGGTGACAAATATAGAATTTCAGGACTAGGATAATTGTAGGGTTGATTTCTAGTGATATTGATAAAATTTTCATCTTTCAAATTATAACGTATTTATTAACATATTACTTATAATTATCCTAGTGGAATGTCTACAATTAGACATTCCACTTGTCTAATCTCCGAATTTATATAAATATACCACAGTTGTTATGATCACTTTATGATGGCACACATACATACTTACGAATCCTGTAATAACAATTGTATAATTCTTTCTATCTCATTCTTCCGCATGTTAAATTCTATAGATACTTCTTATTGCTTCTCTCCCACGTTATATCCTATTGACATATGTGGATTCTCTTTTTAATTTCGGTTTTTCGTTTCATCGACTTTGAAATCACAACGATACTAAGCAGTTTCACTTCAATAATTTACGCTATTTGTTATCTTCGTTTGTTTTAAGTAAATACTTAGTTGTGGAATATATAAATTAAGAATACATAATGTGTAATGTAAAATGATTTTTGAAATCCTAGCATAGATTTCACATGATCGTTTAAAATGGTCCAGCCTATATAAATATAATAATGTAAGAGTAATATCCGTATACCTTACATTAACTCACATAATATAAAATATTGTAAGTCTTCTCCAAAGAGTAAGCACCTAGAAAACACATTTATAATAAGGATAATAAATCAAATTCAACATAAAAAAAAAAGAACTGAACAGAACAGAACAGAACAGAATAGAGTTACGTTTGATATGGTTATAATATAATCAAAGTGACATGAAGCAAGTAGGTATTCATAATATGAAATATAACTATACTGTAATATACAATTAAATAATATGTTATTTATTTTGTTTGATACACATTCTATCTAAATAATATCAGGTCTTATAGGTTTGGTACTTTGGTGCGTGAGTGCATTATCATCATCAATGTTATTCAGTTCTAAAAGAATATCAAACTCATAAATTACGAAATTCATATCAAAATAATGAATACCTACTGAGGAAACGGTGAGCAAGAGACCAACTGGTGTGGCAAATCAAATAAATCCAGAAACGTCAAATGAAAGATTTTTTTGTAAAATCGACACAATTTAGTTGAAACGGTCCACATAAAATTAATGTTGACTATCAACACAAAAATGTGTGTTGAATTTTTATCACAAAATCAGTGTTAACTCAATTAATATTTTACTTACAATACAGAAAGGTAATTTAAAATAAAGAAATATTTAGTGATTATTCGGAAAATTATTTTAATTCATTTATTTAAATTTCAGTTAAGTACGCACAATCTTAAACTTCAATAAAAGCAGATATTTTTTATAAAGCCAACTTATAATATGAAAAGTGAAGTTTGTTAATCATTTTATATTATTTTAGCTTAAAAATCAAGTAACAAAAGAAAAACGACAAATGAACACACAAAAATATAAACAAAATCTATTAACACAGACAGTTTTTAGTTCCCTATCTCATAAATTTATTCTTTTAGCTTCTACAAATTTCATTTAACATCGATTGCAAAAAACCCCGTCTTCATTGGGTATATAGGAATAAAGTTGGTTTTTTTAAGGATTTTCCATAAGATACGAGAATCCACCAAACAGCTTAACATTAATTTCAAAAAACCCCACCGCCCTTGCTTGTACGGAAAAAATATTGGTATTCTTTTTTTACACAGATGCATGCAGTTTTCCTGTTTTTTTCTGAATAGTTCATATTGAATGCCAAAAGCCGAATCTTCCTAATGTGCATTATAGAAAAGAAGCCTTTATTATATATAAAGAAAAAAGATGGTAAATTTGGCGATTTTCTCAAAAAGAGGGATGAGAAAGGGTGGTGATAAATCAAAAGAGGTTTTGTTCTAAAAATTTTACATAAAATAAAACGATATTGTTTTTTTTGAAGATTATCCAATACAAAATATCCGGACATCAACTGTTAAATGTAGTAATCCACATCGGATAGTACCTCTTTTAAGCCACTTTTAAAATTGAATGTTTTTATTGTTTACTAAATAATATTACATGTATTTCATTAGTGCCTCGAACACGTGTCTACTGAAAATTACATTCAAATCTTCCCAAAAAAAATGCGTCTAATATAACCTCTAGTAATATTTTATTAAATTTACTAGTATTCTGGTGGAATGGAATGTGAATAATGTAGATCAGTAATTTGAGATGATTTTTAAGGCGTGATCAAATTATATTATGATATATGATTGATTCAAAATAAAGTGTTTAAGTGAAATTTCAATACTATACTATATATAATACTTTAATTGATGTAAACAAATAATACAGCAAATTATATTTTGACGAATTCAATTTTTATCAACTATAGTAATATATCTTTAAATAAAAACCAGTTGCCTGAACCATCAAACTGATATTTTTTTTCATTAGGTTTGAATATAGGTAAAGGTTTATGATAATGCACCGAAAAAATGTAATATTTTGATGGTATTTTTACGAAAACTTGAATATCCATAATCGGATGATTTTTGTAATCGAATATAAGATGATTTTTCAACTTTTAATGATGATTCGACATCGAAAGAAATTTCCATTAGATAAAATCACTTTGACATTGAAATATGGTTAAAACTAATCACCCATAAGCTGGCGCCTATTGTCCCAAACAAATTTAGTCCGAATATTTTTTTTGTAAAACTTATAATTTTGGAGATATTGGGTGAATGTATTAAAATTATTAATATAGTATATTTGTTGAGTTTTCGGAGACCAGTTTGCGGTCAATAAATATCCTCAGTACTAGTTTTTTATTTGTAAAAGATTAAAAGCTTAAATGAGAAGGTATTTATTTATAACAACAGCATTTGCATAGTTTAGGCTACATATTGAGTTAAAACGCCAAATAGTAAATAGTATTGACAATTTCATATTTTCAACGGGTTTTTAATGAAAAGTTTCGACATTCAACTCAGAACTTTCCTCCATCGATATCTACCTCATTATATTTTTCCAGTTTTTTTCAGTAAGTCACTCAAAAATTATTTTGTAGATAATTACAATTCAAGTTAAGGTTCTAATACAATTTTGGAGATAATCTCATCTCCTCTGATATTAAGTCTTAAATTTTCGTACAAAAATACTAAGAAATTCGAATCGTATAAAATACTACGGAATCAAAAACTTAATATTTAAAAATATTTAAGGGAATTTTTAACTCAAATGCTAGTGTAATTATAATCCGTGTTAATAGAAACACTGTAATACAAAAAATAATTATTTTTCAATTTCTTATGGTTGTCTTAGATTAGCGATATTAACATGAATTACAGTGTAAGCAAGTTACATTTGTTCGTACTAATTTATTATTTCAAAAAATCAATTTCTACAATCTGATTAGAATGATTTATTGACTAATGCTTATTTACAATTATTGTCGTAATTCCATTAGATTCAGTAAACTACAAAGAGTTTGCATATTATTGAAATCTCAACAGAAGTTTGTATATTTTTCACGAGCCACCACCCTAAATCGAAAATTTGTTTACATAGTAAAACGATTCAAAGAATGCAATTCAAGTACACACCCGTGTATGATCTAGAAAAAAAGCATTAAAAATTGATGAACAAGTGTCAAAAATGTCTAAAATATATTCTGTAACACAGGATGTGGTCTAATAGGCGGTAAAATAACAATGAATTAGTAAAATTTAAAACGAATCAAATGTATGACTTTTCTGAGCCAACATCAACACAAAACACTCCTTTCAATGTTAAAAATTAATGACAAAGATGTAAATCATACAGATAACGGTAGCAGTTACATGAAAAAAAGCCGACAAAATTTTATATTTTTTAAACACTTATTAAAAATCTTTGAAATCAAAAATTAGTCAGTATATGACATTTAGACTACAAAATAGATTCGAATTTTGTATTAAATACACAGTCTCAAAATCTATGCAAATATGTCACCAATTGCTGTGTACAAACTATAAATCGTTGCAAGCTTAATTCAATTTTTGCTATAACCTAAATTCACAAGAAAACTGTTGCAAGTGAAATAAAGCATGAAGTTTAAGAAATTCAAAAAATTTTTGTTTTTTAATTTAATCTAAATATGCAAAGAAGAAATTTAAATATAGGAACAGCTTGAACATAGCTGAGATCCAATATATTTATTTTTCATTTAAAATTCAATCATATGTCGAGTATCTAAACAATCAAATCAGTTAGTTGTTATCTTCACTTCTTCTTTATTATAATTTTAACATAATCATAAACAAATTGTGTGGTCGTAAATTTCAATAGTCACATTATAATAATATTCATTAAAAAACGTTTTTATTCAAAACACTTCTTCATTATCTGTGAATATTATCAAAAAATTTGTAATTTTTGAGAACAAAAATTTCATGTAAATGAAATAAATCATTTTTTAATAGATGGTGTTTGTTATATTATAATTTATATTTTGATTTATTTTTTGAAAAAATACAAAAAAAAAAAAGATGTTCAAACTTTTAAGAAACAATTTATATAATGTATACGACGTATACAAACGCCCTCCTATGGTGGGCCGAAGATCTACATTATACCTACTTTTTATTTAATATAAGAAAAAAGAAATATAATATTGCCGATAATATGATAAAAAATTTTATAGTTTAAAATAAATAAAAAAATAAAACACGCGTTTAATAGTAACGCAATACGAAACCAAATAAAAACAGATATATATAATTGAAATAGTATGAGGCACTTAGAGTTTAAATTAACCCATTAAGTGTTTTATCTGTTAATATACACCATATTGTTTCAAATAAAAGTGATTAAGGGACCTTTGTTAGCGCGTTATAAAACATAATACTTGTAGCTCTAGTTTCGTTATGTTTAATAATATCTAAGGACCCCGGACTGACGTAACGTAATTTCAGACATTGACTTATCAATAAAGTTAAGCGACAGCAGACAAAGTCAGTATTTGGATGGGTGACCACCCAGCAGTACTATGTACTATTGTTGTATAAAAAAGAAATAATAATCCCCATTGTTAATGACTATATAGTTAATGGCTATGCAGCTGAATATGGATAATGGTAATATATGGTTAATGGCTATATAGCTAAAAGTAGCTGAAGTCAGAAAAAAAAATAGCCAAAAAAGAAACGCATATTTTTATTTATTTAATTGATCAAAAATTTTATCATAAATTAAAACATTTTTTCTCTTACTTATCGTTTTTTAGCAATCGTAAGAAAACACCTTATTTTCCAGTAGTATGTAAAAATGTAAAAATGTTTCTTACACGTCGTTTAGAATTACTTCAAAAAAACTTCTTTCTCGGCATTTTGATTCGAAAAGTTATTTCTTGAATTACTTTAAAAAAGTAGAAATGTTCCTGTCAAGTATTGTGAACAAGCAGACATCAGACGCTTTAAAAAATGATAATTTGAAGCTGTTATGTTATAGGTGTCAATTTTCTATACAAAAATTGTCATCGAGAAAGTGAATCTGGCATCAAGATTTGTCTGGTCACGATATGATTTTATTTTTAATAAAAATATCAAAATCCACAAATATTATTTATCAGCATAATACCGATACTGAGATGACGGTTCTATTTCATAATTACCAACCTTTTAACATACATCATTCTGCCAATGTGCTCATCAAATGTGCTCATCACCGCTCATCAAATGTGCTCGAAAAATAAGCGTAAATCAATATTTTCTATATTTTCATACCTGCATCTGAATTTGAAAATTTTACCATTTTTTTGACAGTTTTTGCTGATAAAAAATTCCCAATCGATTGAGAAACTGCCCTTCACCGTTACTATGATTCAAAATTTTCGATTTGAGTATGCTTACATGTTTCTTATGTCTACGTGACCAAAACAATGCAATTAATCGTCAGATAATTGACTTATTTGTATTTTTTTTACTGCATATGCATTCTTTAGTTACTATTCTGTACATGGCACATTCTACGAACGATAGAAAAAAAATAACAAAAAATAAAAACAAAAACACAGACGAACAAAATAATTACAAAACATCGCAGTACTTCAATTAGTAAAACCCCATGACAAGAGATAAGAAAATTATTCCAGTATTTTATGTTTCCAGGTGTATTATTTAAAGCAAAGAATTTCTTCTGAAAACCGAACTCTTAGCCGGAGTAAAATCAAATACGACGCTGATATGACTTTACGATTGGAGCAACATGTCCCAAACTTTAATTTAAAATACTAGTTTTTACACAAGAATATGTACCTCTCAACAGGTGTACAACAAATTGTCAAATATACAATTTTTATAATTTTAATACCATTTAAATTTTATAAAATTGACTCCAGAAACAAAACTTCTTAGTAAATTTTTATTATTAATGAAAAGCAATAAGCACTTTATTTATTACAAAAAAGCAATGATATTGTTAAAATTGTTGACTGAAACGAGGAAAAACGATGGAAGTGAAAGAATGTTTACAAGTTTAATAAAAATAATAATTGTTTGTATTGTAAAATGCAAAAAAATAAACATGGAATTCTAAAAATGGTAGAAAAAACATAAAAATGTCTAGTACAAACATCACAGTACCTCTGTGTATAGGCACAGAAAATTTAAAACTATCCCTACATGGAGTGAAGTTTCTTCTTAGGACTTCATGTGGTTGTTATAGAAACCTCATACTCCCTTAGAACTCAAATAATATGAAAGTTTGAAGATGAATCATTATTTTATACTTAAAATTTATCATTTTTTTTGTAAATTAAAAAAAATATATTTACTTACATTTAAAAAGTAATTACTAACATTAATTTGTAATTTAATACTTCAATATTCAACTTAGAAGTTTTTCTCGTTCTTGGATAACCAATAATGGAACTTCAATAATAAATATGATTTTTTTTAAAATAAAAAATAATTTTTTTTTGAACTCAAAAGATTTCAAAACTTATAATTCCAGTAAAACGTCGAAAAATTAACTCACAAACATTTATCATACAATAGTAACAATAGTTTCAAATGATGAATGACGAAGCATATTTCCCCTTTGAAATTTTGAATTTGGAAGACCCAATGATACATTTCAAGCGTTTATTATCAGAAACTGGTAGACTAACAAACAAATAACCGTAAAGTACCCCTCAGTATATAAAGTAAATCTCATTCTTACTGTTTGGGGAACGTTATATGGGTGTAAGTATATCTCGGTTTGATTGTCCGAATATGAGTAGCCAACATACCTATATGCTCGAATAACAAGCAGGTATGCATATTGTTGTTGTAAATAATATATTTACATTTTTATGTAGACGGATCGAATCATTTGTTATATTAATTCATCAATATAACAACCTAGAAACGTACATTAGATTAATTTATACTCGTGTGTAGGCTTGCGCATGGCTATACAGAACGTATTTTTAATCGTTTATACGATGAATAAGTTCGTTAAATAAACAATTGCATTTTTTTAAAAATTGGACAAAATAAAACAGCTTCTTATCCAATTTTTTAAATTCCTATCTCGCATTCTAATTTAATATCTTCGTTTGTTAGAAAATATTCACAAAATTTATTCTTAGAAAATGAAACATTTAAAAACTGAAAGAAAGAATTGTAAATAATAAACCTATGTCGGAAATTGGACCCAGTATCCTCCAATTGGGAGTCGGAACTTTTATAAACTATATAAAAAAAAAAACAACTCTAATTGGTGCCTTTCTATGTTACTATACAAATAAATTCTTCGTTACCAATCATGTTATTTTTTTATTTTACTCAGTTTTTTGAACTTAAGTTTTATTATCGGTTGTATTTTTTATAATAAATTTTTATTTTTACTGTAGTGTTGTATATGGTTCAAAATTCGAGTGATAAACAAAAATTTTCAGGCTCCCATTTTCATGTATTTTTACTTCAAGTTTTAATGGGTTCACCTATGGAATACCAAAGTGGAACAATCTTAATTAGTCTTCTTTATAGGTTATCAGTTAGTTAAAAATTGATACATATTTAATATCGGTGAATATAAAATAAATGATCCTCGATTTCTCTGAGATTCATCATCATGTCGTGACATGGTAAACATTGGATCACCTTTGAAGTAAATCATTTATAACAAAATGATTACTTTGGCCCACAATTGACAAAAATATAGCTTAACATAAATTAAAAAAAAAAAAAATGCTAGGGAACTTAAAACATCATGGAACTTAAAGCAAAAAGAATTATTATTAACACCAAAAATTACGCATGAATGAATAATAATTATTTGTAACTGTTCATTATTTCTGCTGTCAGTGTTATTTTCTCGAAAATTTGGATTTTTGAGAGTTTGGGGCATATTCAATAAATAAAAATTTATTTCGACCCTTCCTTCTCATTAGCACAGGAATATTTTCTTAAATTTTTCTTAAAACGTAGCGTGCAAATAATAAAAAACAACATAAAATACTAAAATGTAGTACACAAAATACTCAATTTTATTATATTGCTAATATTTTTTAAATTTTAAATCCTCAATTAATGAAAATATCGGTGAACATAGCATATAGGCGATCAAAGAACCTCCTTCTTTTTTTAAATTGAAGTCGGTTAAAAAAGAAAAATGTATGAATGATTATATTTATTGAAATTGCTAAATATTAATAAACCCTCAAAAGAAATTATAATGTTCTATTTTTTGTGTTCTATTTCACTATTATTTTATTTAAGTATTAAGTTTATTCCACACACTGAACCGAATCGCTTCCTCAGTGACTTTTAGAAGGTATTTGATTATGAGACCAGCTAGCGTTTTCTATTTGGTTTGCACAAAGGTGAATACTAAGATAGTTCCTTATAAAGTCAGCCATAGCTGCATACCTTCCCATTCCCTTCATATATTCCATCCAATTATTTTGACTTGTTTTGTATGCATTGTCTAAAAAAAAAGAATAAAGCTTGTTTGATTGATTGATTACGATTTTTAATTTATAACAGTTGACAGGGATTTAAGTATCTCGGATACAACCGCAATAGCCTTTGATTATCTTTCATAAAAATCGCTCAAATTATAGCCGTACTTCAAAGAGTAATAATCGTACGGCAATATAATATAATATATATTTATTTCTTCTTTATTACATTGAAGTTTGAAGCATTAAATCCAATGTAAAAATAAAAAATAAATTGTGTATAATATATACTTACATATATACACAGCAGAGTTATGTTAGCGCCACATAATATAAAATTATTGTATGTATGTGTATTCTATTATTAAATGCATGTCTATATTATAAATACATGCATGCTATATCAAGAAGGTTGTTTATTTAATATTGTAGGTAGAAAACAAATAAGATTCATAATAATCGAAGAGCATGGATGTCTAAAATTTTAATGAATCTCAATCTATGTAAATGCAGACGTACTTTAAACCTGTTCATTTTCAGTTCATTATCGTTATTTAGTTCCCAGTCAAAGAAAGTATTGATTTTAGAAAACAAATACCGGAAGCAATTTAATTAATGTGAGTATTTTTATCCGACTTCAATAAAAGCAGTAGGTTCTCAATTCGATTTATTTTTATCTTTCTTACCTCGACTGGGTGATTTTTATTTAAAATCTGTGGTCCCACTGTAATTTGGTCCAGATGTAATTTTCTTAAGGGGAGAGGACAGACAAAAACCATTTTAGCGATTAAATTTTATCCAAATGAAAAATATTCGTTTCAAAATAAAAAATCCGCATGCTTAAAAATGAACTAAAAAGTAAAAAATAGTCTTTAATTAAAACTTCTATAAATAATTTCCCTGTGACCAACTTTACCTTTAGAAGTCGGCGCTAATCATTTCCTTAGCTTAGAAATTAATTCCGATTGATGTAGAAGATTTTAATTAAAAATTATTTTTTATTTTTTAGTTCAATTTTTTGCAGGCGATTTTCTATTTTTTGAAAAATGTTTGTGTAAAAAGTGTTTGTATTTTAAGTTGTCTTATAATATTTACACCATAAGTTCCAGAACAACTAGGAGAGAAATCAAGTTATCGTTAATAATTTCTTTATATGATGTTTCGGAACGTAAAAGTTTCAAAATGTAGTGGGTAGAAAATGCCATTATGTATATACCGAGCATGACAGTCAATTCGTAATATCGGATTACACCCACATTGTTAGCAAAGCTCTCTGTATTATAGATCCATAAACATTACCATGTTTGTTATAATATATTGTACATGGTAATGGTAATGGTATGATATGGTATGATAGCGCCATACCACAGTAATATAATTCTTTATGTGAAACCACTATATGTATTTTGTATGTAATAAATATATTACGTTCATAATTCTTTTGAACTGAATCTAATTAAACATTGGATAATAAACAAAACATATGTACGAACGAATGAACGTACATACATAATTTTAATAATATTTTAGAATATAAGTAATTATTTTAAACAAATAAATAAATATTATTATTATCATTAATATTAAGATAGTTGTACTGCTAAAGTTCTAGTGTTAGAAAATTCAAAATTTTTTGTCTACTTATTAAGATATTTTAATTACCATTAAAATTTCAAGTCCATTTACCGTCTCAAATTTTAGTTATATATAATAGTATAGATTTTAAGTAGCGTTCGCGATTATTATAAAAAAAAGAGCTGACAGAAATTCCTAAAAACAAAATAGAATGTTAATCAATAATTTTACTGTTTTGTTATTAAGTTAAAGCAACTTAAAGTTCAATAATACGGGAAAAAATATACTATTTTAACATAATGTATATATACACATGTGAGTATTGTAGTAGTGTTTAGAAAACCTTTACAAACAGTACACACAGACAGTATCTGCTTTACAGTATCATACAAAAATGATACTCATTTTTACTACAAGCCAACCAACTGATATACATATGATACATTTACATTTTTACTTTCTTGTATCAACAGAACTACCTTAATGATGTTAAATAAATTATTATTATATGAAACCGAATATAATGTTGAAAAGTCAATGGTATATTATTCTGATTTAATTATTTGTGCAGTCTGTATTGCATTGTTTTATTTGTCACAGTCTAATTGATTAGACAATCGTCAATAAAAATACTGTAAAAATTGAATGAAATAAAACGAAAAAGGCTATACTTCGGATTGCAATCAGCCAGAAACTTGTAAGTATCTTTGTTTAATCAAGATAACTAAAAAGTTTCATATAATTTCGTATGCATATTTTGTATGTTTGAGAAAAAGTTAGAGCTAAATTATATTCTCTACAAATTTCATCTCAGACCATTTTCAATTTGACCAACCGTAATATATTTCGAAACCTTACTCATTTTTAAGCCTAGTATCATGTTTTTTATAAGATATTTGTCGAAGTATATCGACAAGCAATATATAGTTTATCATATAGGGAACCCACATTGTTCAGAAAAACATTGCCTTGGATAGTAGCCTATACTGCCTAGAATACGGACACATTGGGATTGATGCATTTCTATACTAACCACCAAGCAAACATCAATATTTAAATATCGTTTTATAGATTTCAGATTATATATTTCAAATTCGATGTTTTGTAAACATGGATATACCTATCGCTTTTATTCCTAATACCATATAATCTTCGTTGTAATTATTATATCATTTGAATAATCTACAAATGAAAAAAATTGATGTTAAGTTAATTATCCGCGCCTTGCTCATTTCATTCTATCCAATTTGAATTTTTCAAATTAAAGATCTTGAGCCAATGACAGATACTTGAGATATTTGGATATCTCCATCACCTTTTTTGTGTGATTTGAATGATTCATAGTATCAGGTCTGTTTGGAAAATGTCACAGTTGTATAGAAATTAAGATTCAAATTTAACCTATAAATTAATATCAACAATTGATTCCGCGGAGCGTCACACCGGTTCACAGGTTCAGTAAGGACTTATTGTAATCTTTAACCTCCCGAGTTATTATAAGTATTGCCGAAAAACCATTTAACGTTAACTTACCATACTAATCTTAAATTTCGATAAGATGAGTCATTCGACCAAATTAATTTTTGTGGCATAAACAAAAATCGAAACTACAACCTCCATCTTCAACGTACATTAAAGCCCACGGTACTAAAGCTACTACTACAAATGGATAATATTAGTGTAATAAATTAATTATTATGTTCAATTGATCAAAAGTATCGATAAAAACAATAACAATAGTACACTAATGAATTTAATTTTGGCAAATATCAATAATCGTTCAGAGAGGTTATATGAAATTTATGAACACTGTTAAAATAAAATTAAAAACGATGCAATGGATACTACAAACCATATCAACCATCATATATTATACACAAGGGTACAAGTAAAAATGTTTTAAGTAATTAATGATATTCATTCAACAGTATTGGTATATGTGTGCTTATACCTATAGGTACTAGCATGAGTCTATGATAGATATCAAATACATGGCTTGTATGATAGTTATCGGAGACTTGTGTATTAAATGCATTCCCAATATTATTGGTTACTTCCATGTAAATATTTGTAACAATTTGGAAAATATTTTAAGCTATTGCATAGCTTCTGTCGCGGGCCTTAAGCGCGGGGACCGAATCCAGAAATTCCGTAACGAAAAAACCTCACGCTCCCCACTCCAACGGGCCAGGAGGTGTGGCTTGAAGGCCGTGCATCGTTTCTATAGTTTCAATGATAAATATTCCTGAATAACCAACAGCTATACTGTAAAATAATAAAACCCACATGTATTGTAAAATAATAAAAATATTTTCAATAAACAATATTAACTTTTTTTATTTATTTAATAATAGAAAAATTTGTTTTCTTATCGGTCACCACGCTCAAAAAGTGTAACTTGAATTAATATCAAAGAAAAAGCAATACTGCATGAATAAAATAAATAAATAAATAAAAAATTATAATTGCATAAGTTGATACAAAATGCTATGCAATAGCTTTACCGCGGCAGTCCCCGAGTGCCACACGTCTTTTTTTTAATATAGTATTTATTCAAAATTTCAAAATTGTGTCTGTTGTATAATTATATAATAAAAACGTTTGAACAAAAAAATTAAAGAACTGAAAAGCAAAAAATAATCAACCATCTTTATTTAACGAAGTTCCTAAACTAATATACTTAAGTAAGTATACTTAAATATATATTTTTGTAATTATTTGGAGTTTTTAATTAACCTTAATGAAGTAGTTCCTAAAATAATGTAAGTATACCTTAAAATAACTTAAGTTACTCAAAATAACTTAAGTATACTTACAAATAAGTTTTTAAATAAATATTTAAAAACTTATTTATTAAGCTTAATTAAAAACTGATAATAATTACGAAAATATATACAAAAGTATATTTATATTAATTTAAAAACTTAATTATAAAGATTAAATAAAAAAGACTAATTATTTTTTGCTTTTTAGTTATTTCAGCAGTTTAATGTTTTTGTTAAAAAACTTTTATTTTATAATTTTTTTGGCTATTTTCTACTAATTACTATATGTTTAATGTTTGATTAACACAACTCAGCATTAAAATCGGTAAGCGAACAATAAATCACACCAATTTTCCAACCTTAAGGGTATGAACATTCCAAATTTATGTAGAACAAACTTCCATGTTCACCCTATCCAATAAAAAATGCATTATCAAAATCGTAAAAAGAGAACAATTAATCACACCTTTAACATTGGAATTTTGTTTCCAAATTTATAAGGGCCAACTTCAAGACTTACCCTTTCCAATAATAAAAGAATTATTAAAATTGTACTACTTTGTAAAAATTTATACTCATGCAAAAAAAAAAAAAATAATTGTGTCGATTTGTAAACTTTGATTTTCCGTCGGTTAAAAAATGAATTCATCTCACTTTTTACTTGATATTTTTGTGATATTACTTATGAATGGCCTTTAAATATTGATAATTGTATGATCCTACTTAGCTATAAGCACATTAAAGCCTTCTTGAAAATTTAGGCAATTTTAACTAATCAATACATCCAAAATTAATTATTCAAATATAGTAAAATTTGATATTAACAACCCTACAAAATTGAAAATCTGTCTATATGCGTTATTACATCAGACGCAGAAAGAGTAAAGTGTTCAAAATGAAGCAAAAGCATAACGCATATTAAATGTTTAAGCTTTTTTCTAATACTATGGAAGTTATACAGAAAGCAACCAACTCGTAAACAGCGTTTGGAATATTTTTCGACAGATTTTTGAGATTAATCCTTGGAATAGTCATTGGCAGATTTAGATCAAGTTATGTATTTAATTTACAAAAAACCTGTTCCTTCAGCTCTTTTATCAGAAAATATGCAAATTATGCGCAACGGTATGTGCAAATATTTGCATTTTATTAGAAAAAATCGGTTATATTGATCTTAGAAACAATTTACATTGCAACGACAAATTTAAATTAAATTCACTAATTAAATTATTTAATAAATTTTTTATTGATTTAAAGAAAAAATCGTTCAATCTCCTTAATTTTTTGATAATTTTGTCGTCCCTAAAGTCAAGACGACCAAAGCCCAGGTCTCATGGGCTTAGGCATAAATACCACAATGGGTACAGTGGTAGTTTGGTATAAACAGATGTGTAGAGAATGATAAAATATCCGCAAGCCAAGACATTCGTAAAAATTGGGCCTGGGCTGACACACTTCTCATAAGACTTTCTATTAGGGCTCTAGGTCTTCTTAGCAAAGAGAGACTAACTCTAGATGCCAAAAGTCGAAGAAGAAGTAGTAGAGATATGTGTAAAGATGAATTAAATGCTTAAGTAAATAATCTAAATATAATAGCATAATACCATAATAATTTAATTTGACAAGAATATCAATATTATTATTTTACACTGAGGTGTGTTAGATCTTAAATTAATTAATTGAAATTGTGTGGCCGTCACCCTATTGCGTTATTATCATTGTAAAATTACCTTACTCGTTTATTTTATAAAATAATGTCTACTGTTATGTTGTAATTTCAAATCATGAATTTAAATAATGTGTTGTGGAGTAATTTAAAACACATAAAATATGCTTTTATTGAAATTTTAATATATATAAAAAAAAAAAAAACAGTTTTTAACGTCAAACAAATTCCTGGTATATATAAAAATCATTTATTACGTATAATATAAAGGTATGTAATTATGTAAAAATTTTCAACCACGCTTTGAAGTTTTCATATTAATATTATTACCTGAAATATCGTTGGAAATATCGTGTATACTCCGATAGAAAATTGTTTTTGCCAGTCCGAAAAAAAAGAAAACATTGTGTTCATATTTTCTGGTGTAACCCATTATGATTAAAATCTGCATTATTTTTTAATATCATTCGAAAAAATTTAGTAATTTTTAATTCTTTTCAAATGGTTTTATAATAAAAAAAAACTTGCTCAAAATGTCGAAAACATTCGATCCAACATTAACTCGTTTGAACTATCATAATGGTAGATAGAAAGAAAGGTCTTTGAGGAATGCCGGCAGAAGTGAAAACTTTACACTTCATATGTTTCATACTTCATTATATTATAGTAACTCCAAGTTTTTCATTTTTAGTTTTAATAAATATTTCCAATGTTATTTCTGATCACAAATTTTTAGAATATTTTTCAGTCAAAGTAATTTTTTATTGTCATACAATTCTGAACTATATTTCAAGACTTTTTTTTTTTCAAAGAAAATGGTGGTCGTGATCAGAGTTTCAATAAATTATAAAAATACGAGTCACATGTAATTGAAAAAGTAATAATTTTATAGTTTTACATTCTCGGAATATTGATACAGCGCTTTTCACCTTTTTTGAATATCAAATTGATTGATAAAAATGATGTTGACTGAAGACTTAAAACAGTTCTAAATCAAAACTGTCGTTAAGGCAACCTTGAATATTTTCATAGAAGTTTCCAAATTCAAAACGTTTACATAGAATAATACTAATCGAAACCGTTTTTAGAATGGTATTGTTAATGTGAAATAGATAATTTTACTATGGGCACTATGCATCAAAATGTTTTCTTTTGTTTCTATTGTTTTTATATTACTATATCCGTGAAATTTATATGAATGATTTTATTCATGCAATTCTTTCGATCATTCTTACAATTTTCAAGTCAATAACTAATAAATTTGTTTTTGCCCCAGTTTTCTAGATAAAAAATGTTGCGTATTCTCTAATTATGTATTTCGACTAGATAGTAGTCATCATCAGTATGAATTAACCATAATTATTTTTCGAGGGGATGTTACTCGTTGCTAATTTGGTAACGGTCTGCACGGATTTGGGCAAAAAAATCAAAAACCAAAATATACAAAAATCGAACTTTGCTCGAAAATTTTCTATTTCGATTTCTTTTTTATCATACTTTTATCTATAACTACAATTATAACATATTTGTTATGATTATTCAATAATTTGTTTGATATTAAATAATTTGGCTTACAATTTACATGAAAACAATTATATTATATAGAATGCGAATGTTTTATTATATATTTTAATTACTCGTGGCGGATCAATCGATTAAGAATTCCCTTCAACACACATATGCATGGTACGAATATGTTACTAAACAATGGTAGCGAAAATGAGTTGAATAGTTTATTTATAAATAAATTTATATATAAAATATTTAAATAATCCACAAAACAAATTATTAACTGTGGTCTCATATTAATAATTTATTATATTTCTAAATAGTCATATCTGACATTTCAGATGCATAATATATTATTATTATTACAAATGCTTTGTTTAACATGAATGGGTAATAATTGTGGTCTGTGGCTATGTAATAATAATCGCAGTATCTATCTCATTTCTCAGTTAAGAATTTGATATTTTATATTTAAATGTGATTTTTTTTTTTTTTAAAGGTGGACACAATAAAAATGTTTTTGATAATTAAAATTAATTTAATATTATTAAAAATTAGTGTCAAAATGTGATTTTATGGGGGAATCCAATACATAATGGTTGTCGACTGTCTTTGTAACACACAAAAATACCGATAAAGCGTTCAAAAATATCCATAAAACGTTTAAACGATAAGCTACGAATGGAGCATCATTGAATAGTTTTAAATACATTAAGTTATCGATTTCCCAGCATAACACTAATTTTTATAAAGGTGTGACACAACTCAAGAGCTAGACAAATAACTAACTTCTGAAATACATAAAAAATTATTTGAATACCTTTAACGATTATTACTTAAATCGACCCAATATCAATAATTTTTTTTTTTTGTTAATAAAAAACATCTTTTTTATGATTTTACGATCAATAAAAAAAAAACTTTAAGTAAACATTGAAAATTATAATAATGTCCTCTCTTATAAAAACTAAACTTTAACAATCAAAATAATAATAATGAAATATACAATAATCGTTTATGTAAATACTACTTGATAAAATTTTAGTTTTTTTTATAATGTATGATTCATCATAGTTGGAGAACGGGTCGTTCTAATGTCTAATGGATCAGATACATGTATAAGTTTTGGTGTCTGCATAGTGCTTAACTATATACCAATGGATCGAAATCCGTGAAATTACCAAAGGGTTGAAATCCGTAAAATACGATGAATAGGAGACCAGAGTTAATTATTATTTACTTTTTACTATTCCAATTGAAGCAACTTTACTTCACGAACATGGGCCTGCAGTTTTTGTTTTTGAAAAATATTTAAATATAAGCAAGATATGGACATTCAAAAGTTCGAATTAAACAAAGGAAATACTTACACATAAAGGCGCTAGATCCACACCATATTTTTCGTTTGAAATTAGATATGATTCTATTGATAATATCAAAAAAATACTTTTTCTTTGAAATATCCTTTCATGTACTATATTATTAACATTGTTTTGATACTTTATTGATGAATTATCCTGTACATTTGGAATGGTATAAGTAAATCATTGAAGAATGAATGATTCAATTCTGTCTGCCTTATTCTGTAGGTTTTTACACACAGCACAAACACATCATAGGTATAGTAATAAAAAAAAAGTTTAAAAAAAATGTTTCAAAAGCAAAAGAAATAAAAAAAAAAATATTGTTCATTTGTGTGTAAAAAAAGGTATATAAGTTTGTACAAAAATAATATTTTTATTATTAAGTTGTTCTAAAATGTATTTCTTTTTTGAATTATATACTTTTTTGTGACTAGATACTATCTATTTTCTACAAATGGGTAAACTAAAACTCTTTGTATCTGAACTATAATTTAGAGTAAAATATCTGCCAGGATACCTTAGACCAGATACCGTTGCTTTATATAGTACCTCCAAGATGAGTAAAGAATATTTAAATGGTACTGGTAAAGGATCCTAAGCGGTGATTTTTCGATTTACTCGAGCGCGTCGGATTAAAATATAAGAGATACCTTACTTCTTGTTGAGTACCTTCACTAAATTTTAACCCTCCAAAAATTCCCGCTTTCGTTCCCCTACCATGTCACATATAATTTAACTTCATGTATATTACCAAATATCAAGGATAATACCATTTGATATAGTATTAAGATCATGGCTTTAAGTTTTTGTTTAGTATATGCGAAATAATCTTCTAAAAACGACTGGATAAAATATAAAGTGCCGTTTTTAATACATACAAAGTGAATTGAAGTTCTACATACTATACAAAGTGAATTGAAGTTCTTATAAAATCCTTTGTAATTAGTAAATTTCCGTCTTCCGGTAGGCACGTCCGCCTGTCGGTCAACAAAATAACTCAAAA
The DNA here is from genome assembly GCA_020423425.1 of Chrysopa pallens. NCBI lineage: Eukaryota > Metazoa > Arthropoda > Insecta > Neuroptera > Chrysopidae > Chrysopa > Chrysopa pallens. The sequence goes on from CM035594.1 coordinate 15,151,271, forward strand.
TGAGAAGATACACCGACCGGAATTTTGGTGGTTTATTCTAGTTTTAAACAATAAAATTATATGTTTGTAGTTAAGAATCTGTGTAAATAATAATATATTTTTCAGAACCGCCAGATTGCTTGTGGATAATATAACTCATTCACAAATTTACTCTAAAAACCACAAAAAAGCTTTAAGTCTTTGAAGTTATTAGAGAAACTAATCAACTAATGAGTACTACTGCGTCTGGTTACGGACCTGAATGAAGGATTAAACTAAAAGCATTTAGTATAATCTTTGTCAAATTACCTTATATACCATAATAATAATAATATTTTATGAATACCTCAGTAATATCATACCAAATAATTAAGCTCGTCTATACTAACAATTTATTATTTTATAAACGATCACATCTCTATTGTTTTATTACGTACATTATTTCAACACGATGTCAACAAAAAAGGTGTTATCTCTAGTATAAAAGACAATTTTAGGTTTTAAAGGATAATATTTACTGACTTACTAAAAATAAGCATCGCATTTAGATGGTTTTACATAAAAATATATGGTAACGGTTGATATAGTTAAATAAGTGCAAGTTTTTAATTTAGAATTTTAGTTTATCGGCTATGGACAAGAAATAATTTTACAAATTATTATTTTAATTAAAACTGGAATATAAAGTATATTTTACTTTTAATCCTGGAGAAATTTTGATTTAAAATTGTTTATTATTTTATCAAAAATTTATACAAGTATCCAAGTTTTATTAAAATTGACTATGGACAAATTTTGATCATTGCAATTGAGCAAGTAGTAATTTATTTTTCAATGTTCAAATCGATTTTTATATTTATAATGTCATATAAAGTAGCGTTAAGTACAAGCTATCCTACAGTATACTACAACTTTAACTATAGAGAAAAAAATATGCTCCATTGCTGTAAAACTTAAGCTGTGTGTTAAGCGAAAATGTCAGTTTAAACCTTTTACCATGTTTGTACCTTCTAATACTTTTAAACAAAAATCGTGAATTTAATTTGTTTATTTTAATGAAAGCTGCCTGTAATTAGTTTTTATTTCATTAATGCTACTTTTTGTTTCTGGTACAAAGTTAGTATAAATAAATTCATTTGGAAAAAAAGTTTCTAATAAAGAACGAAGTAGAAAACTCATAAAAATCGAATAACTCAAGCTAAAATTGCTAGTGGATTGGAAATATTCTCAGTACAGGAAACTATATTATCGAAAAACAAGCAATAAAAGTAAGGAATGTGTTTTAAACGTTCCAGAAAAATTGCAGGCCGAAATGTATACAGCAAGACGCCAATGCCAATAAGGAAATTTTTTCGGTTCAAATAAGATTCCAATCGAAAAAACAGAGGTAAAAGAAACTATTTATAAAAAATAGGGATATTCTCCATATTCTCAGCAAATAATCGAAAAATGTATACAAGAGCTGCCAAAATTTTAGTTGTCAGACAAATATTATTATTTGGATTTTGTTATTTGCGAAAATATTTTTATAAAACATCTGTGGTGACATTACGACGTTGAATAAAACTTTTAATAATATTTCTGCCAAAGTATTTGGATTCTATATAAAGGAATATCATAAAATAGATACATTTATTGATAAAAACGTGACCGTTGTTTCATCTTCAATAATATTTACACACCACTAAAACCACATTGTTATGTTAGGATAAGTATTTAATAGAGATGTTGATGAATAATACGATAAAATTGGATATGAAATTTTAAGATGTTTCAAAGAAATATCTTGAGATACGATACATTACCATCAATTAAAAGTAACATAATATTTGTTGTATATTAATTAAAGAATAATATGACAATATTTTATAACATTAAACAGTATATATTCAAGTCTGGTAGACACCAATTGTAAAGTACTTAGCCGTTATTATTTACCCAGATATAATTGGATTGGCTCTAGTTCCGTTTGATGTCAGCCGTAAATATAAAGCTCTGTAGGTATAGTGAAGTTTGAAATTATTTTCAGTTGTGTTTCTTTGGAAATGATTAAAATGTGGTCAAGCGAGTAAAAGCACTTATACCCTTAGCCTTTTTGAATACATAGACTAGTGGTTGCGAGTTAGAATCCAGGAAGACAATGTTGCCGCTTGGATGAGAACGAAGTAACTGGCTCCGCCAACATAATAATCACAAAATAATTGTCACCTTGTGCTAGTAGGCATCTGTACCTTCAGGTGATGGAGTGTTCTAAAAGAGAGTACAGAGGACTAAACGGTCTAGGTACAAAAAAACACTTACACGATATATTTTCCCACAAGGCAGCAATGTCGCTGAATGTAAAAGCTCTATCTTTACTTGGTTTATATTGAAGTCGAAAATGTACTCGTAATTTTAAGGTTTTAAGTAAAGTTATAAGACAAAGTAGAAAGTTTCCTTTGTTATTTTAAATCAAATATCAAATTTACATTGTCTCTCTTTCTTTCATAAAATTTCCGGAATAATTAACAACATCAAAAACTTTGCACGTTCTTCCGGTAGCCAGAAAAGATCGTATCCATCATCTACCGCACATGAATCCATAAAATACTGTTTTCATTCTGATGTTAGGAATGATCTTTTTTTCGGGGATGTACGAAAAGATATTTTTCACATCGTCTTCAAATACTTCAAAGTGGATAAAAAATGCAGTTGTTTTTACAGAAATATTAAAATTGATTATTAAGATTCTGCTTACATAATAATTTAAAAAAGAAATATTTTTATCCAGGTATTACAAATAGGTAGAGACAAATAGAGATAACTTTGGGTTTTTGTCTAGTTTTACTTTGAAGTCAAGTTTTAAGTTGTTGACAAATGGGTATTAAAATAAACAAAACAACAGTTTTTTATGGACCTTACCCAAAACATTTTATACTGTTACCCGATTACCGTTTAATTTTTAGATCGTCGTTTTAAAAAAAATATTATAGAAAAGTAAATTTTGAACAAATCCACACATGCATGCTAATCTTAACCAAAATATTACATACAAACATATCGTTGATAAACTCCTAGATTATTAAAAAAGGTTTCAGTCTTTCCCTCAGCCAAACATTCCTTATACTTACTTGTTATTACATTAATGCCTACATAATACCTACATTAAATTTATAATATTTGAAATGTAACAACATACAATATACATTTTATAAATAATAAGCTGATTGAATTGAATGGAATATGTTTTATAATATTTATGTATTTTAATATTTATAAGTGAAATATCAAATAAAATATGAAATATTTATATCACTTTCATGTATCTAGAGGTCTGGAACCTGTTACAAAATTATACAATACTTTTAAAATTGAAAACCCTGAATTCTACTTTTTAGTTTTTAACTTTAGGTTTTTATACCTACAACATTTTATTTAGTTTTTAATATATCTACTTTAAAAGTATTATTAAATAGTTTTATTTTATAATAATTTCACTGTAAAAAACATATATTCTGCTTAGCAGCAAAGTTCTTCTTTATTTTCAAATACTGTTTGACAGTTAATAAAAACTTTAAAAGTTAATATTTTGGGTATTTCTTGTGCCATTACTTCAAGGAATTTTAAATAAATATTCATCATCACTCAGAAATTCGTTTCCTCTTTATGTTGATATTTATGATTGGGATAATAATTGATAAATAATTAATTTATGTTTATATGTTTATTAAATGACATGTTCTAAAAACATGTATGTTGTAACTAAGGAACCGATATTTAATATTATATTATTATTTCTCATGCGACCATTTATTGCTGAGATATCAAGGATTAAGCATAAAATTATGTGTTTAAGTCAAAGTTGTAATTTTTTGTCCGACTTTAATTATAAAATAATAATATTGAGAAACGTTTAAAAAGCTTGAAGCTCCACATCATGAAATTTACATGTGTTTTTTGTTTATTATTCCAGTTATATATTATAAAAACTTTTACAATATAACAAAAACCATGTATTTCGGTCTAGCGTTTGTATTGTGACAAAACATTTCTATTCAGTAGTCGTAAAACGTCACTCATATCTATTCATATATAGACGCAAGTACCTACCTACCTGTATTTCATTACAGAATATCATTTAGATACGGAGGGTCAATAAAATATTCAAAATAAATTTACTAAAAATATTATGATACTCATTAAAATTGTTTTATACATATAATAAGTTTGAATATTCATAAAACTTACCAGAAATCATGAAACAATCAAACAACTAGTGAAGAATACTAATGTAAATAATCCTCAAGCAAGATTTCATTTTGATAATGACAACGAAATCTCACCTTTTACTCAAGAGAATATTTTTCTATATAAAAGAACTAGCATATCCAACCACGCTTAGTTGTGACTGTCTACTAAATTTTGAACACATCGATTGCAAAAAAACAGCTTCCTCGCTTGCAAAGACAAAAGTTAGTATTTTTGCTACTTTACCCTAAGGTAAACGGGTAAGGATTGTAATCTATCAAAAGTTTTTAAAAATATAATTTGAATTTAAATTTAAATAGAATTTTTCTTTTTAACTATAAGTATATAAAAGACTAAGATTTCATTACTTGTAGTGAATGCAATTTTACATTAAAAAAATATTATTTACCTTTTTTGGCTATTATTAACAAAAAGGGAGAAGAACTTAAAGTTTTTACTCATACATAGAATTTACATGTCCATCAAGTGAGTGCGAAATGTATATACGTGTGAGTAAAAACTTTTGGGCGTTCTTCCTGCAAGAACGTAGTTTTTGAACTTCCCATACTGCGATTCATCACTGATAAAAATTACAGCCATACAGAAAGAACTTAACTCAAATCTCCCATGAGCTCTTATGTATATAATAATGAACCAAAAAATCATAAGCTTTGTCTGTGTTTTTAATGTATGTTTTTAAATCGAAAATTTGATAGAAATAATAATTGGAAATTCATTAAAAAGTAAATTATGAAGTTAAGACTATCGGGAGCTTATTGACAATCAAAAGAACGAAAATCGTGAATTCTGTAATAAAAACAACATATTCGGGATAAAAACTATCCTATCGGTCAAATTACAATTGGGATTTATTGAACGTAAATAATACAACAATAAAATCCTTTACATTTGTCAAACGTCATATATCAAAAAACTAAGTAAAAAACAAAAAATACAAAAATTATCAATTGATTAAAAACGATTATACAGTTTCGGAATTCATTGCGAACATACATCGCGACATGAAATGTTTTTATAAATAAGATAAGGGACTGATGTACTGACATATAATGTTGATATACCAGGGTTGATAATTTTTGAAAACAAAAAAAATTATAGTAGAATGAAACCAACTGGAAACGGAAGATAATATAATAAAAAAGAAAGGAAAAATAAATTACGGGCGATCTGAGTTCGGGAAGTATGGGCGGGGGTGAGTTTTTAAGAGTAAAATTCGGTTTATCTGAATTTCCGGCAAAACTACAAGTTCTATGGTAAAAAGTTAAAAAGCAAAGTTGTAGGTAATATAAAGATCTACAGCATTTGTATTTACACTTTTTTCACATAACCTCAAAATTTATGTGATAATTAAAATAACCAAGTTTTAGGTTTTTTTTTTTTCTCCGAAATTTGGTGAAAACTTACCTTTTTATGTTCCAAATACACTGTAATTTTTTTGATTTTTTTTGATATTTTTTCATCTTATTTTGAATAAATATTCAAAAAGCACCCTAATTTTCAATCGAAAAATTTTGAGGATATGTGAAAAAAGTGTTCAAACAAAAGTTGTAGATCTTTTTATTACCTACAACTTTGCTATTCAACTTTTTTCCATAGAACTTGTAGTTTTGCCGGAAATCGAAATAAACCGTGTTTTTCCCTTAAATACTCACCCCTTCCACACTTCCCGAACTCAGATCGCCCGTAATTTATTTTTCCTTTTATTTTTATCATATTATCTTGCGTTTTGCAATGGGTTTTATCCTACTATAATTTTCTTCTTCTTTTTATCAATTTTTAAGGCTTCTACGCCAGACTATGAAACCACATTTGCTTCTAACGTTTTTTTTGGTAAATCATCGGTAATTTTAGTCAACAACTAGTGTACTTATTCTTGATTATATAACAAACTCTCATTATTATGTAATGTATAGCCAATATTTAAAATATTCATATAATAACAGAAATATTAAATAGGAATATTATAATTTCCATATGGCATATTCACACATATTATATTGAAATATATTCATGTATGTTTATAATATATGTAGATATTTATGTACTTGATATACTTCATATGATTATTGTTCTATTATGAAGGAACCATATGGTGATAACTTGTGAAACGTGATTATTATAAAATGAATGTACATCAATACAGACAGCTAGCTACAGCTTAAATAGTAAAGCATTTTAAGCCAGTTTTTCAAAATCTTTTAACTTGCTTAACAAGTAGACATAGCTTTAAACTTTTAAACAGATTATAGTTTTAAACTTAAAAAATTATGGTAATAAATTAAAAAATCAGTAGAATTTGTTACTGTGTGTTCTTATTCAACGATTGTGTGGCGAATTTTTGAGGTATAGCTTAAAATTTTTTCGGCTATTTGACCTCCAGATCGTATTTTAGGGAATATCTCAAAAACAACGAATCTAATCGTAAAATGGAGATTGTTTTTGAAGTCTATAGGTAAAACTATCCCTGTATACATATACCTATTTTCGATTTTTCGTAATTTTTTTAAAAATTGATAAAATCGAGTAAAATTGTTTGTCTGTGATTTCGATAAAAATATGTTTAAAGGGAATATTTGGCATGTAGATTTAAAAAAAAATCCAATTTTTGAGATTTCGACTGAAATACGAAGTTCGGTGTTCCGGACAAATTTCAAGATATCTTGAAAAGTCGCCGCATAATCGTAAAATAAGTGTTTTTATGGATTTACAAGACCTTTATTACTTGAAAATTAATTTTACGTTTTTTACAGTATTGCAAAATCCATGCAATTTAAAAAACCACCAGGACCCAAAAATTTATTTAAGAATTTAATTTGTCTATATGTAATACATACATTATTTTAAATGGGATTTTTTCGGATCAAGTAATATACCTATACTAAATATCTATTTACTCATTTATTAGACTATTAGCATCCAAAAACGTGATTATTTGTAGCGGGATCCAATCACAGGATTGTAAATGGGATCTATACGGAACGAGTATATGAACCAAATGATAGATCTAGAATCCAAAAATGCATTAAGCCATAATGCTCAATGGTTTATGCAAATAATTTCTTTTAGTCAATTTCAAAAATTCACATTTCAATTTCTATTTCATGCACTATCTGTATTCTATCCGTTCTTGCAGAGAAAAGTTCACATTTTTGCACTAAAAATGCTCGACTAATACAGATTCAATAGGAAAATTCTACCACCAAATGTTGATTCATATCACAATATCATTTCTATTATTTTATAATATTGTAAAATTAACAAAAAAACAAAAAGTATTTTGTATCTGTTAAATTGATTAAAACATTCTCAATGTCGTTGAATAAGAGATAATCTAGCTTTATAATCCTATTGAGTTTTGGGGTTTCAAAACCCAATTGAGATAAAAAATAGAGAAACTGTTTGACAAAATTTATTCATAAAAATAGTTACCAAACAAACACAACACAATTTAATTTATTGTTTTAGTCAATAAAGCTAGCTCATAAAACAAATGGTGTTTGTTATGTTACCCGAAAACGATCTTTAAAAAAACTGTAAGCTTTAATAGCAAACCGAACTATGAAGTAAACAAAAACGTGAAAATTTTGTTTTACACGTCCACTCATCCATTATAGACTAGAGTAGAAGCCTTACAAATTGATAAAAAGAAGAAGAAAATTATAGTAGGATAAAACCCATTGGAAACGCAAGATAATATGATAAAAATAAAAGGAAAAATAAATAACGGGCGATCTGAGTTCGGGAAGTGTGGAAGGGGTGAGTTTTTAAGGGTAAAACACGGTTTATTTCGATTTCCGGCAAAACTACAAGTTCTATGGAAAAAAGTTAAATAGCAAAGTTGTAGGTAATAAAAAGATCTACAACTTTTGTATTTACACTTTTTTCACATAACCTCAAAATTGTTCGATAGAAAATTAGGGTGCTTTTCGGATATTTATTCCAAACAAGATGATAAAATTAACATTTTAAATCAAAAAAATTATAGTGTACTTGGAACATAAAAAGGTAAGTTTTCAGCAAATTTCGGAGAAAAAAATACTAAAACCATAAACTTGCTTATTTAAATTTTTCACATAAATTTTGAGGTTATTTAAAAAAAGTATTAATACAAATGTTGTAGATCTTTTTCTTACCTACTTTGCCATTTAATTTTTTTCCATAGGACTTCAATAAACCGAATTTTACCCTTAAAAACTCACCCCCACCTACTTCCCGAACTCAGATCGCCCGTAATTTATTTTTCCTTTCATTTTATCTTGCATTTATAATTGGTTTCATCCTACTATAATTTTTTTTGTTTTTAAAAATTATCTACCCTGGTATATTATAATAAAAATAACTTTTAATAATTTAATTACGATTATGTGAAAATCTATATTTAATTTTTAAAACATGCGAGCGGTGCATTACCGACTTTTAACGTTTTTGATTACTAGTAAAAGGAAGACTTGAAATTCTGTAAAAAATTCTACGTGTGTGTGTGTGTGTGCGCACGTGTGACTGCGATATCGTATGCAACGCTTTATCCAAAATTCAACATATTATTCTATTGTCTTATCTAAATTTGTTTGTTAAAATTATATGCCCACTTTCAACTTTCAAGTTCAAAAACGTTTTTCTTGAAAACAACTCCCACGATTATCTTAAAATTAAATATGTTTACAGAACATTTTAGGCTTTACAAGTTTTATTTGTAACATTTCTCTGAGAAAATTCAACTAAGAGAGAAAAATTCAACTATTATTATTTTAATTATTATTCGTTTCGCTTCTCATTTTGTTAGTTTACAGACAAAAATGTAAATAAATATTTTTATAGAAGTATATAATTAATAGTAAACGTGACAGTCTTGTGACGCGTCGTAGGAGATACATTATACCCCCCCCTCCTTAGCTATGGAAATCTTTTGGACTTATTAGGTATATTCTTTAATCGTAAAATAAGATTATGGATATAAATTTGATTATACATGCGCGATAAATACAATAGGTATATAATATATTTATATTATTCCAATTAAGGCGGTTAGATAAGTATCAAAAACTATAAAAACGTTTTAAAATATTCGGTTAATACGATAAAAGTCTGCAATTACTGATTTGTAAAGTGGGCAATCATTATATGTGTTTTTTAATTGTATTTTAATCGAACCACACAAAATGATAAATTGGATTGTGCAAAAAAAAAAAAATATATATATATATATATATATATATATATATATATATATATATATATATATATATATATATATATATATATATATATATATATATATATATATATATATATTAAGTATCGTAATTTATAAGAAGGATATTTGAATTATCTTGAATCTAAATTTGAATGTTATTAAGACATTATTATAAGTTCATATATTAAACTGCATCTCACACCTCTTTTATACCATAGTAATTATCTTATCTGATGCACAATTATGCACCAGGCTATATAATTATAGTACAAGAGGAGGTGATAACATAATTTTGTGAGTTGATACTTAAAATATGCACAATAATATTTATTTTTAGGTTAGATTTACTTTGAATAATTGGGGAAAATGATGCACAAACTGTTGGGTTGGAATTCGATCATTTCAATGCATTTTTTAGATTATCTCATCAATTCGTATCCAGCGGTCTTCTAGGCAAATATTATCTTCATTTGCTTTATAATGAGAAGTTCCAATTTTTTTATTAATCAAAATAAAATTACTCTGTTTTTCTGTGAAAAAAATTTTCAAAAAATTTTTTAATGTTATTTATAAGTTTTCTAGGGTAATTGAGGTATAGGAAAACCAAAACACACTTATTTAATGATTGGATGGCTAATTTTTGATGTATCGCTTGAAATACGTCCGAAATATTGACCTTCAAATCGAATTGTAGGCGATATCTGAACAACTATTTATGCATTCGTTAAATGAATGGCTTCTTTGAATTTTACAGTTGAAATTACCCTTAAGACCATAATTTTAACGAAGATTTGAGTCAAATTTTCTCGATTTTTTAAAGGATACGTTACCCTTTGAGAAAATTTTGAAAAATCGAGAACAATTTTTGGTCTCCGATTTTTTTTAAAATTACGATTATAAGGTTAGTTTTACCTGAAGATTTCAAAAATGACATCCATTTAACCATTGAGTGAGATTTTTCAAATATTGCTTGAAATCGAACCTAGTAAACTTAAACACAGCGGTAAATTTTGTTTTTTGGCGATCTTTTTTATAAATCCGTTTTTTTCCGCTACCAAACAGCCTCTTGAATCAAATTTAAATCTCGAATCGCAACAGATGATACAAGTGAAAATCAAAATTGAAATTCTGTAAATACCTCATGAAAATAATAAACACACTCTTGATCTATAATAAAAACCAGTATCGAAATTCTCATTTATCCGAATTTTATCCATATAAACTACGTTGTCAAAGTTTTTGTATACCTGAAAATAAAAAAGTAAAATTAGTTTCGTATGCATTTTAATACCACATCTAATTTTTGATTATAGCAAATTTTTCGTTAAAGGTAGGTGTAGTTAAATCATTTTCATTCGTTGGTAACATACAGTTTTAATATAAAAATGATATTCCAACTAATTTGCTTCAGGATTCGAATACTCAATTGTAAATTTATTTTCTCGACAATCGTATTTCAATCCAATATATTAATTTTTATCCAAATCACTAAATTTAAAATGAAAATATTAAATTTAGTCCTCTCGCTAGTATAATGTATTGAGTTATGTTATTCATTTATTTAAACATTAAAGGTGGATAGAATTGTAAAGATGACTTATATGCGGGGAATGGAACATGGTACCATTCATTGGCTAGGTGGATGTGGTAACAACTACACCATAGGAGCTTGGAACTACGGATTTTATTAACTATCACATCTGTCAAGTGTCTTTAAACTAATCATTTCGCACTACACACGATTCCACTATTAGATTAATTCGATAAACAATAGAATTAAAATATTTCAAATAATAAATTGCATAATTTGTATAAATCAAATATCTTTTAAAATACAATTATAATATCGGCATAGGTAATTATGTCAAAACAGCAAATGTATAAAATATGCGTTCTACCATTTTGAACAAAAATTTGGTAGTGATTGTGTGTCTAAAGCAGCACCGTCACGAATAACTTCATGATTTTAATTAAGATTAGACCACGACCAAACCGCCACAGTCTATGGTGGACATAAAGCAAAGTAAAATCATTATGTAATGAATACAAAGTACATTGTATTTTTGGTCGTATAATTATATTTGTATACAATAGCTTTTTACTCTCCTGTTTTATTTTCGGAAAATCACCTTTAAATGCAACATTTACTACAAGTGGCATATTTATCGATTACAAAATAAGCACTAATTTTCATACACATGGTAACAAACTATAAAGTATTACATTCGTTGTATGAATACAAATCGAACACTATAAACAGCCATCGTCATTAAACATACAATCATTATTATATGGATAATAATGTTTATTATAGCAACTGTAGTAATAAGTCGTTCATATGTTCACAGAACAATACTAGAGCAAGCAGCAGCATATGTCTGTGGCAACTTTGTTGATATAAAATATTAAAAAATTTTATATACTGTATATAATATGGTTGTTACTCAAAAATACATAAAACCTCATAATAAAATACAATAAAATTGTAAGTAGTCCAATACAAAATACAATAATACAATATACAATTTACAATACAGATATATCATCAAATATAGATACAAAAATATATATTTATTTAAAATAAATGGTGATCTATTCAAAACTGAAATTCAACCAATATATTACAGACAAAAATTTGTCATAACGACCCCTAATGAGTATGAATTTTGGAAGTGCTGATCAAGTTACACAGTTAAAGTTTTGTTTTTGTAAAAACTGTCAGTGTAAAAAATGTTTCACTTGAAAGAATCAACATTTAAAAATTAACTTTAGTGAGTTTGTAAAAATGTGTTTTTTATAATCTCTTAACCAAACAATAAACACTTAAAATTAGCAAAATGGCACAGTTTCTGAAAGCAGTAAAGATTACTAATAATTTATAGATAGATATATACGAGCGTTCGTATAAATGGGGTTAAATGACAGAGGGACTGTCTGCTGGCATAGGGACACAAAATGAAACTTGGTCAGGAGGTTCTAAAACATTCATGTATATAAATTTTTTGAAAACGAATCTAAATAATACTTTTTTATACAAATGAAAACAATACTTCCGATATAGATATAACTTTGAAGTAAAAAACTTAAGTGCAACTTTTTCTGTCACTTTTGTCAGAAATTTGATTCTTACATATCTATCAAACACTTTCGAAAACTTTAATTAACTGTTAATCAAAGCATTATTTTTACACAAGCTGTTAAAAGCATGGCAAATACATTTATCTGCAACTGATTGTTTATATTCAATAAACAAAATAGATCATCACATACATACATAAATAATAATAATACAATATCATAATATATCAAAACGAAGGCAAAAAACAACAACAACGACAACATCATATGAGAAATACTTTATTTTCATCTCTTTATTAGTTTATCGAAGACAAACTTTTAAATAAGATGAAACATCTTCAAATTGGATGCAACATCACGGTTAGTTTTGTATATGAATTTTTTTTTGTCTCTTTATAGTAAATATACCTCAATCAATAATCACTTGAGGATAAATCAGGCACTAGATATACAGAATGTACTATAGAAATATACCAACTTAACTTTAAATACACCATATTTATTAATTTTAGTGTACCATATTGAGTTTTGAGTATCTATGAAGTATTAGACCCACGATAGACATTTTTAACCAGATCCATTATTTTAACAAGGGATACGGAACATAAAATAAGGGGGGGGGGGCTATAAATCTGTGTATTAGACAAATTTCATTAGCTTTGTTACAACATAAATACTGGATTTTTTAACTTGAACCCAAAAATGAACTAAAATCGATTCATGTGATAATCCATTAATAATATTCAAGATAACTAGTTTAAAAAAAAATAAAGTTGGACTCCTCACAAATTGACACTCATATTTAATGTTATTTATATCTATTCAAACTTCTATTGCCGCCATTTATTTGACATTAAGATGAATAAATAGAGAGAAAATCGCAAACGAAGAATTGAAAAAGAATGAAAACAACACATTAACAGAAGCTGAAATGTTGTTGGTGCCATTTTGAAATAAAGTTTATTTTCATCCCAAATTTCCTAAATAAGGCAGAAAAACCAATCGAAATATCGTATGAGCTGTATTTAAAACAAGTATCGTCTACGAGTTTTATAAATGAGGTTTAAGAATAGTTTGGTTGTTTTTTATTTTAGACAATTTTTATTTTTCTATAGGTTATAATTAACTTATTTTTTTATTGAATAAAAAACATCAAATAAAAATTGAAGATTCTGGTTAAGATTTTCATAATTAAAACATCTTGTGAAGTGTTGTTATTGATAAAAAACGACTATGAAAGGTATACAGATAACTACACCTTGTTAATGACGTCATAGAAGAAATTATTATTAAAACTTGATTAATATTGCATAAAGGAAGTGGATAAAGATGAAATTATAAAAAAATCAGAAACTATTTTTCTTTTTAGTTTTTATACAAATGTATGCGTTTTAAATATATAAAATAAATAAATAATTATCTTTATTGATTTAAATACACATTTCATATATAAGAATGCATCAATGTGACATGTGCGTCTGCGGCCGACTTTTTAGGGAACTATTCCGGTATTTACCCTAACGATATATTGAGAAACCGTAGAATGAGAATTAGAATAGCCGGTATAAACAATACCTCCCGAATGTAGGCCAAGAACGTGCAATATCACCTGCTCGGATCAAGGAAAATAAACAATAAGAATACATAATAAATAATTATGGTCCAGAAATATCTATACTTTAAAATCGAAATCTGGTCAAAATATTAAAATTTTAAAAAATGTCGGTAAATTACATAGTCAAAAATATAATTAATAATAAATTGTCAACAATAAAATTCAGGTTAAAAATAATTTCGATTTGTATGTAAAATCAATATACAAAAATATTAAAAGAACAAAACATTTTAAATAAATATAATAAATAGATATAAAACATAAATATAAATACGTTTCGATTAACAAATCCGACTATGAAACGTAAGATACAATAGATTCATGAAATGCATATATCTGAAAATAAAAAATTTATATTGAGTGTACACCAAAGTCATACAAAACCAAAATTGAGCTCAGTTTAAAACATATTTTTCTGAATAAAAATTTAAAAAGAAAGTTCAAGGCTTCATATATCAAGTTCAATAATTTTCACCCTAATCATATGGGGTGACATCCGAAAGTATATTTTTTACGGCCTTTAAGAAACTACAATTGATAGATTCAATTGAGTTACGTATTTTGTTAGCATTAATCCAGAAATTAAAAATCCGATTACCATATTTCGGGTATATAGTTAATGACTTTAAAACTACAGTCAATCGGTCTATATATGCCTTAAATTGACTTCCACTGGGTGGGAGTATTTTTTTATTTATTTTTTTTTTCGGTAAAATAATGTTTTTTTTAGTAATAAACTTTGTTTTTTCTAACAAGTACAAACCAGAAAATATGAATTTTATGCGTTTTAAAATTTTACTTACAAATATCATTATTTTTTTTTAATTCAAAATTATCCTAATAGCCTTTTTTAATAATGAAATTTTGCACTCCATTCAGGCCTAACAGTACAAATATAGGTTAATATTGTTGTCAATAATTTTTTGTGAATAAAAAATTAAAATTACGAAATATTTATTGTTATTATTTATTGATATGTTTGTAATGAGTGGAATTAAATTTAATGGTCATTACCAATTCGATGACGTGTTTTAAAATTTTAATCAAATTTTCAAATAAATATTAAAAAATCCGCATAAAAAAAAAAAAACAAACAAACAAAAAATAAATAATCCCCGATCTTTTTTTTATCACTATCGTATGTATATGATTTCATAATTTATATTGCATGCTTGCAAATACCCTATTTTAATAAATTAAATAAATTAAACAAAAACACACGTTAATGGAAATAAACTATATGATTTTATCAGCATAACATTGTCACTCTTATCATTGGTTTAAATGGTGAAAATATGATCAATGATATTAATATTAGTTCAATATATTATATCATTAGTTAGTTTATATGGATAGTAGATAATAATTTATTAATAGGGGAAAAATGGTATCAAATGACAAATGATTATTGACAGAAATTTTGCTATATTTTAATGTATTTCCCAAAATTGTAAAAAATGCACTCCTCCATTGATCAAAAATTGAATTAATGTTTATTTTAAATAAAAAATGTTGTTCGTGTTAGTTTATAAAAACATAATATTTATGGGAAAATAATATTGAGGATTTTCATAATTTTTCATTAAAGTTCCATGACAATTAAATTGATTCGGTTGATATACTTGGATTTTATCGTTAATTAAAAATTCATTATTTCATATATTTTTATAAATTAGTTGATTGTTGAAATTTTTGTTGAGTATTGAAATATAACGTTGCAAGAAAAAGGTATTTATATTAATTTTATTGGCTGTCAAATTATTCAAAAAAACATTTTAACCTATTAATTCGTTTGCATTTTATTTTCTCCACAAATATAGAAAATATGATTTTTTGGAACTTTTTGCAGTCTCTTCTTCCAATTTTCATTGTTGCATAGTTTTACAAATAAAAAAAATTTGATGGAATATTAACTTTTTTACGAATAAATCACTTAATAATTACTTAAAAATAATTATCCAAATATAATCTACATTGCACAATCCTAATCTTAAATGAGATATGACAAAAAAATTAGAATAATACTTTAGTTCATTTCATTTTTCTAGTAATTTACGAAAATAGTGTATTATCAATAAGAGTAATCACATTTTCGGTAAATAAGATCAAATTCGATTTCATAGAACATTTTACAAATTTTCTACTTTGTCAGTAAAACTATAAGATAAATCTAAAACTTTTATGGAACTTTAAACTTTTTTTCTAGATGTTACCTTTGACAAAATATTCGAAATTGTCTTTAAGACCTTTTTTTCAAGTTCTTTGATGTTTCATAAATAAAAGTTTAGGTAGATAAGGGTACAATAAATGTAAAAAAAATTCCTTAGAAAGCGATTCGGATCGTGGACTTGGGAGGTCATAAAAGGTGATATTTCCCTTAAAAACTACATTTTAAGTTCTTTACAGTTTTGTCCATAAAAGTTTCAAGAGATTATTTCACATTATATGTGAAAAGAAATCAAATTCTCATAGTACCACCTTTACCTTCTTGAAATCCCAATGTTTATATAAACCTACAGTGATATTGACACGTATCCATAAATTAATAATGAGAATTGATTTTATATTTAAAATAGAAAATGTATATACAATCAAAATAAATATTCACAGGTAGGTAAAGATATATCATTGTGAACAAGGTATACATTAAATTGTACAGAGTAAATCATAAAGATCTTACAACATTATTAAATGCCACCGATTCATATATTAGAAGTAAATTTTATTACCTTAAAGCTCCCATCATATATATTCCTTTAAAAAATTTAAAAAGGGTAGAAAAAGTAACGAAGCGTAGGTATAAAGAATGATTGGACCTTTTTTGGGAGCGCTCTAGCGACAAAACGGTTAGTCTTTCCAAAGAACATTAAATATGAGAAATGTAGGAAATTTTTTTAAAAACATTTCTTTTCTGAGATACAGGCATAAAACTTAAAAAAGTGCCTAAAAGTGTCCTGAAAATAAAGTTCCGGGAAAAATTTAAGCCCGCGATCTTTAAATTCGTGGCCAGTAATCCAAAAAATATGAAGGATGAGAAAATCAAAACTACAGCAAAACTTTCCTCTGAACCCCATTTTTTTATATATTTAGCCTTAAATATGAAGAAAAACCATGGTCATAATAGTTTTCTCGTAAACATTCAATTTAAATGTAAATCGGATGTCATTAATGCTAATCTCCATAAAATTCCAATCTCAAAACTTCTATAATTATACTTTTATAAAAAGTTATATAATTCGATAAATTTAAAAATTATTCAAATTTAGTTTTTTTCGTCCACTTCAAAATTAAAAGACTGTAATTTAGCTCTATGATTTGATAAAGAAAGCTTCGAAATTTGTTGATATGTAATATATATGGTTGTTGTAGACCGTTGTTGAGCATTCTGTACCTACTGTATATATAATAGAATACGTTGAGAGATCAAAAAATACGATAACTGATATGACAAAATTCTATGAATGCCATTTATACAATTATTTTAGTTATGGACAAACAATGTAATATCGCATATAATGTATATTTTATTTAATATATACTGGCTGATTCTGTATAAATAGGACTATAGATTAATAATGAATTTGATAAAGTAGACATTAAAATGTGAAACAAACACTCGAAAATTATATTCAAGTATTTACAATAAATATATCATTTTAACGTCCGAATTTTGTTTAATTTTAAAAAACTAAACGTAACAGTATATTTAAGAGTGAAATGTATTTTTAACTTTTTAAAAATATTTTCTTCAAAGCTTATTATTTAAATTACTTATATTTTACAATTACAAGAAAAGTACTTTTAAAGTAAAATTATTCTATAGTCAAATTCTTGTAAAGTAAAAATTATAAAATATTTTTTTAACTTCCCGCTAGAAAATTGAAAATTTTCTAAAATCGGGAAGTTATTGGTTTCTCCCCGTTTAGCAAAAATTGAGTTCTCATCAGATCTCGACGTTTTAAGGTCCTAGGAGGCTTTCCTGAACACTCCTGAGAAGTCGTCACTTCGTCTGTATGCATGTGTGTGTGTAAGTATGTTAATCGCTTATAACTTTGAAACGGCTTGACCGAATCGAACTCACCAAACGGAATTCTGAAGAGTTTTACCAAACTTAGATTTTGGACCGATTCGGACCGGTAGATTTCGATAAATTTTTAAAAAACTACGAAAAAAATTTTTTTCAAAAGTGTTTTTTGGAAATAACGTTTAAATGGCTTGACCAATCGATTCCAAAATCTAATCAGCTCTTGACCTTGTAACAACAAGTCGATTGACCTTGTAACAACCGGGTCGAAATCGGTCGATTTGTCTGTGAGAAATCGTTGACGAAGAAATCGCAAAAATCGATTTTTTTTAAAAACTCTGAAACGGCTTAACTAATCGATTTCAAATTCTAATCAAATCTTAACCTTGATAAACCACGTCGATCACCAACAATCCGGTGAAAGTCGGTTGATTCGTTCGAGAGATATCGTAAACGAAAAATTTCATATAAAAGTGTTTTTTTAACATGACTTCGACATTTCTTTTCGGATCGTTTTTGATGAAATAGAATAATTATTAAAGCCCTAAAAACTGCATCGATCGGCGCCAAGAATGTAAAAATCGGTTAATTGGTTCGAGAGATATCGTTAACCAAATATTCGGTAACAAGTGTGTTTTTAACATCAAAGCCCAAAAAACCAAATTTTTAGCTCAAAAACATTGTAATTTATTAAATTTTAAGTGCTTAGGTATGAAATTAGCGGCAACTTGCAGGGATGGCCTTTAGGGTCAACCATTTCCAAATATTTTCCATATGACCAATTTTTTTTCGAACTTGGCGCGGCTCCAATGTATCAATTTTTAAGTGAAAACATGATTGATACCGACATCGAAAGAAAATTGGTCATAAAATATTTAGAGAAGTTTTTACTTTATTTAACATTTTTATTTTTCTACTTTTGGCTGAATACAACCAAGAAAAATTAGGATTTGAGTTATAATCAATCTGTAAAATTTTATTTTTCACTTCCCTTACCCTATAAAGCAGGAATATTTTTATACCAGACCAACTTGAAAGTATACCATATCTAATAACCGTACAAAAAAAGACTATACGGATTGGGTCGATTTAAGAGAGTCTTTATTTCGTCGGATATTAACAATAGACAAGTTTTAACACTTACAAGTGAATATAATAAGAAACAGAGTTAATTATTTAAAAACTCGTGATTAAGTCTCAATATTTGAACTATTTTTAATTATTAGCATTCATTAAATACTCCAAATATCCAGTCTATACTGCTATAAGTAAATCTATATATTATAATAATATGAATAGAATTTGTATATGTACTCAACAGCTACATTTGAGCTAAAATTGTGGCTAACATAAGCATTTCACAAAAATAATTTTCCAACAATACTTAAAACATATTTTTAGTCTCTAAAATTTACTTCTATCATTTATGGTACAAAAGTTTGGTTTTGGAACCATTGGTCTCCATGAACCGAATTTCAACTCGCTATCTCTTTTTGTTTTTGAGTTATCTTTATGTCGAATGGACCGACGGGCAGACATGCGAAAATGCACTATTCACCAAAACACCTATACCAAAATTTTATATTCCGACATATTATATATAGACTAGAGTAGAAGCCTTAAAAAATGATAAAAATGAGAAGAAAATTATGGTAGGATAAAACCCATTGGAAACGCAAGATAATATGATAAAAATAAAAGGAAAAATAAATTACGTGCGATCTAAGTTCGGGAAGTGTGGAAGGGGTGAGTTTCTAAGGGTAAAACACGGTTTATTTTGATTTCCGGAAAAACTACAAGTCCTATGGAAAAAAGTTAAATGGCAAAGTTGTAAGTAATAAAAAGATCTATAACTTTTGTATTTACACTTTTTTCACATAACCTCAAAATTTTTCGTTTGAAAATTTGGGTGCTTTTTCGATATTTATTCAAAATAAGATGAAAAAATAAATATTTTAAATCAAAAAAATTACGGTGTATTTGGAACATAAAAAGTTTTCACCAAATTTCGGAGAAAAAAAAATAAAAAACCAAAAACTTGGTTATTTCAATTTTCACATAAATTTTGAGGTTATGTGAAAAAAGTGTAAATACAAATGTAGTAGATCTTTTTATAACCTACAACTGCCATTTAACTTTTTTCTATTAGACTTGTATTTTTGCCGAAAATTCAGATAAACCGAATTTTACCCTTAAAAACTCACCCCCTCCTATTTCCCGAACTGAGATCGCCCGTAATTTATTTTTACTTTCATTTTTATCATATTATCTTCCGCTTCCAATTAGTTTCATTCTACTATAATTTTTTTTGTTTTCAAAAATTATCTACCCTGGTATAATATGTGTCGATATAAAAATAATACGTTGAATATTTTTTTTTGGTTTTTTGGTCACTCAATAATAAATAGAATACATATGAACGCACAAACTTTTTGTATGTTTTTATATTTATCCTTGGAAGATATTTGTGATGTCCGTTCGACTCGGCTATACATCAATAACAAATAATATAATATTATATGAAGTAGTTAGTTAATGTATATGTAAGAATTAATGTGATATTGACTTAGTTAAGTAAACAAATCTATTCAATATGCGTGTTTTTAGTATTAATATTACAAAAGTTAATAATGGCAGTTGAATTGGATGGATATGATGGGTCATGGATGGTCTTTTTAGTCTACAATAACATTTGTAAAAGTTTATATTATATATATTATTAATCATCATCATATGCTTTTATTATTAAGGGTCAACTAATTTTATGTTTGTTATCCTTGTCCACTTTTCAATTTTGATAAATAAATTATTATTGTCATGTCGAAAATCAAAATCAAAATTGATATCATTACATTCCAAAGTGTTTACAAAATACTAAATATTTTTATCTGTACATAAAATATAAATATTTCATCATTTAAATTTGAGATTTCACAGTTTCACGAATTGTCTAATTCCGTAGTTTTCGTAAGACCATTGCAATGTATTACAGGTTACACTTCTCCAAAAATGATTCAGTTATGAAAGAGGCTGAAAAAAATGATTTTGTATAATTTTTAATAAATATCGTTCGAGTATTTTAATCACAGATGAACATGAAGGCCCAAAGTGTTTATCCGTGATTATCTTGTATACAGATATTGACTTATGGAATTCAAATAAATTTCGATTTTTTGTCCCAATTTCCTAGATCAAATTATTTTGTATTTTTATAAATACGTATTTTGGCTACAACGTAGTCATCATCAGTATGAATTAGCTAGTTGTAATGATTCTCTGAGAAGATATTACTCGTTGCTAATTTGGTTACGGTTTACACACATGTCTCCTAGACAAAGCTTTATCTACAATACATCATCTTATATACTAGTTACATCGAGATTACAATTTTTGTTACATGGTTTGAAAAATGAAAAATTTAAATAAAAACCATTGAGAGTATACTTAACCTATGCGGATGGATAGGCCATCCCTATAACTAACTTAAAATTAAATAAATAATTTAACATAAAGAAAATATATACAATTAAGATTACTCCGGAATTAGGTGCAATCGACATCTTGGGGCATGGGAAATATTTTCCTGAAAAGCAACACATGTGGGTCAAATTGACCCAGTTTGCTGATTTCCGGGAAAGGATTGTTACGTGAAGATTGGAAAAAGGATTTTGAGGTTAATTGGATAAAGTTGTGAATAGGTGGGTGGCCAGTTTCGCGTTGGAGAGCTTCGGATGGAAATCTTAAGGGTCTTTCGAGATCACTCGAATGCAACGATTTTGGAATTGTTGCATCTTCTTGATAAGCGAAGATGCAACGTTAGTCCAAATAGGGGCTGTGTACTTGAGTACTGGGCGGATAACACACATGTCTGTTGGACCACGTGGTATTGTCAATTAAAAAATCTCAAACTAAAAATTAAACGTACAAAACTAGAAATGAATTATGAAATTAAATAATTTTAATTTCAAATACTGTTTCAATTCTAATAGTTCAACTTCAATTTTGAAATCTTTGTAAAATCAGAATTTGGAATAGCTCCTTTATCTTAGTTCATCGTGTCTTTGTTATATTTTTGAATGTAGATGCTTTCATATGCATCTGGTTCGGTTGGGTTGGATACCGATTTTAAGTGTTTTGATTTGTAGATTTTATGATTATTATCAATGACATGAGCAGCTACACATGATTTATCGGTTCGTCCAAATTTTATGTGTACCAAGTGCTCTTTGAATCTTGTAATAATTTGATCTAGGAAATTGGGGCAAAAAATCGAAATTTATTCGAAAAATCCTAGAGTTCTGATTAATAATTATAAAATTTTTCTGTTAGAATTTGTATAATAAAAGCACATATGATTAGCCAAATTAAAAAAAAAAAAAAAACTTTAATGTTATAAAACAATAATTAACTTATTCAGAAAGGCATTGACCTGTAAGTTATAAGCCCTAGTTATCGAGACCTTAGATTATATAACCTACTGTCACACCCTACTTTAAGTGTGAAAGTATAATGAAAACATTATTATTTTTAAAAAATGTTTGGGATAAAACAATAAACATGTTATTAATATTAATACATTCAATATATAAAGAAATTTTCAGGTAAAGAGTAAAGGTCTTTATGAGGATGGTGTAAAAATTTATTTTTTTCGTATATTCTATATTAATTACCATTTCCTAAAATCTGTAAGAGTAAATTTCCAACTGGCACCTACCTAGACAAAATAACTGTAAATTCTTTGTAAATATTGGTGTTTAATTAAAATCTAATTTTGAAATAAAATGTTCTTAAGGTTTCTAATTTTTAAATCTTAATTAATTTGTGCAAATATTGATGCAAAAATTAATATTTATGTCTTGATTTATTTTATTTTCTGTGTTTTAAGAGAATAATGGATAATTTTTCTTAGAAGTTCAGGTTTAAGTTAAAAATTGTACTATATTAGAATATTATTATTACTATATTATAAATACTTCTACACATCATTTTCCTTTAGTATGCAAAACCACATATTTCTAGTTTACGTAGAAAATAGTTGGTACTCATGGAAATTTTTTTTCAAAGTGTGATGGTAAAATTATAGAAATTTTTGAATTTTGATTGCCCCACATTATTACAAATCGATTCGAAGCAAAAAACCGTATGTTTCTGAACTTGTTAAGATAAAAAGTAAGTATTTTAAGAACTTTTCCTAAAAGAGGTATTTCAAGCAGGATTAGATACCATTAAAATGCAGTGTTATTAAAACTGAATGAGAAAAAGTGATTTGAATTCAGCTTGTTAGATTTAACAAACTCTCAAAAAAGTAAAATTTAAGTTTTAAAAATCAGGAACTATTATCAATAAACCCAAAAAATTTGCATTGATTATTCAACTTTCAACCATATTTTGTCAGATATTTTTACATAAGAATCCATTTACAGTTTCTATATCATTATATTTTGCAAATGCTAGGTTTAAACTTAGGTATCTTTTCAATATACATACAATATCTTCAATATACATACAATTCAAATATTCTGCTTGTTTCTAGTTTCATTTTCTTACAGTTAAAATAATTCCGAATACATTCTTCAATAACAAGAAACCAACGAAAAATTTAACTAAAATAAGAAACTAGAAAGAAATGAAAAAAAATAAAAAAAATAAAAAATAAAAAATAAAAACAATAGACGAAGCAGAAAGTTGTATAGCTAATGGTTTATCAAAATGGGTGGATCTGTACAAATGATTTACGTACTTTAAAAATATTTGAAAGGTATAATTTCAACGGTTACGAACTTTGAATAATAAATTAGATTACTTAATTTATTTTATATATATATATATTATATGGTACAGTCGTTTTACGCACAGGAAACAAATCCGTATTCTTCGTTTTATTGATTTTCCCTTATTTCTTTTATAAGTATACTAGCAGACCCGGTCACGCGTTGCTGTGACAATTTTCACAGATAAAAGCTTAAAAAAACAATACTTCGATTTTATCAAACGATATTACATCGGTAGCATGTAAAATTTGAAATAGATTGGATCAAGGTATCACGATGTCCCATATAAACTTTGCTCCATTTTCATAAGGGGTAGAGGAGAAGAGTTGTCTTATATAATCCCATACAATGAAATTATTTACTTAAATTATACAAATAAATAATACAAAATTTACAGCAAAAAACATTACTGCGACTTTTTTTTAAAAATATTTTTTTTCAATTTTTGATGTTGTCTCAATTTGAAAATGGCAGACGCGTTCTAAAATGTCGATCGAATATTCAAAATCAATTTATGCTTATTCACGAAAAATAAATAGTGATGCCGGATCATATACTACTACTAATAAATCTCATACCTTAAGAAATCGGTAAAGTGTTTATCAAGATAACGTGTGAATTTTTGTCGAAATTGTCTAATTCTGAAAGTATCAAATGTTTTTTTGTACGTTATGGGCACCGGGCACCAAAATACTTTCATTTGTTTCTATGGTTACGAATACTCATTAAACAATCAAATGATATATAACTTTAGGAATGGTGTATGATTTAACAGTAGAAATTTATCAAAATTTTTTAACAAGTTTCAATGGATAATAATTATTCATATTTGCAATTAAAAATATTTACTTATGAAATTTCTTCAATCATTCTTACAATTTTCAACACAATAACTTCAATTAAATTTCAATTTTTGTGGTTATTCTATAATTTTTGTATTTCACTTACTTTACAATTTACATGTAAACAAATGAACAAATATTTTTTTCCCGATTTCCTAGATCAAATTATTTTGTATTTTATAATTACGTATTTTGACTACAAAGTAGTCATCATCAGCATGAATTAGTTATTTGTAATGATTCTCTGAGGAGATGTTACTCGTTGCCGTGTTACCGTGCAAACCGTCACCAAATTAGCAACGAGTAACATCTCCTCAGAGAATCATTACAAATAGCTAATTCATACTGATGATGACTACTTTGTAGTCGAAATACGTATTTATAAAATATAAAATAATTTGATCTAGAAAATTGGGGAAAAAATCGAAATTTAAATTCAAGATACTCGTAGGGCATCACCAATCGATTGAACAGACTCGTCCTCGTGCTATGCACGACACATATAAATGACCTAAAGTGACCGGTGTGAAATGCTGATAAATTAAAAATTCATTTAACAGAATAATATGGATATTCTATAAATAAAAAAGGCAATTAATATTCCATGTGATAAAGGTGAAAACCACACTAATCACATTTTGGTAAAGTTATACTAGGTATACATTCGATATGTGGTTAAATAGTATTAGCTTCGTTAAAATTTCGTTTGGGGTTATATGGTTCAAAGCTAACGGCTATGTTACCAAGTCTAGTCTTGTAATGTTTACTCAGAAAATATATGCAGTGTACAATAATAGTTATACTCATGTTGGTTGCTTTAATTCTATGTCAATAAACTTCACTAAATTATATCATTGTAACATTTATTGGGTGTAATGAAATTGGATAAAATTACATTTAGAATCATTTGTTTGCAATTAAAACGAAGGCGTCATTCAAGATGAGTTAGGATTTGAAGCAAATTCATATCGATTTGCAAAAAACTAATAATTAATAAAATCGTCCCGGTTTGGATACTGTTGGACTCTTAAATATTTATGCAACCATAAAAACTTTAAACAATAACAAATAAAAACAACAATATTTTGTATTTGTTCGATTTTTAAGTCACTTTTCAACTGCAAAGGTCCTACAGTGCCTACAGTGGGTGTATTCTATACATTAATAGCACACAGCATTCCTAGGTGGTCACCCATCCGAGTACAGATTGTGTCTAAGGTTTCTTGTTTTTGTGATCGCTTGAGATCAGTAATCGGTCGACAAAAATATGTTTTCATAACAAACTCAAAATGTTGTCATTCTACTCAATATGAACTTATAAAATATGGTCCACGGTTTTTTTTAATTTAAAAACTGAGGCAATGTTTGGTTGAAACAAAAAATTTTCGTTTTCGCAAAAATTGAACAGAAATTTTTTTTTAAAAGTTTATTTCTAACAAGACCACTCTTACTACGTGGTAGCTGTCAAATAAGGTAGCCGAGAATCAAAAAATTTATCTCGCTAAGAGCAAGTATTGTTATTCATTTAATGGCATGCCTGTATGTATTGTCCAAGCTGATAATATTTTAACAGTTTTCTATAGAACATCATTTGGTTTCATAGCCTCAAATCAATAGCATGAATGAATGAATATTATAGGTACTGTTTTATAGTGTGCTAGATAATATGATATAGAAAGTTTGGTTTGTTATTAACTATTAAAGTTATTATTTGAAATATTAATTTGAAACTATTAATAATTAGGAAACTATTGAAATTTTGGATATATATATACCATTGCTTGTTTAAATCATTATAAATTGTAACTGTTAGATAAACAGGTTTTAAAAACGTACTATATTTTGATCAGTCCAGCTAGTTGTAATAATTTCTGTATAATTTTCTTAGGCAGGGTTGCTTTTGTATCTTCTAGGCAAACTCATTTTTCCACTGGAATTTACCTTCGCCTAAATGATTCATTTTAAACATCACTGGAAACTCTATTCGTCTTCATTCTGGGAGAAATGCAGTTAGAAAAGTACTTAATACTTTGAAATTATAATTTCCAGTCATGGCTATCAAGATTTATACTCAAGCTTTAACTCGCATACAGGCTTGGGATCCTCTATGGCGGAAAATTTATTCATGGGACAAAGAAATAACACACCCTATTCAAGACCATGATCTATTGGATAAACTGATTAGGGAACAATCCAATGATATTCAATAGGACCTTCACTTCTCTACCTGGACTATGCAGATGATAATATGCTCTTATCGCACAATAAAGCTGACCTACAAAGAACCTGAAATTTGTTGTAGCACTAGCTAGGCTTAAAAATAAACAAAGCAAAGACCTGCAGTGTAGTAATTTATTGCAATATCAAAACTTAACCATTACTTTAAACTTTGTACCATAACTGAGTCATTTTTTGACCAATTTCAAGGTTGATGGTAATATTGATTTCATTGGAAAAAATTTTTTTTAAATGAGGTATCGTAAGGTTAAGGATCTATTTGAAATTTTTGAGTGGCACTGCTCCTGGGTCACCCTGTAAGTTTTATTTTAGATTGTTTTTCTATATCTATCAATGTTTTTTCCGTTGTAACTTTCGCATACATTGCCCGATTTTGATTAAATTTGGTAACTTATTTATAACATACAGGAAATTTATTGTATAATATATACTAAATCCCCCTAATTTTACAAAAATTTAAAAAAATACCAAATTTTTTGTTTTATAAATTGTCTTATATTATCTGTTATCGAATTAAAGAATTTCTGTTTGATCACTTTCATGTGAATTTTTAGTATTTAAACTTTATATAATATGAATTATAATTCATGATTTTTTTACACCAATCTGACCAAAAGGTGTCCAAAAACGATATTTTTTCATGGAATCTAATCTATATAATTTTAAATAGTTTTTTAACAATGACTTTGTATCACAATATAAATACATAATCTATATTTTTATTTTAATTATACGAACTGTACGATGTCTAGGATGTCTAGTATATTGATTGATACCCAGATTCTATTAGAAACACTCCCTGTAGATAAAATTTATTTAAGGAAATTCCTAAAAAGATAATTTATTTATTGTATTTTTATTTTTAGTTAATACAAGCATTAACTATACCTAAATTTTCATGTTACGTTAGTACACTTTACGAGTCTTTTAGTTACTGAATCATTACACGTAGACACATTTTGATTTACCAATTTAAAGAACTCATCATAAATAGAAATTGGCCGATGCAAGGTAACCATAATTTCTCAAAACCAAATATTTTGTATGATGTATTGTAAAGATTTGCCAATTAAATATTACGCAATTTTATAAATATAAAGAGAATCTTAAGACTTTGGTAAGCTTTGGATCAATCTCGCTTCCCAGAAGTAAGTATCTCTGATAAGTGTTGTGCGCGAGAGCCTTTTGCCTTTGACAAGCTCTGGATCGACCTTCCATCCCAGAAGATAGTACATCTGTTAAGTGTTGTGTGCGAGTGCTTTTAGCCTTTGGCAAGCTCTGGATCGGCCTCGTTTCCCAGAGGTAAGTGTTCCTGTTTTGTGTTGTTCCCGAGAGTCTTTAGCCTTTGACAAGCTCTGGATCGACCTTGCATACCAGAAATTAGTGCATCTGTTTAGTGTTGTGCACGAGAGCCTATTGCCTTTGGCAAGCTCAGGATCGGCCTTGTTTCCCAGAGGTAAGTGCTTTTGTTTTGTGTTGTGCGCGAGAGCCTTTAGCCTTTGGCAAGCTTGATGGTAAATATGGTAAATTTTGATTATTAGAAATGATAATCAATTTATTGGGTTGAAATTCCCAGTTCAGTTTCTACTACACTTATAAACTTATCGAAAGTGCAATGGATACAAATCCCAATAGATATTTTACTGGGTTCAAACACCGACATATATGGGCTGCAGACAGTTACCAAGTCATAATTCTACATTAAATGTTTTTTAGGTTGGGAGGTTTTATAAATTAATATATTATTTAGTTCCTTCATTTTCTTATTTAAATTCATTGACATGTTTTTAAAGTGAGAAAAAATAGGAAAAATTCGTGGATTAGGCTTACTGGGGATGTATCTTACCTCAAAAGGTGATGTGGAAACGGATACAAAAATTTCGAATAAACAAAGAATTATTTTAAGAATTTTTTAGGGCTGAACTCAAGCAAAGACTGTAAATGTGGATGTTTAATTCATTGATTCAAGAAATTCGAAATGAATATAATTCAATTTTACGGATTATCGTAAATCTATTTCAATACATTTAATTGAATAAGTAAGTTGTAGGTGTTATCATCTACATTTTATCTGTATAAAAAAATAAAAAACCATCATACATTATGCATTTCATTAAATACACCATAAAAGTAACTTATAAATTAAACTTGTATTCATTATCACTTAACTTAATTCAACTATATAATCAAAGCATTCCACAAAGTTACACAAAAATCATAATGAAATAGGTGCGTCTTTATCATTATTATTATTCAAAATAATCTTCTTTTTTTTCAATTAAAGTACATTTTATACTTAAAATAAAAAAAAGAATGGTACAAAAATCTTATTGATTTATTTATTTACTAAATCAATAAGAGTCAATACGTCTTAGTCAATTGAGTTAATGTACACACAGTTCTATCATAAATTATGCTTGAGAGACCAAGAAATTAATCAGAAGTTTAAAAATTCTCTGGAAAGTTAAATTTTTGCAAAATTTAAAGCATATAATTAATTTCATTTAATATTAGAACTGATACCAAAAACATATTAAAGTGTAACGGTAGGGAAGCCTTAGTGGAGATTTTTGGATTTACTCGAAAGCGTCATAATAAGCTACCATGTCACTTGATTAAATCCAACTATCGATTTTTTCGTTTTAATATTCTGATTGGTTACCCTATGCCGCACGTACCTTGTTGAGCATTTAGATTTGATGGAGGTACTCAAAAAAAGATAAGGTGACTCCCATCTTAATCTGGGAGCTTAGGTCCAGCTTTTAGTCTTGTTCCAAGAAGAGACGTCTAGAAATTTCAAAAAATCATAAAATGAGTTAAAATTTTATTAATTCAACTGTGTGTGGAGTAAATGGCATTACAAAATATTTTACTACAGGCAGTTCAAAATAATTATTTATTTTGTAAAAATCCATTAATAATTCTATCAGGTACAAAGAATACATAAACAGTCATAAAACTTCTTTTAACTTCTCCATTTATCTTACCAATACAGGTCATAAAATGAACACAAGCCAGAGGTATTACATAATTGCGACAAAGGTTAAAAATTAAATTTGATAGAAGCCGTTGAGAGGAATGAATTAATTGAATACCTAACTTTTACAACTTTAAATAATCAAATAGACTTTTATAATTCCCCTTTATTAAATTTGAAATAGTATTGAAAAAATATTTATAAACTCCACCCACAGTTTCTTCATTCACAATAATCTTCCGTACTTTCCCTATATATTTCCAAAGTTACAAAATAATTATTAATCATTACTTGATAATAAGTTTATGAGTCGAAAGTGCAGTTATAATTAAAAAATTAAGTGAAAATTAGATCAAGTTTAAACTTCCCATTATTATTTTACATACATATTAATTTGTGTTTCGTAATATTTCTTTATCTGAGTAATCCATTTATATAAATCACTAGTTGTTTATGTTTTTGTTAAAAAATTAGCCATTGTTATCATTGAATACAATTTTTGAATAATTTTCAGCTCAGCGATTATTTATTACCTCTCATTTTTTTGTAACCGGATTAATGTTGAGTTTTACCAAATGAAAAATTCTATAAGAACTGGAATATTTAAATAGTTTAACTTTTTTGACTTATTTACATAAATACAAATACGAAACTCCATAAATTTTGTTTTAACTTTAAATATTATTTAACCTAAAATATTATTTAGAGTAATTTATTTATTTCCTATTTTATTTCCAACTTTCTTCTAAAGTTTAAAATAATATGAATATGTAAATAAACTTATGGAAAATTATTTGCTTATTCTTCTAACAAATAATTATTATTTTATCTTGCGCATTTGAAATGTGTGAAGGGAGAATCGAAGGTAGGAATAAAGACTTCAAATATGAAAATAAAGTAATTCTTAAAGTATACAGAATACAAATAAACAAATAGTGGAGTTAACTTGGATTTTGATAGAGTAATTTTTGAGAGATTGAATCTTATATAAAAATAATTGTTTGTCTTTAGATTTAACGCGTAGCCACGCTATCTACCTAGGTGGTGTGAAGTTACGGAATTGGCACTGTTTTTTTTTTGTAGGTGTTGTTAAATTTCCAGTACAAATTTTGTCATAATAGTTAAAAATTAAATTGTAAATATTTCGGGAATCTTGAAATTGACCTGAAATTTTAAGTTAAAGTGATCTTATTTTATAAGTCAAATGTTAGCTAACCTAATTGTTATTGTTAATTTTCAAATGGTTGCCAAAATAACATAAAAATTTTCATAGATTTAACTCAAATTCCAGCATAATCACTCATAAATAACCTCATAAATAAATATTTGATTATTAACTTTGAGCTAAACTTCTGGCAATTCTTTTGTGGTTCAAAAGTTTGGTCATGGATTATTGATCCAAATGGACTGATCTTGCACATTCCCAAACCTTAACTGACTTTTAAGGTCCATAATACACCACCGAAATTGCAGCAACCGCTTTCCGATTTTGTGTTATCCTGGTGACGGGCGGACAAACGATAATTGACTAGTAATGAACACTCATACCAAAATTATGGTTGAGCCGTCATCGATTGGTAACGCTTACAACTTAAATTAATACACTCAGATATATACTATATATGTCGAGTGTAAAAAAACTGAAAACATAAGTGGAGCATTACTGCGAACCCACCTTAACAACTTTCTTTTACATTCACGATGAATCAAATAATACTAATAATATGTGAGTGAAAAAGACATATTCAGTAGTCGGTCGGTATCAATGTATCATTTTTATGTGTCTTCTTCATTCACATAATATGAAAAATATTATTAAAATATGGATACGATCGATACTTTTATTATTATTGTCGTCCTAACGTCGTCCTCTATATCTACTATAACCATGCGTTCGTTGCTTCTTTCACAACTCATTTATTTCAAATGTTTATCTAGATAAATTTGTTCTATATGTAAATGATACTTATTTATTTGATTATGAATTTAAAATAGCTTTCAATTTAATCAAATTTGATTTAAATACATTCTAATGCACCCATTAACATTGAGTCCTATTTATCACAACAGCCAGTCAGCTAATGTGATAAATGGCAATGCATATCCGTACTGTGCATTATGCATGAAAGGCAATCGAAACTTTTGAAGCTCTCTATACAGTTGAAATGTGCCACAAAACATTCATGTTTAAGAAAATATAATTATATTTTATTTAGTAAAAGGATTCCTATTAACTTTAATTATTTTTTAGTCGTAATTTCGTTAGAGCTTTACCTCTTTTGGTATGCTTTTATTTGGTTTGACGTTTCCAGAAAAAATTCCAAGAGATTAGAAACAGTAACATTGCAATCCAAAAATACAAATATTTTCTTCTTTATGTATTGGTATCTTAAGAAAACTAACTGGTGGCCATTACGTTTGCTTTTTGAATGTATATGTTACCATTAGAGCGTCCTCGATGTATTAAATAAAGGGCAAGTATGATAAGATTTGTCTGAAAATTCGAGTACTCAAATATTCGAATAACCTGCAATTCTTCTGGCCTAGACGATTCTAGAACGATATTGAAAATTCAAAAAAAGTTATAAATATTTCTAATTTTCAAAAATCTTATAGACATTTAATAAATTACCCTTGAAAAGTTTCAGGAACAGAAATGTTCAAGAACGTTCCTGAAACTTCAGCTATTGTAGAAGTTTTTATAATATTTTATTCGCTTTTTTACGAATGACGATGAAGTTAATGAAAAGAAAGAGTAAAATTTTTATGATTTTACAAGTTCTTTTCACCCTTACATCTAGAGGGGACTGGGGAAGTCGGGTGCCCCCGGTGCCAGATAGTACGGGACACAAATTGTCTCATGATAACTTAATATATGACGTATCTTGTGATCTTTATACGGGGTAGGACGCTGGATTTCACTTTTGGTTCGGGCGACAGCAAGTGTCCACCCCTACATGTTTCTATTAATGTAGTTACTGGCATTGCTGAAGAGGACTAGTATCTCGTTTAAACACAATTCACGTTCACAGTTTATAGTGAGAAGTTAAATGAGTAACTTAATATCGGTGAAAACATATTTCACTAAATAAAACATTAATTTACTACATAAAAACGACTACTTTTATCCTGTGAAAGTTGTATTTGCTGGTTAAGTGTCACAAAACGTTATTCAATTATAGATTTACTATGTATACATTGGCGTCATGTGATGATGTTCGTTCACAGAGTGAAATTTTAAAATCATGATATGTTATCATAAATATTTAGTAATTTTAATATAACTTAACAAACAGCCACTCACAATACATTATGATGGTATGCTATTACTATAGTCATTTCAAGCAGTTTATACAACAAAATACCATAATATTTAATACAAAAAACATTTTAAAATAAATCCTTACTAAAATGAAAATAATTTCATATCGGTTGTTTCTTGCTTTCATTCAAAAAATTATGTTTCTTCGAACGGAAAAAGTAATTTTAATGTTGATTCTTTACTATATCACGTCGAGTGCCCTGCAACTACCATTTTCAACTTTACCTCTATACTAATATTATATAGAGAAAACATTTGTATTTTTATTTGTCTATGTATGTTTGTATGTAATGAAAAAAACCTAGTAAATATGCGATCGAATTGAAAAATTGTTTCACCGTTACGAAGCCACTCTATCCCCGGGTAACATAGACTACTTTTTATCCCTTCATTTCCACGAAATCGGGAACTTCGAGAATTAAAGAGGAAATATTTGTAATTTTCTATGTAACGAATAAATTTAAAGGATAATAAAAAGTAGTAATAGGTAAAAATTTTTTTATCGGACTCTTATAATCTTAAAATCCATGATAAATAAATTAAATTTTGAAAATTTTTTTAAATCTACGACCCGAATATAGTAGGTTTATTAATTGTATTAGGTGTATAAATAAATTTATTTATCCACCTAATACAATCAATACTATGGAATACCACAAATTAAAGCTCTCTACCATTAATAGTAGGTTTACATACTTTTTTTGTAAAAATTGGATAAAACTTGAGCGCTAATGAGTAAAATTATTTATTTTGTTTTTTGTGACATTACATGTTTCAAAAAATTAATTTTTTCGATATCTTATACTAATTTTGACCGATTTGAGTGAAATTTTTTTTGAAACCCGCTAATTAAATAGTCATACTCAAAAGGTCATTTTTTAAATTCTTATTACGCTCATATTAACCCATATGTGAAACTTCTTGATCTGACTCTTATTATCTTAAAATTCATTAAATGTAACTAAAATTTTACAATTTTTTTGAAAACTGCGACACAAATTTAGAAGGTTTACACACTTTGTTTGTGAAAATTGGATAAAACTTGTACGCTAATGAGCAAAATTAAATTTTTTGGTTTTTGTGACGTCAATTGGTTAAAAAAATTACTTTTTTCGATATCTAAGCTAAATTTTGACCGATTTGAGTGAATTTTTAATATTATTAGTTCGCTTACTTTTAACCTATGTATGAAATTTCATGATCAGACTATATCGACATATCAAATACCAGGTGTATTTATTAAATTGCGTGTCACGAATTTCGGATTCTATGACGTGGATGCAAGACCGAAAAGTGTTACGAATTTGGGTGTATACAAAACTTTCGTGTTATGGAGTTTGATACACCAAACACACAAAAATTTTCACAACGCGTGACCAAATCTGCAGATGCTCAAAATTTTTAACTATCTTAAAATGTTTAAACGAAAATTTCTTTTTGTTACACTTTATTTTTTGTACAACTCAAGCATCATATTTCATTGTGTGGATTTATAAAAACGACGACCGAATTTTCAAAATATGAAGTTTACTTTTGAAGACAAAATAACGTAAAGACGTAAATTTCAGGACGTATAGAACGTTGCGGTTTAATGGATGATAACAGAAAACAACGAGATGAGATCAAAAAAAAAAAAGTTATACCTAGGTGAATTTGTTTTCGTAAATTTTAAAGAAATCTGATAAAAATAGATTTGGTTTACCTAAAAAAGTTTAAGTAAACATCTTTCGTGAAAATTCACGAGCCAAAAGTTTTTGCTGATTCATATATTTACTGTATTTGATAAGTGAAAATCCAGAATGATTGTCGTATACATTACTAAACTAATGCACAGAGCAAGCAGTACCTCCACTGTTATACTGTTGTCTTTATGACATGTGTCAAGTATTTTACAACCAAACTAAACAACGTAACGTTGAATTTATTTACATTTACATGGTGACAATCAATATTACAGAAATTTAATAAAGAAGTCGTTGTGTGTTATGTGATCACGTTTGTATAACAAACAATATACAAGCTATTTTTGTAACTTATTCCGTAATTTTACAACTTGTTATAGGGACCTCTACAGGTTATTCATAAAGTCAATCGGTAATGTAATATACATTTTATTTCAATTTTCACGGTTAAATAACTGTTTAAATAAGAGTTTTTCGTGAAAAAACATTTTTAATATAAAATAAAACTTTTATTTTAACTTTGGTCAGGAAATAATTGCTCTCCGTTATCATTTCAAAAATGTGCATACCAAAATTTCAAACTTAAAAAATGGTGCAATAATTACTTCGAAATTATTAAAATTGATCAATCAACTTAATAGAGTTTTAAATTTGTACCGTTTACGAATCCGATTCAGTATTTTTTTTTTTTTAATTATGACATATTTCATCAATGATTTTCTACTGATCCATTATTAAATATAAGTCTGTGATTTATAAATTCCTACTAGATTTTTATATTAAATGTTTCTATGGTTTATAATGAAATTTTTATGTGCCATATTTTTCTGATTGTAAAATATCTTTTAGCTGTTATTTATATTATTTTTAAATAAAAAAATTTGTAACCATGGAAATAAAAATCTACTGTAGGTATATATAAATTTTAAATTGATTTAAACAGATCATCACGTAATTAAAACTCATTAAGATAAATCTAGAAATACTAATATAGGTACTTAATTTTTAAAGAACTTTGGTTATTCGGTTATTTTTTAAGAATAATGCAATCGGTTATTTATCAAGAATTAAAAAAATAATTTAATTTATTTCCTAAATTTGACGACTGTACTTAATCCAATTTAAAAAAAAAAAAAATTCCCAATTGAGGTTTCAAAAACTCATGTGACAACCATTACAAACATACGTTTGTTCCTATCTAGCTTGAAAAACAATGTTTTTAATCTATAAAGAGTCGCAGATTAATATTTACTGCGTTGACCTATCGTCAGAATTTCACGGCTTAAGTTTGTATGCTAATTATTGTTTAGATTTTTAGTACCACTGATTATTTAAAGTAAAACAGTCGATTAAGGAGTTTTTTACCTAGTTTTATTGAACAACCTATATATATATTTACAACAAATATAGAAATATATTATAATTCCACTGTCATGAGATAATATGGATGATACTGAAACTGAATACATGACGATACATATATAATATTCTAATACAAATATATTTGCTTATGTTTAAAGAGGATTTAGTGCAACGGCAAAATGAGCATTTTCACCTAATTCTACTGTAGTATAGTAGCATTACCGTTTCAAAAGTTTTTTTTTTTTTTTAATTCAAAAAAAAAAAAATCAAAAACTATTTATAATATTTAGAATTAGCTAATTACTGCTATTTACAAAGTCATATGAAATAAAATGATATAAAGAAATTATACATATTTGTAGATAGATTTTCTGTGACGATATAAATGATATATTAAATTTTCGTTTATAGAAATTTCCCGGAAAAATGAAAAAAAACCCCACATACGTATGAATATTTTATAAACTATCATTTGAAGTATCTTAAAAATTCGATTATCATTTAGCATCATTTCCATCTTCACACTTATACAATGTTTCGAGTCATAAAACCATAAAACTAATAATTTTGTATCATTATTGAACAGTACATGTTTAAATGTTAATTACATGATGGTAAACTTAATTTACAAAGAAAGGGAGTAAGAAAAACTTGGTTTTTATGGGTGGGCAAATTTTTTTTATCAAACATTTCTTCGTTTTAATTTGTTGTTTTATCACCGTTAAATTTTTAGATCAATTATTCGGTAATATTTTTAGATCAAATATTACATTCTTGTGATCCTCCCATTACGTTTGCAGGAATACATGCATATATATATATATATATATATCTATGTTTATATTAGATATATAACAAACATATATCTATGTATATTGTAGAAAATATTCAACGAAATTATTTACAATTAATTTAGATTAAAATTAAATATGTATAAATCGGATTATTTTAAGGGAGGCTAAAGCTAAACAGATTGTTAAATCCTTTTTTGAGAAATTTATGTTTTGTATAATATTATTTAATATACAGAGTAGGTAAACCCATAACTCATATGTTTGGTGAAAATTCAACCATTATTTCCATTTTATACAATTAACAAAAACAATTTTTTATAGAAAAATTAAAAAAAATATATATATACCGAGAGCTGTCCGTATTGAAATCCTATGGATCAGATTCATGGAAAATTTTTAGCCTGTACAAAGTACTACTATATACTTAAAGGCAAACTTCTGAAATTATTCAATTTTGACCGCATGATACTTCCCGTTGGCGCTTTAAAGCATTATATTGAATTATAAGATGCATTATTTAAATTCATATCAAAAATAAGGTTTCGAAAAGTAGAATTAAACTATCTAAAGTCGATCAGCCCCAGTCTCCTGATATCATTGATCGACCACCCAGAAATAACAATCATGCGATAATGCTCAAGGGCGTTATTTGCATGCTGCTTTCATAATGATTTTTGATATCCTTAATTTTGTATAAAATCGCCTCCAACTGAGGAACTACGAATAATACAGTTCTTAGAATTTCTCATACAGTTTAGTAAAATTGAAAATCGTAAGATAGCAAATATAATATTAACGAGATTTTGCTCAATGTACCAAAATATAATTTGAAATCGTATAAAGTGAATATAACAACCAACAGTGTTAATTGTTTAAATACTCGAATATGCTTGAGTATCAATGTTTGAACTATTTTAAATCATTGACATTCATAAAATACTAAGTAGATATGTAGTCTGAATACATATAAAATAATTAGCATGCATTAAAATTATGTTTTATGTATTTAGTAACGAAATTAGAACTTTAATTGTGGCAAAGCAAAACAGCCTGCAAAAAAAATTTTGTTTTAATTTATTCTTCTATCTCTAATGGTTTAAGAGTTGGGTCATAGATCCATTGCACTTGTTGGATCGATTTTGTTAATTCACGAACTTAAACGAACTGTTTTGGATTAGAGTATGCTACCGAAATTTGAGCTCTGTTTTGACCGTCGGGAAATAATCAATGGTCTAATTTGTTCTTCTATTATCAAAATAAATTCATATCAGATATATATCTTCAATATCGACAATTGTCGATGAAATAAGCACTTAAAATTTAACATATTATAATGTTTTTGAGCTAAAAATTTGGTTTTTGAGCTTTGATGTTAAAAAAACACTTGTTACCGAATATTTCGTCGATATCTCTCGAACCAATCAACCGATTTTTACGTTCTTGGCGGCGATCGACGCGGTTTTTAGGACTTTATTCTATTTCATAAAAACGATCCGAAAAGAAATGTCGAAGTTATGTTAAAAAATCACTTTTATATGAAATTTTTCGTTTAAGATATCTCTCGAACGATTCAACCGATTTTAACCGGATTGTTGGTGAAATCTTACAGATGTTACATTTATCTCACCCTTCAGTTCCCATTTTAATATTAAAGTGATTATTAAGCATTATTACAAGAGTGTTAAATAAATTAATATTAAACATATTAAAATATCTTGTACATAATTATAAAACTCATTTTTTCTTTTGGTAAATATTATATTAACCATGTGAAACAATAAAATGATAAACAATAAACGGAATTAATGCAGACATTATACTTATTAAAGTTATAGGTAGACATATTTTATTTAAATAAATGCTTGTGTGTGTATTTGTCTACTAAACATTATAAAATCGTTTGTTTGTTTGTACGCGTATTTACGCGCATACCTGAATGCGACTAAAATAATATTAAATAAAATGTTTTATTTGAGAAAATGTACTGTAACTAAAATTAAATAAATAAACAAAGCTATCTATCTATGTGTGTGTTGCGTGCAGTGAGTGTGTTTGTGTACCATATATGGTGTGGTGTGAGTTATCAAATAAAAACATAAAAAGGGATTAACTAAAAGGGTATAGAAATTATTAGCTTCAAATAGTTTGTTAATTCTTTTTAAATTAGTGACTGTGATAAAAT
This sequence comes from Chrysopa pallens, assembly GCA_020423425.1. NCBI lineage: Eukaryota > Metazoa > Arthropoda > Insecta > Neuroptera > Chrysopidae > Chrysopa > Chrysopa pallens. Next base: position 15,190,579 of record CM035594.1, read on the forward strand.
AATCCATTATGTACCTCATAAAATGTTATATTAGTATAGTGTGCTCAATTCAAATTTTAAAATATTTAGTAGATGTGCTATGTTCAGAATTTCTAATATCCGAGTTTAATTTGAACGAAATTTGGACTGAACCAAAATATTTGAAAAACACTTTTTGAATTATAATTAACAGGATATATAAATAAGTAATGGTCAAAAAATAATACCTTTATTGTCAAATTAGAATCAAAATTCAAAAAATTTGGAAAATTAAGTCTTTTTAAGATTAGCACAATTTATTTTATAGGGCATAGAAAATACTTCACATTTAACCATTAAAAAAGCGTTATGTCTTAATAGATTCTCATGAAAAAAATGCAATAATTTCTATAAATATTATTATATTATTCAAGTTGCTTCTTATAGTCTTAAATTTAAAAATTCCTAAATGCCATAATTATGCTAAGTATGAAAATTTTTCTTTAACAGAGCTCGAATAATATTTTCAATTAATGAATATATTTTTCACAATGATAAAATTGCAAAAAAAAAAATAAACGAGCAAGCTTTACAGTACTCGCAGATGATGTGTAACATCTAACATCTCAGCTTATCAATAATCACAATTAACATTTTTACGAAAAATTATATTTTCAATTTATTTATTTATTTTATTAATTAATGAATTTATTTATATTACGAAAGCTCTTTCACAGTTTTTGCTTTGTCATTTCCGTAACAAATTTAAGACCGTCCTTTTTTCGAGATAATTTGGTTATATCCAACACACAGTAAAAAGGAATGTATCTGGTCAGACTAAAAATGAACATTTTTTTACGATTTCAGGATTTTTTCCACCTGAAAGATCTTGTTTTTAAATTATTAGAATAGCAAAAATCTAGATGTCAAATTTGTTATTTAGCTTCCAAACAAATAATTTGGGCGGGGAAATCTAAAACTTAAATTTTATTTCTAAATAAAATGCTATTATTACGGACATCTGCCTTAATTGAAATTCATTCTCGATAAAATCATACAGCTCATGTTCCAAGTGAGTGAGGTATGGTGATTAGAAAAGTTGAGTTTTCAAAAAACAAAACATAAATATATCTCGGTCAAGTTCGATTGAAGACCTTGTAGCAATAAAATGGTATAGGCACATGTTTAAATACAAGTCATTAGGTCATTACCATTTTATTCACCTAAAATGAAGAGTACCGTGGAGAACAAGTGGACTGCACACACCATACAAACACGATAGATATTATTTTATTTCAAACCATTTACTTTATTTTTGTTTTTTATGTACTTCAAGTTAATTGAAAATTCAATTAATTTATTGTTTATTCTATACCGAAATACATTTATATTGTGCATGTTATACACACAATACTTTTTACAGTGTATGTCAGCATTAATGCACTCAATGCATTCCGTTTTTATAAATTTTTGTACGTTTGTACGCTATCATCAGTCCCCGAAAATTAAGGTAACATAACATTTTTCGGCTAATGGAAAAAGCTATAAAAAAGACGATTCATGAAAATTGAGTGTTTTCTCCATTACAAAGTTACTTTTAAAGATGAGTTTTAGGTAAAATGGAATTCAACTACATTTGTTTAATGGAACCCCGTATTCTGTTTTCCTGGTTAAAAGAGAAAAATAGAAAAGGAGAACTACCGTGGTTCTTTAAATTTTCCAATTTTTCATTCTTTGGAAAGTGAAAATGAATTTTCAGTAAGTAAAAATCTTTTTTCCCTTTTTTGTATTTTGTCTTTAATTTAGAAAATCATTTTTTAAATTCTTACAATTTTAGAATTTATTCACACAATGTTTGCTTTTCCAGCATAAATGTCGGCACAAAATTTTAAGTTTTACTTCGTTTCCTCTGAACCACTTAGTGAAATGTATAACAACAATATAACGATTTTAATTTTGAAATAATCCCTTGTATAAAATATCGGGAAATCTTTTTATTTTTATATTTATTGTAATCTAAAATTAATTGCTCATCAATGTTTGTACACGGTATGTAAAAAAAAATCGAACATGTATTTAAAAGGGTCAAATTCGGTTGTGCTATCTCCTTGAAATGGATGCACTATATCGGAGTGTTCGATTCGCGCCATGACGGGAAACTTTAACTATTGTGATCGGCTGATCTAGAGCAATATTTTACGTAGGATGACATATGGATGTTGGTGGTGCAACTAATCTAACGTGGGAAAATAACAAACAACTTATTACAGGGATCGGTAACCAAATTTGGAAAAGTCATTTTACATTTGTTTGTTTGAGTATCAAAATATAAATTCAACATTCTGAAAAATGCCATAAAAATATTTCCCGTATAAGTACTTATATGTAAAATAAAGTTCCTAGTAATAATGAAATTACCGAACGAATTTATATTATTTCCTTAAGATGATTGGTTTTATAATAAAATCTAAACGAATACATCTGTAGTAGCAATTTTTCGTAAAAAACAATTAACAAATTGTCTTTTGAGTGAGAACATATACTGAAGACTTTGTTTTTTTAGTTTGCGTTAATTTTCATCAAATCAGCCTTTCTCGAATTTATTTCCAAAAATTCGCCTAGCGGTGCGAAATTACTTCTTGTTGTTATCATTACACTTAGTTGTAAGTTCTTTCTAGATTTTGGTATCTTCGATATCCAACATCATTGTTATTACTTCTATTTCAAGGGCCCTTGTGGTACTTTGTTTTAAAGCATATTATTCAAAAGTTTCGATTGCTATATAGTCTTGCAACATACCTTCTGTAAGTATTTTTATTTTGGCAGATTTACGGCTGACCTGCCAGAGATTTCTCAGCAAATGACTATCTGAGCATATAATTACATGTCAACCTACATTATTACGCCCTCAAAGTTTGTAACTATGTGGCGGGTATATGCATCCATAAAAAAATAACATATGATGTGTACCCAAAAGCACTTATATGGGTGCTAATGGGTTATTTAGAATATACTTTTCATTCCATTTGACTTTGCATCAGGGGAACTTTTGTGAAAAATCTCAGTGCAACTTCACACCGTTAAAGGAATATATTATGTAAAAATTGCCAGTCATTATGTCTAGAAACAGTTTAACTAAAAATATTCATATACTGTCACGTGGCTAGAAGATTAACTATGATATTTTCTTGCATACATATGCAGGCAGCTAGAGCTAGCTTTTACAACGAAAATAAATTACTGCTTAGGTACTTTCCACTTTTATTAAAACACAATGACTAAACACTACTAAAGCTGTTACATTTTATTTAATAATAATAATATGTAATTATTATGCATGTCGAGAGTATCCGGTTAATGAACGTGACAAACGGATATGTTACATCAAAAAGGCGGAATATTTAAATGTGTTGACAAATTATGTAATTTATTTTAAAACACTATTAATATTATTATAATATAAAAGTGGTTGATAAATTTAATATAAACTGTAGATTTTATGTTAATTATTATATTTCGCTAATTTTTTGGTAAATGAAAAATGGTTTTATCTTAAACAATAGAAGTTAATCAATGCCCAAGGGATCAACTAAGCGTTACAAACTTAAGCAAAATTTATAACATTCTCATCTATTTCACATGTAAAATGTATTTTAATTTGACATTTGCCCTAGCAATCGGTTAAGCCGTTGAATTGGGAAAATTTTTTCAAACAAAAAAAAAAAAAACAATTTTCGGTGGATGGATTCTAAATGATTTTATGTTGCAGATGTGTTGCTTTCATCTTAAACCTTTTCTTGCATATTATCTAGGATGCCAGTGATAATTAATAATAATTTTTGATAATTTTTAGGAAAAAACTACAAGGCCATGTTCAGAAAATATTTATTGAAGATATCATTTTGGCTATTTAATTTTATTTATTATAAGTATGTTAAATATAAAAACATCAATTTAAAAGATTCAAGATCAGAGATCAATCAAAAGTAACCTGTGCCAATGAAAACTGTAACATGCTAAAGCATTTTTGGGTTGGTTATATAGTCAAGATTGGTTATACAGTCAAGACGAACGCTGAACGTTTCGGACCAGTAGTATATATATATATATATATATATATATATATATATATATATATATATATATATATATATATATATATATATATATATATATATATATATATATCAATATAAGGATTAAAATATTCACATGTTACAGAATTTATTTCTTTTTAAGCATCATCCACGTAAACCAAATAAATGATATTATATTTCGAATATAACTTAATCCTTTATAGTATTATAGTAAAACATCGTAGTTACGTATAGTTTTGTTAATATTGTTATTATAAATTTGTTGATAGTCATAGATTAAATAGGTTATGGCAGATATTGTGTAACATATACGTATAATATTTAGCTATTGAAATGTCGCGTTTACATGCTTGTTAATTCACGTATTTACTCTAATAGTTCTATATACACAACCCCTTACTCTCACACTCTATCTATCTATATATATATAAACAGTCAATAGATTTATATATTCAATTGATAATGTTTACAAGTGAATTAATGAACATCAAAATAATTAGATAATAGTTTCATTTGCATATTCAGTTTAATTGAATGTAGGTATTACCTTTTTTTTCATACCTACGATAAACGTATGTAAATTAAGCTGACATATTTTTTTAATTCGGTGTTTCGGGTGTAATTTTATTATTTTTAAAAACTCTTTGGCTATTATCACGCACCAGGGTCAAAAATATAATTGTTTATTTATATTTTCCTTTTGACAAATTTCCTTGTTAGTCGCCTCCAAATTATTATCTAAAAATTAATCCAAAGGTAACTGATCATATGAGAGCTATTAAATTTAAAAATATTTTTTGAAGCTGGTTCTATTTTTTCCAAAAAATTTTATTGAATATCGATATTTAAACATTGATTGACATCTCTGAAAAAGATATAAAATAATGTTTTTGTTTGGTTTAAATAATTAAAAGTAAATAAATAAAAACTTTTAATCAGAAAGTAAGTTAAAATAGAATGAATAGGTCTTATAATTTAAGGTATTTAATAAAAAGAGAAACAAGAAAAAAAAATCAATAAATTATTGAATGTTAATTAATGTATTCATTGCTAACAGTAAAATGAAGCTAAAACATTTATTATAATAGCGTAGAGTGATAAGGGCAATTTAGTGAAAAATGATAAGTAGACAGTAAATGACGATAGATTCTATTTTCATTCTTTTAACCTAATTCCTTCTACCTCCGCCTACACAAAATAAACCAAATTATGGAGAAAATGAGGGATATCGAAAAGGCTTCTTTCCATCTAGAATATGGAACAAAGAGTCTTACAATTTGAAGTTTTCTTTATATATTCTGAAAGTAGACTAAATACTAAATATGAAATAATATTTCAAGCAAAAAAAAAAAAAAAGGATTAAAATAATATTACTTGTAGAACGCCAAACTTGGTGAACTGGTCAAACTGTTATATTCGCTACTTTTTTTTTATACAGCTCAGCGCATGCAAGAAATACTTTCTTTTTAATTTTATTTCAAAGTTCTTATAACTGCACATTATATTTAAAAATAGCATTGTTCTTATATACGCATTATATAATAAAACATGAAAATGTAACATTTTGAGCGAAAATTACAGTTAGGGCCAAGTTTGGCATCTTACAGTAACATTAATTGATTTTTTTTCCAAATTTTTCATAAAAATAGAAGCGACTCCAAAAAAATCATTAGTTAAAAATTATATCTAAATTATATAATCAAAAAATTTTCTTGGCAGCATTTATGTGTTGAAGAGCTAATGATATCTCAGCTTAAAATTGAATTGTTGACGCAAACTTCACAATTATGTTTAATATTGCATATAGAAGTTAGGAGACATGTACACCACAATTTTAATAAATGGAAAAATTATGTTATATATCTATTATGCACAGGAAGCATATAATAATAATGAAAATGGACAAAATTATCATTACTATACCTAAGCAACAACGATATTTAAAAGAATATTTATTTTCCCCAGACCAATCAAGATTCTGTCTTTTAACCATAATTATTTTAGAGGCCACGCAAGATTATTTGTTTTTAATTTTTCAATGTTTGCTAATTCGAATTTTCAGCCAATGAATATGATTTCATGAATTTTCAGCTAATGAGTTTTGAAATACACGAATGGTCTAGGAAAAACAATAATATACAAATATAATGATTGAATGTATAGTTGTCAATATATAGCTTGAAATTTGTATAAAATATTGGTCTCTGGATCGAATTTATTGCGATATCTCAAAAACTACGCATTCAATTGTGAAATGCATATAATTTTTGAAATATGTTGGTAAAACTTTTCCTAAAAACCTAATTTTATTGAAATTGGGGGAAAATGTTTGTCTCGATTTTTTTCTATTTCTTCAAAGAGGTCTGGTTAGATGTGTTATTTAGATGTTTAGAAATGCGATCCGATTTTTAATATTTCAGACATATATTAAACGATATCTCGAATCTGATTTTCCTTGATTGGGCGTAAAATAAGTGATATTATTAGAGGCCTAAGCCATAACATTCTTAAATCAAATGTATTTATTATTATATTTTTTTTTCCAAATTTTGAAGGCTTTACATAGACAAAATATATAGTATGAATGTATTTTATTTTAGCCAATATTACCTTTCGAATTTAGTTAACAATACCGGTCTTGAATTCTGAAAGCAGTTTTTCTTGAATGTTTCTTGAATATGGAGAAACTATTATTTCCATTTAACATTTTTTTAAAATTCCATTATAATTTGCTCCTTGCCAGCTGTTAATCGCAATTTTGTCACTTTAAATTCCAACCAAACTCAATCTATCGCAATACTTTCTTAAAGCATGGTCGAATTCCAGATTAATATTCAAGACTTTTAGATCTTGGTACATTACTTTTGTTTCTCCACTAGTCTTTGAACATCGTTCAAATATCGAAAAGGTTGAAATAAAATTTGTATTGGGACTTATAAATACACGTTGTGTGTAGATAATAAAAGATTGAGTAATAAATAATACATGAATAATAAAATGTGCATTGTAATCAGTCAATAATAATCTAATTCCAGTGCGATATCTCTCTTCAACAAATTTACGTGACTTTAACAAAAGGTTATAAAAATTTATTTGTGTTCTGTTTGAGTGTAATAGCAAATACATAATCATATTTATATGTTAAATAATGTCATCTCACTCATTATGTACCTAGAACATGTAGTTTAAGAGAAGAAAATAAACGAGACTTATGCAGATGATCACATGACTTCCTTTATTTTACCTATTGTTTACTAGCTCTTATTACAAGGAAATTTTTTTTTTTGTACAAAACGCTGGCTAAAATTGTGATCAATTAGTGAGTTTGGTACCGACCTAGCTACGAAGATAGTCGGTTCGAAGCACAATAATCGAAAGAAATGTTAAATAAACGGTGAGTCTTCTAAGTCGCCCAGTTTAGCCTACCAAATTTCTGAAAAACACTTTTTTACACTCCGGAGAAAAATATACTTAGACTAGCTAATACCAATAATACAAACAATAATGGGGTTATAGAATTTGGACCACTCACATCAATATTTTTTGGATTCACATAGCTATTGTCAAACGGTTCAGTTTGTAAGAAAAGAAAAACAAAATAAATGGTAAGACTTACGATTAGCCGATTATAACCTAATATTTCGCAATACAACTAGGGATAACATGACGACAAGTCACCAAATTTCTAAAATAAACTTTTTCACACTCTGGGGAAAATACATGAATATATGTACTTCCGGGTAAAACTTGAAAGCGAAATTTTGACAAGACACTTCTTTTACTACCGTTTTACCTCCGTTTTTTCATACATTTTGGAAGGAGAAAAGGATATTGAAGACTAGAATTTGGTTCCTGTAGCCGTCTTTAGAAGGAAACGATGTCGACAGAAATCAAGAGTTGTGAGAATGAAACTGAAAAAAATACAAATGAAAGAATAAGTCACCACAAGCAAAACCGCCTACTGCGTTTTTATCCATGCATCAACAGTTTAATTATTGAACCATCTGATTAATTATATTTGACGGCATGCCGCTGCCGTGATTTTGAACCATGATCTTCCAGTCAAACTAGTCATTGCACTTAGGTGCAACACCTTAAGTGCACTCCGCTGATAATTCCCGACAGAAAGGTAATGTTTTCAATTGAATATATCTAAATGCATCTTGATAACAATATTATGTCAAATTACGAACGCACATTAAAAAACAAACGTCAGGCACCAAGGCTTTTAATTTATTTACTTTTTTAGTGCATTCATTGATGGAAGTTAAATTGAGGAACAATCAGTGTCTTATTCATTTTATTTGTGAAAAAACACTGAGTAGATAAAGAAATAGATTTGATGATTCTGTTTAAAAAGCAAAGCACGAAGTGTATATCATACCATAGCTATAGGTAGAATATGTACTTTATATACTTTGTAAACATAATCTACTAAAACCACACACCAAACCAATACCAAATTTATTTTGTTGGGTAAAGAGGGAATTGGGAGAGGAACTTAATTTTATTCTTATTATAATAATCGTGTGGGCAAATTATTCATCTTTCTAAAATCATAACTTAAATATTATTTTTAGCATCTTATGTTTATTTTTTCATATAATCCACCATATACGCATTCGCCTTTTGCGTCTGTTTATTTTCAGGGACTATTATAACGCTGTTTTTGTACAGGATTTAGTATCGGTTATTTTTGTTCATAAATTTTAATTAGGAGCTCTTAATCGTTTTTCAGTGTTGGCATGAAAGCAAATCAAGGTCTCATGAAATTTGGAAACAGCATTGATAACACATTTAATACACACCTCCGTTATGTTCCTGACTGTATGTGTGTTCTTTCAATTTCAAAAAGTTGTGTGTAAAATGAGTGGCAATTAAAATTAAATAAAAATTTTAAGTAATTTATTTTTATAATTTATTTATTTGTTTTATTTTTCCAATTAACTATTTAATATGCACTTATTAAAGGTCACGAAAATTATTTCATTATTTCATAGCCGAGCTATGGAGCTTTGTGTCATAGTAGGATAAAATATAAGATTGAAATGGTCCAAAAATAGTATTAGTTACCTAAATCGTTGGAAATAATTTGAACAAAATTATCATTCTTTAATAGATCCACAAAAAATCTCAACAAACTGGTAAGGTTGAACCATTTGTGCTAACTTAAAGTTATCGCTAATCACAGTTAGTTCTAAGCAATTTTCAATTGAAATAACTCAAGGATAGCGCTAACTCTAGGTAAGTGAAATGGTGCAACAGAGCCTATATGTCTACCCTCTAAGAAATACAAACAATAACCAAAAAAGTTGCAAAAGTGAATGATAATATTTTGTGGATCGTAAAAATAATAAAAAAATATTCTAGAAAGCCTCACATTAAGCTAAGCAATTTTAGCCAATGTTTTTCGATGGCCCGGTTATTAATTTACAAAATTTCCTGGCAAATGTTTAAAGCTTTAGGTATATGAATTCCTTTTTATGTAATTCAAAATTTACTCCTCATCTATTTTCTACGCTACTGGTTAATAAATAAAATCTTAAAAGATAGAAATCAATTTATTATTTTGTTTTTTAAATAAAAACAAAGGAACTGATTTTTTTTTCGTAAATAATTTACTTTATTTATTGAAAAGATAAAAATATAATACGAGAATATTGTAAACAAAGGTGTATATTTTTGTATTGTAAATAACAATTATATTGTAAATATTAACTGGCTTTTATAAAAAAATATTAGAGATGATTTCTGACTGGTTTAGAATAAATATTTACATTTAAAATGTAAAATGATTCTTTCACTGCAAGGAAATAAATTATTGTCTATATGTGAATTTATGCACAAAAATAATTTTGACCTATATTCGTAGGATTTAAGTCTATGATTAAAGAACAGTGAAATATTGTTGAAGAAAATATCAAGCTATTTTCGAGAAAATCTGAAGGTATCTCAAAATCACTGGTATTAAGTAATAACGATTTTAATAAAATGCTTATTTTCTCAGATTATCCAAATCTTCTACATAAAATTTCGAGATTGTAGCTCTTTAGATTTGGTAGATGTACTGGCCAGTTTTAAAACAAATTTTTGTTTTGCTCACGCGAACTTAAGTGTATTTTCAGTAAAAATTCATGATAAAAACTTGTCTCGAATTCATAACTTCCTTTTTCATATTAAAAGGAAGAGAAAGAATCGTATCAAATCGTGAAACGTCGTATTAAATGAATTCATAAAATAAATTTCCTAAATCTATCTACAACAATATCCCATCGATATAATGACAGTAATATTAAAAATAATAAATATTATGAAACTTCAGATTGAAAACATTATGACAGCAGCTTTTAATAGCTTTTGAAGGAGACCAATAAAATCCACAAACATTTCTAGATAATTAAAACTTGAATGTTTATGTTTCACACTTTCCTTTTTTTTTTAAACACACCAAAAAAATAAATTGTTATTAAAATACGATATTAATGTAGGTACTATGTTCCAAATATTTAAATATGTATCTTCACTCGTCAGTCTTCGAACCGAAAATTCAAGAATTGGTTTTTTTATATGGCTACCTATGAAAAATAATAAACTTAATAAATGGAAATCAAATTTAATCTCTACAAAATGAATCTGAAACGTATAAATGAATGACAAACATGGTTTCAATAATTTTGTTTTGAATATTCTAGAACATTCGTGTTCGCTATACTGATAGACGTAATACCGAACGCATATGTTTTACTAGTATGTTACGTGACTTGTTAGTATTTTTTGATAGGAAATCAGTATCACACTGCTTTTATTTTGTTAAATTGAATACAATATTAGCGTGAACACATTCATGACATATAAATTGAGTAACAAAATCACATTTGCATTATTGACACATGCCAAAAATGTGTATGTATGTCTGGTTTTGAACATGATATATAGGAAAAAGGTATGTCACTCAGGATTTAGTGTATTTTTGTTGCGTAAATCTATATCTATATAATAAAAATACCATAATAAAAATTTGTTTGTTTGTTTCTTTGAACGCGTTCATCTCTGGAAGTGATAAGAGTTTATGAAGAAGGGAACCTCAGATGCATTCCTAGTACCTAGACCTTTTGGTACTCTGTACCCTCTTTTTAAGAGCTCCCTCTCACCTAAAGCAAAGATACCGTGTAGCACAAGGTGGCAATTATATTGTTATTGTGTTGTTGGAGGAGCTGGTTACTTTTTTATTTCATTTCAAACCTTATTAATTAAAAAAGAATATAAACTACTTACATCACGCTACGATTCTTAACAGTCTAGCAAGCTATCGTGATTTATTAAGACCACTTTGTCAGGATCCTTGCGAATACTAAATCAGATCCAGTCAACAGTATCAAAGAAATGTAACTTCAAAAATTTACTTTTCAGATTGTAGAAAATGCTTAAAGGGTTCACAGATTGGTTAGGATTTTCGGGTTTTGTGTCATAAGATGAAAAAATACTGATGACAGTCATCTTTAAAAAAGAAATTTTATATTCGCCTCAATTCTTATATCAATAGTTTTTTATGAAATTTACTCTATATATAAAGGATATGACTGACGTATCAACGCATAGCCAAAACCACTTGCTATATAGTTTTTAAATTTTGTATAAGGGTGTTTTATATATCGTAATTGAGCACAATGAAGTGAATTTTGGAATTTGTTTCACAAGGAGGAGAGAGTGATTCAATTTTGATATAGTTGGCCAATGTACTGTCCAATCGACTAAATTAATACGTTCGAAATTATGACCAATGAAACATGTTATAACGTACACGAGACAAGAGAAAATATTGATTGACATTCAACTCCAAAACGGGGAAAAGATGTTTCAAATTGTATAATGTATAATGTAGTTGTGTTAATGAAAGGAAATTTTTTTTTTTTTTTTTGATTCTACTGCTATTGTGACACTGAAATCTTGAATAGAAAAGCATTGATTCATAGAAATTCTCAATAATATACTTCAAGTCTCTGCACCATGATTTTGATCTAAACTAATAATAACAATATAGATGACATTATTTTTTATTTGTGTCACATAAAGTACTGTTTTTTCTGGCTTGTTTCTTTAGACGTGTATTTCTTTACTATTTATATTAAAAACCATGAAAATACTTTTTTTTTTTTGTAAATTTGAATGATATAGTTTTTAATATTCACCAGCTATTCGCATTGATATGTCAATAACTGTCATGGATTTTCATTTATTCCATTATTGTTCTTTTCGTATGAATATTTTAAAAATAAAAGGGTTGCTATTTTGATTGTTATTTGCCATAATGAAGTGAGGCTTTACAGTTAATTAAAAATATAGGAAATACAATCAATAGTAAATAACTTAAAATGTCATCTTAATTGATATGTTTTTCTATGTATTTAAATTCTGTTCCATTTGTACAATCAAAAAAGACGAGACTTTTGGTTGAGGTCTACACTTGATACTAGTTATAAATTGTATACATTCTTGAAATTTGTAAAACGTTAAATATTTATTGGTGCCTGAAACCTGTATAAAGTACAATGTTTATAAAATGAAATAAAAAGTATGAATTCTGCCATAGTAGTAAAATATATATTGTTTCTTGTTTAAAAACAGAATTAGTAGCAAATAAACTTCGTTTGTAAAGTTTTATACATTAAATAATATGTTTACTCTGACAACCATTTCAAGCATACATTGTTGTCACGTATATGCAAGATTATTATACATTGAATTTTGTTTACATGCTTTTTATAAGTGGTTTATAAAAATACCCATTCATTTTTATTCCCCTTGAATTTGTCAAGAAATATAGAAACCAGGCTGATATATATTCCCTATTTCTTCCATGTTGACTTCCAATTACGTCAATTTCTATTTGTTATAACTGAATAATTAACATTCTAGTTGGGGTCCAAAAGGAAAACCAGAGATAATATACATGATACTTGATTCAGCCATTTTTAGCTAAAATCCAAATATACATTTTTACCGATTTGTGAATCGCCTAACCCATAAACCAAACTGTAACCAGTAATCCTCTGAGTTCGTAATAGCTTTATTTGCGTTCCATCTACAACGTTCTGAGTGCAATCTAAAGAATACACAGATACGCTATTGTAGGATACTAGAAAGAACCGAGTGAAATTAGCGCCAGTAGAATTCATATTTTCAAGGTAGGGGAGCAAATGTTCTCCCCGATAATACATCAAACCCGCTTTATAGCATGGCTTTGTGTTTGCCTTCTCACAAGAAATTCAACAATATGATTGTATTATCTTTAATTTATCCAAAAAGAGTCATGCCTTAAGTCACAAGGAAAATGTTTATGTTATTTGTTATATCCACGTAATTTTTAGAGAGTCACTGAAAGACAAATTAAGATAATGACAGCTTCTGAATAACACCACACTTAAAGTGGAACCACACAGATATGGAATGATTTGAATTTGAATGGAGTATATTTGGCAACAGAGCTTTAAATCGTATTACATGTGTATATTATGAAGTTTGCAGTATATATAATGTGGTCGGTTAGCAAGCTAAAGGTAACTTTGTTTGATTTTGCGTGGGAATAACACAGGTTTGTGGTCAACATAACATATATACAGTAAATTCGTTTGCTTACATACTTACTTGCTATGTGCTACTGTGCCATGCATGTTTACCGCCATGTCATTCATTCTTATATTCTTCGTTTATAGTCCTCATGAAACTAGAAAATTTTACAAAGCTTTAATCAACATCACGCAGTGTTTTTATTACTTACTTTTATGTACGGAATAAGTTTTTAGAATCATTTATAGCTTGTCATTTAAATCATCTTTTAATATCCAAATTTTGAAATATATCAATTTCAAGGAAACTTTTTGAAGAACGCAAAAACGTATTTTCCACCAAAAATTTATATTTAACGGTTCCTCACTTTTTTGAGCGACACATATTCCAAAATATCATTTTTAATCAATAATTTGTAGCTATAGATGAATCTATGTGAGTATAAGTTTAAAAATATACTTAAAAGTTTTTATAAATAAACGGAAGTGGAAATTCTAGGATAATTTGAAGCTGCTCATTACATAATCTACCATTTGGGACAATTGGTTCAGTTGGTAAAAAAGTTGACAAGTAGTTGAGTTGGCTTGAGGATTCAATTTCCACTTTCACAACAAAAATGTGTTCAAATAATTGTGACAGGCGAATGAAGAACAATTATTTACCTTAACTTACTTATATTTTCAGCAATCTTTAAGGCCAGAAATAAAACTAATTGCTTAGCGTTATCCTAACTCCCTACATTACTGCTACATTGCAGATACATAAACTTTTTAAGACCGCTGCTGAATAGAGTAATTAAAAATAGTTAATCGCAGTTTTATAGGTGATTAATACAAGTTACCCAGATGCAATATAAATGCAATACACTGTCTTTATAAATATTATCGGCATTTATAAACAATCATAACAATAATAATAAACTATTATTCTTTTTTTTTTTTCGTAATAAGAAGTGCAACCATAGGTGCACCATCGTCTTTATTTTACTGTGCACCGCCATAAACATCAGGATAATAATTTTAATGCCACTAAATATACACATACATAACAATAATAATAAATAAATTTCATATTATAATACATTTATTATAATTTAATGTGATTATAAGAACACTTTATGAATAATAAAAGCAGTATATTTTATGAAAAAATAATAATAATAAATATATAAATATTATATATTAAAAAAAAAAAATAAAAAATTATAAAAACATTAAAACAAGATAGAAAAAAAACAACTTAAGGTTTTCCGTGTGTGTGTGTGTGTGAATGAATTCGACGCATGGGGTTCGATTTAAAAACAATATTTAATAAAATATTGATGCAATTATACAAACCTCTTACAGTAAGAATCACATTTTCATTATCGGTCACATTTTCATTATCGAGCTTTTACTGAAAATACACGTTTTGATTTCAACTTTGTATAAAAAAATAGATACAATTTTTATTATTTTGCCAATTCAATATTATTATGAAAACAATTAATGGTATAAACTATAACTAGCTCATAATAATTAAACACTATCTGTATTGATTAATTTGTGAATGATTTAGCCAAATATTTAGTTATAAATATGTTTAGTATTTAGTGTATGTGTGTTTGTGTGTTGGTTTGATATAAATAAAGTATTTCAATATTTTTAAATTTTATTTTTAATAAGTTCATTTTGTTTTTAGAATATTATGAATGTTACGTTATACGTCCTTTATATACCAACACCCTCAAAAAATAATATTTACAACGGCTAACTTCACACCAATACGAATATAACTAAATATACTTTGATTACATTTTGCGTTTGTTATTCATTCAAAACCGATTTCACTAAATCAATTCATCATTAATTTAGTGTCTGATTAATCTTATATTTATTTTTGTTCCACGAAAATTACATACCGAACCATTTCGAACACATAAGGGTATGTATGTGTAAGTTAGGATTAGTGTGTTAGGACGCTAATTTCTCGCCCGAGTTGAGTCTGATAGCCAGCATTGACATGTCTTTCAGATCCTCGGACCCACTCAGGGGTCATTGAGTACTACGGGCTACTTGATCAAGCCCGGTCTACAAGCTTGTTTCCCTGTGTGATTTAAGCAAATTGAGGCTGGACTATTAAGAGCAATAATTAAAGCATACATCACAGACTAGCGGTGCAGCTAAGGGTCGCTATATCTAATTTTAGCTTCTGCTTTATCTAAGAGAAGCATTGTTCTGGCTGAGTTAATGCATACATCTGGCTGTAGTGGGTGTTTTCAACAAAGAGTTTGATACCTAGACCTTTCTAGGTCGTTTGAAACCGAAATTGAATCTAAGCACCTTGCAGCTTAGAAGTAACAATAACCATATCTACTGATACTTAATGACGAATAATAGGTTAGCTTGGTTAAGGCACGAGCAGTTTTGGGTGCTTGAGACGTCGATCAAAACGGAACTCTGGCTCCCTAAGTGTCATGCGTGTTGTGGATTGTTCAAGTCGGGTGGTAACCTGAAGAGTAACCAGTGCTATAAATAAGTGGTAAAGATAGAAGTCCTAATGGGCTAGCTTGATCCCAGCTACGTCACTACTTTTCCATGGGTCTATATATTAAGGATCGTTGTGGTAAACTGGTTTGTTATCCTGTCACCATAATTTGTCAAAAAAAGTGTAATAAAATTAAAGGTACAAATCCCTAAGATGTAAGATAACCATTTTTTTTTACTTATTGTAGTTATTTATCTCGTTAAAAATATTTGCATGCTATCTGATCAGGTAATCGAAATAAATAATAACATCTTAAAGCGATTTAATAATAATAAATAACACATTGTAAAGACGATTAAAAAATTGATATGAAAGATGATTGGCATCTTTCTGCACTTCACCACTTCAATTGTAGTCTAATGACCAGATAATTATATCAAATTTATATCAGAGCATAAGAATATATAGGTTGATACAGATAACGCTTTCAACTGTAGGCAAATTTGTTTTGACCGCATATCATTTCTGAAAATCAAAAATTTGTAGTATCACTACGTACAAGAATCGAACAAGGCTACAAAACTGGACGCTACACTGTTATTAAATTCAAACATTTTGCTGTGTGATATATATGCTTACGTATATACAAAATGTTTTCAAAAGAAAAAATTTCATTTTTAATTTTAAATTAAATAATTACATAATTTTATAAATCCTATATTTATTTTTTATCAAAAAAAAAATAAATAAATAAATAAATAAATAGAATTACCTCAAAAAGTTCAAACAAACTTCAGTTTGCTTAGAAATTAACTCCGGTATGTAAAGAAATGAAATACTAACATAGCCAAATATCCGGAACGGTTTGACAGATGGGTGTAAATATGATTTTCTACACCCTTATTATATAATTGTACTTAATTAGTAAAATTACTACATTATTTGCGCTTTTCTATTCTGATTTCTTCCCAAATATAGATTTTTTTTAAATAATAAACAAAATCTCCGATTTAAAGTATATGACACCTGTACATAGAAAATTTCATCAAAATAGGATGAACAGTTCACAAGATGTCGGCATTTAAGTCATAATACCAATAATCAAATAAGAAATTAATTTGAAATATGCTTATTGATGTAAAAGCACATAAATTGTATTTAAGTTGAATTTAAATATGTTTTTACCAATTTCATTTTTTTATTTGACATTCCTGGTATTAATTATGTTCTAGCAAACAGTGTATCTGTTACGGTAAAAGTAGATATTGCGGCAAATGTACACATTTTCCGGTAAAAGTGCACATTTGCCTGCTCGTTTGGGTAATGTGCATTCAACTAACATTTATAATTTCAAAGAAGGGAAATGTACATTGAATTAACAATGACCATGTCGTTTTGGTAAATGTGAACATACAAAATAGGAAATCGCAATTCCTAGTATTGTGGTGCGCATTCGCACTTGTAGTGGTCCGCGAACTACCGTTTCGGCTATTTCAGTAGGCGCTGCTATTTTACGTTACAATCTTATTCTAGGCATGAATTTGCCATTTACGAACAAAAGTTTATATCATACGTAGATATTCCTTAAGATGTTGAGAAATCGGTAAGAGAAATTATAGGAATGCCGTCACTTACTGGTGAACAAGGTCTTAAAAGATGTATCTGTAAAAGTATGTTATTATTATTATTTGTTTGATTCCCATCGTATTTGTCCTGAAAACTAGGACGAAAATTGTATTTATGAATATTGGGATCTTAATCTACGACATATTATATAATATGCAAAAAAAAGTATGTTTTGTTTGTCATTTACATTTTTTAATTAAAATAATTTTCGTTATTAAAGCCTTTTGTATTATGTTTATTTTAATAAATGTTTTTTTACTGCAACAACATTTTTATTTTTTTTTTTTTGATTCCAACATTTCTTAAAACATGAAGGTAAGAGTATACATTTACCAAAACGTGAAGGCAAGAGTACACATTTGCCGGGAAATGTACATATACATTATAATCAGTTCACATAAACCTAACTTTTGGGGAAATGTACACATTTTACGGTAAAAGTGTACATTTCCACATTTCTCAAGAGAGTACATTTACCGTTACATATCCAAGTTGTATCGGTGAAAAAGAGTACAAATAGAAACTTTAATAAGAATTTTTGGCTTCCTAATTATTCGCATGTATACAGTAAATAAGATTATGAATGAAATTTAGCATAATCATGTAAGTTAATATAATATACACTTGGTGTTGTGGATCAATTATTGACAAGAATGTTGCACGCACTTTGTAATCAACAACATTCATTAAATAAATGGAACGAACTAGCTTACGCCCCTAACGCCATGCTGAATTGATAATTATGTATGATTCAAGAGCCAATTAACCATACACGATACTAAATAATACATATTAAACTATACAGTATACAGAATCCGTGTACCATTACATTTAATCAGGCTATTTTGTCTTGATATTATCTCAACGGTAAAATATCAACATACGTTGATCTAAAACAGATATGTACTCTCTGGTAAAGTAACTATGCTTACTTAAATTATCTTTGTTATTTTAATAAGTAGAATTGGGTAAATACGTGGTGTAAAATTTTTCATTATTTTTATAACTGAACTGACACAAGACGTACATGTGTAAATAGGTAATTTCTGACTGAGACTGATCGATGACTGATTCAACTGTAACATGACTGATATCTGTTCACATACCTTTATATCTTCACATCTAACATTCATTAATACACGAAAAAAATGCAAAATATGAGCTCTACCAAAATTTTGGCATGTGTGTTATTCATAGAATCACTTAATTAGTTCATCTGATAGACCTTACGCCCTCAAGTAAACTGGAAAACTACCATTAATGACGTGTTCTTGACATGAACAGTGAGTTTTCATTTGTGAATGAGAACAATCGGGCCATTGGATCTTTTCGATCTAAGACCCAATTTTCTAAACGTAAGGGATAAAGAAAAGTTAAAATAGAAAAAACAAAGAGGTTGCAGGGTACCTATTCAAAATACATCAAAACTTTTAGTGCTCGTTGAAACTAAGGAGTGTGGAGTAGGATGGTCATCAAATTTTGACAAAACGGTTTCCATAAAGTTGGCTGAATTACATAATTGTTTAGTTATTTTATTTTTTATTATTTATTAATTTTTTAATAAGTAGATAGATTAAAAAGAATTGAATGTTATCGGAAACCGTGTGTGTGTATACCTTATTTTTATTTGTTATGGAAACTACATAGTGTTTTAATGTAATTCAGGGCGTGGGCTTTAATTTTCGAATATATTTGATTTTTTAATTTTCAAAAAAAAAATTTTCGTTTTCTACTTTGTATTTTTTGTCAACCTGCTTTTCGTTTTTTTGTAATCGAAGTGATATTTATTAAGATAGTTAACAGCTTTTGTTACATGGATTTTCTTTCAGTAAAATTTGTAGAAGTTCTTAGCTTGATGATCATTTTTTTATGTAACTTACTCCAAGGTGAGCTGTCTACTAGCATTCCAGTATATATTATGATCATGACACGGCGGTTGTTATGAATTTCAGCATTTGACTTAACATATTAAACAATTCTATAGGTTTTAAAATAGATCAAACCACACAGATCAATCTATATGAGTAAAAACTCGATGAATATTTAAAATAGATGATGATTGAAGAACACAATTAACAAATACATTGTGCATCAAACGTTAGTATAAGCGTGTTGTGTTCTAACTCTAAATAACAACGTTCATTTGAGAATTAGATCGGTGCCGACAGACATTTAGAATTGAAATCTTAAAACTATTCAATTAATCAGTCATTTATTATTAATTTGTGTTCTCTTATTCAATGTAAAGAATACATTATAATTATCTAGCTATGGTACATGTCCAAAATGATTCGATCTATAATTATTCCGACCAAAATCACTCGGAAAAAATCTCTCCAACAAAAACCAATCGATGCAAAAACAACTACATTAAAAATCCCCAATTCAGCAGAAATGTTTAAACATTCATGTCTGGTTATTATGGTTATTAATATTTAATGTAAAATTAAATATAAGTTGTGTTTGGGTTCATCCATTATTGATTCTTATTAATGGCTGTAAGTTGGTAAGTTAGTTTATTTTGGGTATGCAGTTCTAAGTATATTTGCACTGCTGTATTTCTGTTATTTATTATACATTATTCGCCACGAGTAATAAAAACTTTTCTATTACAAAACGTGTCACATTGTTATGACTAAAAATTTACTTTCCCTTGATACATATTAATATTTACTCTTATTATTACAACCTTTGATAAAGTTAAACTTATACTATACGATTTGTTAGACATCATTATATATTTTATACTATACGCATTTATTAATAGTATTCCATTCACCATTAATGTAATTACTATTAATTTCTATTAATTATAAATAAATTTATCTTAATTTATATTCATAATTATTAATTACATACGTAACAAGTACCATACCTAAAGCATTTATAAAAGAACGATAATATTTATATAAAATTCACGATATAGCGTGTCACAGAACACTTTTCTACAATTGTTTCATTTTCATGACCGATTTTACTATTATTAAAAGAATGGAATCCAATTATTTACATTTTGTATATAAATTTATATTTTATATTTTTTTAGGTACAACGCAAAAACGTCGAATTATACTTGGCATTTAATCAAGCAGGTTAAATGCTCACAGCAAGCTGTTTTCATGTAACATTGTAATTATTATTAACGTAAGAGGATTCAATTTGGTAATTTTTCGTAGCCTTAAAACCTAACAGTTTCTCATTCAGAACATTAAAGGCTTGAAAACGGTTTTAAAAAAATATTTTATTATTTTCTTAGATTAGGGATAAAAACAAAGACTCCAAATACAGGAATATATATTAAATTGGTAAGTAGTTTTTGTATGGTTTTTTTTTTATTGTTTGGCTAATATTCTATTCTGGAATCATTGGAAAAAATTAAAGATTTTACTTATATTTTAGAAGGTTGGTCACCATTTTGATGTTGAAAATTAAAATAATCACTAATCCCACAATGTCCCGAGTAAAAATTTTAAATAAGTTTTACTAATTATTTTTCATAAAATTGTCAATCAAGAAAGGCGTCATATTGTATATATCATTCATACATCAGAATCATGTTCAACTTTGAAAACTCGCGATGAAAATTTGATAATTTTTGGCAAAAATAAAAAGTTGACGAAAATTCAGCATTGTATTAGATATTTTGAATTTTTGTATCAGAAGCGTGATAAACGATTTAAAATGTATGCGTGTGACTAACTTAGTACAATTTTGTATACCAATAATTTGTTGAAATTTTAAATTTGTTAATAAAAATTATAAGCAGCATACAAATGCTTGCAAAATGTAGTAAATGGTGTAAAGAATTAACGAAAAATTGACCAAATTCCGTAAAAATCACAGAGTGGGTTGGTAATATATATGTAATATTTGTATTTTGCCAATAACTATACAATTCTTATCGAAAATAGTTAAATTTTAAATGCTGATAATGAGCAAAATTTTTGTCGGACATTATTAACCATAACATCGAAATCATCGAGTAAAATGCAAAAACCGTTTTTTTTTTTGGTTTAT
Organism: Chrysopa pallens; assembly: GCA_020423425.1. Lineage (NCBI taxonomy): Eukaryota > Metazoa > Arthropoda > Insecta > Neuroptera > Chrysopidae > Chrysopa > Chrysopa pallens. The sequence continues at coordinate 15,212,310 of CM035594.1, forward strand.
ATTTATCACAAAAATTTGTAGATTTTTATGGAAATCGATGAAAATTTCTTTTTCGTGTTTAAAACAAGTTCAAATTGTTTTAAAGCAAAATAGTTAATTTTCGATATTTTATGAAGAATATTTAAAATAAAGACCTAATTTTCAATCGATAAATTTCAGTAGCAAATTTTCGATTTTTCTCGTTTATGCTCGTTTTTTTCATTGAAATTTCAACTTTCTAATGGCACTAATATGAATCGATATCGTTATTTTTTTAGAAATCAAAATAGTTCAATGCGTTATATTTTTGCACAAAAGATATTTGAATTGTGGTATATTATAATATATACCACATGATGATGTACAGCGCATGTGAATCGAATTTGGAATTAATGCTCCACCTTATATACATACACACATTTTAATTATCAGATTTAAAACGTCAATTGTATTCTTATAGCTATGTGTACAAATTTATTTAACATAATTATTATGAGAGTGATTTTCAAATCGATATAGAAAGTGTTAATTAATGACTAACAAAGTAGCTACGGTAATTTATCAAATATATTGTTACTTCTATTTATATTTTATGATTAAAAAACTCCTTAATAAATTTCTTTTAATACTCAGTACACATTGAGCAAAAAACACATAGCTCCATCCGCCGTCAAAGAATTGGTCAATTAAATTATTGTTTTTTTTTTTTTTTTTTTTTTTTATTTAATGTTTTATGAATTTTAACTCCAGAATATGGGTTTTACTCAAATGTTATGAATCGCATCATATTCTATACCCATATTTTCGACAAATTTATCTATTTTATATCACGGGCTCAGAATAATTAATAATCACCATTTAGATCGCGGTTATTCAAGATCATAGTTTGCGATTTCGAGAGTTACTTACTAAGTATGAAAAAGTAAAAAAAAAAAAAAAAAACACCACGCCATTCTCTCATTAGGAAGTGAAATAAAAAATTAAAAATGCAAATTATTACCTAGTTTTATCTAAAATATTTCTAGGAAACTTATAACTAGGAAACACATAAAAAGTGTATATTTCCATTGTTCATTTGTCAATTTTGAGTATTAATTAAACTAATAATTGGCAAAATATTTTTATTCCAACCGCGCTTTTGCAAATGTATTCAATATCTTATTGGCGGTATTTTATTTCCTGATATGAAACCGGCATAGTTCTGCATTTCTTAAATTGTCAGCCAAACAACAATAGTTAAAAGATAATATTGACTAATAAATTTTTGGCTAATTAAAAATTTCGCCATTGTAGCCAGAACACTTTATTCATCGTAGTTTTATAAGTCAAAAAAATATAATAATATAGGGAACAAAAAATATGATAAATAAATCCCAAATGCTTTGGGTCATTTATTCTCTGCTCAGTTATATTCTTTTTAGAAATCATTATTGCTTAAATACTGGATATTTATAAATGTCAAATATACCATTGATATTCATAATGATCGATATATATTTTAAATCGATTTTATAACTGGCTTAACTTACGCCCAGCCGATGCTTGGTCGAATCAGATATGAAAACATACTTGATCAATATAGGTAGAACAATCTTTTATAAATAACCCAAATCGTTAATACCAGATATATTTCTTTTTCTCAATTTTCTTGTTTATTCTCGTTTGAGCTCGTTAAATAAAAACTGCTAGACTTTCAAGTTCAAATCTAATCCAGTTTCTAATTGTGAGCAGTTTTGTGGTAGAATTTGACACTTTGCATATAATCATGCAAAGTTTAACGCTAGTATGACAAAAATCGTTATAATGAAATTAACTTTTAACACGAGTTGAAGATTAAACGCCAGTTTCAAAGAATAAATACATATTAATTTCAACGCACCGATAAAGGCAAATGTGAATGCTGGATACATCATAGTGATCTCAAAAAAAAAAAAACTGTCCAGAATATGGAGGTTAAATTCGCAGTTCCCATCATATTGTTTTTATTTAACGTTATTTGTATATAACATATATAAATATTCTGTTTTGATGGCGAGTTTTGTTGCCAGAAAGCCATAACTAATTTGTTTTCAAGTATGTATAAAAGTAATTAGAGTGTCGGATTGTAAGCTGAATGCTATAAGTCTTGTTCGTACTCGTCGCGTCGTATCGTGTCGGTTTAGTAGAAATGAATATATTTTTGTTATAATGTGAAAAGTATATTTAATTTGTGTTGAAGTTAAATAGTTATGTGCTACTACCACTACTGTCTGTCGGTCGTTCTGTTGTTGTAATTCAATGTAGTTAGTTTGTTATAAACGATATGTGAGCCGTTTACACTGTTTTTGTAATATGTTTTTACAATTTTATAATATCAAATAGTTTGGGAGCTTCTCATCAACATTAACATTTTTTTTAAGATAGCTAGGTAGCCGCAATCCGAAATCAAATAAAAGACTTTTTTTAATTTTTTTTTACTAATAAATATACGAAGCATGCGATAATAATTGATAAAAATTCACATAATTGATATAATTTAGCACGGATTATAATTAAATAATTAAAATAATGTAATAAATAAAATATTATTTGACTAGTACTGAACTGTCACAAGATAATACCGACTTTAAATGATTTTCAAAACATAACCCTGAACTGCCAACTTAATTTTTTATATCGTGAATTATTTCGTTAGAAAATAAATTTAATATTATACAAAATAATTTTTATATTTATTAATGTTCAATATCCTTTGGTTGTTATATATTATTTATATGTATATTAAAAACGCAAGTTACTATTTGAAATTGGCGCGCTTAACGGAGCAACCATTTTTCCCTAGTAAATATAGAGAAAAGAGATAGAAGCCGCATGTCAATATTGAAAAATAATTACATGCAAAGTACGTGGTAAATTCTGAAATTTTTTCAGTGTATATTTGGGATATAGTTCTATCAATTTAAAAGTTTTTTTTTTGCGGGATCAACTTTGCCAATTTTCTACAAACCTTTCATTTCCGGTATTCTTGAACAAGGACACTCATAAAAGCTCGTGTATTTTTGCTAAACTTTAATTAATTATATCTCTTAAACGGTGTGGTAAAAAAATCAGATTTTTTTACCACATTCTTTAAGTCATTTGGGTACCAAACTACCTTAAATAAAGAATAATGAATTGTATGCACCATTCCAAAATTTATTTATCACTGGCATACGTCAGTAAAATTCGGAATATTGATGTAAATATATAACTGTTTATAGTATTAAAAGCCTACATACCGTAAGTTATTTCTGTAAGAAAATCAGATAATCAGAGTTCAGACAGCATCTTAGTGTACGCCGCATATTATAACGGCGCGTCTAATCTAAATCATAATTTTTGATTGAAAAATTTATCATTACAATTTTTTACAGTTCATAGGACAATCGTTGTTCTCTATGATAGGAAAAAACGCTAGTCTATACGCTTAGTCGCATTTCCCTAAGCTTCGGCTTAAGACATTCGAGTAAGCGATTCTGATTATACATCAGGCAAATTATATTAAAAAAATGTCCATTAGGAGACTGTTCGGAGCTCATATAGCCGCGATAACTTGCTGTGCCGTTTTTGCAAAGAAAGCTGAGTATAATAGTCGTTCATTAAAAGGTATAGAGCATTCTTAATTAAAATATCCTGGATATTTTTAAAACATCGATAATTTCAAAAGATTATATAGAATAATTACTGTCAAAAACAATTAATAACTCTGGAGCATTTAAAACAACTCCGGATGTTTATTTGCATTCTCTGAATCTCTTCGACCTAGAGAGGAAGGGAGCTTGCCTAGTTCTAAAGCTGAGACAGTGCACCTGTTCCATTTAAAATACACTTAACCACCCCATCAGAAGAATTAATTGTTGTTGTGATAGCGGGGATCGAACCCTCGACTTTAACAAGCTGCATACGTTTCAGACGAGCACATTGCCAAGTGAGCTACTCAAGCCAATTATTTTTTTAAATAAACGGTAAAATCGCTCTCATCAGTCAAAATAGTTTACCACTTAGAATGTCACATACTGATTTACACGATAATGAAGAACAGCCTGCTGAACTAAAACAACACTTCACGTTAGTAATGAGCAGAGCAAACCTGTCTTTATATGCATATGTAAAAAGTATACAACAATACAATATAAATAATATAGTATCGTATAAAACCAGATTGGCGACAATGATACCTCCTCACTCACTAAAGTGTGAAATACATAATTATTATGCTGTTCATTGGTGTATCTAGTGTTGTATGTATATTTTATGTACCGACCGACCTAGTCTTCACATTTACACCAATGCTATGCAGTAGACAGTCCATGGCAGGTATTTACATTATGTGATATATACACTCGAAATTAATGAAATTTGAGTCATCCCTGATACATGTTAAATGAAAAGCCGTTGCGAAATTTTTCTCATATTTAATGTTATAATATGTGGTCATTCTTTTATATTATCCACTCCTTTGATCCACAACCAGACGCTTTATGAAAACCATTTATCTTTGTATACTAAAATGAAGTTAATTGACGCCCAAATAGATATCAACCAGTTATTGTCAAACAATTGAAAATATGATATCCTATACTTTATAAAAGTTCCGTTATAATTCGAACTAAATCAATCATAATGTAAATGTCAATATCGTTTTGTATACGGCATACCATATGTGATAGAAATAATAATATTAGGAATATAATTTTTTTGTAATTGCGAAACTTCTATAGAATCGTTTTGATTTGAAACTCGATGAAACGAAAATAATGTAACAATGTAACCATAAAGAAACAAACACATAAATGTATAGGATTACGTCGGCAAGAGAATAATAAAGAATATATTATACAATATCATATAGCTCGTTGCTGCGCATACCTAGAAGGTATAAGTAATATGTTTATAATGTGTGTGCGATCTTGCTTTATATTTTATATTCTCGAATCAGAGTTGCCAGATGGGGCGATTTATCGCGAATTGGGCGATTTTTTCTATAGGTACGCTCCTTTTTTTAAGTTTGGGCGATAAGTCGCAAATTGGGCTCTTTTTACTTTTCTTTTTTTTTTTAAAAGTACATAACCGTTACAAAAATTATTGTTTTCTTTAATGTCACAATTGACTTTCTTAAATTTTGTTGCTATTTGATGAAAAATTAAGACTTAAATCATTGTAATTTAATTTAATTGAATTTTAATTAAAAAAATGTATTTCAAATTACGCGGTAAGTTCAAGTCTGTTATGTAGAGTATTTTATAACGTTCATTGGGCGATTCTTCAGAATATTTTGCGACTTTCGATGATAGATGGGGCGACTTGAATAAAAACTTTCTGGCAACTCTGTTCTCGATCTTCTCATTGTGCGATGCTTCGTAGCACCCTCACGGTCGAATACTAAGCATTGTTCATATGTATTCTTGTTTAGTGGAATATAATATATACAATGTATGAAATATAATATTTTACATTAAAATATTAAATAATTTTTAAGCTTGGTAAAAAATAATAAACCTTACATTTATCCTAATACTCCTAATACTCTATATCCATGTCAATGTCTCGAAGACTACTTTTCAGAAGTTTCACGTGTGTCGCTAATGAATTGCACACTTTTTTTAACAATATTTATTAAAAATATATTGTTCTTCGTTTATTCTTATTCAAGTTCAGTAGTTTCAAATAATTTAAGCCTGTGTATGATGGAGGCATATTTGATGAGTGGTATAAATTTATAATAAATATGAACTGGTTGATGATGGCGTTCACACTCTTGCTGTGACTGCGACACGACAGTGATCATAAACACCTTACGTAAGAACAATATATATATTTATTTCACTTCATGTTATTAATATTATTTTAGTCGTAGCTAGTGAATTGTTTCATTAAAATATTTAATGCCCTTAGCATACACAACATTTATTTACCTATGTAACACTCAGGTGTTTTCTATAGCTTATTATATAAAATATTATCGTTTGATTATTATGGAGAATTTATAAATTTACAACGCAAATATTTGAATAGGTTATAGAACTATACTGCAGTGATTAATAACAATGATTGAAATTAAACGCAAAGAATTTTGTTTAACATTAGTTTAATTTTATATAATTCCTCTTAATCTCTATTAACTTATATCCTTATAATACAACTAACGATACTAAATTCTTAATTTTTACTGAATATTATTTTCAAGTAAAATAAGTTTTATCGCAAACTGTTTTTAAATTAAAAAGCCAAGAAAATCGGAATACATAAGGCCAATAAATAGTAAGTACATCAATGGAAAGTTAAATGATGAAATTTTATCTGTTGGTAAAGATACTCCAAACCGAAGCTCGACCAAATGTTGACAAATACAAATGCATTGTTTAATTCTTATCCGTATACCGATCAAAACATGATCCTATTACTTTGCGACCTCAGTGAAGGCTTCGAGCTAGCATGTGTGTCCATAGATTAAAATGGCACATAAAAAATTCTCTATTTTGGTTGAACTTCCAAAAAAGAACAAAAGAAGATATTCCTTAAATCAAAGTTATACAAATAAATTTATCTTTCAATTCGTAAAAAACTATATTTCACGCTGAATTATGCATTTACACTGAATTACGAATTTTTCATTTTCTATCAATTCCAAGTGCCATCAATAATGGGGCAATTATAAAAAACATAATAGCGTAAAAATTATTATGATTTTTAGAAGGTATATTAAAAGTGTTATACTATATGACACATGCTATTTTGCTGTTTTACTATATACTTATTTTACTCGACATACATAATATGTCAAAATATATTAATTTTAGTGTAAAGCCTATAGCGCTGCCGAATAACGACTGCACAAACAAAATTTTGGTATAGGTGTTCATAGAAACACCTAATTAGTCCATTTCCAACTGTCCATCAGTCCGTTATCATGTTACTTATAAACAAAAAGAAATAGCAAGCTGAAATTTTAGTAATGTATTCTAAACATAAAAAGTGTTTTACAGTTTTGAATGAGCCAAATTAGATCATTGGGTCCAATGGATCCGTGACCAAACTTTTAAACTTAAAAAGCTAAAAGAAAAGAATACAAAATTGTTTACTTTTTTCACAATTTTACCTCAAATTTGGCTAATAAACGCATATAAGTAATAACAATACATATTATTAGTATAAAGTTATATATAAAACTTCATAGACTGGATATTTATAGTATTTTATGAATCCTAATTACCAAACAATGAAATTCAATCTAGTTTTGAGTATCTAAACAATTAACTATGTTAGTTGTAATCTACAATTGTTATTTTTATACATTTATTTATTTATTTATTTTTTTGTTGTTGTTTGTTTTCTATTTGCAATCTGTAGATACAATAAGCAAATATGTGGAGGATGACCTAGTGGCATTGATTTGTTATCCAGTGATAACAAAATATAATTTTTCTTCCAATTTAGGATTATTTTGGAACTTAGAATTTAAAAACTATGAAATAATTAAAAAGTATAAATGCTGATGTTGTGATTTGAAATAATTGTTTATATTCCTTGTTTAGCAATTTATTCAACACAGGTGTAACTAACACCGAGTGTCTCACAAAGTATGGTCACTATCACTAAAATCTATATGGTAATTCTATTGTCTGAAATCTCTTAAGTCTTTGAGTTTGGTCACTGTTGTCTACTAAATTTAATGCTAATGTATTTGCATGTGTCTCTAATCTTTCTAAGTACTTTGCACTACATTTCACTATTTCACTTTTCACTGTGTTCACTCCTAAGTCATTACGGATTTCACTATTTGGAATAAAGTAGGGGGCATCTGTCATAGCCCGAAGCATTTAAGATTGGAATCTTTCGAGAATTTTGATATTGGAATTTGATGCTGTTCCCCATTGTTGAATTCCATAAGTCCAAATTGGTTTAAAAGCAGCTTTACATACCAGTAGCTTATTTTTAAGCGATAACTGTGATTTTTTGCTTAAAAGCCAGTAATATTTACTCATTTTCAGACCTAGTTGTTTCCGTTTTTTCCAAATGTGTGTGCGCCAAGTTAAAGTTTTGTCTAAATGCATTCCGAGATACTTTACGCAATCAACTCTTGGTATAGTTTTGTTATTTATGTATACTTGTGGTGAAATACCTCTGCACTTTGTGAAAACAATATGAGCTGATTTTATCTCATTAACTGATACACGCCATTTCCTTGTCCATTCATTAATTTGAATTAAGTGTTCTTGAAGCTGTTTTGTAGCTATGTTCGGATCAGTGTGCTTAGATAATATAGCTTTATCGTCAGCAAATGTAGCCATTGTAGTGTGCTCATTTGTTGGTAGGTCAGCAGTATACAATAAATATAAAGTCGGCCCAAGAACACTACCCTGAGGAACGCCTGATTTTATTAGGTGCAGCTCACTTGTTTCATTGCCAAATTTGATTTGAAAGTATCTTTCGTGAATGTATGATTTAATGATACAGTATAATGTATGGGGAAGCATACTTTTTATTTTGTAAAGTAAACCTTCGTGCCACACTTTGTCAAATGCTTGGTTTACATCAAGAAATGCAGCTGAACAGAAGCTCTTCTCCTCAAATGTCTGGTTTATGATTTTAACCAATCGATGAACCTGTTCAATAGTTCCATGCTGCTAGCGGAAACCAAATTGATGTTCTGGTATCAACTGATCTCTGGTAATTATTGTGTTCAGCCGTTCCAGTAAAAGTTTTTCTAACAGTTTTCCAAATATTGGCAATAAACTAATTGGTCTGTACGATGAGATATCATGTATAGGTTTTCCTGGCTTGGGAATCATAATTACCTGGGCAACTTTCCACTGACATGGAAAATATCCTAGTCTAAGAACGGCATTATAGATCATAGTCAGCATAACTACACCCCTTCTAGGGAGTTCTTTGATGATTTTTCCAGTAATTAGATCGTATCCTGGTGACTTATTTATGTTTAAATCATTTTTTATACATTAAGTTACTTCTTTGACAGTGAATAGTTTTGGAATTAGGGTCATTTGATATTGTGCAGTGAGGAAATTAATAACTTCAAGTTCTTCCTCTTCTGTACATTGAGAGGGTAGTGGTGTGAAGACTTCTTGTAAATGCTTAGCAAAAGTGTTTGCTTTCTCCAGATCAGTATGTGCCCATTCGCGATTATTTTTTCGAATAGGTGGAATGGGGTTATGTGGTTGACTTAATCTCTGGGTAGCCTTCCAAAGCGAGTAATCGTTTTCTTTGGTCGCACCAATTCCTTGTAGGTAACTATTGAATGATTCATTTTTAAGGCTTTTTATCAATTCTTTTAGTTCTCTTGCTGCTATGTCATAACGAGTTTTGTCTGATGGATATCTACTATTTTGCCATATTCTACGAAGTCGACGTTTTTCCGCTATTTTATGCTTTACATTTATTGGGCAGTTTTGTAGTTGGTTACGTAAAGGCACTTCATGGGTGTTTTCCCATGCAGCTTCTTGGATAGTTCTAGTGTATGATTTGATTGCATCCTCTAGATCACTGTAGGATTTAAGAGGTATTTTTAAATCTAAATTTAAATCGACTTGAAGTTTAAATTTCGTCCAGTCTGTTCTGTTGTTGAATAATTTTTGTTGTTTTATTTTATTGATAATTGTCACGTTCACCGTAGCAATTATCGGCGTATGATCCGAACATAAATCTAGACTTGATTTAGCTGATTTAGCTATACATTTATTATATAAATATTATCTTTTAAATCGAATTTGGTTTTTCCAGTATGTGTATGGAGTTTTCAATTTGGTAACGACATCATCAAATTTACAGATGATAAAATAAGATAAGAAATTATGCTCTTGCGTCAAATTCAAAAGATAATTCTTCACATGGATATTATTATTTATTGAAGATTTTACTTTAAAATAATTTTTTACTTTTAAGTTAATTTTTTTATAAATATGCATTATCTAGATATACATAAAAAGGACAGTAAGAATGTTTTTGTAGAGATGATGTATTTAAAATTAAAATATTTATATACATTAAATGTTTCCATTTTCAATTTATTCATATTTTCTTTTTAATAAATGATAAGAATTTATAAAATAATTTTTTTAATAAAAACATTAACACATTTTACATTACGAGTCAAGAGAATTAATTCCTGCTACAACAATATTTATTAAGAAGATAAATACTTCATCTTGCGCTTAAGTAGAAAATATTAAATTCGAGTGTCTTTGAATATTAAATATGAAATCCCTCGCTTTTGTTACTATAAAATGATTATTTCTGTTAATTATTGTATGTTTTTTTTTTAAACGTATTAAAACTTTTTTAATAATCATTTTAAAGGTGGACTATGTATCGCTATGAAACGTAATATTTATATTTAAAAATTTATTTTGTACCATTGAATTCGATTTACTTAAGAATCAGGGTTTGTTCTTATAATTTTTACAGCTAACACTTATTTTTTCAATTTATTAAATCATTTCGTTTGCTAAAAATTAAATATTCGTTGCTTGTATTGACTGACGTCCTTACTTTTGCGAACATACGTTATAAAAAAAACAGGTAGAGAAAAAGTAAAATTCCCCTTTTGACATCATGTCTATATTTTAAAATGGCTATTTTTATACTCAACATACATTATCTGTCAGAGTACCTATATATTTTCAGTCTAAAATTTGGAATGTTACCTTATACATACATTATTTACTTTATACATACGTAATTTTGGTATTGATGTTCATGGTAACACCTAATTAGTCCATTTCTGTCCTTCCATCCGTCCATCCGTTAAAGCAATAACTCTAAAATAATAATAAATTTCGAGCTGAAATTGGTGACGTGTTCTAAACATAAAAGGCTTATTTCATGAATAATCAAAAGCGGTCCATTGAGTTCAATGGATCCTTGACCCAACATACAAACACAATTAAATGTTATTTTTTTGAAAGAAACAACTTTTATTACAAATTTTTATCGTACAAATGTTTCAGTTCTCCACAAGTTGGCTCAAATTCGGCTAATAATCACATAATGGTAATACCGATAGATTATTATACATGTATTTATAACTGTATCAACTGGATATTTGTAGTATTTTGTGAATACTAATTAAAAATAGCCCAAAGAATGAAATTCAATCATGCCGAGTATCTAAAAAATTAATTCTGTTTGTTTTTATCTTCACTTGTTTAATCATGAAATTGATATAAAATCTTTATAATTTTTTCCCCATTTCCCCAAGGTTCTTGAAAAAATTATTGATTTTCATATTTTCAAACGATGATTGCGATAAATTCGTTTGTTCATCTTTAATTCTGTTTTAATCCACCAGCGATATTCGTGAATTCATACATTTTTTTAAAAAAAAAAAACCATTATTTATAGTAATAAATATTGATTACATTTTACAGAGAATGCTTCAATTTGCAGTAAATACTTCAATTAATATTCTACTGACTGTAATCGAGTATCGAATACGAGGAGTGTATCACATTGAGAAATATATATCAGAAAATAAATATTACGTGTAGCACAGAACTAGAGATAAAATTTATAATATAAATTTCATTCGTTGTTTTTTTCATTCGATATCGTTCTCCCTAACAACGGTATGCTAAAACATCACACATATAGGTGGGAAGTAGACATTCCTACTGACAGATTGATTAACTAAATCAAGGTAAAACGTGTCAGAATGTTAGGCACCCTAGTTCTATTTTAAGTGTTGGTGATTTTTTATCGGTGATATATGAGGTTGAAATGTTACCTCGATCTTATTTTTATTCTATTTTATCAAATGAATTTTTAAATCAAGAAGTGAAGTGAGATGCAGCCAACATCTTTTCACTACATCGAGAAAAAAAAACAAATATCATTATGCGATAGAAATTTTTCAAATGTCCGTTCATCTAAGTTTGTTTTCTGTCTGAGAGAAAACTATCGATTTCATCACTACAATCGAAATAAAAACCCTTTTCGCTTTGACCAGCTGACGTTCGATGCTCTGTGTCAATCTATAATCATTTAAAAAACGTAAATTTCTCACTTTTTGTAACTAAATGTGGATATCGCAAAATAACAGAAATTTTACTGTAATTAATTCTCTAATATTTTTTTTAACAAGATTGAAAATTTAAAAATATATTAACTTAATGTTTATAATATAAGAATAAAACTTTGGAAGAATTACGTGTATCCATCATTAGAAGAGAAAGTTTCGATTAACCAGCCAAATCGATTCACCAATTCCTAAATAACGATTTATTGCTGCTATATAATTAATTCATTGTCAAAGAGGAATAAAATCAATGGGGGTTAAACCGTTTTAAGTCTTTCTAATCTCAAGATCATAACAAACAAGGAAAAGATCAAAATGTCGTCAAAGCATAATTTTTCGCTCCACAAAAATTCCAATCCATTGAATCATAAACATGGAATGCTGCCGTTATATCAGCTGGCAGAGCAATTTTGAAATAAACAATTATAATAATATAATGTACTAAAATTAGGTGCTTTTTAGTAACTTTTATAGACTGCATTCAATACATCAATTTAATTAGAATTTCCAAAAAACCCGTGAAACATGCGATCATAACAATTTTTTTCATAAAAGCACCTAATTTTGGTACTTAATATTATAAAATTTATTTTTTCACATTGCTCTGCCAGCGTGATTAAACGGCAACAGTATCAATCATTACGACTCAATTGTCTAAATAAAAATTTGAGCACCCCCAATCATCAAATTTTGTTTGATTTTTAAATTAAATTGAATTTTAAATAAATTCAATTTAAAAGGTACTGATCTGTTATACAGAGGATGCCATTTACCGTAAATTGTATTTTCTTGATGTAAATAGAGAAAATGGGTAATCTAAGCGAACTCTTCCCATAATATAAATTTTATTTGCAAACATATATATATTGTGTATCCTCGTGTAGCGATACGCCCATCCTACCATGAAATTAGTAAAATTCTCCTTTACAAACAACCTGTAAAATTTTCTATTCAACATCTGGTTAACTTCCATTTACCTATATTTGTATAACCTTTTCATTCCCGTTTTTCCAGTTGAAAAGTTAAATCAACCTTTTTATTTATATTTTATTATATATACAAATGAACTAACTAACTTTATAAAGTGAAACTTTATTTAAAAATATACCTAGTTCAAGTGTGCATGTATTTACCTGAAAGTTCGTGAATGGTTCGATATTCAATACGAAATTTGTGTTAAGTTTGATTTCGTTGTTATGTTTTATGTCTTAATTTAAGCTTTATTTTATAGCACTAAAATCAGGAAATTAAACTACGCATTAAAAGATTTTGAAAATAAAGTAGAAATCAATTTTGTCAAGCCCCAAATATTTTAATACGAAGTTTTATCTAAATTCTTCTGCTAGGTGATTTGATTTTTTTTCTAGCTTTGTGAACGACGAACTTCTCAAGTAACATAGAAAAAAAAAAACAATTTCCTTAATATTACGAATATGGATAGTCTTTTGTTTTTTTAATCCTCAACAAAAAGTTTTCAGTTTTTACGTTTTGAAGTCGATATCATTATCTGTTCTCGAGAAAAATTTCGAGAATGTTGTGGTATGTTGTAGGACTCCTTTAAGACTAGCTAAAAATGGACACCAAAATTTGAGTACAGCCAACGGCAAAAAAATTTCTGCATAATTTTCAAAAATTCATGAGTTTTATCCTAAACAGTAAAAAATGTTTCAAATTTGGCGATTTTTTAAATTGCAATTACATTTGCTAGTATTTATTGATTATTTCAAAAATTTCAGAGAAGATGCACTTTCATAAACTCATTATGTAGCCGAAGTAATTTGAGAAATAAACAGTTTCTCCAGAAATTTGCATGTTTAATTCAAAAAGCACTCACAGGAAACTTTAGCTTTCCCAATTCGAGGTGATACGATTATTATTTTGAAAAATGTATACTACTTGAAAAGAGAAAATATTTTTACAAAAATATAAAAATCAAGTCAAGTAATTCATCTAATTGGCATAAAAATAGCATTAAAAATAAGCAATTTTATGAACTGGGTTATTTTTTTTGATGCTTTGGATGCACTCTATTTGTAGACTATTTGTAGCCAGTATTTAAGTTAGGGAAATCTTTAATATGCTTTATATATATATATATATATATATATATATATATATATATATACGCATATATATACGCATGAACATAAGACTATGAAAATGCTTGCATTTGATCGGAAAAGTCATTTTGACAGCTTTGACTGTCAAATATGAATAAATATATATATATATATAAAGCTGTCAAAATGACTTTTCCGATCAAATGCAAGCATTTTCATAGTCTTATGTTCATGCGTAATGAACCTTTTTATTTTCAGTAGTTTTTCCGCTTAGAAATAATACTACGGACCATAAATCAATTAAAAATATTTGCTATCTAATCACAGTGCATTGATAATCTCAATTTTCCATATGAACACCACCACAAATTACAGTCGCTATTAACTTCCAAAAATTGTATACTGAATACGTTAATAAATCGAACAAACACACTGAAAAACAACAAAACATAAAGATTATGTTAAAACACACACCCACACACATACACACGCACACGTCAATGATAATAATAAGCTTGAAAAAATAAAATGTAAAAATAAATAACACACAATTGGTTTGATTAGAAACAAACAACAAAAATAAACATTCTTTCATTGTTTTCGTAGTTTTTTTATTCACAATTTTGTTTTTTACCAATAAATTATCTATATAGTTCTGTTTTTATTTAGTATTGGTAATATTTTAAGCACAGTTGAAAGAACACACCATCGTTGTAATAAAAAAAAAACACACACAAAAAAGTTGTTGGTGGTTCGTAGTAAACGGTGGTTTCTATTTGTACTAAATGCTTCAAAGATCATTGGCTTATAGATAGACTGCGAGCTTTTTGTCTTACTTCTTATCTAAAGAAACCCTATATTTCTGTAACTTGTAATGACAAATCAACATCGAATTAAATGTTCCAGTAAATGATTTAGTATTTGAATATTTTAAGATAAATATGACATGATACGTGACAATTTACGTCACATGTTTATGCAAATTTGAAAGATGCGGTTTTTTGCAATTGATCTGAATATATACAAGTGGAAATTTAAAAATTCAAATGATAAACACAGAAAAATAATAATTTTAATTTTAATTTATCATTTTGTTAAAACATTCCAAACATACAAAATGTTTTCTTAATAAGCAACAAGGGTGCTTTGATTAATTAAACGCCAATTAATTTCATGCCAGCGCTGCTTATTGAATAAAAGCTTGTTTTTAAAAAGTTTTTGTTTTGTTTTTGTAAGTAATTTAATTATAACAATTTTTATTTAAATATTTTGAATTAAACAACGCCGTAAAAGGAAAAGATTATTTATGTAGATACTTATAATTAAGAGTGGTCATAAAAGAGATTAGAAAAAATTAATATTTTAGTTCTTAGGGTATTAGAAAGACACCAACGAGTGAGAAATATGAATTTTTCGAAAAAAATGGAAGTGAATTTCAAAGCAAAAAATTAATAATTAAAAAATTATTTTAAAATAAACTCATCTATAAGTAATGTCCAATTACCTTTCAAAGTCGGCCTCAATCATATTCTTAGATTAAAATGGATTCTTTGAAGCCGCCTGCGAAAGTATAAAAAGGGAATTATTTGTTTAAAGTGGGATCTATTTTTTTGGCAAATTTATAATCTTACAAGAAATTTTAATATCGTTAAATGAAATTTTAATCGTTTTTAACACAATAGACACTTTGTCACAATCGCTTCAACCAGTTTTACCTATAAACATGAAGAAGTTCCAGAAATTAAAGAAAACTTGATAATTCTGGTAGTAGATAGTGTTACACCCTGTACGTATATCTTGTATACATTCGCGCGAATAAAAACTTTTCAATCGACGCACGTGTTCCTGTCAATTCCTATGTAATGGATGAGCAAACATGTCGAGTTCACTAGGAGATTTAGTTCAATTCGTCGTTTATTTTTCAGGTTTTACTTTTATAAAAAGTTTCTATATATATGTGTGTGTGTGTGTGTTTTTGTGTTTTTTGTTTTTTTTTTTCTATTTCTGGAGTCGGGGTAGCATGATAGGTATGCGAATTTTAAGACTCTTGGGAACTCTTCAACCCATTTGAACAGAATATATCAATTTATTAATATTATCCATTGGATACGCTTTAGTATGAAATTTGATATAGGTTGTGTTATTGTGTATACGCGATCACAAACCCGTTAAGAATTCAACGATAACTTAATTATACAACGTATAATCACATATAAAATGCAGCATTGAGCTTGCAGTCACGGTTGCGTTTCATTTCTTTTGTTGGAATTAGCACACGATGTAGGTACTTTTAACAAAAGTGTTAGCCCCCATACAAGCAGTCACATTAGCAAGATATGGGCCAAATCTAGCATCCATCATTATGTCATTACCTATGTATTTTATTATTGGTGGCAAAAGTAAAGATCCCGGGATAATATATATCGATAAAACAATCCGAGAAACATATCCTGCGTTAAAAATTTACCCAGAAATAATATTTTCGTAATAAAACTATCAATATGCCAAAGCATCTTCGATTTAAGGTAGTTGGATCGAAGAATAACTTTCAAAGAATTTTAATGAAACTTCACTTGATTGGTCTTTAATTAATAACAAAAAATAAGTAACAAAAAAATAAGTAGGAAAAAAAGTAACTTTAGTACCGAGTCCAATCAAAATTTAATATTTTATAGAAAGAAATGTTATAAAAATAGAATGTGTTGAATTGAACATGTCGTTTAGATCAATGAAAAAAAAAAAAGAATATTTATTAAACTAAATTGAAAATATGGTCTTCATCATAAAAGTATTCAAAATATTGCCCTTTTGCTCCAGTGTATCCTGTATCCACCCTGTAGAACTACACTCGGATATTTGAATAATTTTTTGTTTTTATTTCTTCATTTGAAGTGTTTTTACTTGACAAACAGTGAACTGAGTTCTTTTTTAATGTTTAAAAATGAGCAAATATTGGAAAATCTATAATCGTAATTAAAAACAGTGTTAGCCTGTAATGATATTATTATATTAAACCTCATATTGTTTTCATGTGAAATTTTCAAGAAAATGATGTAAAATAATCATTGAAAGTTTATAATTTCTTCGTTTAAAATCAATTTCCAGTTTTTTTTTTGGGGTATTGAAACTGGTTTTACAATCTTATATGAAATATTGTAAATTTAATATCATTATAATACCCAATTCCATTGGATATTCAACATAATTATATATTGTATACTTTTGTAAGTTACCACATTGCTCCAGTAGCCGTTAGGTATATTTCACTACTATAAATTATAAATAAAGTGAATTATATATATATATATATATATATATATATATATATATATATATATATATATATATATATATATATATATATATATATTTTGGTTTCTCTTTTAAACCATATTTATTTTTATTTTCATCGATAAGTTTATTTTTTTTCCTTCTATTTTCTATTTGTAATCAATATCATATCATTCAAATTAAATAGTCTACTGTTTACCTTTTTTAAGTCATATAAATAATATATTTTTATATATGAGTGGCTTTATGATATCAAAGACGGACAGCTGTCTGAAAAATCAAAAGTAATTCATAGGTAAATGAATTCTTAAAGTTTTGTTAAAGATGAAAGTTTTCAAGCTTTTTCAGTGATGTTTTTTTTATCAAAGCGGGGAGTGGAAGAACTGCATTTAATAAAAATGGATATTGGACTCCTTGAAGGGCGTTGTCAGCCCATTTTATTAAGATCCAACAGATTCATTCTTTCAAACCATTAACATTCCATAAAACCAGAATTCAAAAAAAAAAATTTTTGTTTCTTAAAAACTAACAACTTTTCTGAAACATATTTTCGTAAATCGCTTAAATTGGCCACAATGTCAGCTCAAAATTAGCTATTAAACACATTTTTGCAATAATCATTTTAAATTTTAAATTACGGCTATCTTATGAATTCTTATCATAAAAAATAGTTCAAACATTGATACCATATGTGAATTATCTAAACAATTAACTATGCTAGTTATTATTTTTTTATGTTGTGTTTTATTATTAGTTTTTACTGAAAAGTTATTTAGTTTTAAATTACGTAATTAGAAGGCGTAAGAAATTGTTTTTACCCTGCTTGGTTAATCAAGCATTCTAAACGTCCATATTTTACTCTGATTGACCGCTATTCCACCATAAATAGTGTCAAGACATAATTAAAATATAAAATTACAATAAAAATACAAATTTAAAATAATAACAATTTAAAATTTAACATGTTAATACGTTAATTATGTTAACAACGAAACTTATTTTCAATGTTCCATTTTGAAAAGTTATGTGTTTAGAAATCGCTTAAATTGTAGGTAGCTATTTCTAATAATTCATTGCTAAGTTTAATTTTAAGTTAAATATAAGTCATTTTCACAAAATGTGTTGGCAGTTACTTGTAAATATTTGGGTATGCAACGGATAACTTTTATACATATACGTATGTTATATCAGGTATTATATATATGCTTAAATCTCTTAATTAGCTTAACATGATTTACTTTTGACTACAAGTTTTGACGATAAAAGCATATCGAATTTTATGATTCACAATACGTACATATTATAATAAATAATATTGTCATAAAATTGCAAATTAATTGCACTTTATGAGTGAATAATAATAATAAAATCATGAATGTGTTGTGGTGGTCACAGAATATTTAAAATTACCATATGATACATTCTTAAAAGAATAAAACTTAACTGTATTCTGTTCTGTAATTACACCATTTATGATTTTAAACATAATAAATATTTACTGTTAAATTCTCATTAAATATTTTGTCGCAGTTTAAGATAAAATAATATGTTTTATATTATATTTTAGTTAATTTAGGCGCCAAACTATCAACAATAAATATTTCTAGCTATTGTATATACATAAATTATTAATTAAGAAGAAAAAAGTTTACATCATACTTCTGAGTAAAATAGGAAGAAAAAACAAGTATACGGTTATAAATACATGTATAACATTATGTATTGTAATTACCAATATATGTGTATTTGCCAAATTTGAGCTTAAATTGTGGAGAATTAAATCATTCTATGAAAAAATGTTTCATACAAAAGCTGTTTGTTTCAAAAAAATAAAAAATTTTTTTATTTAAGCTTTTCTCATATCTTTTATATTTTAAAATTTTGGTAAAAGACCCATTCGATCCAATGGCTCGATTTTGCTCATGCATGAGTTTAAAATCACTTTTTATGTTAAGAATACGTCACCAAACTTTCAGCTCGCTATCTTTTTATGTAAAACTTTATGCTCCACAGTTTTAATTTGAAACTTTTTTTTCTACTTCTTTTCTTTTTGATCCGACCCAAGTATCACCACTTTTTAATGTATGAGAACTGATGACGAAATGCTACGATTCAAGACTGAAAAATTTCCATTAAATAGAAAATGTATGAGTATAAGACAGACTTATGTATTCAACTATATATTATGTTTATATATTATGATTACATATAACTTTTGATTTAGAAAACTTTGAATTCAATATTTTACAACCCAATATTGCTTGAATCAATAACATTTCGTCTTTTTGTGATCCAAAACAGCTAGTAAGATGTAGAAACGAATAATTTTTTTTTATTAAACAATCTAATCATTATTATTCATTATAATATTAATAAAGACTATTTACTAACATTTATTACTAATTATTAATAGCAATAAATTTATTTTATGTCATATCTCTACATAAATAAACATTAAAATCAACTATGTTCATGTAGTTATTATTATTCCAATATTTTATGTCTTTTACACATTTCAATATTTTCTAAAATAGTATTATTATGTCTTCATGTATTATTTATAATCGAAATTAAACTACTTAAGGCTTGGATTTATATTTTAGATACACTCAGTTTGAAATAAGAAATAAGTGAGTAGATGTTAAAATTGAAAATAATTTTTACTTAAAATCAAGTGTTAATTCAACAGTACTTGAAACGGTACGGTGGTGAAAAAATGAATCATTATGGTAAGTACGGGGGAGATGGCCGAAATTTTTAAGGAGATAAAATATTTATATTAAACTAATCTGTAATAATTTAATTATAAAATAAAAAAAAAGAAAATCAACAAAGTAAAAGTAAAAAATACTTTGTACATCTCGACTGGCCATTTCCCAGTAGACACATGGAGGAGATGTACATGTTAGTTTTATCACCCTCATTTTCATATTTATTTTAATTTATTTATCTTTTTTAGTTCTTAGCTTATACTCTTAGGTTTATTAACTGTTTCCTTACTTTGACATTCAGTTAGATTAGGTGTTATTTCCCATACATAGTTTTATATGCGATATTTATTAATCATTTTGACTAAAATTTTCAAGATACCGATTCTCGATTTAATTTGCTCATACAGAGGATAAAACTAATCGTCTCTAAATTAAGTTTCCTAAAATCAGTTTAATTAAAGTTACTTTGATTGATTTGAATGATTACGTAGATATGGAATCAGCTCCTATTTTTATTTTCTTTTTTCATACAATAATAAAAAAATTTCACGTCTTCATTTTATGTTTTTTTACTGGTTCAAAAACATTGTCGCTCTCTGTGTAGTCAAGGTATCGGAAAGTTTCTGACAATTCAAACGTAAAAATGCATTACGTTAAAATCGAAATACCGATAGATTTAATTTATTGTAGTGCTTTCTTACATTTTCCTCAAAAACGACTTCAACGATTTTCTTCAAACTTCAGAATATTTATAAAACATTTTATTATATATTTTTCTCTGGGTAATTCAAATTGAGGAGGGAAATTCCACTAATCATATGAAGCTACTTATATATTGAGAAAAAATATTAAATTTTTATAATATTATATTTAATAAAATCAAATTTTATAGATTTTAATGTATACAAAAATTTTGTTTTTCTTACTTTGATTTTTTTAATGATATTTTACGTATTTTTGCACATGATATTTCTTTATTAAGAGAAATTATAATCATTAATCATTGTTTTGTATAAAAATAATAATTTTTAAATTTTTATACTCAATATTATTTATTAAATAATATTACTGTTTCCTTACTCCTTGTTTTATTTATTTTCTCGTTTTGTTAGTAAAAAGAAAGTTCTATGTTGTGTCGTAGCAAATTTTTTTATTTTTTTTTTTTTTATAAAAATTATAATCTTATTGATTGGGTAAGTCAACTATATAAAAAAATCTTAATGAATTTTATTAGCTACTTAAAGATTATGATTGTCATAACATTATAAGCAGTTTAGTGACATCAACATTGTTATGATAAAATGATTTATTACCTTCTGATTAGTTATTATAAAAGCGATATAAATCATAGAACTTGAAAATCACGAAGTGTTAAAAACGTTTTATCAGGTAAGTCTATGCAATGATTAAAAATGTACGTATCAAAAATCTCAAAAAATTTTTTTTTTCTTCACTAAATGCAATTGTAGTCAAAACGGTTATAAAATTTATAATTTAAATATATTCAATGTAAAAAACAATTAAATTAGAATAATCAATTTTAATAAATTTGAAAACGTAATTAATTACATAGAAATATAAATATAGAAATAAAAATATATTCGGCATAAAACAATAACTAACTAAAAAAAATTTACTATTAAACAACACACATTTAAGGAAGTACGAGCACCAAGGCAACTTTTGATAAAAGGCTTGATTTTTTTTTAATACAAAGTTTAAATATATCTAAACAAATTCCAAAAATTTGAAGGAGATTGCCCGATCATTTAAATAAATAATAAACTTTAAAGTTGAGCAATTTAACATTGGTCTTATGGGGTAACCTTCAAACATTGATACATTTCTGTATTTTTCTCGTAAAACTGTCGGTGAATATTTTTAAAAAACTTATGGATGAAAGTAAATATATTAGTGATAAATTTAATTCAAAAACATTTACACTTGCCCGACTAATTAAAGTGTATTAATTAAAAGAAAAATAAATGCCGCCACTAGCCAATGTTAAATGTATATCTATATATTGAAAAAAATCATATGGTTACTGCGTTCCCTTTACCGCGCTAGAGTCGATACCTATCCCCACACCGCCTGGCGCTCGTACTTCCTCAATAATTATGACCATTAAAAATAAAAGCAGAAGTAAGTTGAGCACTTTTCTTGAATAATGTGAATTAAGCCATGCAAAATTCCATACTTGGTTAATTGAGGTGGCTGATTTCGAATTTAAGATTAAAATTCGAAAAAAATATTTAGATTGTGATATGAAAATAAGGAGTAGCTTAGAAATTTTTTTATTTACAAAAATTATATACAATTCAATCAGCTTAGCGTGGAATTCTCTATAAAACTGTTTTCTGTTTTTATATTTTTTTGTTTATTTTGAAAAATAAATGTAATTTTTGTTTTTCCTAACCCCAAAATACCGTAGAAAACATAAAAACAGAAAAAATTTATATTTTGGAACTTTTGGGTTTTTTGGCGATTTTTTTAGTTTTCTAGGGAAGCAAAAATTCCACGCTAAGCAGAATGAATGCATTTAATTTTAGCGAATAAAAAAATCACTAAACTACTCAAGATTTTCTTCACAATTCAGATATTTTTTTCTAATATTAAATTCGTAATCAGCGACCTCAAATAATCGGACACGTAATATTTGCGATATCGCATGAGATTCGATTCGAAGGTCAATCATATTGGGAAAATTTACATCGATATCTTAAAAACTACCCATCCAATTGGAAAATATGTGTTATTTTTGTTTCCTTAGAAGTAAATTACCCTAAAAATCTTCAATGTAAATATTTTTGGATTTTTTGACGTTGTTTTTTTTTGGGATTTTTGCAAAATTGCCAGTTTAAGATACTATATTGAATTTATTATTTCATAATTGTTCACGGAGGCAAAATATCCTGTTGTTATTAATTGAAAATTTCCTAGTAATATCAATAACTTTCTATCAGTAAGTTGTTTTCATCAGTTAACGAATACATTTTGAGTTGATTAATTTCGCATTCTTTTCATAAAAAACATATTCCAACGAGGTAATAAAAATTTCTATTCAGTTTATTACAGTTGCTTAAAGCACTCACTACTCACAATTGGATTAATAATTGTTTTTATTATATGATATTTTTACGACTGTATCGTTTTAATTATAAGAATTATACGATATTATTAAGAAATTACCAGTAACCTCATCACTTATTCAATGAATCAAATCTAATAATCCGTATAAATAAAACCATTAAAATTGTATAATTCAATTTTATAAATCAAGTGTATAAAATACGACTTCTAACGATCGAGGTAAATTTTTGTGTTTTTTTATAGGTATTAGGAAATAGAGGTTCGTCAATTCAATCATGTTGATGAAAATTATTTATTAAACGAAGTAAATTAATCAAACTTATCTTAATTTTAAGGACAATTCAACGGATCTCAATAAGAATTAATATTTTCTAAACAGTAATTAATGAATTTTCCCGAATAGCACAAGAGTTGTTATAGTGCAAATAAAACTGAACTAAAGTAAAAATTTCTTAAAATAAGAACCGCAGACACTATAAAGTTCAAACTAATTTAAAACTTCTATAAATAATTTCCTTAGAACAATTTGTGTTTCGAACTTGGCTACAATGTATAGATTTTTTATCGAGTGTATGATTAAGAGCGACTTTGAATAGTAATTATGTCACAAAGATATTATTGAATATTTTTAATTAAAATTATTTTTACTTTTTAGTACTTGTTTTTGTATTAAATTTTGAATGTGTCAAACAGACAAGAAAAATTTCCATTTGGGTAATGTTCCATCATCAAAAATATTATTTTTGTACACCTATTTTCCTTAAGGCTGAACTTTTTCTAATATGGGAACAACTTCAAAGTATCAAATAAAAGAATAATCAATCGAATTGGATTTCCATAAAACAATTGTGGCCATAAATAAAAATAAAATACATACTGGTTAGTATAAAAACATTATTTCTTTCGCTGAATAACCGACTATCCGATGATTGTTATTAACATTGTTAAAATATATTATATTATTCCAAAGCCTTATCAAATTCAAACTTTGTTAGAAGTTTCTAGATTCTTACTTCTATTTTCTTACTCTATTATAAAAATTGTATTTTGATCTATTTATATCATGAACTATACAAAAACGTTAATTACTGATATGAGTGGCCTCTGGTACAAAATAAATATAGTATATTAATATTTTCACATAATACAAAAAATTATATTGCTTTACATCTCTTGTTTACTAATTTTCTATTAAAATTTTAATGTAATTTAAATTTTTTCAATAAATTGGGATACGCTGGATTATCATTTAGGGATGTTTGATAAAAGAAAAAGATTGTATGAATTTGAACAAAACAAGGTGAAAAGAAAAAATGAAAAGAAAGTATAGATTAAAATAACTGACATAACTTGACACCCGATCCTAAACAGATTTTTATAGACGGAATGCTAAAAAGGAAATAATAAAATTAATAATTGTAACAAATGATATATGTAGGCATTGTAAATAATTTTTTTTTTTAGCAGTAAACTAATTAAATTTGACCATGAAATTAATTAACTCAATTAATATAAAAGTCATTATAACGTTTTGTAAAATGGGGCAAACATATGTTTGATATATATATAGGAATGAACTATACCGTATATGAATCGTTCATACCATTATGAAAAAGTTGTACATAAAATATTGTAAAAATTCATCATTAAATTTTATTGTTTTTATTTTAAGTTGCAGTTTTTACATTTTTCAAAAGATTTCCTTAAGCAGTAGATTAAAAAATCTGCTACGAAATACTTAGTATCTCGCCCTTGGGTCATTCGAGAATGAAATATAAAATGTACTATTTTAGCTCTTTTGGTTCGGAAGATATAACCACAAATTGAATAATTTTCCAAAATTCCAGAAATGAACTTCGGGAATCTCAATATGTGTATTTCCAATATAAACTCGTATTGAAAATCTGATCCCAGAACACGACTTTCTTTTACTTGTATGATACAAGAACGTTAAAATCTTTGAGTCTTTGGCAAAAATACTCAAAATACGACAATTTTAATATGATATACTCAGTTACTGAAGGTTTATAAATTTACATTTTGTGAAAATATTCGAAAAAAATCCTCACGAAGTTCTGTTTTCCTCATAGAATTTTTATTTTTTTGATGATGTTCAATCGTTTGTAATTAGAATAAAATTAGAAAAAAAGTGTTTTAACTGTTTTAACCAGTTCAAAAATGTTATTTTAAACTATATAAAAATAATCATTTAAATGACTTCATATACCGTATACTTTATGAAAATGGTAGACAGATTTTGTTGATAACTTTGTGTTATTTTGGAAAAAACACACCTAATTACAATTTATAGCGTCTCCTAAAAACTACGACCATCTCCCCCGGACTTACCCTATAAAATGTAAAATTGTTATTTTAATACTTGAAGATAATACTTAAATATCAGCAATAAACATCAAAAGAAATCTAGTATATGCAAAACATAATATATTTTAATATAAGAGAAATTTATTTCGTATTTTTAAGGTCAAAGCAAACAAAAAATTTTTTGTTAAACTCAAATGTTTATAAATAAAAATTCTTTCGAAATTTACAAAAGTGCAAATTCAACAATGTTGAAAAGGACATATTCAAAAACTTTGCAAGGTCGACTCTTTGTTGTATAAAAATATTTATTTTTTTAATCTGATAAATTTTTTAATATGATTTAACATATGTATAAAAATGTCCTGATGATTTGTTTCTTTATTTTTCATTTATAGTCTTCTTTTTTTGTCAAAAATACAACAGAATTGAAGGATTGTATTTTTGATGTCCTTGACAAATTATGAAATTTATATTTTGCCTGACTTACACGTACCCAGATATAGACATACTAGTTCAGCTGTTACTGGCATGCGAGTACTGGAATTGGAAAAACAAAGGTCGTAGCTGATTTGTCATTACCAATGGCGTATTGGCCCATATAGGCCTGTAAATTCAGGAATATATTTATCTTCGAGATTTTTCTTTGATACTTAAATTATATAAGAATTTTACGAATTTTATTAAATGATAATACTAATGGCATCAAAATAGGCAGAGAAGAAAAGGTTTGTTGTCGATTTTGTTTGGAATAGATACTGGCTAGGATTATTGACTGTCACAAATCTGCTTACACAATAATCGAGTAAAAACTATTATGCCAAAAATTAAGTATTTTATTCACTGGCATTAATAGTGACTGAAATCAAAGACTTGGAACTGCATTGACAACATAAATTCCAAAGTTCTAGGTCAGTTACTGGCGAGATTAACTGACACATATATACTGCTTACGCGTGAACCAGTCAGAATTTTGCAACATCACACGTTCCAACTGAAGACAACAAGTAAAATAATTCACTTAAAAATAGAAACAATGGTCAGACAATTTGTTTTGTAAATTACAATAAATTTTTCTGTTCTAATTTTCTATCCGTTGACATTTTGTTGTAACTTACTATTATTTTGCAATATTTTTCAATATGATCAGTAAAATATCCAAATTTAGAAAAATGTATCTTGCGAATACTGTTTTCATTCTAGTGTTTGTTTCATTAATATAAAATTTATAAAAAAAAAGATAATTTTTCTCTTTTCAATTACATCTACAAAAACGATGAAAGTTTATGCTGCCAATAATCCTTAAACAATTTAATTTGGCAACAAAAATTACTAGTTAATGTTAAATGAACCAAGATAAATACTTGAAAATCATTTTATAGATATTAAATTGCTTTTGTTTTTGTAATCATGTTATTTGAATTTCAATAAGTAGGTGGCTATTAAAATTTAATTGTGTATAAAGTTGCAGTCTTTAAATTAACGTAAATTTGTGTAAATTATAAATATTCTACAGATATCCAAAAATTGTATACTTATATTAATTGAAAATAATCCTAATTATTGTAGTCATAAAATTTTATTTTATTTTGTCCTAATTCAAAAAGTCTAAGCACCTATACATAAACTTATTTATCTGATCTTTTAATTATAAGAGGATCATGCACTCTTAACGACTTAATGGGCCATCACGTGAAGGAAATAGCACAAACTGTTTGATTTCAGTTATGTAAGTGAAAGCAAAATATTTTACTAAGACAAAAAATAATATGATACATTAATATTCAAATCGTATATCAAACAATTTGATATACCTTTCAGGTAACACAAATCATATTTTTACATCGACTTGGGTTCTTAAAATAGTATAGTATTTTTAGTTTAAGTTTACCAAAAATTGTGAATTCACCTCTTTAAGCTACAGCTTTGCAATTATAGGTAATATGCGTCTGATTGAGGAAAAGGATAGAAAAGGAGATAAAAAAATACTTACCTCGGATTGTTGAGATCGCTAAGTACGAATTAAGATTCAAAATATTACGATAAAAATTTAAAATAACACTTTTAATCCAATAGAATGGCCAGTTTTTTACATATTGCGAAAAAGTTGTCTGAAAAATTGTACTCTGAATTGACCTACACTAAATTTCAGACAATTAGAACGCATTTTATTAATTATGTTAGGTGAATAAATAAATTTACACACTTCAATTTTTTTATTTTGCTTAACCACTTTATTTTATTCTAATTATGCGACATGTTTTGGATGTTATTCCATATTCAACTGCATTTTATCTCACAATCTATATATTTTAACGACCACAAAAACCCCAGCCACGAATTTTACATCAGTTTTTAACAGAATCTATAAAATACATTGAGAATTGCATTAAAGTGCACTTCAAAATATTGTAGAATATTTCCCCTGCACAAACACATATAACAAAATTTCTTTATACTGGCATTAAAAAATCGCCAAAAACCTTAGGGCTGTTTCTGTAAAAAAAAAGCTGTAATCCTCTTGAATAAAAATGCTCGACTAAAGGTATACTACAAACCTTGTACGGACGGATGCTTTACACAGTTATTTAGATATATTGTAATGGTACCCTACATATTATTGATGGGATAATTTGCATAATTAAATAAATCTTTGGAAACCTTTACCATTCAAAATAAAATTGATTTATTGATATAAATGTTAAATGGTATGTACAGAGTGGATAATTTATAAATATATGACGTAGAATAAATAATACTTCTCTCATCATGGGATATACTATATAGTTAATTTTGATAAAACTTTTTAAAAATATTTATTTTAATTTTGGAAATATTTCCTATTATTTTATTAGTAAACTGATAAAGATGGTATTATGATATATTAATTTAAATTGAAATCTTGAGAATAGGACTTTCAAAGTAGAGAAATTGGCCAAACTAATACTTGATTATGGCCATACGGAATTTTTTCCAATGGGTTTGTATAAATGTCTTATTTTTTGAAATATTCTTTTTCCATAGGCCTTGCTCTTAATGTGGCTTTTTATTTTACTGCGTTTTTTAATTTGTGTTGTTATTCGTGCAAAGTTAATCTACTAAAAAAGTGTTTTGCAATTATAGATTCAAATTGGTCCCAAAGTTTCTTTAAATACATTCAGAGCGCAGGAAATAACAGTGCGAAATAGAAGTAAAAATGACTGAGAAAGTAGTTACATAAACTACAGCTCAAATTCTTGTGTAATTTCTGCAAATGACTTACACTTTCCTCCACTAACCCCGATATTTTAAAATAAATGAATAGAAAAAGTCTTAGTCTACAGCTAATTTCGCATCACTCGTGCTAAATGATTTCGTGCAATAAAAATACGTCCCCAATATTACAACACATAATAATAATAATAAGAATACATAAAATGGTAAACTCTATACCTATCGATCAAATATGAGAGAATATTCTATGTAAAATATTGAAGATGAACACCAATATCACACGACTTAATCTTTATTCACATTATTAAAATAACTTTTGTCTGATACCGTGGAGTGTAGTTGTTTTACTGTTGTTATTTATTTAAAATACTATCTTCAGTTTATTGTTTGTTAAGTAAATGCAGGTATAGATGTATACGATGTGTACAATTCAAATAATTTGAATTAATTTTGAATGATTTTCAGTAAGAATTTAGCATGAATTTTCATTGAAAAAGTTAAATAATATTCATAAGATTAAAAAATATTAAAAATATTTTTAAAATAAGCTTTTATTAAAACCCTACAAAAAGAATACTCAACATACACAATATGTCAGAGTATATTCATTTTTACACTCGACATAAACAATCATACTAAATTAATTTTAGTCTAAAGTTCTTATACTCGACATATACATATCAGAGTATATTAATTTTAGCCTAAGCTTTGTAACGCTACCAAATATTGACCAAAATTTTTATATGGTTGTGTATAGAATCACTAAATTAGTCCATTTCCGCATGCCGGTCCGTGCGTACGTCTGTCTGTACATCACCACGAAAACGAAAAGAAATATCAAGCTGAAATTCGGAGGAGGTATATAAAAATAAGTTTGACTTTGTGAATGAGTCTATTGGGTCCAATGAACCCATAACCCAACTTGTGAACCATAAAAGAAGAAAAATTCAAATACCAAAATCTGATTGTGAAAAGAAACAACTTTTGTTTGATACACTTTTTCGTAAAATATCTGGAGTAGCCACAATTATTTCAACTCATCTGGATTGTTATATATGTATTTATAACTATATAGACTAGATATATAGAGTATTTTATGAATTATAATGATTAAAAATAGTTTTAATATTCATACACAGCCATATGTCGAATATTTAAACAAGTATCTCTGTTAAAATTTAATTAAATAATATTTTACCTAGTTTTGTAATTCTCTAATAATGTTGTTTTTCACAGCATGTAATTTTTTTCGATAAAAACACTACACAAGTGTTTAACTCATACGTTCAGTTTTTCTAATCATTATTGTACATTTATTGTTTTACTGATAGATTGCACATAGAAAAATTACAAAAATTTTTTAATAAACAAAAAAGACTAAATATCGTTAAATTTTATATAATACAAAGTTTATCATCTGTCGATTTCTCCTACTCATTCTTCAACTTAATTATCGACAAATAGTCCCGTACGCTTCGATACGATGGTGAATAATAATAATTTGTTATTGAAAACTTGATAAATATTAAATTTCCATAATTTAAATAATATTTAAAAGTTTCTTCGACAACAACAACACACACAAAAAAAACTTTATTCATTTATCAAATAATATATCAATCAAATTAATATTTTATTATAAGTTTGGATAAAATCTGTAAACAGATATATTTTCTTGATGAAATATTTGAGGTCGTATTTTTTTTTCATTCATCTTCTAAACAAATCATACATTTCTTTTCGGATTATTTGCAAATGTCTTCTTTTTCTTTTCTTTTATAGTCGCGATGAACTTTTCACCATCAAAAATAAGAGAACAATAATATTATAATTTTTTTTAAAAATATTTATTATCTTTATATTCGTGGAAATTCAATTAGTTGATTGAATGTTTTATCTTTCAGATATTGTAAACATTACGAGTAAACTTGAAGAAATTCTAGGGTATGGGCTATTTTTTCATCGAATTTTGTATTATATAAATATATTTGCATAAAAATGTAATCCTTAATAATGGAAATCTAAAAAAATTTGCAGTTTTTTTTTTTTTTTTTTTTTTTGCCTGTAAATATAAACCGTACTCATTTTTCTATGAGTAAACGGCAACTGTTTGTTTGTGTGTAAACGGCTTATATAAGCTGCGATTATTTTTTCCTAATTTACTAATCGAAAAAAAAACGAAATTTGGTCACACTTTTGGAAGATCCAATAAAAAACTATAATAGAGTTAAAAATAAAGAGCTGAAAAATGAAGTTAAATACAAAAGATTAGTGATGTTTGCTAATCTTTCTTTTCGCTTTAATAGATAATGTTTTTTAAATGCTCCATTTTTTTAAATACGCCTGCTTTATATCAATTTATAGAACGTTTTTGTTTCATTTACTCTTTCATGGGCTGAGTGGTATAAAACAGAAATAAATTAATGTTTTAACGAGTTTTTGTCACGAAAATTGTAAACAATTTAAAAAAATAAATATTTTCTATTTATTGCTGAACTTGATTTATGCCATTTATTATTGTAATAAAAGGAATTAAATAAATAAATAATGATAATTAAAATTTTTCGATTTCAATTTCCTTAAATATATTTTTAATTTTTTTATTTGCATTAAAAACTATTTGAATCATAGTTTTATCTAAGTCTAGAGATCTCTTATATTATTTTTTTATTGCGAAGATAAATTTAAGATACATTTTTTCATCAAAGCAAATTAGAAAAATCTGATGTTAAAAAAATTCTAACAATTTTGAGTAAATATAAAGGAAAAAATAAAATAATCTAGCAGACAAAAATGAAATGGGTGGATTTTTGATATTTTTCAAGATTAAAACATTTGTAAATGACTTTATTATATTATGCTTTTTTCACCGCTATGTGCATGAAGTGGTAGAATTATTCTAATTTATGTTCAGTTTTCAATTTATCTGTCCATTTAATGGTTTCATGATTTAAGAAAAGTACTTTCTGCAGTAAAGTCATGTTACAGCGGTTGAAGTTCTGACGAGTGAAGGTAAGAACTAGCAGAGTTAAATGTTTAGATACTCAACATAAATATCCAGTCTATTTAGTTATATATGTATACAAATGTAATAATAATATGTATAATTATTACCTATATATGTTTATTTGCCAATAGATATATAGATATATATATATATATATATATATATATATATATATATATATATATATATATATATATATATATATATATATATATATATATATATATATATATATATATATATATATATATATATATATATATATATATATATATATATATATATATATATATATATATATATATGTTTATTTGCCAAATTTGAGCTAAAATGGGGGAGAACTCGAATATTTTACGAAAAAATGTGTCAAATAATAATTGTTTGTTTAAAAAAATAAGCATTTTTGTATTTGAATTTTTCTTATATTTTAAGTTGGGTCAAGGATACATTGACCCAAATTTGAGCGCGCTATGTCTATCTGTTTCTGGGTTATCGTCATGACGGACAAACAGGTGGAAATGGACTAATTTGGTATTCCTATGAACACCTTTACCAAAATTTTGTTTTCGCGATCAATAATTCCTAGCCTTACAAACTTTAGACTAAAACGAAGTTCAAGTATAAAACGAAGGAAAATATAATTTATATATTTTTGCACATATAACGATGAAACTTTTCACTTCTGTGGACAGTTTTCAAGGCAATACCAAGTCTTTTTATTAATATATGGAGGTTATGTGGCATTTACATTATAATCATAGAACGAATGGTATGTTAGTTTGATATGAAGTTTGTCTAATATGGTATGCATGTATAATATGTATATAATAATATTTGATATAAAAAAACTTTTGTTAAAAAATTTATATCTTCTCTTATAAAAATGTTTTATGTTCTTCACACAATTTCACAAGACTGTGAAGTGTAAAATAAAAAACATTTACCAATTTGGAATAGAAATTTTTCATTTTTAACAATCTTATAAACACAGTTGTATAGGTTACGGTTAAAGTATTAGTTTAATCAAAGAAGGCTAGAAACAGTATATAACACTTGCGGAAGTTTGATTGATTCGTCTTAGCATATCTTGAAGGCAAATGATTTATATTGCAGCAATCACGAATTACTCCGTCAGGTAAAATCATCTAAACGAACGCGCATAGCTTCAAAAATAGATCGAAGGGATTGTGTTTTTGATAGAGACCTCTGAAGGCTCTAAATCAAAGACAATGTACATACATTGCATTTTTTTCAATTTACAAGCACAAATATAACTCAAAAAATGATTCCCCAAATGTTATGAAATTTGGTATTTTTGGTTTCTTTTGATGTGATGTGATGGCAGTTATGATTGAAGTTATGAAAAGTACGTTACTGCTGACTCTGTTACCTGAACGCCTTCTAGAATTTAGCGAGTTCATGTCCTATTTCCCGTACTTTTTCTTCGGCCAGTTTTTCATGTTAACCAATTACAGCGTCTATTCCAATTCATTCATGCTCGTATTTAAATAAGTGGATTTTATATTCTTGTTTACGAATTTTTTTTATTAAAAATATAGTCACGTGAGTTTTGTTTGCCGCTAGTCAACAGAGTATAAAATCAATGAAAACGAGCAGCGTATGAAGCGAACACCACATAGAAGCCATCGTTACCCCCTAGCAAGGCAGCTAGTATTGGACCCAACTATAAAATCAAGCAAGCATCATGTAAGCCATGTTTAACTTCTGTGAACAGACTATGATAATAAAATTTACACTAAAATAACTAAGATATGTATTATTTAAACATTTATAATTTCTGCATTAAATTGTAATACACGTACCCTAGCCGATGTCCTGTGAACTTAAAAAAATAATTGGTTGTCAATTCGTATGTATATTTATTTTTTAGTTGCTCGCGAATAACTTCTTTGCTTGTGTTAGATTCAATTCAATTTAAAAGAGAACAATTTTTAGTGTTTGGCAGAAATATTGATTCGAAAAAAGAATTTTTAGTGATTGAAATTGATGAAAAATACTTCCTGGTTGTATACAAAACTCAAAGTAATGAACTAAAAAGTAAAAATACTTTAAATTCATTTC
Source organism: Chrysopa pallens (assembly GCA_020423425.1). Lineage (NCBI taxonomy): Eukaryota > Metazoa > Arthropoda > Insecta > Neuroptera > Chrysopidae > Chrysopa > Chrysopa pallens. Next base: position 15,246,117 of record CM035594.1, read on the forward strand.
CTTGTAACCCGCTACCTTCGAAGTCTTATTTTTTACTTTTTTGTTAATTTTTTTGTAAGTGGATCTTTTTTTTTTAAATTTTTATATGTATTTTAAAATTTAAATTAAGTGTGATATTTTTTACGAATTTTTAGGTATAACTCTGTGATCACGAATGGATCTAACACAGATTAATTTTGATTTTTCCAAAAATTAAAATAAAAATCCAAACACAAAGGAAATATTCATTTGCTTCAAAGTAACACGCATATATTTGTAGCATCAGTCAAAAATCGTATTATTTTTTTTTAAACGTTGCAGATAGTGATAAAAAAAAATGTGAATACAAAAATTGTATTGCTGATTCTGCAACTGGTTTTTCCTTTTTATCTTGTACAATGCATAAATGTAGTCAATCGTTTTATGTTAAATGTTGGTAAAGAAGGAAAACATGAAAAAACACTAACACAGTATAATGTTTTGTTCTATTTGATGTATGTTTTAAATTATTTCAATTTAGTCGTCTGGAACCATCGTCAGAGTACGCTTCCTACTATGGTTATTTCTAATGAAAATGGACGTTAGTCATTTTGTAACGGGAATTGATGACCTATTTGTTTTTGTGTGTTTTTTATCGTTCTTTGTTTTTCGTAATATTTTTGATTATTTGTATTCAAATATACAGTGTTACAGTAGACACGATATATACTTATTAAATCGACTTTTGCCTTATACTTATTTACACTTAGAATTTTTGGTATTGTTAAGCGGTGCTTTAAACGAGTGTGCTTTATACCACACGACTGTAGTTAAACTTCCTTAGCTCCATATATTCATAGAGACATCATAGAGACATATAACTTCTTTAGGCACGCTTCCCTTCGCGAGTAAGCTGGTGAATGTGTGACGGGAGCGTTAAAAAAACGAGAGGAGAGAAAGAGAGAGAGAGAGAGAGTATAGGTATTAGTTATGAGTTCAGAGGGAGATATTAGTTAGTGAAGATACAAACAGAGACATCATAAACATATAAATATTTCACTTTTGACAACACTTTTCTTAACGCTCTCGTCACGCATTCACCAGCTTACTCGCGAAGGGAAGCGTGTCTAAAGAAGTTTTATTTCAAAAATAATTTTAAATTATATCTTTTTACATCAGGAACCAAATAATTTCCTGGTATTCAAAATCTTTATCTTTCATAGTTGACACCAACGATACAATTTTTTTTTTTCGTTTTTAATTTTCGACTATGAATGGCCTCCATTTCGAATGCTGATTAGATTCAAGGAGATTATTTTATGCAAAACTAGCTTTTAGTTGATTTAAAGACGATTTTATTTGTTTTGGAAATTTTTTATAATTTAAATTTTTTTAAACATGATTTTGACACCCGAAAATCTGGCAAATTGAACGGTTTTTAATAATTTTAATATACCAATTGACCCATGTGCAATAAAGACAAATTGAAAATTTTTATTGTTAATAAAAATGGTTCACGGCCTTAGTAGTTATGAGGGGAACACACAAACGGACGTAGAAACATACAGATCAAACGCATCTCTTCTTTTTTTACTTTGCGAATAATGTGGTCAGACCATCGTTTTTTCGCAAACACGCAACGAGCGTATGAACAATCAGTAGTGTGACAAGTTCCATTTAATACAATGTAAAGCTGAAACGCAAGTATAAAATAAACATTTTTACAACCATGTATAACAATCACGAAGTCGCCGTAATCGATAAAGAAAATACAGAAATAATAATAAAATGAAATTTATAAAAAGAAAAACCACCTACAGAGTTCCAAGATACAAATAACAACCTAATTATGAAACAAAAGCAGCAAATATTGCTTGTTTGTAAGTAAAAAAAAAAAAAAGGTAGGTTAAGGATAAAAACATTCTAAAAAATAAATATATCTGTTAGTGTGAATATAAAGTCATAAATAATCCAATTAATTACTGAAATACTGGATTCACTCACTATACAATTAACTACGTAGTAGTAGTACAGAACAATATAAAAGGTTAATGAAAACATAATGTTGGAACGTAGTTGGTTTGAGGAATCAAGTAGAACGAACGAACGTATGATGTACATAAGAAGTATATCCAAAGCCGGATAATGAATAATTAAAAAGACTAAATAAAAAGAACAAACTCGTAAGATGAGCAAAATAAGTTCAACAGAAAATAAGTTTTAATTATTAAAATAGGTTAACGTATTATATCGATCGATTTTTGTTGTATTACTTATATATTAATTATTCTCTCGTCTTTCTTAAACAAATACAAAATACTAAGTACTAATCAGCAAAAGAATAGACTGTAAAATTTTAAGTTTATCTGGTACATGATAACAACGTACTCATTGTTTTCATTAATATTTTATTTGGTTCAATTCAAGACACACACACAAATGAGTCCTCTATAATAAAGAGAACTTCTAATGTGATATAAATTTTTTAATTTTCGTGTTCAAATAACTCCAAAAAAAAGATAATCCAAATGATATGATATTTGGTATGCAATCTTGATATAAAAATAGAAGGCATGTCAAAGAATATTTTCTGAAAAAAATTTATAAAATAAAAATAAATTTTATTTTATATTTAAAAATATTTTTCTGGATAAACTAATGTAAACGTTCTGTTTTCACGTCAATATTGTGTATATCAAATTTCATAACATTTGGTTAATTTTTATTTGTTTGCGAAAATTAAAAGAAATACAATGTATATTACACAAAAGATTGTCTTTTATTGTTATTGTCAATTCCTCCCAAATAGTTATAGTAGTGCGCATAAACATTTCAAGTCATTTATAAATATGCATCTAAAAATTTGTTTATGACAGAATAACCGTCAATAAGAAACTTGTAGCTTTTAAAAATAATAACCGAATTGAAAACCTCCTCTTCGTTGTAGTTAAAAATAATTTTTCATTGGAGATTAAAAAATTATTTAAAGCGTATATTACTACCAATTCGATGATATCCTTATTTTATTCCTCTCGTGATCTCGTGATCACTATTAGATGAGGTGGACTAGAATATTTAAAGAAAAATTTCATATTTTAACGAAATCGAATAAGGCTTGATTGTTTATCATTTTTCAAATACATTAAATTTTTCTAGAAAAAATAACATCTTCGAAAAAATTAACTATAAAGAAAATGTTATTTTAAATTAAATGCTTTCATAAATAACTTTCTTATTGCAGGAAAGCCCAAGCGCAGATTTTTAAAACGCGCTCGATTACATCTACCTATCGATTTTTTCGTTTTAATATTCTGATCGACTACCCTAAATGCAAAGCATCATATAGAGAGATAAAATTTGGTGGAGGTATTCAACAAGGATCGGGGAGGGATAAGTTTGAATGCTACGCTAGCTACGTAACGGGGGGAGGAGGTTAAAGCAACGTAGTTTTCTTCAGTGGAGGTGGATTTCACAGAAAAAGCTACGTTATTCTACATGAGGGAAGGGAGGGGTCTAAGAAGAGCGAAAATATGACCACGTGATTTATGGACGCTTCCTTATAACAAATTAGTTTTCGAAATCGGCGTAAAATAAACAAATGAACATTATTAATAGAAGTTTTTAATTTAAAACTATCACTTTTTGTATTTATTGTAAAATTTTTACTTTAAACTTTCCACAAACTTTTATAAATATAGTCGATGTGGCTAATTACTTTACGAAATCCACGCCAATAAAATTGAAAATACATTGACATCGACTTCGAAAGATAATTGGTCACAAAAATATCATTTATAAACAATATTAATTAAAGTAATTTAAAAACCTTCAACATTCATCCAATAAATAATAATCGATAGAATTTTTTACATTCATTAATCACAAGTTTACTATTTAAATTTTAATATCAGAGCGTTAACTGTGGTTTTTAAATACCTAAAAATAAAAAAGATATATCGGTATGATATGTGTTCTCACTAACGATTACCATAAATGAGAAAGTTAAATTAAATTAAATAATTGTTTATGTTAAAGCTTATTAACATTATTCAAATTACCTTGTTAACACAATAATGGATAAAATATTATAATTTTAAAAATAATAAAAATGCTTAAATATTTTATACCTCATTATTATTTTCAACAAATTTAGATATAAATAAATTGAAAAAAAAAAAAAAAAATACCGAATGCATAAATTAATACTTCTTATTTATTTATTTTGAAAATAATAATCTTACCTAATATATAATTACAGTATAGTTAATATTAACTACATAAAATTTATTGATTTTGTTGAAGTTGTCCACGATTTTAAATCATTACAATTAGCGGTGGTCACTATTTACATGTATGCATGTAAATATAAACAATATGAGTTCTGCAAAATATCTAAATAATAGGGTAGTTTAGCATATTTAAAAAAGTATTTTAAAATTCCTTACAAACGGAAGACTTTAAGAATTATTTTCTCTGACTCCATAATTAGAAATGCTTATTTTCTCCGACTTTACTTATAATTAATATAACAAATGTTCCGTTCGAGCATAATCACTCAAAAGTAAATTACGATACCATTAAACAAAACAGTACATATGCGTGTGTATGATAGTATGTGTAATATAGCATAACCTCATATGTGTGTGTGTCATAATGTGTGTAGTATTTTTTTTTTATTGATTTAAGGTATTTTTTATGCATAATTTAAAAAAAATTATATAGTCATTATCTTTATTAAATATAAGTGTTCCAAATTTCATACTCCCCCGTGCGGCCAATTTTCGTTAAAAGGGGTACAGATTTGTAGCTTCACGTATTCATATACATTACCACAAAAAATATATATGGATACGTGAAACACCGCTGGTACCCTGATATATAAATCCAAAATCCTACTCTCTATTCGACTTACCCAAATCCGTATTCTGATCATATACTTCGCTTAAGTTTGATAATAAATTTACAAGAATTGATATTGAAACTTACCTACACAATTTCTTCAGAATGCCAGAAATGGAATCTTATGAAGTAAAATACTACCGCAAAAAGCTGCTTGCCCGTTAAAACAAATGCACAATCGTAAAGCATAAAAACATGAAACAAAATTTTGAGATACTATTCATTATAATTTTCATTTAATGCATTTCCACCAAACCGTTATGCCATATATATTTCCCATCAGAGAATATGGTACACATTCACTCTTAATGTGTATCATTACCAAGTGGCATAAAGTTAGAGTTCATGGATTTCTTGTCGCGCCATATCCTAGACTAACATCAGGCAAAATAAATATAATCGAATTCGAGAAGTAGACATTTTAAAAAGACAAAGTTTTGAAAAAATTTTACTAGTGCATAATTTCCACATATTTAGAACTACATCCAATTAATAGTTTACATAGTACAGAAATAAGATACTTTTGTGGCAGCTTAATGAAAATATACGTTGAATTGAAATTTTTTTGTGCAGTATTAAATTGACGTTAACTTTTAAACATACATTTGTTTATTCATAAATTATTATTTATTTATTTATTTTTTTATTATTACTAGAAAGATCAATAAGTTATGACTGTATTTCTATACTTTTATTACATATTATTTATTTTCAATGATATATGACGAATATTTTGTATTTGGATATTCAATCATTGATTGGATGGCGCCTACTGATTAATAAAACTGTAAACTTTATTGATAATCAAAATAAATTAATATGTTTAAATTATAAACGGAAAGGAATTTAGATCTAGAGAAATCGTGCTAACAATTTTTTAACGAAACTGTTATTTTACCATTCTGGACGAACAGTAAATAATTTATCTATTCTAGAAAAGTTTAGAATTTTAATAATATGTAGCTCTTCCTCCGTAAAATCATATTAAACGGTTATAATAGTTCTTGAATAGAAAAATTGAGATATTTGACCGAACGTAGTGAATACTATGGTATAACCAAAGGATTTTACATTATATTTCTCTTAATTTGTCTATTTTTCTTCCGCTGTAATTTTCGAACCCGAGCTCCAATTTTTATGAAATTTGCTAGGAAATTTACTGTATAGTTTATGAGCCAAATTGGGCCCAAGAGTGGCTTCGTAAACCTAAAATGCCTGTAAACTTGAATAGGTCATTGAAATATAGCGAATAGTATCGGAGCCTATGTTCATAGGCTCAGAACATCCTCCATATAAATTTTTGAACCAAATAACTGTTTTAATTTTTCCATATGTAGTTTAATTTTGAAGATTGAAATATAGTTCAAATATATTATACCGTATAACTATGATATTTTAAAGCACTCATTGTGTTTAGCTAAACGGAAATTATGTATGCAAAAGTGGAAAGAATTTTCGCTTTTGTTATTGAATGATTTTCCTATCATGACATCACGTTAACGGATGTCAATTAAAAAAAATCATAAAAAATTTATAAGCAATATATTATAAATAACGTTGCTCCTTATAAGCTGGCATGGCACCAGGACTAAAAAAACATATTTTTCAATGGAAACGCAAGTTCAATTCTTCGATAACAATATATTCGTATTTGTATTGTGGCCTCTCAAACGTAAAAATATCAATTTGATTGAAGTTTTTTTTTTTTTTTTTAAGAATCAATACTTGCCAGACATTTTAATCATATAAAATTTAATGCCAAGAGCTATTTTAACAAACACAATATTAATGTAATATCAATTCATTATGTTAACAGAATTCCAATTTTCTAATGATGACTACCAAGCTAGCTAGCTCCGATCAATAAAAAATAAATAATAATGTAATTACTTTTTTGTATTGTGAAATAAATTATATTTAAACGATGTTTACACGATAACACATTCCTTGGCATAGCATAGTCTATACTAACCAAGATTGTTCGGAATGGGCTGCTTGCTAAAATTTTTGTATGATTTTGTATAAATATATAAATGGTAATTCTGTTTGAGATTTTATTTTTAAATGGATTAGAATAAAAATGATTTTAAAAACTCGATTTTTTAAGAACACTTAAAGAACTCGAAGATGAAAACCGTGCAAAACGTGTTTCGAAAATCAGCATCTATGTTTGAACTTAGAATAAAAATAAGCACATATTTTTTTGGATTTTTATGAATAATAAATAATTGATGTTTTATTTTATTTGTATTTGTATTTTTTTTTTTTGTGTCAGGAAATTAGCCATTTACGTCAGTTCCAAAAGTTTTAATTAACCTTTTTTAAAGTTTGTATGCATAGATGTTCGTGAAATATTTAAATTTATACCGTTAGTGAAAATAATAATTATTATTGGAAATTGGTATTTACGAAGCCCTTGATGACTTTGTGACGAAAACTACGTAGTTAATATTCTGAGTGATGAACGTGTCTGACAGATTTCATTAAAATCAACAAAGTGGTTGGAAATTTACAACGAAACGAAAATGAATATATAGATACAAAAATGCGAAAACGTCTAGTATTATCTTAGACCTCACTAAGTGTATTTTAGCTACTGAATTAGGAATTAAGTATTCTTTCGATAGAACAAGACAACTTTTGTGGAAAGCACTGACTGTACCTTGTTTTACAAATATTAATAAGAAGAAGAAAATATCGGTACTCTGGGAGTACCAACAGAAGTGAAAACTTGAAGAACAAGCACGTGTATTTTACAAAAATTGCAATATATTGCTTAAAATTTTCATTTTTATTACATAGTTATGTTAACATAGTTATTTTACATAGTTATTTTACATAGTTATTTTACATAGTTATTTTATTACAGTAAGTTGTTTGTTTCATTGAAAATATATGAAATTAGTAAATGATAAAAAATAATCAGCAATTGGAAATAAGTTTTGAATCAGTATAAAAAAAATTAAGAAAATTTAAGAGAGTGCAGTAGGATTCCACCCGACGTCTATTCACGTCTAATGCAACTATGCTAGTCATAGGTCTGATGATTTTAAACTTAAGAAACTTATGTCTAAAAGTGTCGCCAGTTCAATGGTTTATTTCCATCTCAAAAAATGCCCAACGTGCCTAAAAATATTTTCACATCCAAAAAATAAATAGTTTTTTCATTTTTTTTGAAAAATCGGTAAAGTGAAATTTAAGTGTTAACGTGTAAATATACAACAGCTTATTAAATACATAATATTCTGGAAATAAAATTCTTTAAAAAGTGTATAATGACATTTTATACATACACGAACAACGAACTTGGAAAAATATTCATAAAACTTATTGAAAAATTGTTTTATATATATATTTTAAATATTTTTATACGGAAAATTTATTATTAATTTCTTTTCATACATATGGTAAAATTCCCACACTAATTGTATGAATAATATCAGAACTATAATAACGGGTTATTCTAATAAAAATTATGTGGAATAATAAATATTGGGAGTATAAAAACTAACTTATATAATTCATATTATGTTTTTTGAGTAATCCTACACAAAAAATACTAAAGACACCTTATGTACTTAAATCAATCTTTTCCATGAAAGTAATTATTTTACAGAAAATTGGATCTTATATAAACAAAATTAAAGTTTTATACACTAATACGTACTTTTTGAAACCTTGCATAAGTCCCTCAGGATTTTTAATTATTCAGAATCAAACTAAATTTATCTCTATATCCACAAAAACGAAAACCAAGACAAAAAAGGCACACAAATGTAATCTTTAATTCAAGTTAAATGTTACCAGCAGATATATTTCAGGGGTAAACGTTTTTCCTAGAAATTAAATGTCCATTCAGTTAAAATATTCGACCAGAAACTAATTACAGTTTTGATGTTGTAATAATAAAATCTTGATATTATTTCGTATCATTTTGACTTAAAAAAAGACATTCTACTTACCTTCCTCATTAAAATCGTTTCCAAATCATTCAGTTTGACGGAATAAAAGTATGAAGTTATTGAATTCATAATCAAATAATTTTGAGTAAAGTATTTCCAATTCAAATCCTTACCTCTGTAATCCTAGAAAGGAAGAAAAAAAAAATTAGTAAAATTAATTAAGGTAAAGCTTACAATAACAAGTTATTTAAAAAAATAGTTTGGCGATGTAAGTGATTTCAAATTGAACTGAATATAACCACGCAAACGTTATAGTAAACACTCCTCAAAGATTCTGGAAGTTTTTATAGAAAGCTTCATTATTGCGTGCCCTAAACGCATTCGTTACAGATGACCTGAAAAATCATATCCAAAAATGAAATCTAATGAGTTTATGAAATTACTTATTTAACGGAAACTCAATCTAATGGAAAATATTATTTATCTATACCCTAATATTTATCTTTATGTTGATAAATGTTTCTAATACTTAATAAAGTGGCAATTAAATTAAACAGCGCATAGACATAAAGTAATCATATTTTGAAATTCAAAATTAAAGTTTGTGTAACATCTTTAAGCATAATGTAAGTAAATAATAAAAACTGATATTAAAGACACACAGCATGACAAAATACATTTTCAATAATAATTTTTAGCCAGATTCCAATCGTTTTCTGACCAATAATATTCCCTAAAATAATTACTACGGCTTAATTTACTCATATAAATAATTACCATAATTGATTTGGACATGTTTAATCTATGACCAAACATACTGATTGATTTAGGCACCCTGTATACATGAAAACCTCTATTAAAACAAACACTTAATTTACAAAATCATTATAATACATTATTTTGTATGAGAAAATTACACAAAAATGTTAATAATAAAATCAAATATCAAGCATTGCTGGATGAAAATCAGTTCATTAATTCATATGTTCATAATAATAAAACACGATTTTCTAATATTTTCAACTAAAGCTTTGCTCACATCGATTAAGTAATTTAAAAATCCTGAATAAAATGATTTTTAAATTACTTAATCGATGTGACCAGTGATATAACCAGATTTTCATTATCTGACAACGTAAAGATTGTGAAAAATATCATTTTGTAAGTTTCTGGGCATTCGGTTTTTTCAAATGTTGTACAAATGTTTTGTTATTTATATTAAATATCCATTTATTTGAAGCTTGTGAGCGCAGTAAAAATGAAATGGGATCCAAAAAAGCAATTTTCAGAATTCTCGTAAAGAAAAAAATTTACTAAAATTTTTGTAGATATTTAATTAAATGATATGATATTACTTTACCATATACCAGCCTATAGCCAACACTAGTTGGAAAATACGGGGAGATTACGATATTCGTGGCGCCTCGATTTTTTTTATGGAGTTAGGTAAAACGAGCTAAAATAAGACGAAAATAAACAATACCAAATTTACAGTTTTCGTCTATTTTTCGAGTTATCGACACTGTTTTTTTAGAAATTATCGTGTTTATGTCACATAAATGCCACAATTTTAAACATGTCCCAAAATTTAATAATTGTTTTTTGTTAAATGACTATAATTTAAACACAATTCAAGCACAAAAAACCGAAATTTATTCGTTTTAAAAAAAATCAACATTTGTATATTTGATACAACTATTAAAAATATATGTACGCCATTTTCGACTGTTATCAATCCATGGATTTGTTGGTTGCAGTTTGTACGGGTCGGGTTGGTTTTTGGCCGCTACGTCCAACCTGTGATTAAACTACCCATGTATTTATTGGGTATAGTTTGTACGGGTCGGGTTGGTTTTTTGCATCTACGTTCAGTCTGTGAAGAAACTACCCATGGATAACTCGAAAAATAGACGAAAACTCGAAAATTAGTATTCTTCGTTTTCGTCTTATTTGACTTGTTTTACCAAAATCCATCAAAAAATCGAGGTGCCACGGATATCGTAATCCAACCGAAAATACAATTATTCTGACTCCATAGTATTTTCGATTTTTATTATACATACAATATTAATTGATTTAACAAAAAAAAGAAATCGAATATTGGATATTGGATATAAAAACGTTATATAAACAGAAATTTGTAATTTTTCAAAATTTATTATTCCTCTATATTTTTTAAGTTTTGTTTGAACAATTTTATTATAAATATTTCAAATGAGGAAAAAAAACACGAATTTTTATTCCGAAAATACTTTACTGTTTTTTTAACCAAGTTATAGTTACAAATAGATATGAATAAACCAAATGAATATCGAAAACGAATAAAACGATCATAAAATTGTAACATTTACGAGACAAATTTTGATTCTCATATACAGGCTGTACAGATTGATCAAGATGTAGGAATATTGTAATTTTTTTCTTTACGGTCAAACCTTTTAGAGAAAATTTGAATTTTTGTTTTATTTGGGTTTATTACGTTTTTTTATATACAAAACCATTCAAGTTTGATTAGAGTCACCCAAAATTTAGTAAAATCGTTAAAAAGCTATTTAAAAATTGTACTTTTAAGATAAATCAACCATTAAAATTTGTGTTTGTTTGAAATTTACTAGTTCACCAAGAGCGGAATGAAAAACTTTATTGACTACTTTTTTTATCCTGAAATTTTGACTAAAACTTTCTCAATAGAATTCCGGAGTTTGGACTTGCTTTATTCATTGAACGGTCATTGCGCTTAAACGAAACGATATTAACTGCCCAATGAGAATTTCTTGTAATTGAGCCGATTTTTTAAATACCGAATTTTTACATATCTTTATGTATCAAGATATCTAACTCCCAAATTCAATAAAGATGTCAGTGTATGTACGTTCATATTTTTTCGACTAAGATTATTTCGAGAACAAACGATAATATTGATGCGGAGCCAGTTTTATTCGACGTGGAACTACGGTACCTAAAATTGAAATTTCAGCAAAATCGGTCAATCGTTTGATGAGAATAATATAACTTAAAAAATATAAAAATACACATTTTTATAATAATAAATTATTGTTATCTGTATAATCTCTACTAGGAAATAAGTAGTGTGAACTGTTGACCTTGCAGGTCGCACTTAGACCCCTTGTAAATTTTTTTATTTGATATGTAGAAAACAGCTCCTTTAATTTGATCCTTTAGTTTCTGAACATTCTGTATAAGACACTCAAAGAAAAAAAAATTATCATAACTTTTCCTTTCCTGTCGAATCCCAAAACGGAAATTAAGTAGTAGTAATTCAAAAGAAATTTCATCACGTTAAAATCATCGTGTATACGTATCAGAATCGTCTAGACAATTTTTTACCATTTAGAATTATTCAGATACACATAGCGAATACAAAATATCAAACAAACGATATCTGTATGTATATGTATATGTGCCATAATATGTTATGTACATGATGGACCCACACATAAATTTTCACAATTTCCACGAAACGTAGTAGTATTAACACCATAAAGATATTCTATGAATTCTAAATATAAAAAATCTAGTGTGAACACCATTGGCCTCTGTGTAACGATTCAAATACTATTTGCTGAGGTTTTGTGGTAGTTATCTATTTTCGATTTGGAGCAAAAATTTTTTGAATAAACATATTTTCATAAACTGTTTTAACTCGCCATAATGTCACCCAAAATTCTGACATTTTTATAATAGTCATATACATATGTTTAAGTATGTAATTTTAGTCTAAAGTAACAGCTAGAAAATATTGACGCCACGAACCAAATTTCGGTTTATAGAATCAAGAGATAGTGAGTTGGAACTATGGTGACGTGTATTAGACATACAATATTGTTAATGAGCTTCATTTAATTTGATGTATCCATGACCCAACTTTTAAATCCTTAAAGACATAAAGTTTGTTTTGTAAAAACAAAAAAGTTTTATTTCAAGTATTTTTTCATTAAATGTAAAGGTTAGACAGTATGGATTGCCTATTTTATTAATGCTAATATTTAGCCTATTTTATTAATGCTAATCATTGAAATAATTCAAATATTGATATTGAATCATGTGTCGAGTATCTTAAGTATTAACTCTGTTAGATGTTATTTTCACTTGTTATAAAATATATATTAAACTTGACATTGTGAACTTCGTATTTTATTAATGTTTATTGTAAATAGTTCAAAAACTCAGCCATTTATACCGAGTATTTAAACAATCCACCAACTGTGTGAGTACAACATATAAGAGTTTGTTTTGGTCTTTACTTATGCTTTTATATTCATACCTGATATAGTATATGGAAAAAATGACTACCTTATTAATCAATGTGCTACGAGTAACTAAAATTTGTTTTTGCGAGTAAATTGTTCAATTTTTTTTTGCGAGTAAATTGTAAAGCAAATGTCAAATAAATTTTAAAATTATTGAACAATTACAAAAAATTTCCTTTTATGGTACTCTTTGGGTTGAAAATTCTAAAAATGATTTTGAAGAATTATTTTTAATTTTGGTAAATATATAAAATAAATTTATTGAAATTAGGACAAATTTTCAGTGTAAAATCATTCATGAACTTATATATGATTTGATGAACTAGTTTTTGAAATCATCGAAAGAAAAAATTTGATAAAAAAAGAAATTCGTAAAGAAATTTATTTTTTCAATCATTCGTGAACTTATATACCATTATAAACATTTCGTAGCCATAGCATCGAAGGAAAAAATTTGATCTCAATAAACAGCAGACACAAAAAACAATTTTGAAAAAGTTAAAATGAAAAAAATCAGATTTCTATATATTAAAAACACATAAGTTTTCCCATCGTTGAATTATTTTTTCCTTCATCTCTTTGATCTGTACATGGATGTTAAATAGTAGAAAGTTGTTCGTTTTCCTTGTTATAACCTAGTTTATTTTATTCATCTGTTATCTAACATATTTTTTATGTAAACTTTCCCTTTACAAGTGTACGTTATAGAAAACTGTGTACGCAAAGGAGATAAGTTTCGTTCTATTCGTATTTCAAATGAAAAATGACTGTAATAAATTTATAAAAATGTTTCATAAAGTTAAAAGATACATCTTATTGTTCTTATTATTATTTTACACAATAGAATGTGGAAAATTCAACATAGATAGAATTGAACAGTCTGTAATTGTGTTAACTGTAATACAATAAATAATTGACTGCAAATATATCTAATCAACAAGAAAATAACTTAATACTTCTTTAAAAATTGTAATAGACCAAAAGTTATACCGGATTTAATATTTTACTCGATTTTTAAACTAAGCATAGACTAATTACACATTAAAAAATTTTGCAATTGCAATATGTGCTTCAATAGCTAAGCTTTTACCATTGATCTCTTTCAATTTGATTATCATAAATTTCCTTTAAGTCCAACTGAGATAGTTGCGCGATAATGTGGAGGGACTAATTCATCAAAATTTGGACTAGTATACAAATAAGTATTTAATCAGCCTCTTAATATATTGAAATTTATATATATATATATATATATATATATATATATATATATATATATATATATATATATATATATATATATATATATATATATATATATATATATATGTTTCATTTAACATAAACTTTACATACTATGACCTAAATTTTGTACGATTACATACTTTGTTTGCCAAAATAGGATAAAAATGGAGTAAAACTATTTTTTTTGGTACTTGTGACGTAACAAGGTACAAAAAATTAATTTTTTCGATATCTTGTCCAAATTTTTACCGGTTTCAGCTAACTTTTTTTTAAATCCACTAATTTTAGGCACATACAATTCATTTTTAATATTGTTTATTCCTTTACTTTAGCCCTAATATGAAATACCTTGACCAGACTATTACTATCTTGAAATTTAGTATAGATATGTTTAATTTAATGACAAATTTGAAAAATATGAACCAAATTTAGTAGGATTGCATACTTTGTTTGCCAAAAAATTCTTACTATTTGAGTGAACTCATTTTGCAACCCGAAATTTTGGTGATTTTTTCATTTTTTAATTGGTAGTTTTTTTTTTTTAGATTTTCTTTTAAAATTAATTCTTATTTTACTATGCGTACATTTGATTAAAATAAGTAATCTTTTATTTATTTTTTAATGAAATGCTTACATCGTATGCTTTTGAACAAAATTAAATTAAATGTGTTAAACAAAAAAAGGTTAATGTAATCTCTCCTGTTGCTCGTCGTTACAAATCTTCATTAACACAAATTTGGTGTTGACATTGTCACTATTTTCTTTAATTAAATAATTATTTATGAGTTTCAATTAATTTTGTACGAATAGTTTAATTTTAATTTTAAATCGGAATTTTAACTGAATTCATAGAGAAACAAAAAAAATGTTTTATTTTAAACACATAAATAAATGTATTCTTTAAAGACATTGATCGCATCGTTGTGAATTACGACATTATAAAATTTATTATACTACAATCAGAATTGAGATGAAATTCGATACAACCTTTATTTATTATTTGATTACATATTTGAATTAAATGTGGAAAGTTTATCATCTAGTTTGTGTGGTTTCGTTTTAACTATTATTACATTCATGACTAGGTGTATGGACCTCTGCATAATTTCAAGGGCAGGATAGTATTTTATAATTTTTAATTTAATTTTTTTTTTATGAAATGCACATCTCAAGAATATTATGTAAAAATTCCGCTGTTTAGCTCTGAGCAAGCCGAACTGAGCAAGAACCTGAACTGAAAAAAAGACTAAAGAAGGAAGAAATCTGCTCAAGGATGATAGCAACGTTCTCTATGGACCTGGCATACAGAGTGAGGTAACTGGCTTATGAATGTTTCCGTTTATTCCAAATCGTTTTCATAGTCGATTTAAGTCATATCTGCAAAACTAATGCACCGATCCTTTTGAAATTCTGAACAAATTTTTTCTAATTTATTCATATTCTTTATTTTACAATAAGAAATTATTCAATTGATAATTCGAAAAAAAAATTGACGTTATATTTGACTAGAAAAAAAATTCTATCCGTAAAGAGTGATTTAAAGCCAGGTAATGATGAACCAATTTTCCAAATTTAAATTGAGCAATCTGAAAACAATAAATCTAATTCATTCCATAGGCCATGATTAATTTTTTTTTAATTCTAAAAGGTAAATAAGTAAATAATTCATATGATAAACTTATGAATAGTTAATAATCTTATTTTTAAAGCTTAGTTTGCTCATTTAACTTCAATATATTTGAAATTAAGGGCGAATGCTTTTTTTTATTTGCTGTGTGGACGTCCGGTTTTAATTATGCCGAATGATATGTTTCTTTATAGGATTTTCTGTTCAAAAAGAACAATATTCTGGACGTTTTCCTTTATCGAAATCAACAACGTAAGTCCATAAATAAACATTTTCTTCATTCATATTTAACACAATGGAATTTTTGTTCTTTTAGAAATTAATGTCCATCTAGAAGTTATATGCATTCGACCTTTTAGGATTTTTGTACTGATGTTATTTTCATTTGTTTCTATTGATACACTAGAAATTTGAAACGTAGTATACAACGCTCACATCTCACTATATTACCTTGAACTTTACAATTTCGAAATTATTGTGTGTACTTACTTAAAACATTAACAGAAAAATATTACGTGAAAAATATTCAAAATATACATAAAACAAAACAAAAAATACAACTTGAAATGTCAAAGTTATAGTAAACGAAAAAAATGAGTTTAAAAAAAGTTAACAGAATGCTGTAGGGTGTATTTTAACAAACATTGACCATTTATTATTTAAAATGGACGAAATGGCTACCTACCAACGGTAGTGTTGTATATATTTGGGGAAAAATGAATATATTTTATTTTCGCATACAATGTTACAAATAATAATCCATCTTATATTCCCAAATCACTCTTTATACACATCAGTGACGCTTGATATGACGTATTATATATGATAAAATTATATCATATTTTATACTTTAAAACATAAACTAGCAGACCCAGCAGTGATGCTTGCTGTGACAATGTTAATATTTTATGAAATATTAGTTCTTGGCTTTTATAGAAAAAATTTGGTACTTTTGCCGCTATAAACTATAACAAAAACGGCTAAGGAAAAAAGACAAATTCTCTCTTTTCCTTATCATTCCCCATCGAATACGAAAAACTGATATTTGCTTACTTTGTTTCTTCCATGTCTAGAACATAATTAATTACAATTAACTTTTCATACCAATTTTTTTCATATAAACTACCCATAAAATAATGTTTTATCTAATTTATCCACGGTTAATGATAAAAAACCATGTTGAGAGTCTTATATCTCTTCAGTTGGACCAAATTTAACACCCAACTAAGCTAAAAATTATTATCATTGCCATCTGTTAGAAACTTTCGGGACCTTTAGGCCTTAAGCTCGAAAATCATTAAATTACAAATGTGCATATAAACTATACTATCATCGCGACCAAACAAACCATAACGCTACACGTGAATTTTATATATTAAGATGTAAAGAGAAGAGATTAACTTATATAATAGACTCTATAGGTTGTACCATCGAAAATCAATACTTTTCAATCCGACAAATTTTTAAAGATCGTTGATAAATTTACTAATTTAGTGAAGTGAAAATTTACTTCCTTATGGCATAGTTTTAAATTATAGAAACGTATTTGTGACTAGAAACAATATGGTAATCATTTCCCCCAAAGTTTTGTTTCCATAGATTTTAAAAATTTTAAGTTGATATTCCCGGGGTTTCTAACTATATCAGTCATTTATAAACATTCGCTTAGACAATTATATTTAAGACTTATAGAAAATTGCTTTGTTTCTTATTTTTATCAAATTTTCGGATAAAAAAACTCATTTTGTTATTTCCTATTAATTAGCTCAAAAAAATAAAAATATTTAAAAAAAAATCACCAAATGCGAAGGAACAAAAGGGTTGTTACTCGTATTTACATTCAACAAAAATGTTTAGAAATAGTTGCTGAAATAATCAGTGGTTTTGAAGATTTGCCAGTTTGAATCTTATTATAATTGCTTCAGAGGCTCAAATACACATTCAAGACTACCTAACAGCGTATGGATAGTGAAAAAAAAAAAAATAAATAAAAAAAACAAAACAAATTTTATAGATAGTAAAAAAAAAAATTGGTTTTACGGTATGTAGTCAATATATTTTATAATGCAATATTTAATATTTCACGTTTTTTAAACTTTTTTAGTTTAATTGTATCATGTATCTTATATATTTAAATGAGCAATTCTTATATATAATTGGAATCTCGGAATCGGCTCCAACGATTTTCATGAAATTCAGTATATAGGGGGTTTCGGGGGCGATAAATCGATCAGGATACCTAGGAATCATTTTTAGAAAATGTCATTTTATTCGTGTTAATTATCGATAATTTTTTATATTTGTTTAATATTTATAGTCATTTATCATTGGAGTGGCTAAGTGTTAGCGTGCGAGGCTCTTATACAGAAATTCCGCTTTCGAATCCCTGCTCAACCGACGAGTAAAATTAATATTTTTTACATTTTAAACCCAACCCAACCCAACAAAACAACACAATAAAGTAAATAATATTTTTCAAATAAGATTTTGTTATTATAATTGTATAATTTTTTATAATGTAATGATATATTTGTTTAATATTTAAAGTCATTGGAGTGGCTAAGTATTAGCGTGCTGGACTCGTCTTCCGCCTCGACGTAATATAATTTCCAAAAATACAATTTATGCAGGTACTATTAAATTAAATAAAGAATATACACAACAAGTGGTACACATTGACGACATAGAAAACCAATAAATAGCCCATCAATCATTTCTTACAAAATCTTAAAAAAATTTAAAGTTTTCAAAGTAAGCTGTAATACTACTCTTCTATTTCTGTTTTCAAATAACGATAATATTACAAACATTTTTGACAATTTTCCAATTGTAGGTCAAAAATAGATTTTTTTATCATGCAAAAACTGAAAATGAATATCACTCCCAAAATCGTATAGAAGATTTTTATAATTATCATTTTATCGTTATACACAGTGTGAGTTAATTTTGTGCTTTTGATTGACCCTGCAATATGCAATATGAGAGGCAAAAATAGTACTCACTTTTGTTCGTATAATTTTAATGGTTTCCACCATTGACTTCACCGACTCTCTTTTTTTATAATACACACACAACATTAAATCTGATTTGTAAATGATAACAGCAACTGTTGTTCTCTGATATTTGTCACATGGTGATAACATAATATATACATACACAAATAAACAAACATACACACATACACAACACGCATACAAATAAAAAATTCATTTTAAAAAGATGTCATTATTCAAATTGGAATTTCTTTTTTTGTATTGTTCTTTTTTTTTTGTCGTTGCATATTTTTAGATAACCTTTTTTAGCAATGTTTTTAAATAAAAAAAATTAAACTACAGGTACATTAGTAAACAAACAAGTCGTTTAGATGTGACCCACAAGATTCCCGATGAAGAGAATTACAAACAATTTCTTTATTATAATAAATCTGGGTCTTTTTATAGTCTTTTTATTAGCAACAAAAAATTAATGGGTCGATTTTACTGAAAATTATTTCAGTTTTAAGTTATATTAGGAGACGTCGAATGAAAGTGCTCTCACGTCAACATCGAGAAGAAAAAGAACTCACGAGAAGAAAAAACGAACATCCATGCACACATAAATACACAGACAGGTATCGCTCTTAAAGCCTTTAATCTTTAATTGAAATTCTAGTGACATTGAATTTAGGTATAAAGAGGAAAAAAATATAAAATACTCATTTAAAATTAATGTCATTGTAGGGATTATTTTTTAAGTATTCAATTAGAAAATTCAAAAGGCATCTCTATCTAAAATACCAGATAAATTCATCCTTAAAATTAAAAGTTGCATTCAATACAATTAATATGCTATAGGAGGCATTGGTTAAAAATAGGTACGCTCATTGGAGAATTTTTTACCTGTATACTATTTTGTAAACAAGCGTCCTGATCTATACAATTCAAATTTCTATGCTTTATAATTTCATTTTTTTTTCATATAACAGCAAATGAGTTCCGTATCAAAATGATAAAATAATACGAAAATTTCTGAAAATATTTAATTGTCTCAAATATTTTTACTATTACATCGGACTCTACTCGAACTGCAATATGGAACGTTATGCATCGGAAACTTTTGTCGCAAATTGCAAAAACTTGCCGAAAGAGTAGCTAAGATTTAGAATATTTCTATCCATAATCTGATAAACATTTTCCATTTTATTACGACAATACTTCTATTTGATCAATTTTATAACGACCTTTTAAAAGTAAATAACTTTCTACAATATAGTTAATTCATATGGAACCGTCTATATGCGAGGCTACTTCGCACTCTCGTTATTGTTTTTATTAAAATCCGATGCAGTTCTATTTATGTTTTCTATGAAAAATAATGCAATATGATGGTGAGTAAAAGAATATTTCTATGAATAAATTATTAGAATTTGTTTATAACTAGAAAAATTACTATGCAATAAATAATGTATTATATTATATATTGCTTTCTTGATACCTATAAAATATGTATACTTTTTATGACCAATGTTCACTGTCTTCCATTAGCCCTGTCCTATATTCTATGCCAAAAAAAGATTCCAAATCTGCAATACATTTTGCAGGAGAAGTTAAAATGAATAATATTGTTCGCGGATTAACAAAACATCTCCATTCATAACAACAAATTATATATAGCCTAAATTTAATTTATTATGTAATGTACAAATACTTAAAAATTTATAATATAAAACTAAGTTTTTAAAACGAAATAAAAAACAAAAAATAATTCATGTTATTACCCTCATAAATGTTAAAAACCCAATCTGAATTCTAGCCTTCTAAAAATTGCCCCGTAGATTTGCGATTACGAATTTTAAACAGTAACTCCTAATAATAAATTGAAATTTTTTTATTTATACAATTTTAAATAAAATTAAATGACATTTTTAATTTCCTGTTAAATCGTGCCACGCTAGGCTCCGGACTTCATTAGCTAAAGCGTTAATCCATCACTACTGACGTACTGTCCTAAAAATTTTGAAAGGAGTACTTGGAGTGATTTTTCCTGTGTTTTAATAAATACAAATATGTGGTATCTTCAATTTAAATAGACCATAACCTACTAACACAATGTTCTTATAATAAAACCTACTAACACAATGTTCTTATAATAATTTTGTTGAAATTGACAGTTTTATTCATGGTCGTAGAAATTTTAACAAAAATTATCATGAATTTTATTCAATTATTTCATTAGATAAATTTAAAAATATCGCTAAAACATTAAATAAAAAACACTTTTGAGTCTGGTAAGTTCATTTATTATTGTTGCATAATTCTGAAATGTGGATAGTTTCATTTTTCGAATCGCTAAAAGATTTCGATAAACCGACAAACTAATGCATATGGGGTGTAAGGTGTGGTAAATTAAACTTCGTACAATCTATTTGTAATAATGTATGGAATAAATTTTCAGTTGTAACCAATTAAGAATCGCGCATTAAAATGAGGTTTTTCAACGAGGTTTACTAACTCAAAAAAAAAAAACATACACAATATTATGTATTGTATAATTACATGAAACAGAAAATTTTTTTTTATACATCGTGCATGTATTCGTTTGTTTTCGTCATATTTTTCTGAAACTAAATAAAAAATATTTACTGCAGAGAAAATATATTACTTGTTTATTAAATAATTCTTGAATGTCTCCGTATTATATGTAAGTTAAGCCAATTTATGTTGTAGAAACTAAATAGTGCCACGGAATAAAAAATATTTCAAAGAAAAAACTTTCTAAAAACCTGGAGATATCATTCCTACAAAAACATATTTAGATTCTAAAACGATAAATGATTTTGAAGTTCCAACTGTCGAAAATATTATGTCTTATTCGTAACTTATGCCTTACGCCATTTAAACCAATTGTTTTCGCCTTCTGGGCAAAATTGATGTTGAGGGTTTTCATCTGAAGAACATTTGTGATAATACGTTGTCCAAACTTCCTTTTTCATATCTTCAAGCGAATATGGATGAAGTCGAATAGCTAATCCGTAGAATTTCATTGTTTCTCGAATAACTTTATCAGTAAGTTTATCTGGTCCTTTTCCACCGATCCTTTATTCTTTTTATTCTTTTCAACAAAAATAATGTATAAAAGGGTGCCAGGCCGACTGTACACAATAGGCCCAGACCCCAAATGCCAATTTGGCGCTCCGAAGAACTCTTTCTTCTACCTGCTGTATCTTTAAAATGACTTCGGATTTTCAAAAACCACTACTACCGTATTATAGACATATTAAGAAAGCAATTTATGAAAAAAATCTATTTTTTGATCACATCATCACATGGTACCCCTTAAAAAAAATTTGGAAAACAGTTGACCCTAAAGGCCATCCCTACAATTTCCCGCTTTTAAAATTTAACACATTACAATGTTTTTGAGCTAAAAATTTGGTTTTTGAACTTTGATATTAAAAAAACACTTGTTACCGAATATTTCGTTAATGATATCTGTCGAACCAAGCAACCGATTTTTGCGTTCTTGGCGGAGATCGACGCGGTTTTTAGATCTTTAATAATTATTCTATTTAATCAAAAACGATCCGAAAAGAAATGTCGAAATTATGTAAATAAAAACCATTTTTGAAAAAATTTTTTTCGAAGATTTTTTGAGATTTCTTGAAATCTACTGGTCCGAATCTGTTCTGGAAATCTAAGTTTCGTGATTCTTTTTGAAACAACACTTGTTTGGTTCAAATCGGTCAAGCCGTTTAAAAGTTATAAGCGGGTCACATACTGACATACATACACACACACATACATACAGACAGGGTGACACCCTCACAGAAACCGTCAAAATAGTTTTCTAGGACCTTAAAACGTCTAAAGATCTGATGAAAACTCGATTTTTTCAAAACGGGGTAAAACCAATAACTTCCTTGAGAAAATCTTCGATTTTCTTAGCGGGAAGTTAAGAACGATATCGTCGGAGAATTACTTTTATAGACTTTAATTTGAATCCGTTAGTAAGGTTTGCTATGTATACCAGAAACAAATTAAGTGTGTCGAAGCCGATTGATTTATCAGCAATTTTTAAATTTGTTGTCATTACCACATGCTGTTTATTTAATGTTTGACTAATTAAATAAAATTATCATCAAAAAGAAAAATGTAAATTATTACATATTAAATAGAAAAACATATATTGACTCATAAATAAATGATTTTTACAAAGTCATTTGAACGAAAGGATAAGAAAAAGTATTGGTAGTTGAAAGTTGGAGCAGTACTACGTTTCGTTTAAAAATGTACAGGCTCATTTAGTTGTTTCGTTTACAAAAAACGCATTGTGAACGCTGCATTATTTTCATCTTAATGAACTGTTTAGGAGTAACACACAGAAACACAATAATGAAACGAAATAATCCTTTCAAAAAGAAAAAGTTCGAAATATTTGATTAAGTATAAGTATTTTTAAAATTATATTACTAACAAAAAAACGATGTGTTCTAATTAAAGCATTCATGAAGACATATATGGGTACATAATAATTATATCTTTTAATGAAAATTCCAGTTTAAAGGTAGTTGTTCTGCTACAATATTGTACAAATGTTATGTACCATATGCACAGTCAGAGTACGTTAGCTTATTTTAAAAATAAGTTTAAATTCTGTCTGATGCTGTACAGCAGTACTGTCTGCGTGTACTATTTGTGTTGTTTGTAAAGGTTAACCACACACTACTACAGTACTAGTATATATGTATATGTTACGGTAAAAGTAGATATTCCGGTAAATGTACACATTTAACCCCTCGTAAATGTGAGCATAGAACCTACGAAATCGCAAGTGGTGCGCATGCGCACTTGTTGTGGTACAATTCTTGCTCAAATAAATAAAACTTTTATCAATATGAAATTTCTATAAGTTCCTTTATAGTTTTATAAATTTTAACTGTTATAATAAAGAAAAGTATGTTATTATTATTATTTGTTTGATTCCCATCCTATGGTCCTGAAAACTGCATTTATGAATTTTGGGAATCATAACCTACGATATATTATATAATATGCCAAGAAAAGTATGTTTTGTTTGTCATTTACATTTTTTACTTAAAATAATTTTCGTTATTAAAGCTTTTTGTATTATGTTTATTTAAATGAATATTTTTTTACTGCAACAACATTTTTAATTTATTTGTATTCCAACTTTTCTTCAAACATGAAGGTAATAGTATACATTAACCAAAACGTGAAGGCAAGAATACACATTTTCCGGGAAATATACATATACATTATATTCAGTTTACATATACCTAACTTTTAGGGAAATGTACACATTTTACGGTAAACGTCTATATTTCCCATAAGTGTACATTTACCGTACCATATGCACACATTATGTTACACAAGTGTATATTTTCTAGTATTGTTGAAATTTCAGTTGCTAAATTAACAAACCGTTAATTTTTTTTTTTTTTTAATTCTAAAATAATTTATTAATATTCTATTAATATTACAAAAGTCTCTGGCAGTTTTTTTATTATAATAACAAATCTTACTTAAAACGCATACTTTTCAATGCTCGCAGTGTAAATTATCCGAACTTTGTTTATAAATAGATCGAATTGAAGACGGTCAATCGAATCAAATTTTAAAAATAATTGTATCCTACTACTTTTATGAGGATACAAAAATTTAAAACTTTCTGACACTGTGACTGCAGCAGCACAACTACCTTAAGAATCATTCACTTTAATATTTATAAAATTTCTTTTGAGGCGATTTATATTTTTTATTTTAATTAATTTCTCTTTAACATTATTACAATATAGACAAGATAATAATATAATCATTCCTTTTTTTTTTTTTGATTTCAATTGAAAAAAATGTTGACCTAATTAAAAAATATATCCCACTCTATAAACGGCGAAAGAGCTGTGCGTTTGTTATTAAAATACCTTTACCGCAACATTAATTAAAACGTGTATTTACACAACACTGAAAACAGTAATAGAAGGTACATAATACAAACAGTTCTTAAAATACTTATAAATAATAAAGAAATAATATATTTAACATAACTTGCGAGCAATTTAATTTAGAGACGTTTCCAAGATTTCACTTGTCTTAGAATGTTTTAGAAAATGTATTTTTTCATACATTGTAGCAATAAAGACTATTCTAATCGATGTAGAAACGAACGTTTTATTAGATAAAAAAAGTAATTTCCTTACAATTATCAAAAAAAAAAAACTAAATATCATAAATTGAATATATCACAGTTATGTATCAATAGGAAAATTATCACATGTGGTATTCGAGTTAGATTTTGATTGTTTTCGATATTCTCTTCGTGACCCGATAAGTAATGAAAAACGAATTCAAAAAATGAAGCAATGAAATCACTTTTGTTTTCTAAGATAAGAAAATTAATGAAAGGAACTCGTTTTCAATTTTAGTTATGGTAATTTACCCTGTGATAGTCTCTGAATAAGTTGACAACAAATCACAGTTGGGAACGCTCTAAAATATCAAATAAAAATATATATATTTGCGTTTTTTTGGGATCACGCTGGAATATAAAGTATTAAGCACGTATTTTACCCTACATAAGTCTAAAGAATTCATAAAGGTGTATTTAGTTTGTAACGATAGAAAATCTTGAAGACCGAAACAAAACTTAAGTCTTGGTAGATTTTCATAGAATAACCTTATTAGTCCATTTTAGTTGGTCCGACAGTTTGTCTGAAAATCATCAAAAAAATTTACCAAACCAAAAGAGATACGAAACTGCAAAGTAAGCAAGTGATTGAAAGAATTCATTCAATTTGATCCCGTGGAACCCAACTTAAAATAATACGAGATTAAAGAGAAATTCAAACAAAAAACTTGTCATAAATATTAATAATTATATAATAAAACAGCAGAAAAATTGTTAATCAATCATATGTCAGTCAGGTATATGAGCAAATAATACTGTTTGTTAGTAATTATTTTTCACTTGCTTTCTACTAATCAAAATACATGAAAAACACTCAAAATTGAAAATTATAACTAGATACTGTTCTAAACTGCTGACTTCAAATTTTCAATATATTCTAATTCTCTGTACATATACGCTCACTTGTTTTCTCATTAGCAGTACTCGGATACTGTATTACTAACTAGGTATATAAATACATATAAAATATTGATGAGTGATGTTGTTTGTTCACAATACCTAGGTACTAGTATTTATTAGACTAATCTAAAAACACCAAATACACAAATGAAGATAACAACTAACAGGGTGCATTGTTTAGATACTCTGCATATGATTCAGTATCAAAGTCGAACAATTTTTAATCATATATGTTCATAAACACATACTTAATATCAAGTTCATATAGTTATAAATGCATATCGGCTGTATGCGTTTATAAGCTAAATTTTAGTTAAAATATTAACGAATTTAACGAAATGAAAACGTTTGTTTGTTTAAAAAAAAAATTATTTTATGGTTGAAAGTAGGATCATGGATTCATCGGACACGGGACACACATCTTACTTTTTAGGCCTAGAATACACCACGATAATTTCATCTCGCTATCTATTTTTGAATTACCTTAATTACAGACGTATGGAAGGACAAACAGCAAACAGAAATAAACTACTTAACAGATTCTATGAACACCTATTCCAAAATTTTGCACGTGGCTTCAATATTTTCTAGCGTTAAAAGCTTTAGGTTAAAATAATAGTATACTGTATATATTAATAAATTATACGACTTTTCTTAGTAATTCCACTTGTAGTAAATCCGCTCTAGTGAAAACTTTTTAGACACGGGCATTTTTTTATTTGGCAAAAAACCATTAAACTTGCGACACTGTCACGGCATCATTTTATAATATGCATCTACATATATTACATATTATTTATAGCAGCAACAGCCATATGACCAGCATAGTTGGCTTTGATTTTAACGGAACTCGAATCAAATTCTATTCCATTCATTTGAATATTACTTTTCATTTTTTAACTTACCGCTAGAAAATTGAAAATTTTATAAAATCGGGAAGTTATTGGTTTCACCCCGTTTTGCAAAAATTGAGTTCTCATCAGATCTCGACGTTTTAAGGTCCTAGGAAGCTTTCCTGAACATTCCTGAGAAGTCGTCACTCCGTCTGTACGTATGTGTGTGTGTGTGTGTGTATGTGTGTGTGTGTGTACGTATGTGAATCGCTTATAACTTTGAAACGGCTTGACCGAATCGAGCTTATCAAACGGCATTCTGAAGAGTTTTACCAAATTTAGATTTTCTGTGAGTTTGGACCGATTCGGACCGGTATGATTCGAAAAAATTTTAAAAAACTACGAAAAAAAATAATTTTTTTTCAAAAGTTGTTTTTTGGAAATAACTTTTAAACGGCTTGTCCGATCGATTCCAAAATCTTATCAGCTCTTGACCTTGTAACAACACGTCGATTTGTCTGTGAGAAATCGTTGACGAAAGAAATCGCAAAAATCGATTTTTTTTAAATAACTCTGAAACGGCTTAACTAATCGATTTCAAATTCTAATCAGCTCTTGACCTTGTAACAACACGTCGATCGCCACCAAGAACGTAAAATCGGTTGATTGGTTCGGGCGATATCGTTAACGAAATATTCGATAACAAGTGTGTTTTAACATCAAAGCTCAAAAACCAAAGCTCAAAAACATTGTAATATGTTAAATTTTAAGTGCTTAAGTATGAAATTAGCGGGAAGTTGCAGGGATGGCCTATGATAGGTTTAACAGTTTTCCAAATTTTTATATTTTAAATTTTAATCAATAGATTGCAATATTTGTAATATACAAGTGAATGTTCAAGTTTGCACTTTTGACGGCTATTCCGGAGTGCCACTGTCTTGTTTCTATATAACTATCAAAACTATCACGAACATTTGAAAAAATAACTTATACAACGTCCGTTCTCAAGTATTGCGATTACAAAGAAATGAACATTAGCTATTGAGAGAGAAAATAGACTAGCCTATGTTTATAAAATAAAATTTTTACGTGTAATCAGTGGCAAAACTACCTCATCTTATGTTATTAATGATGGTTTCGCTATCTATTTTTGATGAATTAACATTATATATATACTTGAAGCTTTTATTGTGCAACCTTATTAAATTAAATCTCTTTAATTTTGTTTCCCTCATTATATTACCATCCGGTTTTACATCTACATCATACTTGAAACGTTGCTCACATTCTCATTTCTTAATTTTATAATATATTCTTTGTACCTTTTTCGATTTAAATTGGTAATCAAATTTTCAACATAAGCCACGCCACTACATATATCTAACCACATTTAATAATACTCTTTTCATAGTCCCTATGGTAGTAAAACATTGGAATAAATTATTTGAGTATGTATATAGTACAAAGAAGAATTATCACGTAAATAGTACCTAGAATTTTCTAAGATAATATATAATAATATCACAAGTTAATTTTATCTATAAAAAAAATACAATTAATGATACTTATTGTTTATACATTGAGTTTGATTGAGTTTCGAATTAAATCAATTAACATAAATAAAATACTGGAAATACGTAGTCCGTACATTTTATAAAAAGTTCTTTATAGCGTATGACAAAGTGCATTTGTACTGGAATATCAAACGTTTATTACAAAATATTTGAAATAAAAGTTGTATTGGAGCGTTTCTCTCATATGGTTTGATGGAAGAATAGATCCATAAGATTCAATTGACCATTAGATTAATTACCGAAATAAAACTGACTTGCTAGGCCAAGAATACGCTGTCAATATTTCAACTCGCTGTCTCTTTTTGTTTTGAAAATCTTGATGACGGACACACAAACGAAAATGGATAAATTAAAATTAGATGATTTTATGAATAGATGCATCATCATCATCAATGGCTCGAAAACTCAGTGTAGGACTTAGCTTTCCTCAGAAGTCTGTTCCATGCTGCTCTCTCAGCGGTGATAGTATACCAATTTTTTACATTTAAGATGTTAAAATGAATGACTACACTCAACCAAAATATTTTCTAGCGGTAAAAACATTAAAACTAAATTGAATTTACACTCATATTTTCTGATATGTGTAAAAATACTCTCCGATTATTGATTCATCCAAAAATTTGTCAACGTGCATAAAGAAGTTTTCATTACCGAAAATGATGGAAAGCGAAATAAAACATTCACCAAAATAAAATTAAATCCAATTTAAAGAGTAACCAATCTCCTTGAAAGTGTTTTGTACTATGTTACCGCTGCGTGCTATTATTATTAAAATAAATTGTGTGTATATGTAATTATTTTGTCAATATTAGTTTTGTGTTCAACCAAATGTTCGTGTTAAGTGATTCGTGTTATATGTAATTTTTGTGTTAATGTTGCGGCTCTTTTTACTATATTATTGATATTGTACTACTTTTTACCGGAAGCTTTCACTGCCATGAATTACAATTTATAGTTTTCATATTTTATATTTTCACTACCATATTTATGTGAAAGAAACAAATTGACACATTTTTCTATATAACTGCCCATAAATATATAAAAGTTATTTATAAATAAAGCAATAGAAATTTTTATGTGGCCTAATTATATTTATCCTTTTTTAATTGTTGGTATATTATTATTTGCCCAAATAGTTTTAGCCTTATTTAAGCTCGTTAATCAGCAAAAATGAATGAAGCAAAAAACAAACAAATTTTGTTCGAAAATTTATTTCATAAACTGTTTCGATTAACCATAATATAAACTTCAATTTAGCTCGTTGAAAGAAGTTTCGAAAAATATTGTAGCATTCTGCTATAATTCGTTATTTCTTTTTTTTACATAATCGGATTATCATCTTATTATATATCCATAAGGATTACTCATAGTATTAAAATTTGAGATTTAGGACTATTGAAGTATCTTAACATCAGTTTCAAAATTTGCCTCTTAAGGTAATCTCAAAAAACACTGTTTTTCGTACATAAGCTGTGATGCGGTTTTTTTTCTTGCAATCGATGCCAAAGGAAAAAATGGTATAAATAAGCCAAATAGGAGAACCATAATTTTTATATTATCCTCTCTTTTGGATTTTTATATAATCCTCTATTTATCTTCCAAAAATGCGTTTATTTATTATTCAGTGAGGTTGGGAGTTTACAGATCTTCTAGAAAATTAAAATTTTTCGCTTGTTAAAAACCTTTAAGTCATGAAATTTCTTTACCGCTTTTAAATTTTGACATTTTAATAAGTGCCTGTATTTTTAAATATCTAAACCAGTGTAAAACAGGATAAAGACACATGGAAAGCCATATATGGATGCTACGTGCGTGTTTGGAATTCTTCGAGATATAGTAGAATTTCATTCCAAAAACAGATGAATGATTTGATATTTTAATTCAAAAATACCATTGATGTTTTTATTTTCTAAACAATACAGATAAGAGTGGACGACGAATACCCCTTTTAATTAATTGCACACTAGATACAAACAGCTATAAAATAATGAATAGATGATGATATTGTAGAAGGGTTGGAAATATTAAATATGTTTGTAATTAATTAAATATGTTCAAGACAAGGTGAAATATGAACAAATTGTGTATATTTACTTACATGTATTCTACTGTATTATTTATTTAACCTACAAAAAAGGCTAAATATTTGTCTACAGAGAGATTGTAAAACCACGATAGTTGAAAATATTTAACTGATAATTGAAAAATTACTGCCTGTAATTCCCTTAATTTTTTAATTAGGCTCATAAGGTGAGACCATCCAGATGATATTCTAAATGATTCGCCTTGCCTTTGGGTGTTTTAAGACAATAAATTAAATGCAATCGTTATTATTTTGAACAAGGGGGTCTGTCAATTGGAAGTCAACTATCCTTGGAAGTCAACTATGATCTGATATTCGTATATATATTGTCTCTAGCCTACCCATTTTTATAGTGCCTGAATTTATGTATATTACGACTTATACACGTTTCTTAAGCGTGTTCTAAGCCTGACTAGTATTTGGGAGGTCCCGGATTCCATTCTTGGCAGATGTCTAATGTTTTCAATTCAATCCATCGTTCAATTAAATGAAATCGTATTTTATTTTTCAATTTTTATTATTTGTAGAGAAATTCCGATTATTTAATTCCAAATATATTTTTTATAAGTATGCCATAGAAGCAACTGGAATCAATCTCATGTTTAATTTACTCCCCATAGTGGTATGAAATGTTTTAATATTTTTAATCCTTTTTATAGTATGTAAAATTGTCTGAATTTTGCTAGACATAAGTATAAGGTTGCGGTAGAACATAATAATGTATCCTAAAAGAAACTGATATTTTTTTCATGATAACATATCATGTAACTATTATTACACACACTAAATATTACAGGTACTCCTTTTTTTACAAAGCTTTTGTTATTATGTTAAATGTGGAAGTCACATTCTTCGATTATAAAAGAAGAGCTTCTGCTGATATAAAAATACCTACTCTACCTGTTTCTATCCTTTTTTATTAAAAACATAAAGTATAAAAGTAAATATAAGTGTGACGTGGTACAATCCATCCCTGGTTGCACCAAACTTTGACTTAAGAGCTGTTCCAATTTCTTCTATCGTATCCAATATGAACTATCTGACACCCGGTACTCCGCTGCCGCCAAATTACAAAAATTGTGACTTTTTCCAAACATGCCTGACACTATTAATCATTCAAATCTCACAAAAATGGTGATTAGCGTGTGTTGATCTCTCACCAATCTCCAAATCATCCAATTTGATTGTTTAATAGCTCAAATGATGAGAAAATTTCATAAAAATTTGAAATACAAGTTAAATGTCCTCTCTTCCATTTTATCCAAAATGAGTGTTTAATAGCTCAAATAAAAGGTCTTGAGTAATTCTGAGAAAACGAACCCTCTATCTTAATTAGAAATGGGATACAAAACAATCTTAACATCACGTTTAAATAGAACTTGAGAAAGCAAAAGATACATATAATCCAATCCCTGATAGATACTAATAACTTGCTTTTTTTTTAAATTCAAGCAATCCAATTGAATGGAACTCGAAATAGTTTTTATCAATTTTATTAACATATAAATAATTTTATCGGTTGACAATTCTACGCACAACAAGTCTATGTAGCATGCTATTTTTCTCCCTCTTTCTCTCCCCCTGCGTAGTACTCTGTGAGTAACAGCCCCCTTTTGCATAACGAGGCCCAAGAATTGTAAGTTGGCGTTTCCGAATACTATTATCGAATTATATTATTGTACTAATTTGTCGGTAAATATCTGTTTGGTATTCCAATATGGCATACTTATTCTGTTTGTATTATAATATTTTATACTCAGTTACAAGCGCAACTCACATTGATTATTTTTAAACATCACTGTAGTCGATATTAATAATATTTGCTGTTGTTGTACTTTTTATACCCTTTTACTTACGTTACGAGATAGAAAATGATTATTTACACGGTATACTTTGTTCGTAAAGAATGCGTACTGAATTATTAAGTTAGTAACAACAGATTATAGGCACCATATACTGAGAATTTACGCAAGGCACAGGTAAAATGGCTGATACTGTTTAGTTAACATTATAGTAGGTATCCAAGCTTCAATATTGTATAGTAATAAATCATTTACATTACAGATGTTTACAAATTATTACATGTTTATTTTATTTTGCGCGTATAAAACGAATCTTAAAAACGACGCATAAAGCTGTTTATACCACCCAATAGTATTTATTTATTTATAATTCAAAAGGTGTATGCATGTACAGAGTGTTTCGAGAGGAAAGGCAAATATTTTGGGAGTGGGTAGTACAGGGGATTTTGAATAATAAATTCTACTTAACATAGGTCCAAATATTATTTTTATTTTTTAGCACTTATTTTGACAATCTAAACAATGCGGTCATAGAAACACACATTGAAAGTCTTCAATGTTCTTCAAGAAGTTGTAAAATAAAATTTTTGATTTCAATTCGTCTATACTATTATATCCTAAAATATTTTCTATTCTCCCTTACACAAACTGCTTACTTGAAGTATATCTTTATTTTTATAAAAATACTAGAATGGGAATATATGGCGGGATTCCAATTAATGAATCCGGCGAAGAAAATGTGATGGTTTACAGTATTCCTGAGTTCAGCTCATGTGATCCAGTAGATTTAATTTTCTAAGTCTATGTTCATTTCGAATACAAAGTATCAACACAGAATTCCCATAATAAAAAAAATGAAAATATTATTCTTAAATTATTATTTAACAGATATGAAAATATTTTAAACAAGTGAACATAAAACATAACAGTGTTTATTTTTTAAACATCCGTATATGTTTGAGTATCAACGTTTTGTTTATATTATTATTAAATATTCAATTCATACTAAATAGATGAATTTGATCTGAAATTGTACTATAGTCTTCCAACCTGCAATGCAATACATAATTGATCCTTTTAAATAAACTGATTTAATGTATAATTTTAGACCTACTTACCGTCACGAAATTTTAAAAAAAATTTATACAGTGCTAAATCCTTTAAAAAAACAGAAAACATCTCTTTTTAAATTAATATTAGTAGGTTAGGTTATTATCCTCTATATGAAGATTTATTCAATAGTAATTTATTCAAGTGTTTAGTGTTTAGAAATTCAGTTTTACGTTTTTCAGGCTATAGAAAGTTCTAAGTCAACTTTCTTGCTTGATATACATTTTAAAAATTATTTTTCTATTTCGTTTTAAGTGTATTTCAAGTGTGATTTCCAATTGCCGTTACCAAGAGTCAGTTTATACCTACCCGGCCATATCTTCGTTAATGTTTTAAAATTAATTCTTAGGTTACCAAATAGTTTAGATTGAATAATCCCAAAACGTAAATGTGTGTTCGTTTTGTTTAAGTTGTTATCTTTAAACAGTCATAAAACAAAATTTCAATTTGTTTTACTTGTTGGTATGTTAAATATACCATTTTGTGGCATTAAAATAAAAACATATAGTGTAAATACTTCTTGACATCCATATGATGGCTAGTTGATGCCATGCGAAAAAAATAAATGGATAATAAAACTTACAAATATCGAATAATTCTTTTATTGATATTTTTAATGTTATGAGTCATTTGCCCATGATCATTAAGTATTTTTTCATTATTTGGACCAATAAAAATTCAAACAAAAAATTAAAACGTTTAGTTCGCGAGAGTTGACAAAACAAATTTTTGATGATTGTATATACTATCTAAACGACAAATAAATGTTTAGTGGTAAAGCAAAACTAAAAAGTAAAAAATAAAATTAACTAACTTCAAAATATTATTTAACATATGTATAGATTTGTATTTTCGAAAAATTTTTATTTATTTCAAATGAGTTAACTATATTTTGACTGGTAGATTGAACACCTTATAGCATGAATTTATACGTGGAGGAACAATAGCCCATTATATTATATTGTTTATATACATGGATATTATTTAATATAACATATTTGAATGTGTTTTTTTTTTTTTTTTGTAATCTTTATACATTTTAGATTTTATGTTCACTACTGATAACGGTGATAACCGGAGCAAAGTAATAGTTTTTATTATTGTAATGTACTTTAGATAATATTAATAATAATAGTTTTAAAAGATGTAATCCAATATTTATTTTCATTTATTATATAGCTTTTTAATGACCGTTGTACAAGTATATTTTTTTTTTATTAATTTTTATTTGCGTTTCAAATACCAAGTGTGGGAATATCGTAAAAAACGCGTTATACAGGTTCAGCGTGAAGAAAATTGCTCTCGGTTAATTTCAAATTCACCACAATACTTAGTTTTTTGTAATTTTAATATGTATTTCGGCTATAATGTAGTCATGGTCAGTATAGATATGCAAATCGTAATTACTATCTTAATTATGGCAATTACTCCTATATGACCTGTATTGATTTAAATAAGAATTATCTGTATTTTATATTAATAGAAAAAGGCATGACCTTAAACTGAAAATAAAACAGGCATTTATATACCAAACATTTATATACAAAACGAATATATTTTCAAAAAGATTTCAATAATTTTTACAATTTGTTACAGAAAATAACTTACATAAAAAGGACATAAAAGAGCTTATCAAAGCGTTTTACGCGAAAAAAAAATTCAAATTCAAAATTTTAATTTTTATACTAGAAATATTTTTGGGAAAAACTCAACGACATGCCCTTTCAGTTTATGTCAAGATTGAACAGGAAAAAATTAATAATACTTGAATAATTATAATTTCAGTAATTTGTTTGTGTTGACTACTTAGACTGAAAGAATTCGAGTTCGAATCCCGGTAGATGTGTGTGGCATCTATTATAGATGTATGTTTCTGAGAAATGGAGGAAAAAACCCGATTATTATTTATTCTATATTTTTCATTCTTTATTTATATTCCCCTTAACCTATATTAATCAATAAGAACATGTACATAGACACGAGTATCTATATAAATATGAAATGCAAAATCATTTGATTTGAATATTAAACAAAACGAAGAGAGTTATGCAGTAATAAGTTATACAAAACAATATATCCAATTAATTTGTTTTATGCTTACCACAAAAGAAAATAGAATATAAGCTAAAAACTACATATATATACATTATAGCAAATGCTAATAAAACCATTACAATGTCAGTAGAATACATTATGAATTTTAAACTCAACGTAGATAACTTTCTGCATTCAATAGTTCAAGATCTTAAAATAGTAACATTACATATAATATAACAATTAAGAATAAAAAAAAGTAAAAATTACTGTAAGTCTAGGTGTAAAGTAGGAGATCAACAAAAAAAGGTGATCGTAAATTACAAAAATTAGTATTTAACTGCCAAAAAAAGACCATAAACTTTTTGAACAGTTTTGTTTAAAAAAACAATTATATTAAGTTTAAAAATTATACTTTCATTTTACTTAAAATAGTGTTTTTTTCAAACATTAAGGATTCAAAACAATGTTATAGACGTCCATATAGCCGGCTCTGTCAAATTATTTTCAATTGGATTAAATGGCTTAAAGATTAGAAAGTTGTCGTTGAAAAATCAATCAAATTTAGTTGTAAAAGGAATATGCTACATTAGAAATAACGTTATTTTCATGAAGAAACCCATCGAGAAAAAATATAAAAAAAACGGAGAAATTTTAGTATTCAAACTTTTTATTTAATATTATAAAGAATTTCAGATATTCTCAAATATTTGAAATCCATCCACTATAACTGGGTTCCGAGGCTAAAACCTGCACTTTTCTAATTGTGAAAGAAAAAAAATTTACTTCTACTACAATAATACCTAGATGACTTTTACTTTAACCATCCTTTCAACATTTATGTTACTACAAACAGCAAACCTGTATACCGGAGAAGAAATAAATAGCTAAAACCAAACTTTTTTATTCCTGTAATTTTTATTATGACCTTTATGGAGACGAAAATTGTCCTCTTTCATAATTAATTAAATATCCTAAGTGAATAATTATGAACCCAGTCGAAAAAAGCTTCAGCCAAAATCTTGTTTCGTTTTTAGACAAATGGCATGAAAAAAAAAAAAATTAAATCATATCCAAAATTATGAATTTAAATTATTCAAATATGGTGATTATTCAAATCGTAATAACTTTTTTAATCATAGATTGAAAGTTTGAATAATTTCAGAAAAGATGTTTCTAAATAAGTTCAATAAAAAACCAAAACTTTCTGATTTTGAAAAATAATAGTATCTGAGAAATTCGATTGTTTAATTTAAAAATATTATTTCCATAAACTTAAATTCTCCAATACGTTTGATCAAGAATTTCAAATTCATCTCGATTCAACTCTTCAAGAATTCTTTT
Organism: Chrysopa pallens; assembly: GCA_020423425.1. Lineage (NCBI taxonomy): Eukaryota > Metazoa > Arthropoda > Insecta > Neuroptera > Chrysopidae > Chrysopa > Chrysopa pallens. Next base: position 15,282,882 of record CM035594.1, read on the forward strand.
TGGCCAAGAACTTAATAGTAAATTCCAATATTTTAATTTTAATGCTTAATACGTAAATTTTCGTAAAGTCAAGTAACATGTATTTTTTTAAAGCTTTCCGCGAGAAAAGACTAATTAAATATAAAACAAAAGACAGCTTTGTTTAAACAATGACCACATATATGGCGTACACTATAGACTGCAAATGATATAAAATATCAATAATTAATTAGTTGTAATTTAATATCTATGTTAAATAAAACTATAATAAATAAATAAAATGTAGGTACAATGCATATACATACAAGACGTGGAAAATTTATGGTGAACACAAATTTCCTGACTTGTGTAACATATTAGCATTCAACTTCCGAATAAAATGTATTTATTCGATAATAAGAAGTAAAAAAGTGCACATGAATGATTTATTTTTATTTTATTTTTTTTAATAATATAATGTTTGTGTTATAATTTATTTATATACGCGAGTAGAAGATACATGCAAATTTTCTGCCTGGAATTAGTAACACCAAATTTTTTGACGGAGACAAAAAAAATGTATGGAGCTGCAGATTTCCATTTCTAAAATTATATTTCCTTCATAAAATGCGTCTTAATACAAGACGCTCTCTAACCTAATTTGGAAGTACTTTCAGAGTGTGAAAATTAAAAATCTGTAAATTATGGTATTTTGTGCATGTGAACCAGATAACAGGGAATGAGGGATTTACTCCTGTATATGCCACTTTCTTGGCACTAGCTGACGGATTCAATTTGAAACAGCTATATGAGTGCGAAAATTCTTAAAATGATATTTCATTCATAAAAGAGGGTAAAGAATGTTGGAAGGTTCACAGCACACATAAAGCATATTTATGACAATAACTTGATCGACACACAAATTTATAATCAATTCTGAAAAGATTTTAGAGATGCGTAGTATTCTAAATATCTCTGAAATAAGCGGTTTTCCCCACAGAAATCTAGGAAATCTTATTATATTATGCTTAAATCAAACAGTAACATCATTTCCCAATTAATAATAATATGTAACAAAAAATGATCCGAAACATCAAAATAGTTTATGATTCTCTGAAAATCGCGTACTTAAATATAGTGGATGAAACAGAAAGTATCATTGTACATTAAATATAAAGATTCGCTTAAACTACTCGAACAAAAAGTAGATACGGTTTTACAATAATTTGATCATATTAATTAAATGGAATTGAAGTAATTTGTATAAAATCTATGATTATTAGGTAATTGTTTTTCTGTTAAATTGTACATGTAAAAAATAAATATATAATCAATTATTACATGAATGTTAGTACAGTTAGAATAGAAAATGATTTCCAAAGAATTGTTTTCCAGCTGAAAATTTATATACCGGTAATTATTACATGCGAAACCAATTTGGAAAAAGAAACTTTTTAAAGCTTTTTAATATTGGCAAATTTAAGCTGTGTTTTTTTTAATAATTATTAATGAGAACTTATTAATGAGAAGGGGAAATATTTTGCCAATAAATTTAGATTTTTTGCCCCAATTTCCTAGATCAAATTATTTTGTATTTTTATAAATACGTATTTCGACTACAAAGTAGTCATCATCAGTATGAATTAGTTCACTAGATGCATACGAAAGCATCTACATTCAAAAATATGACAAAGACACGATGAACTTAGATAAAGAACCTATTCCAAATTCTGATTTAATAAAAATTTCAAAATTGAAGTTGAACTATTAGAATTGAAACAGTATTTGGAATTAAAATTAATTAATTTCAATTTTCATTTTTAGTTTTGTACGTTCAATTTTTAGTTTGAGATTTTTAATTGACAAAACCACTTGGTCCAATACTTCAATACCATTGGCCGAACACTAAACACGTGATCGATGCTGATTGGTTGACGTAGCAATTTGAATATACATTTAAAAAATAATATTCGATTATTAAGATAATTGAAAAGTATTAATTGGGCATACACCAACAAACAAGTGTGCAAACCGTCATGAAATTAGCAACGAGTAACATTCATACTGATGATGACTACTTTGTAGTCGAAATACGTATTTATAAAAATAAAAAATAATTTGATCTAGGGCAAAAAATCCAAATTTATTAAGCATGTGTGTGGACTAGACTATGAAATTTGTGCATGCCAAAAACGTGAGAGTCGAGTAGAATCTATTTTTGTTAAAAAATGGCATGAAATTGGTGTAATTACCTGATTACATTTACAAGAATTGTAATTTTAAATGCCACTTTCACGTAATTGGAGATATCATAATAACACTTAGTTATTGATCTCAAACTACTTGAAATTGAACTGACACAAGTCAAATCTTTTACACAAATTTGCTGGTCTGAAAACCGGCTGTGTTATTTCTAATATTAACCAAAAAATAACTTCTTTCATATAAAATTTTATACTCTACAATTTTATTTCAAATTCAATTCCTTTATATTTATTCGAACCTACCATAACTCAAACTGTTATTAGATACATACAAGCTGATGACATGCAATGCTAATTCCTGCCAGAACGTGGTTTCCGTACACAGCTTACTATAATTAATCATTGAAAAATTTTGAATTCATCGCTGTAACTGCTCACAAAGTCTAAGTCTAACACTCACTTACGAGGCTCATTTTTCAACCATTTTTTATCATATAACCATGGAAACTTATAAATAGCAAGTGATTTTTAAGTAATCGATTTTCTTCAAATTAACTTCCGCTTCAGTCTCTTAAAAACACCAAAGATGTTCTAAAATTGATTTCATTAATACTAAAGCTTCCTATACTACAGTGATTTTTTGAGATTATAATAATTGTATGTCTACGACGACCGTAGTACATTAAATATTTATACAAATGATTTTTATGCAGGTTATTTTAATATTTAAAAAACATCTTTTTTTATGTTGTTCAAGTTATTTTTTCCATTTCGATATGTAGAAGATTTAAATGAAATGACTGTTACATTTTATGCATTGGAAATTTATTTTAGCTGCATACTACACAAACAAACGGTTGAATCAACTATTCATTATTAACAAACAATTGCTTTTATTTTCTAAACATAAAAGCGAAATCCAGAGGATACTAAATTTGTAATCCTTCGTCATTTTAGATTGTCAAATGGACAATATGTTAATAAAGATAAGTGAATCTCCAACGTTTAGAATTTAATCGAATTCACCTTTGCAAATTGCAGGGAGAAATGTATGTAAGCTCTTCTAAAAGCCTCCTCTACATACATTTTAAAAATATTTCTGACGATACTATTTTATTTAATAACTCATTTTGAGTGAATATTTCACGTAGAATTGACTTAATTGTATATTATTGCCAGGCCACTAGATAAAAGCATATCTACAGTCGTTGGGCAGTATATACAGGTAACAAAACAACCAAATTTTCAAGAACTTGAAAAAAACCTTTTAATAAGCCGCTTTAAAGCACCCTTGGCCAATGGCAGTGACATGTAGCGCCGCCAATGCGCATTATCAAAAAAAATATTACAACACATTAATATTTGAACTCATTTATACTCCAATGAATTAAATATTTCATTAAATAACATTATTCGTATTTGCATCGGTAATGAAACTTCTTACATTACCGATAATATCAAATACACGTATATTAACAATACATTAAAATTATTATAATAACAAATAGTAAATGTTTACCTATAACTACAAACAGTGCATATAATACTTAAACATTTTATTGGCCATACGATGATCTGCATTCTTTATTCTAAACTATATCCAAACGACAAGTTATAAGACGTAAATATCCTGGTTCATACCTAGGACAAAAAAACAAGTTGTTAATTTCTTAAATATGTGATTGGGATTCATAGTAGGAAGTAAATATAGTCAATATATGGAAAGCCTAACCAGGGAGAATAAGAACTGGATAAGCTTTAACCTTTTGTTTACCTAAAAGGGTAAGGGTAGTGTAAAACAAATTTTTAGTAATTCAAAAACACATAGTATTCAATTTGGATGATTATTTTATTACTAGATAGGGTATCTAGTCAAACGTAAGTCCTATTTAAATTTTAAATATAATTCCATCTTATGAAGAGCGCTGGTTGCTGTACCAAACTTATTCATTCACTGACTCCTAAATGCAAAATTTTCTTCGTGTATAATAATCAAAAGTAATTAAAAATAATTAAAAAACAAAAAATTGTACAAAATTACAAAACAAGAACTAAAAAGTAAAAAAAAAAAAAAAAAAACAAGTTTTTAATTAATCACTACTATAAATAGTCTCTTCAAATTCGTTGCAACTCTACAATCTTTACGAAAATATTGATTTTTTTGCACCGACAAAAATCATTGAACAGTCTGTAATTTAAAACTATTTTTATCATTTTAGTTCCTACTCTTTCCCATTCGATGTTTTTTTTTTAAATTTTTTTAAATTCAAAAATTTCGTTTTGACCACACAGTCGTGCACATTTGACATTTGTCAATTAATCGTCAATTTTGTATTTAACCTCTATAATATTAAAAAAACTATTTTTGTACCTGTAAAACCGAAAAACTGGATGAGACTCTAGTATTTAATTTAATTCTTAATAATCGAATATTATTTTTTAAATGTATATTCAAATTGTTGTATTCTTAACAAATACTTAAAACTCAAATATTGTTAATTTTTCGTCGTGTTTCATTCTGGATGCAAAAGCATACATATTATTATTATAATTAATATAAATATATATAGTAGTGTTTTATACATTACATATTACAAATATTAAGTCAGGTAACTGAGTGGTAGATTCTAGGTAACGCACGTAGGAAAATATACCACTACCAAATATCATAATCAAAGTGCCAAGTCGCTTTTCTGTGAATTGTTATAACAGACATTTTATTATTAAATTTTTTAAACAAATTACAAACTATTATTAACATTTCGGCTCATTGAATCAATTTGGTAGGTTACAAGTTGTGTACAATTGAATTCATAAAATTTATATACTGAAAATAGATCTGAAATCTGGAAATAATACATAAAATTTCGGTAAACATGTTCAACAACGTTTATTTAAGAATTTTGTAAAGCAAAAATTTCATTTTTGTGGCGAGATTAGGTTTCTAAGTAACATTATTATATAGAAATTTTGAATATCTTTAAAAAAATTTAAATAGTGTGTTCGCTGTTTTTACAATTTCATAATAAGTAATAATGTATAAAATTCATTACTATAAACAAGGCGAAAATATTTGAGAATCAGTGATGAATGGTATCTCATTGCGAATTTTAGAATTCCAATGTTCAAATGGAAAAGCACGATGATGTGTCAGTATTTGATTTATGCCATTTGTGGGAGGATTTCGCCAGGAGCAGGAGGTTTGAAGAAATGTGAACTTGAGAAGCTAAAATTATGCAGTGCCTCGATATATGCAACATTTATTTATAAAAGAAAAGAATATCCAAATTAGATCACGTTCTACAATCTTAACGATTAATGAAATATTCCACACGGTTGACCTAACTTTTTTGTATTATGATATTTGATTTGATATTATTTGATTCTTTATTTTTCACTTTAATTTTGAATTCTTTATATATTTTACATTAAAGTTAATATATATTTATTAAAATTTTTTCATTTTTAAACTATATTTTAGCATAATAAAGTTAATAATAAAGAACAAACAAATAATCAAAATAATAATATACACGATATAGCAATTTTTTACGTTACATGGCGATTCGTTTTCATAGAGCTTGGGGTAAATTTTCACTTATATAAATCTAAATTTATGTTATTTATTAATTCAATTTTTGAACTTAATTGAGTGTCAACCTAATTGTTTTGAAGCTACATGACAAGTAGGCAGTCACCGACTTTTTAAAACGACTTACCTTTGGACAATATAAATAATATCTTTCCCAATAGAGTAATTCCCTTTAATAGATCAGGGTGTCTTTCATTACGGTGATTGTTTTTTCTGTACCTTTCGCCTGTTATAACAATCCATGACCAACTCAAGTAACTACCATACGTAAAATGACTTGGCGACCTGATTACCAAAGGTATAGAAGCATGCAAGCACCAAACAAATATACATAATACCTACATATAATAGTATTCAGTTACTATTTAGTATGTAATAGCAATAGAATTAAACTAAACTAAATTATTTGGGGAACGTTAATTACAAATATTGCAGAACATTATAATGAATAACTACTAACGAAGTATGTTTGGGTAGGTAAATATGTATAACATTTATTATATGCAGATTATATATTATTATGTTATATATTTGATAGTGTGTATTCTTATTACAACAATATTACAATACTAGAATATTATTGCATGCACGTTCAATCGATATAAAAGAAGGTCTTTAATATAGACGAATAAAATTATGTAGAAGTTTAGCAGAATAACTAATTACCAAAGCATCACTGCCAAAAGATTCTTATGTAAAACTAACTGTAAAAAAAGTGTCGTTACGTTGAGAAATTGACTTAAAAAATTAGCAAAATACTTACCGCTTTTTAAGTTTATATCTACATAATTCTAAATGATTACAAGTAAAGTCCAGTGGGTTTACTTTAGGATGATAAGCATCGAGCTTAAAATTTATATCAATATACTAGAAAAATTTAATCCAATTTGAGTGTTTAAGAACACAAATGAAAGGTCTTAAGTAACTGAATGTGCTTAGACCAAAACATTGTCTTTTTTCATTAGAACTGGATATTGTTGGACACAAAACTATGATAACACTTTGAAAAAGAAACTCCCCATTAGAAATGCATATTATACAGTGGGCGTAAGAACACTCAGTGACTCCAAGTACACGAGTACCCCTCAAGTATGGTTTCTACTATCTATTTCGGACCCCAAAAAATTGTCGAATATTCGTTTTTTTGTTATTGTATTGTGGGAATGTATATTCAATAAGAAATATAAAAACCATTCTTCGACACACCTTAAAATGCATTATCTCATAAAATGTTACAGATATTCGAAAGCCAAAAAAATGATTCTTAAAAATCAAGGTAGTTCTTTCCAAAACACTCACTTCTATGCAACAATACAACTAGCATTTATACTTTGAATAAAAATGATACAAAATGTAATTTTGTCTATTTCTATGCTGGATATAGTTAAAAAATTTCCCGCAGATGTGTAATGTTTTCAATAAAATCTTCTAATTATATATGCAACATGTACACTCCGAATGGAATACGGAAAACAGTATGTGAACGTAGGTGTATAATATTCAAGGAGAACAAATATCTTTACTTATACATTTATTTGTTATATACACAGATAACGAAACGTAGATAAAATATATAAGTGAAGAATGTGTTTGGAAGTCTGAAAGTATTGGATAAGCAATGGAATTTTAGGACAAACATATTATTAATACTTAATTCAAACTTAACTAAACATATATATTTCATTATCAGCCATCTTTCTGGAAGTCACGATAAATAACATATTGTTTTATATGAGCTAGGAAGTCGGGATTTTTTGCAATAAAAGTGAATTATTCCGAATTAGAACCCCCTTAACTATTTTATAAAATCTTCTCATTTTTGCTAGTAAGGCGCAAGTTTTTTATAATCGATATGACTTGCGAAAATATTAATAATAATCGAGTTAATTCTTAATGTGGGTGAAAGATAAGATATTGAGGGAAGGCTAGGATTTTGTAAACAATTGCTATCTTCTGGAAAATCTAGAGAGGGAAACTGCACAAGCATTGATTACTTCATTATTCCTCAAACAGCGACAGTCAAACGAATTAACCGCGCCATTAACTATAATTGAAAAACTGCTGGTCCCGGGATTCCATCTCGCAGTCTTTCAGTCAAATAGAGTCAAAAACGCGTTTTTGTTCAAGCAAAGAAGATAAGATTTGTTGTTTACATTGTAAATGAGGACTACAATTCACAGAACTTCTTAAGTAGGCACACTATATTTTGAATAAAAGTATCCATTCCACATTGTATTATAAAATACTTATCATTGTAATGTGGAATATTGTTGTATGCTTGTTGTTTCTAAACACAACCATAATAATGTTGTGTGCTACAACCTATCGTCTTACGAACATGCAAACACTGGAAAGCACTTACACCGACTGGCTGTTGTATTAGTTAGTGGCAGTAGCTCTATGTACCTTCTATTCGTTCTTCAATTTAAGAAGAGTATCTTGTCTATCTGTAAACAGTAAAAAGAGTTTCTTCAATCGTGTAGTAGAATTTTTTCATTTATAGACTGTTTTTTGCTTTCGTCTTTTTCGTTTTCTTCATGTTTCTATACTTTACGTTTTTCTTCTTTTTCTCACATTTTTTTCTTTTCTTCATTGGATAACATGCATTGTCAGCCAATCTTAAGCTATGGTCCAGATGTCAAGTATCTAACGCAACGGGAAGTTTAAAATCATTTACAAAATTTCACCCGGACAGGGGTGTTGCTTGCCAGAACGTAGTTTCCGAACATCGTATACTATAATTCATTACTGAAAAAGCAACTTTATTTACACAAAATTATATGAATTTTATTACAAATTACATGAAATAAAATGTAATATTTGAAAATACTGAAACGCCCTGTGATTGATGACAGCCCTGATGACGTCACTAGCTAGTAAACAATATAGAATACATTTCATACATATGTTATATTAAACGAGGATAAAATGGTAGTTGCTGTACTGTTTTGTTGTATTTATTTGAATTGGAATACTAGCGTGCCACGGATTACGTACCACACGACAAACGTCATTATCAAAACATCGTTTTTCGCGCTGTTTTGAAAATTAAAACTTTAACATTGATTTCCATTAATAATACTATCAATTTCCCGGAAATATCAATGTATTATGCCTAGAATGTAATAAAGAATTATTCAAAATAATTTCCAAAAATTTATCAAATAGCTTGTTGTGATTGAATAGACAAGTTGGACATAAAGCACATATAATTTTCAATACTTCAATACTTGCAATTCTTCATTAAGAAATACAAGTAAAAAAAAGCCTTATTTATTTTTTTTTTTTTTTTACAAATATGTAACTACAATAACTACAATTTGAATGTATAAAGAATCCTTTGTATATATTCTATTAGTATACATCATATGTTCCTGAATAGTATTAAACACATATCAAAGCAATTCATACAGCTTGTATTCTTGTTCTATTAGAAATTACTACTTATTATTACTTGTATATATATATATATATATATATATATATATATATATATATATATATATATATATATATATATATATATATATATATATATATATATATATATATATATATATATATATATATATATATATATATATATATATATATATATATATATATATATATATATATATATATATATATATATATTGTCGACTTATCTACTTGTGTGCTTATATCTATCCATCCACTTCTTAGAAATAATAATAATCATACTCAGTAGTCATCATCCTTTAATAATAATAATAATAATAATAATAATAGAATTTCAAATATTTACAATGATTTAACATAACAAACACATTACATAATATAGGTACATACAATATGACATTTTTTTAATTCTTTTTTGCAAATAAATGTCAAATCCACTGTTTACCAGGTATTATAAGCCCCGTTAGTAAGTCGGAGAATGTGGAAATGTGATGGAACAGTTTCGATTTAAAAATTCTTCTTTGAACGTGTTCCTTAGATCTTCAGAAATATTCATGACCATTAGAGATTGTTTTATTGGGATTGAAACAATCCTCTAATTTCTGAGTTTATAATATGTTTGATATCTGTAACTAGGGGATTCAATGGGCTGAAACCAGCTTCAGTGTTTATTTGATGTCATAGTCATGATTACCGATTCCAAAATCGCCGAGAGTAGATTGTCGTGGTGAAAATTTGGAATATGTTTTAACACTGTTACTATTTAAGATGGGAAAACTACGCTAAAAAATACATAGACTTAAATTATTCAAAATATTATTTCGGAATAAACACAAACTGCAAAATAAAAAACAAACAAAAAAAAAATATATATATATATATATATATATATATATATATATATATATATATATATATATATATATATATATATATATATATATATATATATATATATATATATATATTATAAATTTCGTAGAATCAATTGAGAATCTGTTAGAGATTTGCCGATACGTATGCAGTTAACATTTATTAACACAACAAAAATCCTAAAAAGTGATACAAGTAGACTAGTATTAGACTACTTAAAACTATAATTTTTCAAAGAAAATACTCTATTACTGCTGCTGAAGTAAGCCTCGACAAAGTTTAACTAGATTGTATTAATTTCCATCATCGAATCATACATTTATCAGAGATATTTACAATTTGGCTACACCACATTGACTAAGAAATAACAAATATGTTATACATGAAGTATGCATAATTAATATAATCTCATAATGTGAAATAAAAATTTTATTAATTTTATTACAGAAATTATCTTGTCAAGATAAAGCAATCTTTAGAGGTTTATTTAAAGCAACGTTTCATAATCAAATAATGAGATTCTTGATAGATTCTAATCAAAATTATTGAACCTCTGACAGATAAAAATCCTCTATTAATTTTTGTTACTTTTATAGCAGTACTTTCGTATCGATCATATGCTCAATAAGTGTTTAGGATTATATGGATTTATATGTAAAATGTAAACAATTTTTACAAAAATATTGCGTAAAAATACAATATTCAATCAAATTTCATTGAAAAAGTATAAATTTATATATTACAAGTTTTTAAGGAATTCTACTTCATGGAAACTTAGCTATTGGATTTATCTAGACGCGTTATTCTATAACAAATCTCCTAGTAAGTATTTCTGGGATGGGTTTCATGCAATAAGTGGCCATTCAAATATTGCGAACACAGAATTTTTGTAATTTTCAACCACTCCTCTTAGACAACAAACGTAAGCAAAACTCTTACTGTTAATTCAGTTAACAGTGGTTTAAATTATTTTAAATCTGTTTCGGTTTTTATCAAAATATAGTAAGACTTTTTTATAATCTATCTTACTCTAAATCCAATGCAAACTTATCCTTCTTACTTCATAGATTTTGGAAACTAAACTTTTAAATTCAATACCATTACACTCTTTTTCTAAGCAGTCTTGCAATAATTTTGAGAAGCGATAATTTAACAGAGAAACGTGAGCTTATGTTCACTCATTTTTTTAAGCTTAAAAGTTTCAACGTATATTTGTTCGAGTGGAATCTTTTTGAAGCAGATATCCTCAACCGACTGAGCTGAAATTTTGTATACACATTCAATTTGAATGACAATGCAAGGTTAACTTAAGCCGTCATTCAAAAACCAACACGGTGGCAAACCCAAGATGGTGACGTCACTCAAAAAATACAGTGACGTCACTCTAAATCCAACAATCTCATGCTTGAAACTCGATTTTGTAGCAAATGTACTAACTATAACAAAATGTTACGAAACGCTCGCTGTATAACATAAATTTATGATTTTTTAGTCCAGCGATAATTAAAAAGAAAAATAATTAAAAGTAAAATTACAAAAAGTTTTAAAACTTAAAGCATTTATATAAATTTATATGATATAAAAGCTTGTCGAAAGATTTACTTGTGCAGATAAACAAGTAAATTAAATAACTTGATTTTAAAAAAATGTAACAATAAAATTTTCAAACTAAATACAAGCACTTAATTCTCGCGACAAGCTTTTATATCATATAAATTGTGTAATGTATTCATTTATTTTTTACTCTTTACATCATTTCAATAAAAGCTTTAATTTAAAAAACGTTTTTTACTTTTAATTCATGTGTATACATTTTTCTAGGTACTATTATTGAAGTCATGCAAGACTAGGTTCTTTTATTTTTAATTGTTTCCAAGATATAATTTACTGAGCTTTCACAATTCCTTCGGAACGAACACTTTTTTCTATATATATATTTTGCTGTATTTTTTTCAGCAGTTGGATTTACAGTATATGAAAACTAAGTAGATGGGTAAAAGAGTTTTATATTTAATGTATGAATCTCACTTAATACCCTCATAAGCCTTATAAAAAGGAAACCTAATAAGAAAATATTTTCAACTGTGAAAATTGTTATATATGTTTTACATGTATTTTAACTTTAAATAAAAAATATTAATGTAAACGTTGCCATATGTAATATTAACCAAAAACCAGAGATAAACACGTAGAAACAGAGTTAACTACGAGTAATACGGTGCTTAGACTAGTCTCAGTAACAAATCTACATATTATTAAAATTAAGTAAACTAAAGTTTATTAATTAAATCAAATTTTATTTAAATTGTCCAAAATATTACCTCCTTAGCCAATTTTTACTTTTTTCTACGTTTGCCGTCATATAGATCATGTTTGCGATATCAAAGGAAAGCAATTTCAACAATTATTAAAAATTTTTTCAATAAAATTTTTCCTTTTTTTTTTTTATAAATTTTTTAAGTTTTTACTATCCGCTTTTACCCATCAGAGAAAAAATAGACTCAAAAAATGATTTATTTCTTGATAGACGTGTACATGTTTTTTATGACATGGGTTACTATTCAAAATGGGGAATGTTATTGAAAAATTTTCATCAATTTTAACGATTAGGCCTTAAAAAATCCTATAAAGTTAAAATAATAATATTTTAATGATTTCAGGATTTTCAAATTTCAGTTTTTCATTGATATAATTATATTTGTTGTAAATCTACTCAAATGGAACTTACAAGGTCCATTACATTTAAGATGTACAAACTACTCCTAGAACTTTATCAGTCAGTTTTTGATACCCTGTATTTTTTTGTAGAGACTTAAATTTTTTTTAAATTGCCACTATATATATATATTTTTTTTTAATCAGCTGTATTAAGAAAAACGATTTTTTTTTAGTTTGATTCATGTACAAATTTTGCCTGAAAAGACTTGAGTATAGGCGTTGAAGCATAGATAAATATCTTGTACAAATATCGATATTGTTTATGAATTAGTTAGTAAACAGAACAAAAAGCAATCATTTGCAAACAAAATAATGTAAGCAAAGTATTTATTAGTATCTGTAAATGTTAGCTCATAAATTTTATTGAACCGTGGCTGTCTATAACAATAAAAGCAAACTCTTGTTAGTTAAAATAATTAATGTCATTAAATTACATATCATTAATCATTATTCAACAGTTCAACAATAAATAATTCACCTGTTGTATATAATTGTAATTTGATTTCTGACATTCTATTATTATAACCAAATGAAACACATTGAAAATTCGACAGCATTTTCTCGTAAGTGTTGGAATCTTTCTACAATTCTTTAGTCTCCTTTCAAAAAATTGGTTTCACCATTTCGTTCAAACGATGATAATTGCAATTAATTTAAATTAACCCATAGTTTGATATTATGTAGTACGGAATTTCGAAATGTATCTTAATTTTTAGCGAATAAGTAATATGTTTATAATTTTCAGTGCATTCAGGTTTTTGAATATATATCGATAACGTTTAGAAAAATATAAAAATTTAAAATAATAAATTATTTTTTCTCTAAATTTTATTAAATAATCTATATGTTATTGATTTACATGAAAGTAGGTGGCTAGATAATTTGGAAGCATATTGGAAATGACACAACGAACGAACCATAGACACTGTACGTCGGACATAATAAGCTTTTACATATTTTTTCCATAATAACGAAGTAGAATACTATTTCATTTTATAGGTACTCAAATGAAGGGTTAAGTGTTGCGCGCGTATCTATGAATATGTAGTGGCTGACATTACATTGACATAAAAAGGGTAACTAAAACACAAATACTTGTGACGTGTGACGAAGCTGACAGTCTTTCCTGCTACATTGTTCGCCTTGAAAAATGCTGTTCTAGAGTAAGTCTTGGAAAACCAAAAATAACACTTACTTTAAGATCGAATGGCTAGTTTTTGAAACATTTTTTGATATGGCTTGTTATCCATTTTATCTTAACAATAAGTGCAATAAACTATTCACGATAAAATATATTTTATTTCACAATCTAGATATTAAATGATAAATTTAAATATAAATTTGCAAACAGCGACCTTAAAAACTCTAAATACGAATTTTTTAGCCGGCTATCAAATAAAAAGATTTCCTTATATTGTCTTTTATTTTAAAAAATATTTTCTTGTAAAAAGGTTAGAAAAAGTATAAATGCAAAAGTATCAAGGAAAATAAGTACTCGATACTGATACGATATACGATAGTGCGCTATAAGTAACGATACTTTTAGCGCGTCCCTAATTAACTATAAAAAAAAAACCGTGACTAAATACAGCATAAAGATGAAAATTGAAAAAAATGTTTATACTTCATAAATATTTAAAAGAAAATAGATACTGTTCGTACTTGTTTGTTATTGTTAGGATGAATGTCAGACATCGCATTGTAATTATAAATAATAGGTGAATAATACAATGATCATTGTTGAACAATAATACATACCACTGATGTATAAACTTGAATGACATAAATTATTTTAATTAACAAGTGTTTTTTATCTATTTTTATAGGTAGCCAAACCTCAATAAAATTTATGAGCAATCACAAATATCTAACATGAAAACTTAGTTTTTATTTCAATAAACAACATTTAAGCAGAAAAGCAAAATGTGTTGTTCTTAATGCTCAATAAAAGAAACATTTCCCAATATATGGACTTATTATGTGTTTTCGCATGAAACTCGTTCATTCACAATAACTTTAATGGCTTCAAAAATTCGAAATTTTTTCCCATGCCTTAATTACATGAAGAATAATCTCATAATATTGGTAATCAAATAAGCAATGCTGAAGTTCCGTTTAGGCCCGTTTAATTAATTCGTGACTTGAACACGAATTATATAAACAGAAAATAGACTCCTTTTGTATTATTTAATTTTAAATACGATAAAAAAAAACTAAAGCGAGGATAACAAATAAAACCTTAAAAATTTTTATTTGTTGAGTGGTCAGCAAATCTTTGAACGACAACCTGCTTATATCAATTTTTATAAAAATTTTATGTGGGGAAATGCAAGCATATTTAAATAAGAAATAAAGCCACCATAGTCAAAGATACAAATAATAAAAATTATTTTTTATTATTATTAGATCATAGAATAAAAGTATATTTGTTATTCTCAACAGTTTCCATGTATTGATTGCAATAAAATCAAGAGTTTAATATATTCAGGAAATATGTTGTCACCATTTACTCCAGAATTCAGTTGAATTTTGAATAAATTTTATATTAAATTGAGAAAATTTTTATTCCATTTATTTATTTTTTGATAATTTAAATTTGTTGAACGTAAAAATAATATTTTTGGTTTTTGTGACATAATAATATGGCAAAATTTAGACCAATTGAAGTGAACAACAATTGGAGTCACACTTTCTATTCATACTTTGTTTGCTCAAATTCGATAAAAATTGAGCATAATAATGCAAAAATAATTTTTTTGATTTTGTGGTCAAAATTTTTGTGGACACTAATTTTTGGTCAAAATTTTCATTTTTAACCTTGCCAATTCATTTTATTCAACCCTGATATGCAATATTATGACCAGATACTTATTATCTTAAAAAGTTATTACAGATATATTAAATTTAACCAAAAATTTAACAACTATGCATTATAGAGAAAAGTAAATATTTCTGGCTTTTATGATATTCAAAAAAATTAATTTTTTTGATATCTTGGCCAAATTTCGAACGATTTAAGTGAATTTTTTTTTTGAAACCCACCAATTTTGAGCTATATTTTTCATTTTTATCATTGCCAATTCATTTACTTCAACCCTTATGTGCAATATGATGATTAGTCACTTATTATCTTAGCAGTTACTATAAGTATATTAAATTTTACCAAAAATTTGAAAACTATGGCCCAAATTTTGTTGAATTACATACTTTGTTTGCCAAAATTGGTTAAAAATTGACAATAATTCAGCAAAAATAATATTTTTGGTTATTGTGGCGTCATAAGGTTCAAAAAATTAATTTATTCGATATCTGAGCCAAATTTCGACCGATTTAAGTGAACTTTTTTATGAAACCCACTAATTTTGAGTCAAACTTATCATTTTTATCATTGTCAATTCGTTTTCTTCAACCCTTATATACAATATGATGACCAGTCATATATTATCTTAGAAGTTACTATAATTATATTAAATTTTATCAAAAATTTGAAAACAATGGCCCAAATTTAGTTGAATTACATACTTTATTTGCCAAAATTGGATAAAAATTGACAATTATTGAGCAAAAACAAAAATTTTTCTAAAAATTTAAATAAATAGAGCAAAACATTCATTTTACACCTTTAGATTGAAACAACAACAAAACACAAAATCAAAATCTTTAAAAAGCGTTGCATCGTTAAATATAAAAACTAGCCTGGCGCCTTTGATAATATGTAATGAATAGCTACAATGACGCGCTATCAACTTACAAATATGGTAACTTCTTCATATTGAAGCATACACTTAACTTACAAACTAACACTGAAATGGTCGTAAAATCTTATGTATTATTGCACATGAGAAAAATGCATATAAAATATTTGTAATGTTTGAATATAAATATATGAATTGCATAATGATTAATCGTGTAATTGGCTGTCTCTTCTTTAATACAATGTTCAATGTTACAACAATGTTTAAAACATTAAAGGAATATTTCGAAAGATTGTTTTTAACTTTGTGTCCATATTCACAAAAATCCAAGTGAATATGGTGAATATACCCAAGTGACAAAAATAGTATTATCAAAATGATTACAGAAAATAATTTTTAACAGGGACGAATTTACATTTTCTTTCACCAGACGCAAGATTTCCTTCTCTTACAAATGACAATGACCGGCCACTTAATATATGCCATCACTGCACTCTCTTTGATTCATCGCTGATTTTTTTTTGAGAAAAAATATTTGCATAAATAATAACTAGCTTGCAAAAATAATTTAAAATTAAATAACTTTACTTGATATACACCCTCATTTCTGAAAATGGAAAACGCAGGCGGGAAAAATTTTGTGAAAATCACAAAAAACTGAATAAAGCAGATTGTAGAATATCTTATATAAAAATCTTATCGATAATAAAAATACAAAAATTGCTTTCTATGTCCAATATTCTGTAGAAACATACACTAAAAACTCCACGCAATGAATGAACACAATGAAGTATCCGAAGCCTAAACTCAACCACACATCCAGCATTATGTCTACATATTCTGAATTAAAGGAGTGTAAAAATCTCGTATCACATGTGAGACATAGCCATATTTGATTTGTATCTTATCCCAGTTGGTACAACGTCATTTACGATTATTTTTCTTTTATTTTATCATTTCTCATATTTAGCATCGATTTTTAACTTTAATGCATGCTTGAATGTTTAAGTTTGAATTCATAAGCCGTCACAAACGGTTAAACATATAATAACTGAGGTAAATATAAAGTACTTTTACCAACTTTGTAATTTTACGGTATAATATATTTTTTTATATAACACCTATTCAACATCAAAAATCAATATTTCATTACAATCATATAAATAATTTGCTTTATGCATTAAATACATTCCGCATTTTCGATATTATTATCTATACAAATAAAATGCTTTGTCCTGAATGATTCTAACTAACGAATAAACATGCATCCAAAGGCGCTGATAGTTGAGACATGAAATTTGGAGGGTGTGTTCTTTGTAAGACGTAGGTATCCGATAAAAAATGATTTTCTGAAATTCTACTCCGAAGTATTACCGGTTGTCACACCCAAGTAGATATATGTAAATTCCTATGACGAGAATTGAAGGCCGAAGGAAGCTTTCAGGATCAAGGGGTCATGGTGCCGGGTGCAACAGCAAGAACCGGACCTACGATAAGAAAGTACTTTTCGAAACTCTACCCATGATAGGTAAAAATCGGGGGCAAAGTTTGTATGAATTTTTGGTCTAATATACTTCAAATTAAGCATCAACATTCTTTAAAACTCACCATATAACGAGGTCAAAAAAAATCTCTATTTGTATCATGTGTAAATTGACAATTAAACTAAATATCAGTTTATTGTAGACTGCTGTACTTTGTTGAACTCCATATTAATTGTTTTGAAGAAATAAAACTTCAAATTTATTATTTGCTAAGTCCACCATAGTAACGAAATTGCAAATACCAACACAGTATATTATAAAGTATGGTAAAATTTGTGTATATTACATAGATCCTAAATCGTAATTAATGTGAGATTTCCTTGCAAAATATACAGAACTAGGTTTAATTATAGGTTTCAATACAATTTTTAATGAAAAACAATAAAGGAATTAAGTATATCTGTTTTCTTTTTCGGTCATTATTTTTTTATTTTCAATCTGTTTTTCTGATTTTTTGTTCAATCTGATATAAAGTGCAAAAATATTGCAGAATTTATAATATGTTGAAATATAGAAAGAAGGTAATACCTACCTCAAAAAACTTCATTCGCCAGGAATGAATATTAATTAAATGTTGCTAATAATTATGCTAAAAGGCCTCTAACATTGAAAGTATGTAACGAATGTCCAAAGAAATATTTGAGAAAAACATAAGTTTTATTCAAATCAATAAGCATATTTGCTCTCCATAAAAGCTAGAACAAAATGTAATAACCATCTTTTTAAAATATAGTCTTTGAATTATTAAACATCCTAAATATACGACAATTCCTAGAGTATGCTTTTTTATGTATAATAAGTTTTTAATGTTTGAATCAATAAATATGTGATATATTTTATATAATAGTCTGGTAATAATGCAAAATGTTAAAATGTTTTTAATAAAAATAAAAACACATTTGTAGTCTGAGTTTAGTCTGGTAATAATGCAAAATGTTAAAATGTTTTTAATAAAACATAAAAACACATTTGTAGTCTGAGTTTAGTCTAGTCAATACAGAAATAGTAAATACTGAATAATGGAATATAGTTATTGTGAATGGATTTCAATGAATTATTTATGTTGAATTTCGAATGCCATATATTAAATGGTTTACCAACTGCAAACACTGTAATTTTAAAATTAACCATAGACACATAAAAAATATAGCAAAAGGACAAATTTAAGTAATAATTTTTTTTTTTTAAATAGTTTTTTACCTAATACCCAAATTGCAACCCAATCAATCAAGCAGTTCTGGAGACATGCGTAGCTATATTCGATATTCGGTATATTCACATCATGATCCATTTATCTGTATTTAATAAAATTTTGTATTTAGATGCATGATGCAATAATATGAGTTTCGTTGAATTTGCATATTATGAATATCCAGGGAAAATAATTGTTAATAGAAAATAAATTTAAAAAAATTATACACAAAATTTTATGTGATTGCAGTGTAGAAAATACAATTTTTCATTTCATATCCGAATTTAAACTAATTCGTTAAAGACGTATTGTGCATGTAGCTATTTTAGTGAAGATATTCATACATCATGAGGAAGTTTTGTAATCATTATTAGCAGTGTAATTTTGTTTGTAAATAAGCCGACAAAAGCAAGAATTCAAAGTAAATGTTTATATGGTTGAACAAAAAAAATTATTATTCGATTGTTCATCGATAGGCGTTTAATTGATTTCGTAGTAAATTATATCTACCATTATGAGGTTTTGTTCCGTTGTTTTTAACCGACGAAAAAATAAGGTTCTCAAGTGGACACGTATATTTTTACTATGGCCACCCATCATTTTTTACAGAGTCGTCCGATTTTGACAATACTTTCTTTATTGGAATTAGTATACCTCGAAGTTTGTCCCATACAAATTTGAAAAACAAATTCCTAAAACAGGAGATGAATGATTGTTCAATCACTGATTGTAACGTATAACCATGCATAACTTTTTCCGAAGTAGTCCGATTTTGAGTGGTTCTTTTTTTATTGGAAATATATATAGTTTAAGATTTTAGTTATTAAGGTTAAATAAAAAAAGTTCTTTATTTTTTGCTTTTCATTTTTTTCAGCGATTTCATTTTTTTGTTAAA
This sequence comes from Chrysopa pallens, assembly GCA_020423425.1. NCBI lineage: Eukaryota > Metazoa > Arthropoda > Insecta > Neuroptera > Chrysopidae > Chrysopa > Chrysopa pallens. Next base: position 15,302,973 of record CM035594.1, read on the forward strand.
AAGTTTTTATTAACCATATAGTTTTATCATATACTTTATGAACTACATAGTTTTGAAATCAATAGATGATTTTTTGCTGTGTATACATGGAGGGTTCTGACGTAAGTATCCACTTGTTCAACCCCAATAAATAATAAAAGGTATCTTTTTAGTGATTAGGGGTTTTATAAGTTTGTGGGAACATTTTCATTATATTTTTTTTACACAAAAATTATCTGCAGTATCTTTAACACAAAGTGTATTTTATTAATATTTTTTTGTTAATCGTGTAAAGTATTAGTTTTCAATTTTTCTTTTTGCAAAAAAATTGTATTGTTTGGCAGGTTTCACGAATAAATTTACATGTTTGTAACTATTAGGTTTTCGAAAGAAATACTTCCATAAAACGTCCCATAAATTAATTCAATTTTTTTTGAGAAACTCAAATTTTCGGGTACTCATATGTTAGTATTTTCAGAAAAAAACTTTTTCTATAGATTTTTTGAAATGCTTATATTCTTTGTGGTAAAGTGTTTAATACAAAAAACAGTTTTATAATATATTTGTTACATTGTGGATAGTTTGAACGTGAATTTATTGGCTAAAGTAAAATGCATTAATACTAAATTATGTGATTTTAGTTTTTCTGTGAAAAACTTTCAAAATCGCCAAAAAATTTTATTTTTTTCTATTTTTAGATTTTCTGGGGTGAATAAGGTCTAGGAAAACCAAAAATGATACTTTATGTTATGGTATGACAATTAGTTTTTGAAATATCGCTTGAACTTTGTACAAAAAAAATGACTCCCTGATCTGATTTAAGATGATAGCATTAAAAATTCGCATCCAATCGTTAAATCGATGTTATTTTTGAAATTATTATTTTTTGAAAGAGGTCAAATTTATAGACATAATTTTATCGAATAAAGGTACGAAAAAAATTGCTCGATTTTTCTCGTTTTTAAAAAAATCCATTTTTGTGTACTCAACAAAAATCTATTTTTGTGTACCCAACTTCGATAACATTATGTTTTAAGTTTATTTTGACCTGTATATTTCAAAAAAATCAACCGTTTAACGACTGGTTGCGTACTATTTGAGATACCACCAGAAATATGATTACAGGGTCAATACTTTGGAAAAGTTTCAATCGATATCTCGAAAACAAGCAAGCCAATTTTAAAATAAATGGTATTTTTTGTTTTTCTATTCCTCAATTATTTCTTTTTTTTCTCAAAATTTTAAGAAAACCACGTATTGTATTATAAAAACAATTTTTTTTTTTTTTTGGCGAATAAATGTCTGGAGTTTGTTAACATATTATTTGAAATTTCCATTGCTTTTAACATTTCGCTGATTATTTTTTACTTAGGTAATGAAGTGCTCGGATATACATGAATACTTTTTACCTGAACATTATCATAATAAAATATATTTATTGTATACAACCACATAACAAAACTATTACACAATTCATTTATATCATACTTAAACATACATTTTCAACTAAATATCTTCGCTTCATTATATGGGGAAGATGTAACCTGTTCATGTGTTGTTATGCTATGAGACAGCATATATATAATATAGATAAGTAGTTATAGTCTGTATGTATCTGTCTATGTCTGTCTACAGGCATGTGTTTAGGAGTAACAAGGCAACACTAGCCTAGAGTAAGGTGTATTAATAGCAAACGTTACGAGTAAAGTAGAAGTGAATAATCGAATTACATTAATAAGTTAACATGATTCATTTAATGTCCAGTAAGTTAGCTCAATATGAAGATAACTCCCATAAAGTGAGTTCATATATCGGCGGTAGTGGTTTGTAATAGTAAAAATATACTGCCAGGTAAATGACAACAACTGACCATAATTTTTTCATTAACTGTACAAAAGATTTTCTTTGTAAATTTCTATTATCATTTACCTCAAACATCATTGACGCTTGAAGAAATTTCCATTAAGTAAAACAAATCGCAATATGGTCAAGTCTTTTACTTCCTGTTTCGCATTGTTATACTTGTTCAAATGAGGTGGGAGGAATTTTTTATGTAATTATGGTCGCATATTGATGATTCGCAGAGATTTCTTACATTAAACAGAATTTAAAAATATTCTACTAATGTGTGAAGCACAATACTTCATCGACTTTCCCCGCTATTTCTACGTTTTGACTACATTTCAAGAATTATTAACATAGTAGCTTCCAAAATATTTAGGTCACGAATTTACTTTTGTGCAGGCGCAAGTTAAACCTATAACCTGATCTTCGTACCAAACTTTATCAAAATCGGATAAGAACGGTATATTCATTTTTATGAATATCCTTGTTTGAAAATACTTTAACGTTTATAACTTAATTGATTTTATGTTAAATACGCCCATTAATACATGTTACTTACCTAAAGATACCTGGCTACAATTCATTCTATAAAATATTTCATATAATTTATGTTCAATTTTATAAGTGACATTTTAATTTGATTAAATCACAAATCGATTAACTCCAATCTTTCAATAGATTCTTTAAAATAAATAATATTATTGATTTATTTTTTTTATTAAAAAAAAACTATTTACTGCAATAACACATATTGCTACTAGCAGTAGTAATAAAACGACCAACGCAATGCAATAACAATCAGCTAACTAATTTATTCGAAAATAACGAGAATTTTATACTGAAACGAATTTATTTGAAATATAATCATTAATATATAAGCAGTTATTATTTAAAAATGTTAATTTAATTATTTTAAAAGATTACAAGTGGGATAATTAGATGTTCAATAGAAAACGATTTAACACCATACTTTTATATACAGTGTGTATCAGGTGTGCAGTGCCTCTTATTTTTCCGTAAAAATATTAATTTAAATAAACTATAAACCCAAATTATCATCATTCAGATCATACGATGTATAGACTAAAGTAAGAGCTATTATTTCATGACCGTCTCTCATCAAATTAATATCACAAAAATAAAGAATTTATTTAGTTTGAAAATCGGTAAAATTGATTTTTTCACTCCTTAATACAAACTTTAATCAATACCGAAGTATCAAAATTATAAAGCGTTTCCCATGTAGGTAGAAGGTTGAAATTTAGTTCAATGGTTAAATCGAAACATGTAAATAAAGAGAAAAATCGAAAATCTATCCAAAATTTGAAAGATCCTTCCGCGAGAATCTTCGGGGATCAATCGCAAAGAACATCAATTTTCTGATTAAAGAGCTATTTTTATTTCACATATAGGCCAAAATTTTAATAAGAACTTGGTGATATTTACTATTATGATGTTATTTGTGAACAATTTTTCTATAAGAACACTCTTTAATAGATCTCTAAGATTTTACGAACAAATTTTGGTTCTTACCCCAATGTCTCAAATCTAATTGTTTTTATTGTATACTCTTATACAAAGTAGTGTTCATGATTTTGAATTCGTGTTGGAATATGAAACGAGTAACATGGTAGAATAATTACGATTAGCTAATTCATACTGATGATAGCTACAATGTAGTCGTAATATGTATTTAAAAAACACAAAATTTGTTATCTATAGGAAATAGGAGCAAATGATTCAAGGAAAATAAACTTATCAATAGTACTAAAACCCTTTTATCATCGAGTTTTACAACTATAATGAACTAAATCATACTCAGCACACGTAAAAGGAAAATTTCCATAAACGAGTTTATTGAAATTCATTCAGCATATAAAACTCGTAAATAATTGGAAAACATGATTTGTTATTAATGTTGTTTTCTGCAGAAATATAATCACTATTTCTGTGTGTTGTTTCGAGAATGAAACCACATAAATTCTATACGACATTTAAAATTATCATTGGAATATAGTGCAAATAACTTTATGTAGTAAAATTAAATAGAAGTATTAGAAAATTTTCTGAACCAAACCAAAAATTTGTTTCATCCCTGAGAATCAAACCATTGGGTTTTTTAACCCGATTGGGTTGAATATCGGCATTACGATGTCTCAAGTGGCTAGCTAGGCTTACTTTTAAATACCTTTCCTGTGAATTTTTATGGATTTTGGAACGCCATAAATTACTCTGTAGCTGATAAATATTTTGTACCGAAAACAGTTTTAGATCGCATTTAATAAAATTCGTTAACCGTTTCTTGGAATGATATTGGGGCTGCTTGCCTGCTTTAAAGTTATTTGCTGAGGATTATGGCTGGTCAGGCATTCAGTTGATATAGCCATCCCATTAAGAAATTTGATACACTTGTTTAGAAGGTCACTTAGAGCATAGTATACGAATATTTTTCAATTCCAACATGGTGTAAAAACAAATACTTCATACACGACAGTTGAGGTGTAATTTATCTTTACATATTATCTACCAGAAAATAATAGTATTTGGTTTGTTGTGAAGTAATTTTACGTTTAAAATACTACAATAGTAGATAACATTACATATTCATTATGAATAAATAATAATATACCTCTAAGTAAAGTATTTATAAGTAAATTGCATGCACAATTAGCATTATCAGATAACTGACATTTTTAATTAATTTTCTGACTTGTTTAATACTTTTAATTAGTTTTTGTGTAAAGAATGCGTCTTTTTTTTTTTTAATAAAAGAAGTGTTTGTTGTAGTTTGATAAGTATTTTTTATTTATGTCTTAAAAACATATTGCCCTATATAAAAACGTACCTTCACAACGCTTAGAAGTTTTCTTTTAACCCATTTTCTTTTAAAGAAAATGCATTTTCATTATACAGATATGGTTGGAATAACATTTTCAATTTATTTCATAAACTTATGTACATAGAATGTTTTCCCCTAAATTATCGTCTTTGTAATTCCAAGATTTAAGATTTAAATATATGCGATATATCTAGGTCGCGGCATCGATTCTGCCATCGCTACAATATTTTGTTGGGATGGGTCGATATGGAGAAAGGATTATTCAGCAACTCTAGATATTTTCAATTCTCTACTCTAGTTCTAGTAGGTTCAGAGAAAAAACTCATCCAGCGCTGCGTTGCGGGACAATGGGAATGGCTAAAAATGAAAACTAGACATTTTTAGTATATGATACTTTTGCAGAGAATTTACATATGAAAAAATTTTGTTTTCAAAAACGTAGAACGTTTGTTTAACAGGAACAAAGTAGACCTGGGTTATGGTTTCAAACTTTCATTGTGACCGGCTAATGAAGTTCAATACATCCGTGTGCCTCATCCTTACGCGGTCGTATTCCTACAAAAGGTGTCCACAGCCGTTAACAAATAAATAAGGATTTAAAAGAAGTATTATATTTTATGGAATGTTGAAATCACCATTGGTTTTATGGCGGTCTAAGTATGTCCCACTCAGAAAGTCAATTTAACTCACCTTCCTACATTTATCAAAATAAACTTCTATTTCACATATTTTTTTAAAATTGTACAGAAAATGGAAACACAAAGAAGAATAGCATAAATAAAAGTTATAATCTGTAAGAATAATACATGAGGGCTTTGTTAATTTTTGAATATTATTTTTACATTAAAAATTAAATGTCCACAAATGAGTTTTCATTAATCCTTAATATTTATATTAATAAATTAAATTTTATAAACTTTCGTTTATTCATTTAAAGTTCAAGCAACATGGTAAACATAAAATATAAACTAAATTATGATAAAAGCCGTGAAAAATACAGTTTATTTTATATACAGAATTCAAAACAAGTATAATGTAGACAAGTGAAAAACTAACACCGTAAACTGCTTAAATAACAAATCAATTACAGTTATTGACATAGCTCAAATACATAAAATTTATGATCCCTGTTGTTGTAAGAAATAAATCTATAAAATAAAAAAATTAATGAAAACTGAGTCCTCTGACCGGTCTATCCAGTCAATTTAAATATTTATTTTTAAATCAAATGTTTTTGAGCTCAGATGAAGCATCAAGATTACAACTATATTTTGCTTAGCCCAAGTTATAAAACGCGATGTTTTGATAATTTTGTATCCCAATATGTCCAGTTCTAATGAGGGTGAAAATGAAGACTCTCATTTTGAGCTAATGACTCAACATATTTCATTTGAGCTACTAAACGCTCAAATCGGATGAGTTGGAGATAGTTAAAAGTACAGCACACACTCATCAGATTTATTTGTGTAATTTGAATGGTTTATAGTATCAGGTTAAGATTCAAAATAATTTAATTTACCGAGTTATTGATTACAGTAATATTGGATATATATATATATATATATATATATATATATATATATATATATATATATATATATATATATATATATATATATATATATATATATATAATTCAAGAAAATGTAAAAAACTATACGCTCAGTTACATAATGAGTAAACGACTGTAAGGAAAACTAAATTGTTGAAGGAATTTGAAAAAAAAAATGTGGAGGATATTGAAACAGGCATTGCAGCGGACATGCGTTAAAACAATGCTCAATTAAACACAGAATGTATGATTCTAGCCTTAATAAAAACTCGCATATAAGCCGATGAGAGATTTTATAATGGAAACTTTAAAATGAACTACAACAATATTGTACAGTTAACCGCGTAGATGGTAAACGGAAATGGGTTATTATAAATAAACCCATCTAAAAACATACCACGATACGAACCACACCAAGCAAGCACACTTACCATACTTACTTGGTGTAAGTTTTCAACTTGTATTTTAAATTGAATATACTACTTTCATAGATATACTTCAAAAAACTTTAAATTATAAAAACAACAAAATATGTAATGCAATAAATACAAAACACACAAAACTTTATTTATCACTATGAAATTTTAAATCTATTCTTACAAATAGCAGAAAACTGCATTATTACTGTTTTGGTGGTTTTGTTTATAAAATTAGAAGAATAACACACTTTATTTGGCATTAGTTTTGTAAACTTCAAATTAAAGTTTTTAGTAAATGATGAACGAATAAAACTCAAATTCAAATGAAAATAGAAATAATAGAGAATATGCAATAAAAAAAAATGCAATTTTACACTTCAAAATGTGACACAAGGCTCAATATCAAAGAAAATTCGAAAATTATATTAAAAATATTTTAAAAAACGCATATATTAAAAGCTCTTTATTTCTTTCTCTTTCTAGCAAAAAAAAAATTATGGGTGATGATTCTACAATATGCGATCATTTTCTATAGCAAAATCACATAAAAAAATTTTTAAATACTGATGAAATTTATAAAACATTTTTATTTACAATAAACTCTTTTGTGCATATACTAACTAACACTGCTTATCATAAATTTTCAAGGAAAGTGTATATAAGTGCCATGGGTATATAAGACCTCTTATCCTAGAATGACCCTTATGTATAATCATACGGAGATGAACATGTATGACGGCATTTATGTAAATCTTCTTCGTTGTTTATTAGAGAATTTTGAAAGTCCATCTTTTGGCTATTTTTAAGGTTTTTAAACAATAACTTCAAATTCATGTTCGTGAAATAAAGGCGCTTCACTTGAAGTTATTTAATAAATTTGTGCATCTTCACTATTGAAAACATTACATATTTGCCGTTATCGATTCCAAGACCTTATAATTGCTAACCAGAAATGTAACTAAATAAGAGACGTTAATTTGTAATAACAGATTTTTTATGTGTAATGACTTAATTCAAACTATTTTATATGTTTGAATACACAGAGTGGGTTATAAACAAACGTTATTTTAATTGCATTATTATTATTATTATTATAAACACAAGCAAATTGTTTCAGTTTTGTGTATGCAATGTCATTTTGACTTTTGTCATTTTGACAAACTGATATAAGGTGTTTATACAACAAAAGTTTTGAAAAATATATAAGATAATATAATTTCTCAAATCTGACAAATGCACTCAAAAAATAAACATTTCGCTTTAGTTCATTATAATAATCAATTGAAGATAGCAACTTACTAAGTTAGTTGTTTAAGTAATCTGCTCATGCTTCAATATATCAATTTATAAAGATTTTAAAATACTCAAAATACGTCCACTAAATACCAAAAATATGTACCACTTATAAACAATAAATATAATTAAAATTGCAGCAAATCTAAGGAATTTGAGAAAATTTTAAATGATTTTCAACTTGATTCCCATCTCATAGGGCTTCTCCGATCTATGGGACCAATTTCAACGATTATTTCAACCTGTTAACTTCTGATAACATCGTGAAAATGATGCTACTTCAGGCAGCATCGTTCATATGCGTACACGATAAGATTTTCTGATCATGTGCGTTCCCCCTTATCAACCAAAAAATTAATTATAGAATGAAATCGTATTAATATTATTAGTGATAACAATAAAATATGGCTTAACAAAACAAAACAAAAAATAAATAAATAAATAAAAAGGAGGATGATTCTCATTAGACAGCAACACCACTATTAAAGTACAAAGACACGTACTTTCATATAACGTGAACCTGTCACATGGCAAATGTAACTAACGATTACAAATATTGTTTTTTATGTTACAACGATTGTCATTTACAATAATTTGTAGGTGTTAATATTAGATTACTAAAATTATACACCAGTCGAAATTGATGCAAGTAGGTATTACCAACGGGTCCAACATACATATAACAGAGATATGATCTGACTACATATGAATGTTAATAAGATTTTATACATATGTATATATATATATATATATATATATATATATATATATATATATATATATATATATATATATATATGTATGTATGTATCATCTATGTACTGAATGCAACAGAATATTTTGTGATATAAAAGAATTTTATACTATCCGTAATATTATCACTATTCAATTTTATATCCATTTTGACACTTGTGTATATATAAGCACGATAGTTTACAAAATAAAACACTTTTACCGGTTATTTTTAATTCTAATAATAAGTATTCTGAAGTTGAACAAATAAAGAAAGAAATGTTTAAAAAAAAAAAAGATACCACAAGTGGGCTGTTTCCTAGAGTTCTTTATTATAAATAATTGAAAACAATACAATTGGACTGTATATCATAGACAAAGGAAGAAGCCTTTAAAAATGGTTAAACAAATTATAGTAGGATGAAACCCATTCGAAATGGAAGAGAATATAATAAACTAATATGCGGGCGCTCTGAGAAAACACAGTTTACCTCGATTTCGGGCAAAACTACAAGTCCTATGGGCAACAAATGAAGGGTGCTTTTTCGAAATTCATTCAAAATGAGGTGAAAAAGATTTTCCTCCTTAATAAGAAAACCTTTTTGTGTAGAAGAGTTTTCTCCGAATTATGTTCGTCAACTTTAAGAAGTTATAATTCGGGTAATATTATTTGGAATTTATACATACGGGTTAAACACATTTGCCTCTTTGTTTTTTATGAGGTTCATTTTTTTGCATTGGTTATTTTATTTGTGCAACCGATGTTTTTTAAGCTATTCTTTTCCATTATTATCAATATATAATATACTTCTAGAACACCGATTCTAAAGATAATATGTCTCATATAATGTATAATATGTATACAAAATATATTACAAACATGTCTTGTAATACTAAAATGTCATATTCTGTTCGTAAGTTTATGATACATGAAGAACTTAGACTAGTTAGTACGTGGAAGAGACTTCTTAATCGACCGATGCGCCACGAGTTGGTAAAATCTATGATCAAAAATTACGCTTAAAAAAATATAATCATTTGTTAAATTGTTTGCACATAAATTGTATAGCAAATATCAAACAAAAATGAATTTTTACAAAAAATACGATTTAATTGTAGATATGAAACTTGTAAGAATGATAAAAAATAAATTATATTAATAATTATTTGCAAGTATTATAAACTTATTGAAATTTCTAAAATTTACTGTTAAATAATATACCATTCAAAGACTTATTATTTATCATTTGATTGATAAAATATTATTTGATAACCATAGAAACGAAAGAAAAGTATTTGATGCATGGTTCCTAAACAACATGTATGCGGGATTTTGGAAAGTTTATATATTTATTTATTTCAAACATTATTTTATTTTTTAGTATAGGTATCTCAAATTTCAAATGACATATATCATGTATCAATCACCACGTGTCAATCGATTTAAACATATCAATGTATGAATTCAGAATCATTGCATCAATATCCAAGTAATTCTTTAGAAAGTTCAATTTGATTTTTGGATACGTATACCGGACTATGATCTCTCGAAAAATCGATGAAAAAATTAGATTTAAAACACAAGTTGGTAAAAAATAGAATAATTCTTCGAGCTCTTCAACTTTTTTTATTTCTAAACAGCACTTGTTTTACAGTAATTATGAGGTTGTGTGCATTTTTTACACAACATTTATGAAGACAGGAAGGGAATTTTCTTAATGTGATATTTTGGTTTTAATAAAATGTGTAATACATCTATGTATAAAATATACTATTGGATAAATCAATTTTAAAACAAGCATTCTAAATTTAAAATAATTAACATTTAAATAAATATACAATAATGAAATTGTTAATATTATTAAAATTATTTTAAAATTTATATTACTTGTCGATGAATAGGATTAAAAAAATAATTAATTAATAAAAAATTAAACTAATTAAAAAAACTAAATAAATTACGATCTGATTTATAATATCTATGTCACAAAAAAAAAATCGAAAAAACGACTTTTCAACATCAAAATATCCTTACTTACGTAATTCACGAATTTCACAACAGTTTAACAGTGTAGAGATTTTTATGACTAATAATTTTTTAAACCATTACGGAGAAAATTGATTGAGTCAAATTATTGAAACATCATCAAACTTGTTCGTTATGGTTAGAGTACTAAGCCTTTTTTTACAAAGTTACGTCTAATTAAGATCCTATATCGAAATTTATATGTGAACAATTTTTTCGCTAAGTTGATTTACATCGACTTTCTCATCAACACACCAACTCATTAATTCACTTAAAAAAAATTCCCTTCCAATGTCTCAATATCAGTAGAAAAAGATTAATATACTGATGAGTAAGAAAAATGCATTATTCAAACATATAGAAAATATATCGTTTAAAATATAAAGTGTTTGAAAGTATAGTGAAATTACATTCCGTATGCTTCATTTATATTAAATAGATTCGTTATGGATGTGAAGAGTGTGTGGATGTTAGAAGATTCGATGATAACGACAAAACATTATATCAAACTAATATTGTTCGTGTGTTGAATGTTTGATCACTTTTAAATGCAACATATTGTGCATGTAAATGCAATTGTAACGGGATCAACAATCAACTCACGAACGGGACGGACTACATACAATTTATTTGAAACAATTCACATCCTTTAAATATGTTAATAATCAAAACGTTTTGTTATTTTATTCAGAAAAAAAAAACTCATTGTACAGGAGAAGAATAAGGTAAGTTTATTACCAACGTCAGCTTACAAAAAAATAAATAAAACTGGTGTGTTTGGCAGAAATTATGCGCTTGCTAGCGCTGAGGAAGGAACTATACAGCCGTCGGCTAGGACACGTTTACTAACTACGTTATTTAATATATTATTCATAATTGTTAATTTTTTATGAATACTTTACAAACGTATATTTAAGTTAGCTTTAGTTTCGCGGTTAAAGGCTAACCCAGCGTCCTTGAGGTAGATAATTAGCAATTGACAGTGCTTACTTTTTCTGCCAAACAAATCCAATAGTTAATAACTTCTAAAATTGGTATCCAGCCTACGCTTTACTTATAATACACTATCTTATCAATATAAACACGCTATCATTTACAATAAACTAGCGAACTCGAATTAATTGTCTAGATACCTGTATCGTGTCAATAACCTGTATCTATGCTTTGATATTCTTGAGTTGAATTACACTGTTCATAATTATTAACATTATTAGAATTCATAATATTTGTATTTACAAGTGAATAAGTAAAATTATTTTTTAAATACAAGCTTTTATATTAATAAGACGTACACGAGCCAATTAAAAAAAGTTTATTTCTTGCAATTTTAGTATAAAAATTAAGGGCGTATTTAATATCAAATGGTGGCAGCGCAATGAAATAAAGAAGAACAAAGCGTTACCAAATTGTTTTTGTATTATATTATGGCAGAATATTGTATTTTCATCCGATTTACATATTTATGCTGAATTTCAGCTCAATCGGTAAACTGGAAGTGAATCAAATTTAACTTATAAAATTTGAATAGAGGCAAAGATCGAGACAGGTGAAACTAAATAATAGTACACATATATCAGTCCCGTCACAATTCGGCTATTTCGTCTCAGTTAAAAATAATATTCTTCTGTGTAATATAATGGATGGTATCTTAATTTGACCGTCACAGTTCAGTCAGTCTAGGTGATCCAGTGCAGCGTCGGTCACAGTTCCGTCATTTTTTAATTCATCGCCAACGATATTTGAATATTTGACTGAGAGCATTTTTGTTGTATGTTAGTGTGGAAATACACAAATAATTGAAGGAACAAGGATAGCACGAATACGGAACTGCAACTGGTCGGTGAATCATTTGTAATATGACTGTTAAATAAAATATTTCCAATTCTTCATGAAAATTCGAAAATTTTAGTTTTTCAAATATTTTTTAAGACCAAAAGTCTACAAGAATAACTAAAATTCTAAATAACTAAAAATACCGATATAACATAAGTAAATTTTTTTGATATTGAATTTATATAACTGTGCGATAATGGGGAATAATCAATTAAAATTTTGCATGTTTTTATTTTTTAAAAAGCAAAATGAATGTAATGCTCTAAAATTTAACAAACAAAAATGAAATTATTAATAAATTCAACTGGTCTTTATTTAATAGAATGAAGATTCTGCAAATGGGTATTTTGGAACACACCAAATTGATTCGACGATTTATATCAAACCCAAAAATGTGTACAAAAATAAAAGCAAATCAAAAATAATTTATTTATAATTTAAATAGTTTCTATAATTAGGTCGAAAAATAAACTTTTCTTAATTAAATATTTTACTTATTTGAAAACTTTATTATACAAATAGCTTACTTATAAAAAAAAAAAGAAAGGAAAAGTTTAATTAGTAAGAAGAATTTTGCATTGTTAACAAATACAAATTTATTCATTAATTGAGTTTTCTTCTGTTTTCATATTAAATTTTTCCTATCACGTAGTTAAGGTTATTAAAAATATTGAAGATGGAATCTTCTACAATTTTCAGAGCTTATTATCGATTTTGTATTTTAAAGTAAATTTTAAAATGTATAATGGTCTATTTTTTAACCAACTTCATAAAAAGGAGATTATCAATTCGACCCGTGTGTTTTTGAAATTAAACAATATTGGTATATGTTATTCTATATGGATTAGTTAACTAAATTCCAATGCGGGTATGTATATATACAATATTTGTCCACGAGTTTCTCAGAAACTAAATATCAGATTGCTATGATTCATTTTTAATAGATTCAACTATTGATGGAACAGTGTAAGTTTCATCAAAATCGGTTTTAGTAGTTTTTATTTTTCAAAATATGGGCTATTTTCAAGATAATTGTGTGCCTAACTTGGATGATATGTGGTTTTTTATGAAGTATGGCCAGATATTAATTGTTACTAAACAATTATAATAACAAAAACTTAAAAGTAAGAAATTTTCATTAAAATAGACCCAAATTGAAAACAGTGAGCCAAACGTAATAATAATTTGATTTATTGATTACAATATGATTAGACTCGACTTCGAATGGAATTTGGTAAGAAAAAAAACATTACAATAAATCCTTAAGAGAAAAAAATTTGCGATGTATATATACAGATCGTTTTTTGCGTAATTTGCTATAAGAAAATCAATGTTAAAATACTGATTTATAGAATATTACAATTTGTATACACACTCAAAAATATATTAGACAAATACATACATGCGATCCCCAGTATAAAATGTTTAAAAATGATAATGTACACACATATTTATTTGTAGATATTTATATAATATATTCTATGTTTCTATGTATTGTAATCTTTAATTTTAGGGCCATTTTAACATTGATTTCCGTAAATCTAAGAGAATCTGTACATTGCTAAATAATAAACAGCATAGATTTTCCAAACGCCATTAATTGTTGAAAATCATTTATCTCTCTATATTATTTATTTTTTCAGTACTAATATTACTCATAAAGGATATATTATATTATGTTGTAAATTGGCAATCATTTTTCTTTTTCGAATAAATTGTTTTTATGCAAATCTTATATGTATATAGTTATTTTAAAATACTAAAAATATCTCACACATTTGTTAAATCGATAAGAAATTGCATGTATTTGATTTATGTGCAAAATTTAAGGACACGCTGTAGATATTGCAAAAAATAACAATTTATTGCGCCTGCGGGGCAATATATTTTTGTTCAAATTCCTAATCTTTTTTTCCCAAACATTTACAAAATTGGTTTTATTCTTTTCAATAAGTCAAATAATTTTATTATGTTCGTATACTACTTAGAAACAAGTGATAACAAATTATATTGAAAGCAATTGATTTTTGTATTGAGACGTATTTCAATCTTCATGACCATTTCCAGGTGAATTCGGACCGAAATTGTTCGTTTTTGCAATTATTATTCTATTAAAAAGATCCATTTTTAAAAATTAATACAAAATTTTCAATTATAATGTCAAATTTTTTTTTTTAACAGCCAATTTAATTAGGGACTATAGTAAGCAACTGAGGCGTCCGAAAACTTCAACCATAAAACTACAAATTTATTCTCCGCAGCAGAAATTTTCTATTCCTGATTCTGCCTCTAAAAGAAAAACGCTTAGAATTGAGGCAAAATTGGCAATTTGTGGTAAAACGTAATTATTAATATAGTTAAAAAAGAAAATATTCAAAAAACAGTTTTTTAAATTATTGCGGTTTAAAATGGTGTTTAATTCGAAAAATAGGTCGAGATTCTGGAATGAACCGTTTGCAGTTTGAAGTTGATCAATTTTTTGTATACCAACGATATAGACAAATGGCGTTGAAAATTGATTTTGTGAGTCTAGGTAGAAAGCTCTAGAATAGAACCACCCCTCAAAGTAGTTCAGATTTCATTCTCAAAATTTGTGTGAATCCATTTATCAAGCAATTTTAAAATTTAAAAAATAAAAAACGTCAAGGTTGTAAACGTTAGGACTCCGTTATATAAAACCCAATGTATTTGGAAAAAAAAGTTATCGAAAGTAGCTTGCGTGAAAAGGAAGCCTGAACAAATCTTTCTAATAAAACTAGATTTAAAAACCCCTCTTGGAGTTAAATGTTTTAAAACCAATAACAATTCTAACATTGTTGAAATTTTGTGTATTCGAAAATAAAATCGTATGCGCATTGCAGTGTCAATCTTTATATAACAATCTACATTAATTTAAAATATGGTACAAAAAGTTTTTTGTTAAACGTTTTTTTCTATAATTTCAGTTTAAATAGTTAAAATTTAGCCTACCTGTATTTGTAATCCACCGATCTAAATTCCAAATGTAAGTTAGCACAAAAAAAAATTACTACGAAATAAAACTAACAAAAACTCAAAATCACAATTCAACACTCAAAAACTTTACACTTTTCGATTAAGATAAATTAAAAAGAAAAATTCACTTCAAGTAACTATTCGTTTTAATAAAAACAAAAAATTAAATTAAAAATGCACACTTTGTTAATGAATTAATTAAACTATTTTGTTTTCGTAATTAAATAACGGACGTTAAATAGATAATTGTGAACAACAATACTCGAAACACATTCACTTTTTCAAAGAATAATAATTGTAATATAACGTATAAAAACACGCTCGTTATGTCGTTGCACGATCGCTCGCTGATTATTTAGTATAGGGTTTTACTACAAGTACCACGCGACACCGGCTTACTTGGTGCTGTGCACGCGTCAAAAGCCTGAAACCGAATGACTCAGGCTTACAACAATATACGTACGTTTTACAGTTTTACTATATATTATTTTATACAGTGAATTGTTGTATATACGAACAGACTTGGACAATACACAGACTCTATGCCGATGGCGCTTACGTTATACGTTGATTATAAATTAAGTATATACTTTTTTTCGATCATATCTATAGTTCTTAAATAGTTATGAATTAGAAACTCAGTTGCCCAGATAATGTGATATCAAAGCTTTAATATTCTTTCTCGTTTAGTTACCCCACAAATGCGTTATTGTTATTGCACTAATGTTAGATTTGTATTAGTCTAAATATTCAGTCTATACAGGTATAAATACATAAATGCATTTATAATAAAAATATTTTTTATGATTATATATTTGTTTATAAGGTAAATTGTTGGGGAAATCTTAACAACTTACGAAAAATGTTTGTTTTGACAAAACAAACTAATTTTTCTTGTTAACGTACTTTTTAGATCTTAAATACGTCAACAAAATTTCAGCACGCGTTTTTTGGTTTTATGTAATCTTAATGACGTACAAACAAAACACCAGAAAGAGAAATACCAAGACCAAACCAGCAAAACCGAGATCAAGATTAAGGCTAACACCTTATAACAGCTTCCGATAAATGAAGTATTAAATCAAATAAACAAAATGAAAACGAAGACTATATAAGCCAGACAAGGATCAGACTCGAATTTGAACAAGACTTAAACGAAAACTCGAAGAACACCAATACCAAGATGATCCAAGTGTTGGTTTTGGGCTTGTTTTGCTAATCACTAATTATCACCAGCATTTTGTGAGTACCTTCACTATTTACAAACTTCAGACTTAAGGAGAGTATATGCCTGCATATTCATAGATGTCGAGTATAATTATTAATTGAAAAGAATAAACACAGAATTTCTAGTTGATTTATTTTATTTATAAATCTATTATTAAAATTCCTTTTTTTTCTTGCTGAATGATTCATTTAATATGGTTTTCTTGCACATAGCTAAAAACTTGTATTACTTTAAACTTTGTGTATCTATGTCATTTACTTTAATTTTTATGTATAATATACAATGATTCTACCTCAAAATGCATTTAAGCTATCATTTCATAGCAAAAGTGATCAAATAAAAATAAGAACAAGTGATCTAGATACAACCCGCACGGTCTACACAAACTTCCCAATTAGGAGAATAAAAACCAATAATTTATTTATTGTAACGAATAGGGATAAATTTTTTTGTTTGTTCTTTTATCCTCAATAAAAATGGTTCCATATCGATGATTATTTATTCTCGAGATAAAATCGGCCACATTACATTCCCATGGAGAAGTTAAAAACCAGAAAATGATAACAATGATAACAATTCTCGAATGATAACAATTAATAATTGATAATGACCTACCTGTATATAACTTGACTAGAGTGTTTCAAAATTAGACAATTTAAGATCACCTGTTCATTGTGAAGATGATTAATTAACCTTTTCTACATTTCATGCTCAAACTAAGAAAAAGATAAGAGAATAATTAGGTAACCCATGTACATTATATATTGAAGAAATCATAAATTGAAGTATTTAAGGTATGAAAAACCGAGCATGCTATCATTTTATATGCTTTTAATTAACTTGCGATGTTATCAAGTATCAAATCTTGGAACTCAATTTTAAAGCAGTTGTTCTCAAGTAATTGAGCTAGAATACATGAATACTACATACATGAATAATTTGGATAACAATGCATTTTAATGACAGGCATGTCCTAAATTTAACCAAAATTGGAAGGTTATTTCCGCATAGTCTTAACATTAGAACATATCCAAAAAAATTTGTATATCTGTAATAAATAATCATCATCTAATAAATCCATTTTTGCCTGTCTGACTGCTTGCCCGCAAACAAGATTTGAAATATTAAAACTAAATAGAAACTTTTTATAGAAAACTCTTTACGTAATAAGTGATTTTACATTCGAGAATGAGTGACATTATTTTCATCAGAGTTCCATGGATATGAGACCAATATTTTGACCGTATGAGACTAAAAATAACAAGAGATCTAGGACCCACACGACAAACTTTCCAATGATGAGAATGCATATACAATAATTTGTATATTATTACGAGAATGGGTAATTTGTAATATTAATTTTTAAATTTTTATTCTCTTTAAAAAGTTACCCAATCAAAGTGTACTACTTTAAAATTCAAAAAGCTTTCCCCCCCCCCCATAATTTTAGGTAAACTGCTGTATTATAAGTCTTGGCACATGAAAGCACATTTACTCACAATGATGATTGTAGAATGAGTTGTATTAACTATATTTGTTATAGATTGTAGAAGTCATTATAAGCGTGGAATATAACATATACTATGGATGTGATGCGGCAAGGCAAGATCAGTGACGCCGACCTGTCCCACGTATCGATCAGTAGAAGATCGCCTCCAACAGGAGCTACGCTATATCTCTCAATATACATACAAAACACATAGTCAACACAAACTGTGAAGCACATCAACATTACTCCGTACATGGATGATATTATATGGATACTGTAACAAGCTGAAAATTCGGTTACGAATATGACATTTAAAAATCAGATCATGGATCTGATGGTGACCCTTCAAGACCTTTTTTACCCACCGTTTTTTATCTGGTCAACACTTAAATGTATTGCAAAGGCGGAAGTGGAGTCCTTGACCGTTGTTAGCCTTATACATTGCACTCGATAACAAAACCAAATATCCTAGCGAGGTTGGGTTTTAACGACCATAAGCCATACTTATATATCTGATTTATTCATTATTATAAATGAATAAATCCGAACTTTTGGTTGATCAAAGTGTGTTTTGTAAATCTTACTGTAGTTCTTAAAACAAGTGTAAAAACAAGATAACAACTAACAGTGATAATTATGTAAATACTCGACATTTATTTGCAAGCTATTTCTAAGTATTAAGATGCATAATACCTAAATATGCATCCCGCATAGTAATAATTGGTTATATAATTTTATGGTTAAACAGTTGAGCCATGCATCTCAATTAAACCCAGTTTTTAGTCATATAATATTCCATCAAAATTTCAGCTCGTTTTGTGTTTTTGTATTATCTTAATGGGTGAACGGCATATGGTGATTCTATGAACACCCATACCAAAAATTATTTGTGGGAATCTAATGGCACACTTTTCCATTTTCATTTTTATCAATAATCTTCAGGACTTATCGAGTAAAAACATTTCAAGCTAAATACACACGCACATATTTAACATACAAACTTTATTTTGCTATATTCGCAATGTGGTCACAAACTTAAAATTAAATAAGTAATAATTTCTGTTATTTTTCGAGGTGAACATAAAACTTTCCAGCAGACTGTTAAAAAACATTTTTTACGTCCAAAATATGTGTAAGTATTCATTTTTATCATCCACCCACACCATTCAAATATTATATACACAGAGTTTATAAGAAATTGATGGAAGACTTATTATATAACAGACCAAAACACTTTAATGTTTATGATTTTATGTAATTTTCGAATCTCCAACTTTAGATATATTTAGGTATTTTTAAGTATTTTTTTGATTCTTATATATATATATATATATATATATTTATTATATATATTTTTAAATTTAATTAATTGTATAGAGCTTTACTATGTGAAACTCCATAATTACGATTTGAAGAAATTAAGCTTCCATTTTACCTTGCTCAATACAATACATTTGAAAAAATTTTAATAATTTAAAATATGACATGTTTCGTCTAAACAAACCGTCAATATTTTAAATTATGGAATCATATATTAAAATATTTACAAATATAATGGATTTAGCAAAGTAAATTGGAAGTTTCATTTCCAGTTGTGTAGCGAGGATCAGTCGATTTTTTGAATTTTACACCTCATCTGTAATTAATATATACTAGACTGTATTGAGCTCACATGAAAACTGATAACTGTAAAAAAAATTTTTGTACCCGCTGTAAGCCAGCGTTCAGAAAAAAATCCATATATGAAATATTAACCCGCCATTAGACAAAAAAAAATTTTTTTGTTAAATTTTATTTTATGCCAGCTGGGAGCCAATTCTAAATTAAATTCATCTCTAAATATTTAGTAAAGGCCCGCCATTAGCTACTATATCCAACATAAAACAAATGAATAAAAATTAATTTATGTTAGCAGTGAGTCAGTAGTACGTCAAAATAAATAATTCTACAAAATTATCTGCAAATATTAAATATCAGCACACTATGAGAATCAAATTATATTTCTAAAAAATTATTTTATGCCAGCTGTGAGGTAAAATTTTGTAATGGGTCAAAAATCTAATGACAAATCAGTTTTTATTAAGCTATTGCATAGCTTCTATCGCGGGCCTTGAGCGCGGGGACCGAATCCACAATTTCCGTAACGAAAAAACCTGATATGTTACAAATCATCATTTCCATAGAAACCAAAATCTAATTTTGAAATTCAAAATAAAACTTGTTTATCTCTTCTCACTAGCAGTATGACGAACTGTCAACTATATAAAGTGTGCATATCGCATTGTTCAATTATTACCGGAATCATTGCATAGCTTGAGCGCGGGGACCGAATCCAGAAATTCCGTAACGAAAAAACCGCACGCTCCCCACTCCGACGGGCAAGGATGTGTGGCTGGACGAATCGAGACGAGTTGCTCCGAAATGGGACGAATACATAAGCATCTGTTTATGAGAAAGTATATAGATGTATAGGTGTAAGAAAAAGCAATACTGCATGAATAAAATAAATAAATAAATAAAAAATTATAATTGCATTAGTTGATACTAAATGCTATGCAATAGCTTTACCGCGGCAGTCCCCGAGTGCCACACGATTTTTTTATTTTTAATTTTAATTTGTAATTAAGTAACAGTAGCCAATCATGTGGTCATGGTGAGGTAAAATACTTATGATAAAAAAAATAAGCTATGAGCTCGCTATGCCCTTACTTTTCTAATTTATATTTCTAAGCCAACTATAGGCTGTATCTCAGATAAATTAGATTTGGGTTACAATAAAATTCTTAGATACCGATTGTACTATATTTTATACATATATAAATCATTTAAACATGAATTTCGATATAAATATAAATAGATCATGACGGTTATAGTATTAATTGAATGATTAATATTTAATACAATAATGTAATTAATAAATAATGACATAATTAATATATATTTCATTCGTAATCAATAGTTGTTAATTTACATTTACAATTATATTACAATGTGGTCTATGAAAACTTATTTTTTTCTAGTAAATATTTTCAGTAATATTTCTTTTAGATTACCTGAGTTATTAAAACCTGCTACACACCTGACTTTCAATAAAAAAGAAACCCATATTTTTTATTTATGAAAATAAATTGGAATTGTATTAAGAAAAAGCTTTAATATTGAAGATTTCGGATATTTCCTGATCAACTTTTGTTACATATATTTGACCTACCTCTTTGTTTTTCGATGGACTCTAAGAAGGACTCATTTTAATGATTGACAATGTTTTTTATAAAATAAAAAATAAACAAAAATAAACGAAAATAAAAAACTAGATTTCGAAAGTATTTTTCGAAAACTGTTTTGTTTTCATGCTATACACATAAAAAGGCAAAACAACCTGTTTTTAAATTTTTTTATTTTTAAAGTAATTAAAAATGGTTATTCGGCTGTTAGTAGACCATTTAAATTTTAATTTTTTTTGAAATAATTCGTAAAAAGAATCAAAAGAATTCAAAAATTCAAAATTATTGTTTTATGTATTTTGTTTTATGCTTATTTATGGGTATTGGACTATATAGATATATTGGCTTATTTTATGTATATAATGAACACTTTTGAACTCTTTAGCGAAAAATGCTACGTTTCCATGCTATAAGGAAATTGAATATTTTATTAAGAATATTTTATTAAATACCAATCTACATTTAAAAACAAGACTTTTATAATTTTGTTTCAAAATCTGTACAGAAGGCTCCTATTTTCTGAACCTTTGTATACATACCTAAACATAATTATTTATTTAACATTAATTAATTATTTAATATTTTGTAATATTCATTTGTTTTGTATTTGTATAGATAATGAAGAACCTCTAAGTTGAATAAGAGCTTGCTTGTATTTATAGATATTTGTTTTTAATTTTTTGATAGAAAGTAATTGTTTTCATCTATTGGAATGAAAATTAAATTTTTATTAAAATCTTGTTCACGTCCAGAAAATTAATAAATAACTAAATTGGTCACAGGGATTCAGGACAATAAATTATCAACTATGTCTTGATTTTAGTTGAACGTTTCGTCCTTTTGTTAGGACTTCCTCAGCAACTTAACATTAAATGTCATTGAAGTTATATTGAATTATTATGTAAAATTAGTGGAATATTTAAATTGTTAATTTTTATTAGATTTTATAATATGCACGAACACCAATACTTTATAATTTTCAACAACAATTTATTTTAAACTGTAAACTAGTACGATTAAGTTTCTGAGGAAGTCCTAACAAAAGGACGAAACGTTCAACTAAAATCAAAACATAGTTGATAATTTAATGTCCTGAATCCCTGTGACCAATTTAGTTATTTATTAAATTTTTATAATCGTTTCTGCAGTGATCAAATTTCGAATGAAAATTACAATTTATGTATAATCTAGTGGACATTATTTCTTCGGATTACTAAATTCGATTACCGTGATAATATTTAAATTGCTTTTTTTAATGTTCAAAATTTTGAAACTCAAAATCGGAATACTTTTAACGAGATTAAATATGCTATTTTTCATAATTGATTTCAAATCCAACGGTTTTAAAGAGATGCCTGTCTGTGTGTGTGTACATATGAATGTGTATGTGCGTTCGCAATTTTCGGTCTTGAAAACAATAAATGATATCGACATGGAAGTTTTCAAATGACGCGTTAAGTAGTACTGAATGATTTTTAAGCAAAATCAGTCCAGGATTTATTCGTTATATAAAACGAATTATTATTTTTATTCTACTCACTGCGAATTAGAAAGCTTCCAAGTGACGTGTCAAATAGGAATGAATGAGTTTTTAGCAAAATCAGTACAGCTTTTTTTGTTAAAAATTAAAAGCATACAGAAAAACACTTAAACACTAAAGGCTGTTTTTTTTTTTTATATCATGACATATTGATAGTGTAAAGAAATAACTTGCTGTTAGGTAGTCTGATTCGTTAGCGTGTTGGGGCGGGCATTTAAGTTTCAAAAAACCATTTACGTTTCAACTGCTTTCTGAAAAGCTGAAAAGTGAATTTGCAAGCAATGTAATAACTAAACATTGATTTAATCGTGACTACTAACGCACATCCTTCCACAAATCACGTTTGAGGATTTTGAATCTTAATGTGACCTTAAATGGCGAATTTTGTCGAAAAACATATATTTTGTGTTTTTATGTGTTTGTATACAAAACCTTAAATATCTATCGATTAATAGATATTAATATCGATAACATTTATTTTACGATCGGTCAACTAGTTTTGGAGATATTGCATGAAATACATCCGCTAAAACGGCCTCTGGATCGAATTTCTGGTGATATCTCAAAGACTATGCGTCCAATCTTTAAACTTAAATGTTATTTTTGAAATCCCCAAGTCAAACTACCCTTATAAACATAATTGTCTTCGACATCGGATAGAAAAATGTTTTTTCGAAATTTAGCAATTTTTTTAAGGGGCGCACTTGTTAAAATATCGCACTAAATCATTTTTTCATAACGTGCCTAAAGAAGTATAACTTCAAAAATAAGTTTTGTATTTTATTTATAAGTTTTTAATAATGGGTTAAAAGTATCCGAATTGGGGATTTTTCAAACCTTTAAATATTAATATCTCTAAAAATATTAACTTAAAAAATTCAATAATCTCTTTTATATGTATTTTATCAAAGAATATAAAAAAATTCCCCCATTTGAAAATCACAATTTTTGACAATTTCGGTTTAAATAATATGGCTCCGATTTTTATCATCAGTAGAACATTGTAAAGATGAATCGCGTCAAAAAAATTGATTCTTATTATAATAAATGATTGTTGAACAAAAATGCATGTAATGAACGTACGCATAAAATACTTGTAAGTACAGTTAATTATAACAAATTATAATCCGATTAAAATGTTGTGTTGTTTTACACAGTTTCATAATTAATTGAATATTTCCTTTCAAATATAAATACTACCATACTACTGTAATTACCATATGTGTTGTGTGTTTATGAATATGAATATGAATGAATGTACAAAACATGAATAATAAATTATTTGTTCTTGACCTTTCTACAAAATATTGTATTTTTTAATGATTAATAATTATATTTATATTATTATCATTGTTCTATTTTATTTTGTTTTATTGTATATTATATTTTATTTTTTAAACAACAATACAATAAAATATATAACAATACCATCCATATTACAGTTGTTTATATATAGAAGATTATTTATACAAGTTGTTCACAATGATTTAAGGGTATTCGGAATAATTTCCAAATGTTTTACAATATGTTAAACGTAAATTATTAAATAATTTTAAATGATGGATTTAAATGTCAAGAAAAATGGAATGAATCGAAAGAGTGTAGTGAATAAAAATTGTCAAAGATAGCACCAAACTTCTGGAAACGTTATTCTGTTAATAATTGTGGTGAGAACTAATAGATATTCATGGTGAGAACTAATAATAAGTCTTAAAAATTTTCTATTATTTATTATGAGCTGTCTATTCACCCAATTTTTCGGTTAGTCAGAAATCAGAACATAGTAAACATAGATATTACATAAATATACTGAAGTATTATTTTCCAGATTTAAACAAGATTTCCCCCTTACCATGATTTTGTGCCTGTCGGTATGTCGGTCCATATAAATTTGTAGTAATCAATACTCGTAGAAGATGTTCAGGATGATCCCATATTAGAAATATCTCATCAATTACCGTTTTTAATATAAAATAAAAAATCGGAAGGAATTAACGTAAAAAAAAAAGTTTTGTTCTTTTTTTACTAAGCCACTGTTTTTCAAATGATTTATCCAGGTTTATTATCCTATGATGTATATGAAAGTCAGTGCCAATGATTTTTTTCGAGAAAATAATTGAGGCCAACTTCGAAATGTAATTCAATTTATTTATAGATTTCTAATTAAAAAATTATTTTTTACCTGTAAGTTCCTGGATTTTCAATTCGATTCAAATTGTCTTTTGAGTGTTGTATACAAACAGCGAAAATGCCTTAACAAAAATTTGCTTACCCCCATCCCTTAAGGAGTGCAATTTTATTGTTTCAATTTTAAATGAGACTAACTTCGAAGTAGACGGCGTGATCATACATAAAATGATACATATTATGGGCCTTGAGAAACCGACTTTTTGTCGTCGTTTAAAAACAATTAGCCCTTTCATATATATAAACCCACATTTTAATCACCTTTATAGGTATACAGGTAACAATACCTGTATTTGTGAATGGGTAATAATGAGTAGCTCAGTTATTTTCGATGTAGATATTTTTAAAACGTTCCTCTTACACGCGATTTACGTTTTTAAATTACATTCGATATAATATATCAGTATATACATAAGTATATACTGATATTATATACATTTTATATGTGATTGGCACTTACCTTCAAAATTTTGGTTTGCTTATTGCTTAATTATTATACTCGGAATATATAAAATGTATAAGGATATATTAAATTTAGTCTCAATTCGTAATGCTAGAAAAACAATTATCCATTTATTTAAGTTCAAACAAATGGCTAATTAGTTTTAGACTGGATCAATAAAATTGTATTTAGATACTGAAGATATGATTGAGTCTCACTGTTTGAATAATTTTTACATTAGCATTCTTAAAATACTCTAAATATTCAGTCTAAACAGTATGAATACGTATATACTCGTAGATAATATTTATGTGTTAAATTATATCAAATGCCATTTTCCGAAAAAACCAAACAGTTGTTTTATTTTGAATTTCTTCTATATAATTTATGGGTTTAAATTTGGATCATGAATCTATACAATCAAATGGATCTATTTTGCTGATTCATCTATTTCCGTTTCTGTATTATTTTGGTGACAGATATTCGGGGTAACGGGCGGGCAGAACTATGAACAAACTACACCGAAATTTTTTTACGGTCAATATGTGCTGGCGTCTAAAACATATACTAAAACTAATAAACTCTGGCATATTCTATATTTCGAGTATAAACACAGAAAGGCACCTGAAATGTTGATTGCACCTTTAGGCCTTAAAAGAAATTTTAAGTTCGTTAATGTGCCCAATCGGATCAATACTACTACTATACTACTATACTATATCTTGAAAATATCAAGCTTCTAGACCTAACTGTTTTTAATGATGAGAAAAGCAAAAACAATATCAAGATTGAGGCAGTCTTTTTCTAGCTTGATCTTTTAGTCTTAGTCTTTCATACTATGTCTTGGTTTTGATTTTGACTAGTTCAGTCTTGGTCTTGATCTTGCTGTCGTATAGATAATCTTGGTCTTGATCTTGCTGTCGTATAGATAATTTTGGTCTTGGTCTTGCTGTCGTATAGATAATTTTGGTCTTGGTCTTGCTGTCGTATAGATAATATTGGTCTTGATCATGGTCTTGCTGTCGTATAGATAATCTTGGTCATGGTCTTGCTTTCGTATAGACAATATTGGTCTTGGTCATGGTCTTGCTGTCGTATAGATAATTTTGGTCTTGGTCTTGCTGTCGTATAGATAATTTTGGTCTTGGTCTTGCTGTCGTATAGATAATCTTGATGTTGGTCTTGCTGTCGTATAGATAATCTTGGTCTTGGTCTTGGACTTGGTCTTGTTTTTTTTCAAAACTACAAGACGAAGATCAATTTTGCTTATCGCTAACAGTTTTGGAATCAACAGGACTAACAGGACCAAACCTATCAAAGCAGAGTCGTTGATAGCTCAGTTTATTTTTCTAAATACAATAAAAAAACTAAAAAAATACAAAAATCTGAAAAAAATTCTCAATTTTATAAACTCTTGCAAAGCAATAATTATTAATTTAAAATCGACACATTCACAGTTTGGTCTTGAAAATGCCAATTTTAAGCATCGGTTTGTTTGGAACAGTAAATCATTGATTAACGAAAGCTATTGATCTGGTCGATAAGTGCTACATTCACCATTACTATGTTTAGTTTAAGTTTTGTTAATAAAACTCTTTTTAAATGCTTGTAGTAATAAAAATGAGTATTTTATATACGTATATAATGGCGGACAAACACCATTGATTGATGTACAAATATCATGTTATAGTCTTGTTATTTGAACAAATCTGATATTAATGTTAATTATTAAATAAACTATACAGAAGTACGAATAGATTGTGTGTTATATTAGGCCTTCTAAACTATACCTATAAAATGATGATGATGGTGATAATGATGAAATTAAGCTCTAATCAACTCTAATTTAAAGGTATTAAATATTAAAGATATTATTTAGTGTTTTTACTTTAGGGTTCCCCTAAATCATATTTATGATGTTTTTATACTCAACATAATTATAGTAAATATGTCAGAGTATATTAATTTTAGTTTATAACGCTAGAAAATTTTGACTTCACAAAGAAAATTTTCGTATTGGAGTTCATAGAATCACCATTTGTTCATTTCTGTTTGTCCGTCCAATATCAAGATAACTCATAAACGAAAAAAGATTACGTGCGAGTTTAACTTTGTGGATAACTAAATTGGGTTTATTGGGTCTAATGGATTCATGACTCAACATTTAAGCCATAAAAATTGAAGAAATATTTAAATGTTTTTTTAAATAAAACAACATTTTTTGGTATCATGCTTTGATTTGCCACAATTTTAGCTCAAATTTAACTACAAGGCGTATTATTACATATTGACTGTTAAGTCAATGAACTAAGTACCGGAAATATGACCACCAAATATTTTAATTTTTGGGTGAATAGTTAAAAAATACGTAACTCAATTGAATCTAACGATTGTAGTTCTTAAGCGGTAAAATATATAGTTTTGGATGCCACCTTATAGGATTTGAACGAAATTTGTGAAATTTGATACATGGAACCTTGAACTAATTTTTTTTAATGTCAATTATTATAGATAGACATTTAATATATAAATTTTATATATTTTAAATAGTATATCAAATTTGTTTTGTATGTTTTAGAAGGACTCAAAATTAATTCTAACAATTTTGTATATTAACGTACATACAAATCGAAATTATTTCTACCTGTTTCATATTGTCGACAATTTTCTTTTAGTATTTTTTTTTTTTTTTTTTAGTATATAATTTACTTCCATTTTTTAAATTTTAATATTTTGACTTTATTTCGATTAGTAAGTATTCTTATTTATTATTGACTTTGTTCTGTCTTTATTTTATTTTCGTTTGATCGAGTAGGCCATATTACACTTATATGGCTTATATTCGGCAGGTATTATTCTTACCGGCTATTCTGACATGGTTTCCTACGGTTGCCCAATATATCGTTATGGTAAATATCGAAATAGTTCCAATAAAAGTCGGCCGTAGACGCACATACCACATTCAACTTTTACTAAATGTATGTTTAAAAGAAATACAGTTTATTTATTTATTTATACATAAAGGCAACCCTAGTATTAATAAATGTTATATGTAAAAGTTAACGTAAGGATATTATTTTGATTTCAGTCTATTACCATCAACAAACATATATAGTGCTAATAAACCCTAAGGGTAATACCCAAAATATTAATATTCAATAATCTGACGTTACTAAATACAACTATACATAAATCGGTGACACTGGGAATTCATTTACAAATTTTTCATTTAAATTTAAATCAAATGAATTCATAAAAAATGAACTAAAAAGTAAAAAAACAATTTTAAATTAAATACTTCTATAAATAATATCCGTGTTACAAATTACCTATTATTAAATATATTTTATATAGCTTTAAAACCACATTTTTATTAAAAATATAAAAAATAATATTTTTATAATAATTAGTTTATTATCATCGTTTCAGTCCATATGACCATTTTCATAACAATGTATCTTATTTCAAATTACTGGTATTTATACTAAAATTGAATTTTTTTTTTTTTTTAACCAAATATATTTTTTTAAGCTACAATTCACCAGTCAATCAATCTAAAATCAAGCAAAAATTTTTGTATTTTGTCTGAAATTATTAAAATTAAATAAATATTTTGTTCAACTAAAATTATAACAGATCAAGTTTTAATGTTTTTTGAGGTATTAAAAAACATTTAAACAGCGAAAAACAATAGAGAATTAAACAAACCACAGAATTATCCAATTTGCAACTTTAAAAAGTTTCTATATATTTCATTTAAAACCTTTCTCAGTTTACGTGTATCCTTTTATTGTATCCTATTTCCAATAAATGTTTTGCAAATGGGGAATTCTCCTTTTTTTATTTCTGTATACCGTAAGATGTTCTCGTTCTTTTATTCTCGCAGAATCTTCCTATTTGGATTTGAAAATATACTCCATTACACACTCACATGCCAATTTATAATATAAATTTTATTTTTAATAATAAATTCCTGAATTCTTCTTTTTATCCAGTTTGATTTTATTTCTAAAAAAAGTTGTCTAGTTTAAGGGTCTACTTTAATCTGTGATTTTTTAAATTTTACCTATTTTTTCTAGATGTTTCTCACAGGCCAATTTATAAATTCCTGTATTCTTCTTTTTATCCAGTTTGATTTTATTTCTAAAAAAAGTTGTCTAGTTTAAGGGTCTACTTTAATCTGTGATTTTTTAAATTTTACCTATTTTTTCTAGATGTTTCTCACATGCCAATTTATAAATTCCTGAATTCTTCTTTTTATCCAGTTTGATTTTATTTCTAAAAAAAGTTGTCTAGTTTAAGGGTCTACTTTAATTTGTGATTTTTTAAATTTTACCTATTTTTTCTAGATTTTTTTGAATATCCTTTTTAAATCCGTTATTTCCTGCTATATCTTATATTTTCTGTATTTCTTTTTCCGCCAAATCTTTTGATTGTGGAAATTTAAGAGTGGGTCATGGAATTGATTGCTGTCATTTTTTGTGCTTGAGGGTGTAATGAGCCATTTGGGATCTTCATGACTGTATAAGTTGGTTCTCTACATATATAGAAATCGAGTTTATGACCTTTTATTATTATTTATTAAGTCTAAAAAACTTTTATTAATGACAAAAACTTTCAAAAATTAACGCTCACTACAATTAATAAATTACCTTTTGTAGTCGGTGCCAGAGAGACTTCGAAAGTTATTTTAGAACATTATTAATAATAGAATTTAAGTTCATTTTATAAAGTCGTTATTTATAGTATTTTTATTTTATTATTATTTTTTTTTTAATTAACCATTTCACACGTTTTTTCTTCTCTGTACTCATTTTCTTATATGAATAATAAAATTTTTATATATTTTACACTGTTTACTAAACTGTTTATTATAATTTTCTATTTACTGTACGAGTTTTTGTATGTGTGTCTGTAACACACATTACACTCGTTTATTTTACTGATTATAATTTTGATGAAATAATCTAAATGTTTGTTTTACCGTTGAAGTACAAGATTATGATCATCACATTATAATCCGGTCATTGTCCAAAACAATGACATTATTCTTTTAATTATTTTTAAGAGCAGTTTTTGATATAGACCTCGATAAAAAACACACTATCTTCGTAAAAATACTTATCTAAATGTAATAATATTTGGTATTAACAATCGGGACATGTTGTAGAGTTTTCCTCAAAAAAATTTAAGTAAAAATCATAATTTAATTTTATATTTAGAAATGTTTTTTTCGCATAAAACTCTTGGTCATGTCCTTGGTTTGCATGGCAAGATCCATTGCATTTGCATAAGTATTTTTGTGCAAGAGTTACGAAAATAATTGTAATTTTTTCAAATATGTATACATTTTTAATGCTAATATTATTCTTTCAGATATGTGAAATTTTCAATATAAGATATTTATTTTTGTTTGCCTATTATTATAATTATTATTTGTATGTTATTTGTATATAAGATTTTTATTCAAAATTTAAACCAGTACGTTTTAACTGTACTAAATTTATACAAATGCAGATGGCTAATTCATTTACAACCTTGAAAATAAGTGTTTTGGATTGATATATGTATCGGAGCTTATGATTTAAAGAAACAAACTATATTATAATTTTACTACTATTCATCATCTGCAAAGTTTTTAATCCACTAGGTCAATTAGAAATTTGATTTTTTTTAAAAATACTTAACAAATAAAAATAAAATAGGTACTACTTTAAATAATGCTTGTGAATTCTTATTGAATCTTTATAAGAACTATTTTTATTTTTATTCACAAAAAAAATGCCTTTATTTCGAATACGATCCTTTTTCGTACTTTTATAGCATGTTTCACAATAATAATAATAATAATAATCAGTAAACCTAAACAAATGTAATAATACATAGTGTAATAATATAACCTTCAAATAAAACCCCAAAATATGATAATAAATTTAATACAAAGTTTCTGATACAAAACTTTTCTTTTCTTGTGTTGTATATAAACTGACTTTTCTTAATAATTCTCCATTTTTGTTTCAAATTACAAAAGTATATCATAACATTTATACATTAGTTATAGAACGGGAGCTTGACGTATCAAAATTATACATTATTTCCAGGCGTTATCTCAAAAACGACACATTGAATCGTTAAATGAATGTTATTTTTGAAATCTACCCTTGTAACCATAAATTTATCAAAATCGGAAACAAAAAAATTCCCGATTTTTCACAATTTTCTTAAACATTTTTGTCTCCGATTTCGAAGAAATTATGTTTATAAGAGTAATTTGAGCTGTAGGTTTCAAAAAGATCACTCATTTATCGATTGGATGCATAATTTTTGAGATATCGCCTGAAATTATATACAAAAGTCACTCAATCTTTAGGCCTAAAATCTCATTATTTTTCCTTTTTGAGATATCTTGATGACGGACGGACAGATATGGTTTAATTAGGGGCATTCTATGAGCACTTATTAAAAAATGCTAGTGTCGTCAATATTTTCTAGCGTTACAAACTTTCGACTAAATTTAATTACTGATATACTACTAATATTATAAAGCCGAATGTTTGTGAGTGTGGAAATGTGTGGATGTTTGTTCCCCTTTCACGCAAAATCTACTGAATGGATTTTAATGGAACTTTACAATAATTTAGCTTATACATCAGAATAACACATAGGCTATAATTTATAAAGATATTGTGGAAAATTTCCAAAATATAACGATAAGTGTCAAGTAACTAGGAAAAAATTTTACAATCGGTGACATGTTTTTGCGTGCGCCGCAAATATCGTTGAAGTTACGCATATAAAATTTATTTAATTTGTAATAATAATATTTGTCGTTACCTATTGAACTGATTTTTATTTTGGTTAGGTTGTATTTCTTTTTTTTTCAAATTTGTTGTATATCTTTTTTTTTAAGTTTGAAAGCGTAAGTCTAATCTTTCCCAAAGCTCGAATAAAGCTGGACCTGTGAAAGTAGCTAGACATAACGAGACTGTTCCTCAAGCCGAACTAAGAAGGCTTCAACAGGCGGAGCGTAAGGCAACTCACAGAGCTGCTGAGACACCACATGAGGCTATAGATCGGCGTCGACGACATGCTGAGTATCTGGCATCTCAAAAATCTGTACGTTTATGCTGAACGAAAAAAATCTTTTAATATAGTTTATAGGAGTATATTGCAATAGCTACCTATAACCTTTGTATTACCACCAAATCAATCCTAATAAAATATTATATTTAAATGTGAATGTGAAAACGTAATAAATATTGGTATGATTATTAATGGCTATACACATACATATTTCCAGCTAGAGACAATATATCTCTCAACACATAGCCTACTTTTAACCCGATATTCCCACGGGATGTTGACTTATGCGGGTGAAACCGCGGGGCGCAGCTAGTATTCTATATTTGTCGAGTATACAAATTTAATATACTCTATAATTCTATACCTATATATCAGAGTATAAAAAGACATTGTTAGTTATTATTTTTTTAAATGATTACTTTGAATAATAATATTGGAGACACATTTTCAAATGACAGTTTTATTGATATTATTGACTGTCTTTCATATTATAAAGTGAATATTATATTATGAATAAAGTGGAGCTGATACTATTCTTATTTTTATATCATACCAATCTAGTATGTATAATATTAGAAGATACCTAATAGATTTATATATATATATTATAAAGTGGACATTAAAGTTATTAAAATTGTTTAAAATTGATGTGTGTTAGTTTATTATTATTATTATTATTATAA
The DNA here is from genome assembly GCA_020423425.1 of Chrysopa pallens. Taxonomy (NCBI): domain Eukaryota; kingdom Metazoa; phylum Arthropoda; class Insecta; order Neuroptera; family Chrysopidae; genus Chrysopa; species Chrysopa pallens. The sequence continues at coordinate 15,336,361 of CM035594.1, forward strand.
AAGGAATTCTTTGACAATATTCTATTAAAACGTGAGAATATTTTTTTTTTATAGCCATTATAAAATATAATATTTCAAAAAATTGTTTTTTTTTTTCTTTTAATATTTTTATCAAAAAGAATGCTCAAAATGTTTTGACTACCTATTTTATAAAATGTAATATTTGAGAGAAAAAAAATATTTTTTTAATTTTATCAAAATAAAGTGTCACAAAGTTTTGATTAATCAGATTCATTAGTCCGTTGTTTAAAAATGGTCCGATGTTTCACGTGAACATTTTGATCTGTAGTTTAATTGGTTATTTGCAGCATACAAGTATAGGTAACAGAACTTAAAATTGAATTTAAATATGCTCAAAATTAGGTGGTTTTAAGGTGTTGCAAAATTAAATTAGGTACTCCAATTTTTAAGGAAATTGAGTCATAATGATACACTGCTGCCGTGAAATCATGCTGGCAGAGCAAGATATAAGAACCAGAATTAGGTTTTGTTTTAGTTGCTGTTATGATATGCCTTCAATAAATCAATTTAATCCAAGTTACCAAATAAATCCGCCCAACATGGATCACTGAAAACAAGTTTTGATTATATTGATGTTTTGACGACATTCGTAACTTTAGTATTTCCATTGTATTATTAGAGTTTTTATTTCAGAATTACTATGCCAGTCATAATCACTAAATTTCATGCATCATAATCACTCAATTTTCTTAATTAAAAATTTTGGCAACTAATTTAATTTTGCAGCACCTATTTTTTTTATTCATTTAAAAGTACTTAATAGTTCACTATTATTTATACCTAATATGCAATATATTTTACATATTTATTATATAATATGTATTAACAAAAAATTAAAATCGATAAATCAATGTCTTTATGGGCTACTGAATATGATTTTACTTATAGGAATGTAACTTTAAAAAATACTTGATGATTTAAAACAATCGTTTTTTTGTATAAAACGTGGTCCGTAACATCTTACAAGTAGAACTTTTATTCAACTAAAACCATTCGTCAAATGACCAATAAAAAATTATATCACGCATATACAGAATTATTTAGGATTTGATCAATTTTGAAATTTGCATATAAGCTAAAAATAATAATTTTCTACATTTTAGTAAGTGTATAGTTATTTATTTCTGTGGCAGTAAGCTGACTTGTGTATGCGCTTTTCGATTTCCGTTTTTGCTTTTTTCTAAATATTAATTTTGCACAATATTTGATTTCAACAAAGTTTATATGAATGCCATACCTGATTTCAATAGAAGTAAAATGCTAATTATCCAGACATGTCACATGCCAGCTATTTGAATATGTCACATGTCCACTGAAATTTTAGAAATAATTATAAAAAATATTAAACAAAAAGCGCTGTTTTTATAGCTGTTATATAGTAATTCAAAATTAAGAATAGCAGGCGCGTTTTTAATGTGAGTTAAAAGTATAAAATTTTGAAAACTTTTTTATCCACGAGACTATTAAAAAAATAATTTCAATACGTGTTGGAACATTTATAAAATAATACAAATTTTTTGAGCATCTAGTTTATTTGGAAGTAAAATACCTTACTTTTAAGGCTATCACTTTTCGGTGGAAATTTGGTGCCATCCATTATAGAAGTACGAAAAAAAATACACATTAACAAAGATTATATTGGAATTAACAGAACGTGTATAAGCCAACTAACAAAACAAAAAAAAATTCGTTTTTGTACTCTAATAGACGACATTAATATTAAAAATATTACAAGAAATATCATTTTATTTTATAACATATAATATGTTTGTTGTTCATCAAATGATTACAAACAACAAAAATGCTAGAAAAAAATTAAAGTAAATGTGATATATAAAAATAAAAAAAAATATCATTGGAAAAATGTTCAAAATGAACAGAAATTCTGTTGTACGTAATGTGTCTACGTATATATACAGAGTGTTCCGGTGTGAAACCAACCTTTAACGGTATCTGTACGGTGCATAGTACGTGGAAGAGTACTTCATCATCGATTGTTGCGTCACGAGTAGGTAAAATTTGTAAAAAAAAAACATTCGCATTCTAGAAAATATAATTATTTATTCAATTGTTTAGCACGTAAATTGTATAGCAAATATCATAAAAAAATTATTGAATAATTACGAAAAATGACATTTAATTGAAGTTATTGAGTTTAAACTGTAAGAATAATCGAAGAAATTATATTAGTAATTATTTTAAAATACAAATATAAATAATTATTCATTTAAGTTTGTTAATAAATTAGGAGAAATTTTCCATGTAAAATCATGTAATCCGGTCTATTTAAGCCTAAAATCAGGAGGAAGGTTACATAAATTCCCATAAAGCTGAATATTGGCATAGTTGTTCAAAACATCATTATAAAGAAAATCTCAAAAGTCCTCATCGTTCCGAGGTGTGCTAAAAATTTGGCACGGGGTCAAAGGTCAAAAAAATGAGTTTTTTGCGATTTTTAGCGAAACGGTGAGTTTTTTCGCAAAATTACCCCAGTACAAAATTGTAGATCACGAAATTCTCTACAAAAAATATATTCATAATTTTTTTCCTAAAAGCCACCATTTTGGAGATATAACGTTCCGAAAAGTTGGATCAGTCGTAATCCCTCTATTTTGCACACGTACGCCACATATGAAAGTCACTAAAGGTGTAATAGAACTAAAATAAGTTCGCTATTATTTATTGTAACTTGCTTATGTAAAATAAAAGTTAAACTACGAGAATCTCAGGTATAATGAAACCCCGTTCCTAAATTTGTACGTCAGTATAACCTTGGGATAACATCTGTCTTTTATTCTATTGTCCGCGTGGCTAGGGTCGTATACCTGCTTTATGTTGGCATGCCCAATATATGAAATACATACCGTTAGTCTTGAGCGCCACTGCGTAGGGAAAACATGTGCTTATCTTAACCTATCTTTTAACCTATTTTGTGCGTTTTAGAATAAATCTAGGTTTATTTCGATGTTGAAAGCAAAATTTACTGCTGAGAATATATCCGTTGAACAAGCTAATGATGATGCTGATGTATTGATTATTGAAACAGCGATAAAGAAATTCAGTGTGACAAATACAACTGTTGTTGTTGGTGAGGATGTTGATTTACTCGTCTTGCTTACTGCTCGAACTCCAACTGAAAAAATTATTTATTTTTTTAAACCCGGAAAAGCCCAAAATCAATCGGAAATATATTCATCAAACAGTTTATCCAATTTTCCTAAATGTCAAAATCATGTATTGTTTCTACACGCAATAACTGGCTGCGATACGACATCTGCTTTTTACAGGAGAGGAAAAACAACAGTTTTCAAAATGTTTGAAAAAAAAGATTTACTACAATGTGCTGAAGTTTTTAAAAATAGTAATTCAACTCAACAACATGTTATCACCAACGGAGTTCAATTTCTTCTTGCTATGTACGGAGCCCCCAAAAAAACCACTTGCTTAGATAAGTTGCGATACACATCTTTCGTGAAAAATACGCGTAATAAAAAACAAGTCAACTTAGCTTCTCTTCCTCCAACCTCAGTAGCTGCTCATCAACATCTGTTTCGGGTATATTACCAAGTTCAAGTGTGGCTTGGTAATCAGCTGGACCCTAAAGACTGGGGTTGGAAGTTGATCGACAATACACTAGAGCCAGTTCAAACTTTACTTCCACCAGCACCTGAGAAACTTCTCAACACAATATTTTGCAACTGCAAGAAAGGGTGTAGTGCAAAATGTGGTTGCAGAAAAGTTGGACTGTTTTGTTCCCTGGCATGCACACACTGTCAAGGCCGATCATGCTCGAATGTTGAGTCACCAACTCTTGAAGATTCGTTTGATACCGATCAGGAATCGCTATTGGGGCAGTTTACGTGTGAAATAGAACAAGAAGAAGAAGAAGAACAAGAGGATGAACAGGAAGAAGAAGGAGAAGAAGATCAAGAAGAAGAAGAAACAGAAATCTTGGACAGTTATGAATCAGACGACTAACTTTTTATTTTAAGTATTTTATTTAATTACACCGCCGTTGTTTTTGCCCACTATAATATATAATATTATTTTGCAATAGTTTTAAAACATATAAAATCTCAGCAGACCCGTGGAATAGGCCTACTGGGGAAACCACGTTAAAAAAAACGCGCTTTGTACACTACCTCATAGGTGGCGTGGAAACGTGTGCAAAATAGAGGGATTACGACTGATCCAACTTTTCGGAACGTTATATCTCCAAAATGGTGGCTTTTAGGAAAAAAATTATTAATATATTTTTTGTAGAGAATTTCGTGATCTACAATTTTGTACTGGGGTAATTTTGCGAAAAAACTCACCGTTTCGCTAAAAAGCGCAAAAAACTCATTTTTTTGACCTTTGACCCCGTGCCAAATTTTTAGCACACCTCGGAACGATGAGGACTTTTGAGATTTTCTTTATAATGATGTTTTGAACAACTATGCCAATATTCAGCTTTATGGGAATTTATGTAAACTTGAATGTGTAAATAGACCGGACTAATGTGCCATTCACAGACGTATACATCATTTAATTGGTAATCTAATATTTCGTAACCATAGCAACGAAAGAAAACGTTTCTATATCCATAATTAGTATTCTTATACTTTTAATGCTAAAAACTGGAGAAAAGTCTGATATATCTAGTGCAAGAATTTTAAAGAAACTTGAGGTATTTGGAACATCAAAAAATTGTTAAACAAAAAAGAACCGCCTTTAATAAATGAGCTAAGAAGTAAAAAACAATTTAAAATTTTATTGTTTAACACAACGAAAAATTTTTTCATTTGGAGTTTCAAGAATCACTAAAAATTACTTTTGCCCTTTCTCTCCCATTACGAATATTAGATTCTGGTTGTCTTATCATGGTACCACCCTTGAGATATGTCTTTACCAACAAAAAAAGAATCATCAAAATCAACCCATATACGACGAAGTTGTCCGTGAACACACATATTACTAAAAATTGTTTTTGCCCCTTCTCTCAGGAATATCAAATCTGGATCAAATTGAAATGGGACCACAACGGAAACATCAGACTTCATAATAAAATGAGCGTTACTGATTAACTGACACACGCTGTATATTATATCTGAGTGTGTATATGTGCCTATGTCACATTGACAATGATTAAATATGAAGATAATTTTTTATCCGAATAAAAATACATTGTGAATGATACAAATGTGACCTATTTTAATTGCTGCAAAAAATAGGCGAATTGAAAGCGGATCTAAAAGATTTGCCTACATTGGCGCAAGCGTTTAATTTTCTAATATACCGTTGAAAAGAACATGCATTTGACGTTTCAGTTTAGAAATATCTTGTAACATAAGAGATCGAAACTGGATGTCGAATAAATTTAATTTGAGGTTTTTAGAAAGTTATTTTCAAACCTATTCTAATAGTGTTTAAATTTTTATCTACTTTATTTATCTGGATTATTCCATGAAATATTTTGTTAAAACAGCATGAAAGATTAGGAAGAAAAACAGTTTTAAGGTAATCAAAAAAATTTGTGACATTTTGAAACTATTTTTCCATCTCTTTCTTGCAAAAAAAGTGTTATGGGTGATTCTACGATCAGCAGTCATTTTCTATAGAAACATCGAACAACAAAATTGTTGAATAATAATGTAATTTATATAACATTATTTATTCAAAATCATTTACGCATACTAACATTCTTTATTTTCAATTTTGAAGGAAAGTGCCATTGACATCGATAGAATGACCCTTTTATCGAAGAATGACCCTCATAATCACTATGGAAATAAACATGTATGACATTTATGCAAATATTTGTTTAATTTAAAACTTTGAACGTTCATATTTTAGCTATTTTTTAAGATTTTTAAAAAATAACTTCAAATTCAGTTTCGTGAAGAAAAGGCGCTTCAATTGAAATGAAACAAGTGTGTACATCTTCCCTATTGCTTTTGATTTCTCTTTTCGTTCTTTTGCACATCAAAAAGTACTTCTTTTTAATTTTAAATATAACTTCAAGAAAGCCACCTTTTAAATGATTAATTTCAATAAAACATTAGGTATATTTTTATTATATATAATAATTTTATAATATTTTGTAAGTTTTTAAGAGTACTTTGTAAAGTACAAATATAATGAGGGGTTTTAAACACAAAATAATAATATAAGAATAAAAAAAAAAAAATCAACATAAAAAGAATACATTTACATGTTCTTTTAAATAGATACAACTATCAGATTACTTCCAATGTATTAAATGACTGAACACTTCATTTATTATTATTATTATAATAGAGACGTGTCAAATTGGATTTCTTGCATTGGAGTCTCTTTATAAGTCAGTAAGTAAGAATGTGTATCATACCAATTGACACAAAGAGATATTTATTATAGGTATACGAACTATTGTATTTATACGTATATCCGTACCGTGCATAAGACGTGGAAGAGACTTCTTCATCGATTGATGCGCTACGAGTGCCTAAAATTTGTAATAAAACATTCACATTCTAGAAAATATATTTATTTATTCAATTATTTGCATGTAAATTGTGTAGCAAATGTTAAACAAAAATTATTGAATTATAACAAAAAACGATATTTAATTAAAGTTATTGGATTGAAAATTATAAGAATGATTGAAGAAATTACGTTAGTTATTATTTTTAATTGCAAATATAAATAAGTTTTTATTTAAATTAGTAAATTTTAAAATTTTCTATATTAAATCATGCACCATTCACAGAGAAATATATCATTTGATTGATAAACTAGTATTTCGTAACCATAGAAACGAATGAAAACATTTTCATGAATGGTGCCCATACATAATAAACCTTTCAATTTAATGTAAAATAATAAACCAATTTACTATACTTTTCCAACCATTATTATAAATATTTAGAAAAACAACTAATAGTTGAAGCAATAGAGAGGATAACAAATTAACGAATACAGCTGACAATTTTGTAAAATTTTCTATGTTACATCATACACCATTCACAGAGTTATATATGATTTTATTGATAAACTAGTATTTCGTAACCATAGAAACGAATGAAAACAGTTTCATGAATGGTGCCCATACATAATAAACCTTTCAATTTAATGTAAAAATAATAAACCAATTTACTATACTTTTCCAACCATTATTATAAATATTTAGAAAAATAACTAATAGTTGAAGCAATAGAGAGGATAAAAAATTAACGAATACAGCTGACAACTAACAGTGGTAATTATTTAGAGACTCGATTTATGGTTGAGTATCAATGTTTGAACTATTTTTAATCATTAGCATTCATATATATACTATACATATGCTGTTCATACAGTTATTAATAACATATTGTAGTAAGTGTTTAATAATTAAATTTGTGCTGAAATTCTGGCGCATCTAAACTGATTACAAAGAAAAATTTCAAAACAAAAGTTGTTTGTTTGAAAAAATATATATTTTTTTAAATTTTTCTTCACATAGTTCAAAAGTTTGTTCGTGTTTCTGCATTTAAAGTTTCTCCATTGGACCCAATAGAGTGATTTTTTTCATGCATGAACTTAATTTTAATTTTAGTTCTACAATACGCCACCAAACTTTTAGCTCCAACTACATAATGCATTACAACAATTACTCAAGAACCGCAGTAAAAATATTTTAAGTGTCAATTTGATATTTTCTTATCTATAAGAAAATGAAATGATCGTAGAATTTAGGTAAACAATTATATAGTTCAATGTAGCGTTTTCCATTTTTTTTATAAAACATTGAAAAATCTTAATTTTGATGTCCTTTTCAAAGAAATAAATACTTTTTCATACCACTTCCGCAGGCAATTAGACGTTCAATCTTGCTACAAATTAGACGTAAGAGTTTGCTAGCTTAAATGGATCCTTGTACAAAATACATACATGCTTATATTCAAAGTATATTAAAGGATTTTAACCACGGCTTTGTAGTAAACAAATAGAATAATAAAAGAGCTTTATTGATTCAAAAATAATATTTTATTTGTATTGACAATAATAATAATAACAACAACTGTAGTGTCCTGAATAAATGCATTAAATATAAATAATACCTACCACATAAAATGTATGTACAGTAATGACTCATACAAACCCATCCGTTCAGTACAATGATCAAATCAAAATATGCTTTTGGCTATCGAACAATATTCAATAAAATTATCTATTATAAAGCATTCGATCATAATAAAGAAAATTGTTGAAATATTAGAAAAATATTGTCGAGGACGAAATAAAAACATATCATTGTCAAAAATCGATAATAATAAAAGTTGTTTTAGTTTATTATTTATTATATACGATAATAAATTTCGTTTTCTGCACCAATTTCTTAGATTACATTTTTTTTTTATTTAATAAATACTGTAGGAATCCAACTCACCGTCACCAAATTGACAACGAGTAACATCTTTCCGGTTACGGAAAACGATTTGATACTTCACACGGATAATGACTACTTTGTAGCGGAAATACGTATTTATAAACTACAAAATTTTTTATCTTGGGCAAAAATCGATATTATTTCGGAAAATCCTTGACTTCTCTTTAACCTACACTAATAAAATCAAACATTTTTGGTACACCAGTAATCGTCAATGGTGACACGACTCATAATGTCTTATGAAGTCCCTTAAAAACGTCTTTATTGATTCACTCCTCAATACAAGACATTCATCTTTTATTGATGTTCGTATACTAGACATCACGCTTTTTACTAATACATCAGCTGTTACCAATAACAAATTCTCGAGTTGACTTGAGTCTGAAGAAAATTAATTGACAACGTTCACAGATGAATTGAAATAGAAGAACAATTTTTTAATAGAATTCCTCTTATGGACCCACAGTTTTCATTTAAGAAGATTTTTTCCTTACTTGCCTTGTCAGTACGTGTGGCTCAAATGTTGGAACTGAATTTGAAACCAATTATCCCCAATCGCCATTGCTGAGATCTTGCATATACATTTCAATTGAATAGCGCGCTTATAAAATATATTTTTTAAATAAAAGCTTTTATAGTATTAAGAGGTAAAAGAACTTTGAAATAGAATGTTTTCTCAAATTTTTACTTTACATATATATATATATATGTTTATTAAAAAAATTTTCCTATTAAAAAATGATGGAAGCGCAATTAAACGTTTTATAAGGATAGCATATTACTTTTGTACTATTGTTATCATACTTTGAAATTATCTTACCTTTACCAATCTTAATAATTTTAAACTTTTGATTTCCATAGAAACTGCACGATGATGGGCTCATCAAAACTAGTGACAACCCGCACATAAATAAGCATTTATTTTGATAGATTTTGATTCAATCAATTATTAGTTATGTACTTGATTGGCTCTCCATGACAGGTATTTGAATCGGCGATTGGCAGCTTTTTAATAAAATTTGTATGTTGAAACTTGAGAGATTCTTGCTTGAAAGATAATTTTATTTAAGTAATAAAAAGTTATTCCAATGGCAAGACATTCTCCAAATCGTAAATTTGTTTCAAGAGTTCCGAGTGTTACATCTGAAAAATCAACTGAAATCATACATTTAAATGTACATGAACATGTGAAATCCATCACAGATGATGCTTTTGCTCGCAGTTCTGAGACATCTAAAGTTATACCACAAAAAGGTAATAATGTTTCTTATAAAAATCCAAAAACACTCCAAATCATTGTTTATGTTACATAACAGCATGGCCATATCTTTTGCAATCACCATCAAAACCGAAAAGATACAAACCAAAAAATAAACTACCAGAAAAAAGTTTTCAAACGGAACACAAATTTCTTCCAAAAATACATAAAGCTACAAAGAGTAGTATTGTTAATATCTTATGGCAACCACCTGAAGAAATTGTATCTGAGGTGGAACGACCACCGGCTTCTACTCAATCCTCTGCATCAAGTAAGACGATGATTAATATGGATGTTTTATGTAAGCAAATTGAATCAAAATCTAGACTTATAGAAAAACCCATGCTTCCAAAATATGTTTTAAGAGAATCGTTGACAGCAATACCAAATTGGGTTAAAAGAAACTTACCACGAAATATTAATCCAAGAACAATACTACAAGCAGGAAAACCTTGGCACAAAAGTAACGAATGTACGTGGGCAACAGAAGCCAAAAATCTTACACCAGTCCATACAGTTACTTATGTTATAGACAAAAACAGTCCAAAAATATATTGGGGAACATCAGCTTCTTCATTACAAAGGAAAAAATTTGACGCTGAATACCAAAAGGCTAAAATAAAAAAGAAGAAAGCTGTAAAATCTGTATCTATTCATCGATCGAAAATAAGTGACAGGAATAAATCTTGTAAAGCGTATTATTATCAAAATATTCTTAAGAAGAAAGTTTTGGATCCAATTACCTTGACAATGGATCCACCATCATCTCAACGAACTTTATCACCATATGAGAGTTTAGAAGATATCGCTCCTCCTAATTTAGAACACGGTCTTTACACGCTATCTTATACGAAAAAACATGATCAGAAACAAAAATTCACTCAACCAAATATTTATGGTATCGATAAACCTTGGGCATATCTAACAGAACGTAAATGGTCAACAACTATTGCAACAACAACACTATTTAATAGTTTAGTTAAACCGCCACCTAAGATTCCAACAACAGATTTAACCAAATATCCTGTCTACGGACAATGGCCGTATGTAGAAAATATGGTAAAAACAATGGATTTTACAACTGGTACTTTTAAAACTAGAACGCAATATAGTTTTGATAGTAATAGAAAATCAATTTCAATACGAAATTTTGATTATACTGGTAAAAACAAAAAGAAAAAATCATCATCAATAATTCTGTCAATGATGAATCCAATTAAGAAACAAGAAGAATATTTTAATTATAAACAAAATCAGCTAAATGAGTTAGAACAAGGGGCAGAAACTATTCCATCAACATTAAATCAACAAAAACTCTTTCCGGGATATATTGAAATTCAAGCGAGCTCTATGAAACCACTTTCAACATATGCGCCATTTAAATATCAGTTATCAAATTTACATTTATACGAATCGAATTATACTTATTTAATGCAAAAAGACAAACATTTACGAACGTTAATCTATTATTCAACATTTAATAATAAAGTTAATCATGATCCATTCCAGATGATAACCCGTAAACGATATTTGAACAAAGTTCCATATTTAGATGTTCCACCTTCTGGGCCTGCCACAATATATTATCCAAGTGGTAAGATAGCCATACAATGCACTTACACTTGCATTGAAGGTCAACCAGATCTTTTAACTAGACGATATACAATTAGAAATGAATTAACACAACGTATTGAAGCTATTTTTGATAGTCTGGGCAATGGAATTGTTTATGATAAGAGAGGAAACAGTATTTTCAATTATTCACAAAATTTTGGAGTACGTATTCAAAATAACCGCGTATATAAATGGCGCTGGCATAATATACCCGTAATTGATGAAATTTTCACGGAGGAAATTGATTCTCTTCGAAAACCACAAAATATTCCAGATAATGAAATTGAAGAAATGCTGTTACGAAATGTTAATATTTATGATCAATATCATAATTTTAGATCGATTGAAGAAAAAAAAAGTATCGATAAGAGTTTAGATAGCAATCATTCGTTGCCAGAACAAAATCCTCTTGCGTATAAACCAAATGGAAATATAAATTATGGTATCGTTACACAATTGAAACCATTTACAGTGAAAATAAATGAAAATATGAAATTGTTTGTGAAAGATCAGAAACGTATGGTATTAGAGTTTCAAGCAAACGAAATTCATTTAACAGTGCAATTAGGTGTTTTATTGAATCCGAGAATTATTTTAGGGCGTGAAAGTGTTAATTATCATTTATTACCATACGACAAGATTGTTTCTAAATTTGATAAAATTGTTGGAGAGAAAGAAAGTTTGGTAAAAATATTAAATCATATTGGAGATGGTAAGAAATTACACACACTGAAATACAAAACACAGTTAATTGATTTCAACGATAAAACTAACTTAATTCAGGATGAAATTTTTATGGAAACATCTTTGATTGGTGGTATGCAAGCTCGAATATTATCTGATCAAACTTTAAGAATTCAAAATACAGACATCAAAAGCAAAAAGAAGGTTCCGATTAAAATTAAGAAATCTATCACGCAGGCTTCGAATAAAATCTTAGACGAATATGATATTTTAAATCAATGTGAAGAAGAGAAATTATCCGAAATAGGAATATCTAAATTCTATCGTTTAGATAACTTATTGGAAGGAAGTAATGCAGTTGTATCTGATGTTTCTCTTTTATTAAGTAATAAAACGAAATTAAAACAATTTTTGTATGAAACAAAATGTCGTAGCAGAGCAAATACAAGTATATAACTTATAAATAATCACCGATCTTAAATAAATTATTTCAATAGGCTACATAAAAATTATATCCAATACGAACGTCTAGCTTTCGATGTGCTCTTTTAGCATTCACTGTGCTATACGGCTTTTATCAGAATGTTCATTGAGTCATTTTAAATCAAAATTTCAGATAAAATACAACCTAAATAATTTAAAAAATAAAAGAAAAAAATTTTTTCTAACGTACCAAACAAAATCAATCAAATATCATACTAATTCTAAATAAACACGTTTACCTTTTAATAATGCAATAGGGATGTTGACCAATTTAAGTTTACAATTAAATTTAAACTTGCTATCACCTTTCGTTTTTGAATTATCTTGTTGGCGGACGGACAGTTGAGAATTCGGTAATGGACTAATTAGATGATTCTATGAACACTTATACTAAAATTTTGTTTGTGCGCTTAATATTAGGTAGCGTTTTAAATTTGAGACTAATTAATTTGCTAAGGAATTTTATATATATATATATATATATATATATATATATATATATATATATATATATATATATATATATATATATATATATATATATATATATATATATCAAGTATACAAATTAATATACTAAGACGTAATATATATGTCAAGTATAAAAACCTATATCCCCGTAACAATATTCACTCTCCGTTTCTTCCCCATAAAATTTGAATATCCTTAAAACCGGAAACGCGTCATTATTTATTTATGGTCAGCAGTTGACTTGCCATGATAAAAGAAGTCCTATTTAATATTATAGAAATTCAATAGGAAATCACGATTAAATAGGAAATTTCATTAAAAACAAATGATTTACTATTCAATCCCATTCAAAATTTTAAATAGGATTGGAGATAGGATTGAATAGTATAAGATAATTTCCTATTCATTCCTATCAATTTCTATAGGATTGAATAGTACTTTTTTATCAGGATGGATTTAAGTTTAGGTACTTTTAAAAAAAAAAAAAAATTCTATATTTTATGCCTTCAGTATATTTTAGTATTACAAGTTTAATATACCATATTATGTAACTATCCCAGAAATGAATAAAAGGCCAAGTATAGTATAAATAGGCAGAAAAATATTGTCTTATAATTTCTTGCCATGCCTTAACAATACGATTGATATACATGAACCATCTTTTGACTTAGATAATTTTTTAGCAATTCTATGCGAATTTCGTTGTACAAAGTTACGGAACCGTATTATAAAAAAAAGGATAATAGACGATGAGAATGAACAACAGCATACATCTTTATTCTATAATAGAGAACTAACTGTTAGGATACACTAGCTGGTGAAACAACTTACTTGCTGTTGTAGGCATATAGGCACTAGATAGTGGTTAAACCAATTGCTGGATACTCAAAATGTATGGCACAAAAAACTATTTAATTTTCATTTTTCTACTTTAATTTATCTCAATTTTAATATTTTACTATTTTATCATATTTCTAGAATAATTTATTTCTAATTTTGAAATTGATGGTAACATAAAGAAGAGCCTAATTGAGCTCTTTCATTAGATACCCAGCACAATACATTTTCAATAAAAAACAATTTTTGACTTTCACTTTATTCATTATAACTGCCGCTATATTATTATTATTCTTATAGTATATATCTTCCGTCACTTGGCCCATAATAACGAATCGATTGAAATGTCATTCATAAAAATCGGTTGAGTAGTTTAACCACTACGTTAGAACATTCATACACAGACTGCTAAAATCAACTTTTTGCTATTCCGTTGTGGGGCTCAAATTTAGTTGATGATCCTGAGTTTAGGATTGATGTGTTTTCGTCAGCATCAAAAGGGAATACTTGTCTATAATTTAATGAATATTGTCACCTTTTTATTTTATAAATATTTATTAGACAATGGAGTCAAAATTTGCACTTTGCCGATATATACCCATGAATTTTATTGAAGTATTATTCGCTATTTTTACCTAATTATCTTGCAATTTAATTAAAAAACAACGTGATGTTGAGTTTTTTGGGAAGCTGGTGAAGTCAGCAGTTATCATAACTGCATATTTTGCTGCGTTTGGCCAGTCATGAAAAAGTAGCTTTATACTTAGTATCCGTATATGCAAATGCTTTGAAAATAACGCTACCTTAGTTAAGAATATTTTTAAAAGGGAACCGGAGAAGTTGATTAAATTTTTTTACTTCGTTCTTATCCAATCGATGACAGTGTGATCAACCAACCGCCCTATATTCGAACCTGCAACCTCTAGTCTAAGGTTAAAGGTATTAGTACCTATACTCATTCATTTTTAAAATTAAAAACATATTTTTAATTGACCAAGTAGCATCCAACAGTTGGATCAGCCACCATCATGCCTTTATACTCACTATATGGTAGTATGAATAAGATATAAAATGGTGTAGAAACGTTTTAGTCAAGGGGTTGAGGCAATGTCTTGGAGCCACACTGTCGGACATCACTAGAGCTCTTGCAGTTTTACAAATACTCTACACATATATGTATATATATATTATATGATACATTTTCTTACTAGATCGATCCCTAGTGCATTCACCGCGTTGTTCGCCGCATTCATTCTATTACATCACTACAATCTTCCCGTTTATTCATCCGCAAGCACTAGCAAGCTTCATCTAGCCAACCACTCACTCATTTCAAATCCACATATACTTTACTATTAGAAAGAGCATATAGAGGACATCGTATCATCGTATCTCTCTACCTTCTCGTTCTTCCTTCCCGCTGTTTTTTATTGTGTGTGCCTAATTCACACGAATATAATCAAGTGATAATTATTAATTATACAAGTGAATATTACAACTAACAGTGTTAATGGTTTAGATACACGACATATGAATGTTTGAACTATTTTTAATGATTAGCTTTTATAAAATACTCTAAATACATATATAATATTTATATATACTGTAATTATATATGTGTTTATTAGTTAAATTTGAGCTGAAATTGTACCGAATCTAAACAGTTTATGATCAATTTAATTTTCTGATTCTTGTTGACTGTTGAATACTAATACGAATTCATATTTATCGAGGATATCGTGATAATTTTTTTTAATATGAGGGCTAAAATGTTTTTAAATTGATCGAAATCTATCCATTATTTTTTGCTTGCACAACTAAAACCTCTATCATTTTATTGATTAACCGAACGTAGTGAGTGAGGTCTAGATGATTATGAATTATTTGCATGTATCGATGTTTGTTCCCATCCCCCTGTAACTATCAAAAGCTTTGTCCGACATTGATCAAATTTGCTAGTCATTTTATTACATTCTAGAAATATACTTTACAGTTTTAAAAATTGCATTATATTCTCTGTGAGCTTTGAAGTCGAGGTTTCTTGCAAGCAATGTGAAGTGAAATTACTAGGACAAATAGGAAAAATGTATGTTCAATTTTAAAACTCCCACCTTTGAGCGATAAATGAAGATGCTGTTTTCGGTTTAGTTCTGAGTGAGGTCTACAGATCATAGAGCTATAGATATAAATTAAGCTGTCATTTTTCAATAGATGGTTAATTTGCACATAAACAACAATAGTATGAACTAAGCACTATTAAAACAACATTAAAGACGGTGTATATTATCCTAAAGCATACCACACACAAACACACACATATTTATTATAAACTCCATAGTAAGCATAAGAGCAGGCAAGCAGCAAAGCACAACACGCTTTCAACTTTTAAGCTTAACGCTTGCTGCACTCCCTCCCCTATCAAACTCTACTATACACACATTACATACACTCACCATACACACATATATAGTACACTCTTCATATGATGACACTGCACTTTCAATTTGTGTGTGTTTTTATTCATTCAATGACTTCAAATCATGAGTCATAAGAATTTAATATGAATTTATATTGTATGTAATATGTGTACGTAAATGTATACCCATATCATGAATAAATCTAGGGTTATTTCATTGAATTGTGTACCATCTATCTATCTACACTATAAGGTGCATTGTGATTGGTTGTTTAAAAGTGATGAAAAATAAGTACAGGCTAATCCCTTCCCACTAATCTATGAATTTAGTTAAATCAACAATTTTTATACTTTATTTCATTGCATTGACATACATAACAGTGTTTTAAGAAATCTTTAAAATTTGAAATATAAAGCATGGTGAACTCGTTTTGAAAATTTGAAGACGATTTACTATCCCAGGCAAGAAATAATAGAGATGTTTTTTTATTACTTCAATTGAAACGCCTTTCTTCACGAACATAAATCTGAAATTATTGTTTAAAAATCTTTAAAAATAAGATAGACATTTAAAATTCCTAACTAAGCAAAGAGGTTACCTACGTATAACATCAACTGTTAGTATCTCCACATAAATTACATTATAATCGATCGTTTTCAATAATAAGATGGATATATAATCTTTGATACCTTATAACTTTTTTGTTTTTTAATCTTCAGACTTTTTGTATTCTGCAAATTAATGCCTATACTGTTAAGTAGCTCAGACTGAATTCTATTGAAATTTATACGATATAGCCTTTTAGTCTAAAGACATCAGACTTTCTCTATAGGACATATAGATCATACACAAACCTGTTGCCTGTGTATAAGCATGTATAAACTTACTTCTATAAAAATTTATATTTCTATAAAAAGTCTGAAATCTGAAGTAAAAATCTGTATCGTGTAAACGTAGCATAAGTCTGACCAAAGCCTATATCGTGTAAGCCCACCATAAAAGGCGTCCAATCTAAATATCACCTGGATATTTCATTCGGAAGGAAAAAGCATCATTTTCTAGCAATGAAAAATTATTAATATTTTTAAGCGAAATATTATTACCCATTTTCGAAGTCGAATCTTGACGCCGCGTAATCAATATATTGATAACATATTTTAGTTTTTTCTCTGTCTAAATAATTTTACGGCTGACATATTTGTTGCGAACCAAAAATGTAATAATGGCAAACGCTTTATATACTTCTTGAAATTAAATACATCTATTACATTATTATTGAATTTCATGGGATCAAAATTGAATGTACTGATTCTATGTTATTTATGGATACGCTGTTACATACTTGCATATATAACTATCATCTCCTAGTGCATATAAAGAATAACCAAGTACTCACTTCTCGCTTTCAAAAATAACACATGAATATTTTATAAACAAATTTTATATATATAAGACTATTTGCAATAAAAACAAGATAAACAATGTTCAAGGAGTTTCTTTTTAACATAAAATAAATTTATTTTTAAAGTTTTTTTTTTTTTGAAAATCACCACCCAAACAATTTACAATAATTTTTTTTTTCTAATTTATAAATTAACATTTTTTATCTACATAACAAAGAAAATGAATTTTTTAAATTATTAACTTTCATTTACATATAATAATAGGTTCATTCTTTTGACAAGCAATGTAATATATTGCTTGAAACAAATTTTTAATGGTCGTGATTGGTTTGTTATCTATTTACAGGAAAACATGAACTCAATTTGATTTTTAACATTATACAACAAATAAGTAATGACATGAATTTAATATATTTTACTAGCAGACCGACTCAGCTTCGCATGCGCTTTTTTAGTATTTATTATACTATGGCCTTTGTTAGAACTTCGCCGATCTATTGTAAATCAAAACTTTAAATAATTAAAAAACAGCTGAGACATTAAGCAATAAAATATAGAAAATGTACTTTACCTTTCACCAACTTAACCATAATTTCGTGCTGCTATGGTAAAAGCATACAAAACAAAATCAATAAATTACCAATACAATAATAAAAAAAAACGTGTTTCACTCTTAAAAACGAATTCCGACCAAAATTAATGAAGTTTCAAATTTGCCAACCGAGAGATAAACTTTCTTATTATTTTTATTTTTATATACCTGACCTATTGAGGTCGGTAGAGACTCCTTTTTTTCCTCATACAGAATGCTGACTTTCTACCCTCTTCTTGAAAATGATGTTTAACATGTAATATATATGGAGATACTAGCATGTGACGTCATACGTAGGTATTTCCGTCTTTGTTTAGTTATTAATGCTCATGTCTTGTTAATTTAAAAAATCTTCCAGATCCATATTGGTGAACTAAAGACGAATTAATCGAAATTATTAAAAAATTCCTGTTCGATCCCTTATTATTTTTTACGATATTTAAAAAAATACAATATATATATATATATTGCTTTAGAAATTATCTTTTTGTGTCAATTCCTATTCAGAATATCTTGGATATTATAATAGAAATTTTGCTATATAAATTAAATTTACATTTGTAAATACATTCAAATAAAACTAACCTGTTTCTCATTACTAAAATCAAATTCTAAATCAATGAATTTTGCTTCTTGTACACAACAAAGATTGAACGGTTTGTTGTAAATAACAAAATAATACTTAAAACCATACAAATATCAGGTTAGATGGGTATGATATTATACTCGTATATGAATGTCATGATGGTACCATAATACCAGAACCATCCATATACCTGAATGTATCCATTTAATAGTTTATAATTTGTCAATGGATTAACAAAGTTAAATCATGTCATTCAAATATATAATGTGAATGTAGGTGAGTGGAAGATGCTCAAATGAAATGTTTATCATGTCACCAGGAAGTCATCGTTATTGTTGGATAGTTGTATAAAAGGGAAACAGACTACTATTTGTTCTAGCGTTTTCGTAAAAATACTCAAAATAATGGCATCATAATATCTTCGATAAAATTAACCCCCTCCCCTTAACCTGTGATTACAAGTGAAAAACATTCAAAAGACTATTTTTCTAATAGTTAGCTATGCAAGTAATTAGACTGAAGACAATTAAGGGAAAATATACTAATTTGTCATTTCTCCTTATTATTCCACATCGAATTCAAAGAGCCGCATTTCTATGATATCTAAACCATATCTAAACCATATTTAATTCCTACCTCAGATATTCTTCTTTTTAAGTTAGACCAAATTACTCAAAGTGTGAATATTTCATTAATATCCTATAAGTAGTTTCGGAGTTCATCGCGGTTCAACATCGTGACAATATATACGATTATATATTATTTTCACATTTTATTTTTACTACACACATAAAATCAATTTATTAAAACGAATGGTTTATTCAAGTATAACATTCGAAGAATACTGTGTAAAATTATCATGAAGAAATATTAAAAATTACGAAAATGGCAGCAGTTATTCGAAAGCGTTCCTGAAAATAGAAGAATTACGTAACTCGGTGATGGATCATCCAAAATAAAAAATCAAAGTTATCCCGTATCATAATCACTTTCCCCAAATATGGCTATCGAAGGATTTTTTTAAATTTAAATTATTCACTTTTTGGGGACCACTTTTTATGAAAAACATTGGCGAATTTGTGATTGTAAAATAAAAATTATTAATTAATTAAAAAAAAAAACTATTTTGCGTTACCTCGTAATTAAAATATACCTACAGAAATAATGTAATTTTTAATGAACAGAAATAAGCGGGTTATCTCATACTGAATCAACGACGCCAGATCCACAAAGGTTTTCGCTATTCATGATATCTAAAGTATCTTTCTTACGAACCATGCCTTCTTTAATCTGTTTTTCAGCTGCATGCTCTATTTCGCTGATACGAGAACTAAACAATTGACGAACGCTCAAACACTCATTACGTCGTCAATTTTTCTGCGGTCGACTTTTGATACAATACTTTTGAGATAATATACATAGAAATTAATAAAATAATAATTTTAAAACTCTATTCTACCCTTAAGAAGATCGGTGGGTCGGGTTACCCTATTAAATTTCAGCAGGAAACAAAAAGCACTCCACTTTGATAACTTAAAGAATTGATAATTTAGATTCAGTGACAGTATCCTTAAAGCCCAATCTATCCGTATAGAATGATTCGATAAATCAACTTATATTCCCGAATTTTATTATTTAGGTATTGGATGGTCGTTTTTTTTACGGAATTTATATATATTCAACACTTTCTCAAAGATTTCTGTACATAAAATATTCTAAAATGGTAATTTGCTAAGCTGATGATTGGTTTGTGTGAACATATATTTATTGTAAGCTACCGCTCGCGTAAAACATGAATATTTTACATAATATGTACATAACATTTCAATTGTAGAAAATCCTGTCGTCAACAGATTGGAAAATTTATTTCCACATATTATAGAAGTCAACAACGACATTGACTACAATACACATATTAGTAATATATACTCGTGGAATCAAAAAACACGACGACCTGAATCTTCCACGCTTACTTAAAATTATAAACCATACTAATTTTATGGTGTATTTTATAATTTTTTCAGTTTAAAATGACTGTTCTAGATAGATCAACAAAATGAATTCTGATAAACAAGTCAACACAACATCACAACCGTATATATAATGTTTTTAAACAGGCAAAAAATAACAAACCAACAAAAAGTGACGCTTTTTGAATTTTTTTGAGTATACATATCAAAAATATATATACTCAATATAATTCCATTTGTTACTTTCAGCAATACATATAAAAATTTGTACATTATTGTTTCGCTTATAAAACGTTTAACATGAATAAACAATAATCGATTAAAATTTATTTTTCATATAAATAATTGATTTTTGTTATAAACAATTTTAAAATTTCCGCTTTTTCTATAGAAGAGTTTCTGCATGAAAATGATGTTATTTCTAAAATAGTACGTTCCTTTTTGCAGTCTAATTCGATTGGGTTTTCGACTATAACTTTCGTAATCTTTAAGCTATATGTAACTGATGTAACAATCATTTTTAGAAATATAAGGGTAAAAACTGCGTAGAATGATTAATTTTCGAAAAAATTCATTTCCATATTCAGATACGTAGGTTCATATGAACTTCTATTAGTCTGAACTTCGAATATTTTTGAGTAAATGGGATTATTTTCATTATTACTCATTTTGTTTCGAGGTAACGATTTCATCATTATTCAGGTATTTTTACGGACCTAATTACTTCAATTTTTCCTCAATGGAATGCCACCTTTATCAAGTAAAAATAACAACCAACAGAGTTAATTATTAAGATACTTGACATATGATTGATTATCAATGCCTAAGCTATTTTTTAGCATAAGCATTAATTAAATTCTCTAAATTTCCAGCCGATACAGATATAATCACATCAATAATAAATATATTAACTAAATTGGAGCTTAAATTGTGGAAAATTCATCCATTTTACGAAACAAATATTTTTTATTTGAGCAAAATAGAAATTTTTGTTTAAAATTTCCTTCTAGATATGACGGTTCAAAAGTATTCACTGTTTAGGTCCAAAATACATCATCAATATTTCAGCATACTACCCTTTCGTTTTTTAGTTATTTTGAAGTGAAAATAGACTTGGTGATTCTATGACCACATATACCAAACCTTTGATTGTGTGTATAAAAAACCACAATTCGTTTAAAATTTGATCTACAGATAGATAAACATATTTGTCTATTTTCATCTAAATCATTCAAATATCCATCTCCGTCTATAAATTAGGCTGCTGTCTTTTTTAACAACGTAAGATTATAAGTCTTGACACATATCTCTCTGTTGTAGAAATAATATATTTTTTTCCAATTTAGGTATGTTCAAGTAATATATGCTTTTATTACGGTGGACACTTAGTCTTTATATCCATAATCCATACTCCGTGTGTTCCATATTTGGTGCCATAATTTCATATTGGAATAGTCAGAATATAAAAATGGAATTATTCGAATGCATGTGGCCCTAATATGTATGTATGTATGTTCTATATTATTATAAATTGAATGTTGTTAGTTTTGCACATTTATAGATTTATTTGCATAATACCCCTACAAAACCAAACCAAACAACAATCAATTTGTTATATATTTAAACTAAAAGTAAACTTGTCAATGTCAACAATACTATAAAATTTGACATATAAAATGCATATAACATAACCACAAACAACACAAGAATAACAAATAAAATATTATGTAATATATAATCGAATGTTCGTATGTACCTACCTACCTACCTACCTAGGTACTACAACCAAAAAATATTAATAATATGGAAACAAGGATTTGTTTGTTTGTCTCTACTAGGGTTGTCATCTGTTTACTTTACAATTCAGTATTATATTTACGCTATTTACGGTAAAATTTTACGTAGTGGTCTAGCAAAAGATTACCTAGACTAGGGTATATTAAGAGAGAAACTGCAACCGCGTCCCTTGTACCTAAGCCTTTGGTCCGCTGGATCATTTTTTTATAGAACACTGCACCACCTGAAGACAAAGATGCCCAAACAAATAGTTTAAGCAGAGGTGTAAATTGATTGAGAATATCATATCAGTCTTATGATCGTTTCCTGTATTGATTGTCATTTGATGAAGTTTAGAATTATTGCGCGTAAAACATCAACAAAGAAACAAGTCTGTCTCCAATTATATTTGAGCATCTGACTAGCTAATTCAAATTGCCAAAACAGGATAACAAAATCTCTCGAAGATTAAAAATACCAATTTCTTTTGGGAAAAAGTTAAATCACCATATTTGATTATGTCAAACTTCATCCTGTATGTGATATTTACTTACCAAAACCTTGGAAATCTTCAAATCCAATTTGTTAGAAAAAATCCTCAATTTGTGGTCAGGTATTTTGAGAGGTACAATTTAAAACTCCTAATGACGAATAGAAATCTGCTTCAACTGAGAAAATCAACTTTCAAATAAACTCTCAATGTTTAAAACACTTCGCCTCATTTTGGATATATAACTGTCTATTACTTCCTAAAAATTGCAAAATATTTAAAGAAAAAGTTTAAGGGAGTAAAAAAAATACTTCATTTTAATATATTAACTTTTTTTCCCTTAACAAGGAATATTGTTTTCCTAAATTAAAAGTGGCAACCCTAACCAGTATACATTGACTGAATGACAGACAGCACGATTTTTTGAATTTTAATCAAATCATAAAATATTGAAGTCGGTTTTCTTATTGCAAAATTGCCAACAACAAATACAAACAACTGGAATTAACAAAATAAAAAGAAATCAATAAAGAAAAACAAGAAATAGAATTGATGAATAAAAAAGAAAAACTCTTTCTATTAATTTTGACGCCACCTTTAGATTCTCTTTTTTACTAAATTACTATATCACACAAATTTTATTATGGAAATTGAATAAAGAGCATAGATTTCCCTACCATTTCCTTCTAGGTACAACGAAAAGGCGTAACGGCTGAGATATAAATTAATAATTATAAAAAACTCAGTCATATATATATCTTCCATAAATTCAGAAGCATGCAAATTATAGTAATGCCAACTACCTGTGGGGTGCTTCAGTCTTAACAAAATTTTGAAGCGATTGTGAGTCAAGCGGGCCTTTTTAGTTGAAAAACTGGGATAGATAACGAATTCTCAACAATAATATGAAAAACTACTTAAAAGCAATTTTATTTTTTTTTAAAAAATTGGTATCGATTTAACAATGAATAACCTAGAATCAGAAAGTTAAAAATTCAACTCAAACAGTCATAATGCCTGCTAATAAATATTCATATATTTTTTCCAATAGTAAAGGGAAGAATAAACTTCCGTATATTTAAAAAGTTTGATACATATAAAAATCATTTTTAAGTAGGTTGATCACTAAAAGTGTTCCCTACAAAATATTTTCCGTCCCTAAAATATGTTTACTTCATTTAAGTTCCTATTCCATGGCATGGCTTCCTTGTATGCATTTAAATTGGTTAAAATATTTTTGACGGTATGTAAAATTGATATTTCTATTAAAATTTGAATATTTTCAAATTATGCTATGGAACTAATGAAAGTGCATAATGGTCCAAGCAGTTTCAAATTTATATCAATGAATTTAGAGATAATTTTACTTGTAACCTTATCAGTCTCCTGTCATCCTCATAAAACAATCAGTTTGATATATCAATTACATGGAATATTAAAATACACCCATTTTATACATTTTTCATCCCTAGAATCGTTCTTCGAAACGTGAAAAATATTTTATTTGAATTATTAAGCGTTTTATTGGTTGATTCTTAAGGTAGAAGTCGATGATTCTTACAATTTTCAATCCATAACTTCATTTAAATGTAATTTTTTGTAATTATTCAATAATTTTTTTATGATATTTGCTATGCAATTTAAATGCAAACAATTGAACAAATAATTATATTTTTTAAGAATGTTTTATTACAAATTTTAAACACTCGTAGCGCATCAATCGATTAAGACGTGATGCTTTTTTTTACTTATTCTTAAAAGATTTATTTATTCTCTTATACTTTTTCTTCATCTATCTCGAGAGGTTTTTAAGATCTAATAGAAAATATTTTTTTTAATATAGGGAGTACGTTTGAGACGGTGTAGGGTATAAGTTTTACATACTTTAAATAAGAAATGACCATCGACATCAAGAACTTTGAGAGAAAGTCCAAAAATTCTGTAACGGTATAGCATAAATAACGTTATTCCGTGTAGTCTTTGAAAAAAAAATTGGCTCTGTTGAAAAGTGGTTTCACACTGGTACAACCATAATAGAACAACCTATATCCATAGAAAATTATACACATTTTTAAAATAATCAGAATCAGCTACGGGAACTGGGCACCCGTCATTGATCAAACAAATAAACAAAATATTCAATAAATCGTGCCTCATTTGCGCTTTTTAAGTCGTTTGAAACACATTCGTGCATCTTTGCGTTTTTGTTTAATTCAAAAATTTTTTCATTTAAATAATATGTAAATCGAAAGCACAAATAAAAGCGCAATTGAAAAAAGATAATGTCCAAAATTTAAATTTATAACTAAACGAAAATAAAAAGACGCATATACGATTTATTGAATATTTTATTTATTCGTTTGAATAAGTGGGTGACCAGTTCACGGAGCTATCAGAATCATATCCAATAATGTATATCCAAAAAAAAAACAAAGTTTTACGCATTCAAACTTACTCATACACATCCCAATTGTATTAAATATTTCAGATTGTTGAAAATATTCCCAAAAAAAAATGAGAGAAAAGTAAACCACCCCCATGAAACCTCACGACCGCTACTATCTTTGCATAAAATATGAATGTATGAATTTGTAGTAGTAGATACACAGGTATACCTTTGATGATAGCTAGAAACACCATGCTCCATCACCGTGTGAAGTTGATACCCATCACCGGTATCAAACGAGAGAAAATCAATATTAGGTAGTACTTACTACATTATACATATATACCATTAATAATTACATTCATTAATTATTTAATAACAATGGTTACCGTTCGTATTCGTATAAGAAAGTTTTATTCAAGGGTTGTAATTTTTAATGAATATATATTATATACAAATATTATACTAATGTTTAGTTACCAATTTACAGGATGTAACAGAAGTTGTACTAAATATCTTAAGTTTATAGTTCACATTTGATCAAGTAATTAATTAGTCAAGTAACGAGTAGTTTAGTTTAACGTGTGTGAACATCAACATTTTAGTCAAGTGCTTAATTAAATTGTTTAGTCAAGTAGTTTAGTACATTTCTTATTTTATATGTAAGTAGAATCTCCCTATTTATACCCTTCGTTTGGTATAATTAAGTCGATTTGCCCATCGATTCAAGTTTATTGATCCTATAAAATAAAGAATATTAACGAATAGGACTAAATTTAATCACCAGTTGATTCCGCTTAAAAATAGTGCAAAATAAAAATTTTTGTAACGTGTTCAAAAAAACACCTAATGAATCTTCCACTGCCGTTTTCATGAAACATTTGAGTTGATTGTTGTAAATGAGCAAAATTTATAGATCTATGGTTCAGCACCCGATCTGTGCAGAATAGACGATAAGTTTAAATTAAAATATTTTTTTATTTAAAAGCACATGTATCATAAAACAAAAGTTAATTGTTTACATACTGGATATATGATTAAGTATCATTGAGTATAACTATTTTTAATCATAAATACTGCAGTTATAAATACATATATAATCATAAAATGCTTTGTAGCTACACTCATAATATAACTTAACGTGTTTATTAACTAAATTTGAGCTAAAATTGTTCAAAATCAAAATATTTTATGAGAGATGTTTCAAACAAAAGTTGTTTAAAAAAAATATTTTTATTTTTTTATTTTTTATTTTTTATTTTTTTATAATTGTTAATGAGAACTCTAGGATTTTTCCCGAATAAATTTCGATTTTTTGCCTCAAATTCCTAGATCAAATTATTTAGTATTTTATAAATACGTATTTCGACTACAAAGTAGTCATCATCAGTAGGAATTAGCGACGGTTTGCACAAACCGTCACCAAATTAGCAACGAGTAACATCTCCTCACAGAATCATTACAACTAGCTAATTCATACTGATGATGACTACTTTGTAGTCGAAATACGTATTTATAAAATACAAAATAATTTGATCTAGGAAATTGGGGCAAAAAATCGAAATTTCTTCCTAAAAAAAATATTTTTTGAGCTAAAATTTTTCTTCTATCTTTTATGGTTTTAAATGTGGTTTAATTTTTCTCACGAACTTAATTTCAATTTTTAGATCAAGAACACCCCACCAAAATATTAGTTCTCAGTCTCATTTCGTTTTTGAGTTATCTTGATGACATACGGTCGGACACATAAACGGAAATAGACTAATAAGTTGATTTTATGAATACCTACACCAAAAATTTGTTTATTTGATCAATATTTGCCAGCGTTATAAACTTGATACTAAAACTAATATACTGTGACATATTCTTCATATGTAAAGCATAAAAGTTAGAAGCAAAAATTGCATAAAATATGTTTTCTTTTAAATATCAAAATCACACTCTTAAAACTCTGTATATATAAATTTACCAAAAGTCTAAAAGTTTTATCGAAATCTGTAAATTTATCCAGATCGACTGAATTGATTTGCGTACATAAATATTTAAAATAATTTTAATGTTAACTATCTGTTGAAGTAACCCTTTTGTAAGACAAACTGTATATTATATGTAGATCTGTTTAAATGAAAATTATTCAAGCATTTAATGCATTAGCAAAAGGTAAGCAGCTAATTCTTCATTTTCTATTATATTTAGCTTAGTTAGTAAATACATTCCCCATACCAATCCAATAGATTATAGATAGGTATGATGTAAACGTTACTGGCTGGCAGTGCTTAAATTTAGTCAAATGGGGAATGTCAAAAATTAACTGTCGACAGAATTTAACTACTGATAACTTTGAGCAAAATTATTTTAAAATCTTTAATCTTGTAAATGAGAGTGAATTAAAAAATGAAACGGCTGTAAAATGTGACCAATTACCCTTCTCAGTCGACGCCGACCAATTAACTATTTAGCTAAGGATAAGATTGATACTAACTTCGAAAGGTTATTGGTCACAAGAAAAAATTTAATATTGGTTTTTAATTTCAGTTCATTTTTTTGAAGACGATTTCTTTTTTAAAATATTTTTTATTTGGATAAATTTTAATCACTAAAAATTGTTTTTATTCCTTATCTCTCTTTAGAGGCAACACATCTGAATCAAAATGGGACAACGCGGGAAGCACGAGTTTTCAAATAAAATAAGAATAATCGAAATCGATTCAGTCGAAAGTTCTGAGGTAACAAACATAAAAAAATTAAAAAATACAATCGAATTGAGAATCTCCCCTTTTTTGAAGTCAGATGAAAATAAGAATAAACACTGTGCCAACGATAAATTTCGACGTTGAACTTCACGGAATTAAGAATTTCCGTTCCTGAGTCGAATTTGTGCAAGAAGCTTTCATTTCAGGCTTAATTAAATTTTGACTTTTTTTATTAAGAAGTTATATAGCGTCCGCATCAAATTTTTATAATGTAAGTTTTTTTGCGTTTGTCGAAACAAACTATTTATTTATTGTTTTTGTTTAATTTACATTTTTAATATTAAAATCTCCTTTCCATCGCAAACACGTTTGTCTTGGTTATCTCGAAACGGTTCAAGCATATAAACATGAATTACCAAAATTATTATGATAAAATCAATGTGGAAGATTTTAATATTAACATGAATTCAGATCAGAATTGAGAAATCGCGAATTAAAAATAAAATACTTTCCGCAAATTCGACAATAATATTTGATGTGCCTAGTCAACTGATGATTACACTAAATTTTATTATTTCCACGTCATATTATATTTCTATATGAAAGTAATAGATATAATATAGGTCGAGAAATTTCGAAAGACAAATTTTTAAAGATATATATAAAAAACACAATTAATCATCTATTTCAAATTATCTTAATTACAAAATTATCTTTTCATAAAAACCGATTCTCACGGCTAAAAAATTCACATGTAAAATATAATTGTATTTTGTCTACAATTTGAATTTATTTGAACGATTTTAATATAAATCTTGATGTAAAATAATAAAGTAAAAGGCCATAGAATTTTTGTATAAATTAAAATAAATCTTTATACATAGCTTATTTAAAAATATATATTATATAATTTTAAAAAAAGAAATGAAATTTCAAAATTAATAATGCTATACAATTTTTTAAAAAAAGAGTAGAGGGTTATACACAAGATTACTCGAATTTACGGTATGAAGAAAAAATTAATTATTTTCAAAGAAAATGAAAGATTAGAAACAAAATGTAATGGAGAAAAAATAAATTATAAAATTATATATATACGAAAGATTATAAAATAAAACATCAAAATTTAATGGTTATTTTTAAAGTATACTTTTAAGTTCATTACCAGTGTGACGTAGCTTTGATGTTGTGATCATTTGAAGTTACGTTTTATAATGCTTTTAAAAATTTAGGGCGGATTTTTAAAACCATACTCGTCTCTGATATAAAATTGTGTAACCAAACTATTTTCAAATGATTAGTTCACAGAATGTCATCAGACTTCATAGAAACCGACTGTCTACTAATACTAATAAAATTTTGTATTGCGCTTTTTCCATGATATACACTAAAATTCATATAACTAACTAATGAGCGTCATGAAAATTGGGAAAAACTATTGATTTAAAACGATTTAAGGCCTATTCATGTTAGGCGAGAGATGCATAGAGGAATAAAGTTGTAAATTTGTGAATCATCATTTCGTGATAATGGTATTTTGTACCGTATTTTTGGTCGTACAAAACAATTTTCACTATATATTATAATAGTTTTTGACAAAGTGTACACACAAAACGTAATAAAACAATTGTTTTGATAACAAAACATTTTGATTTAATGGTGACCACGACTCCACAATAATCGATCACATTTAAGTATTTGTATTATTTTATAGTTAAAACAATTAGCTTACATCAGAAAGGACACTCTTATAGAACAAACATTAGGTATTGATGATTATTTATATGGGAAGGTCATCAAGGTTTGGTATACTTTTTATATTTAATATACGTAATATGTCAGAGTATACGTAATATGTCAAAGGGTTTAAAAACTTAATTTTTTCGATATCTTGGACAAATTTCGACCGATTTGAGTAAACTTATTTTGAAACCCATTAATTTTGGGTCATACTTTCTATTTTTCATATTGTCAATTAGCTTTCTTCAACCATTATATGAAAAGTCATGACAGACACTTGATACCTTCAAACTTATTACTGATATGTTTATTTCAATATAAAATTTGAAAACTATGAACCAAATTTAGTAGAAAAACATACTTTGTTTGCCAAAATTGGGTAAAACTTAAGCATTATAGAGCAAAAATCAATTTATTTTTTGTGACGTCATAGGGTTCAAATTTCCACCGATTTGAGTGAACTATTTTTTGAAACCCATTAATTTTCAACAATTAATTCTGTTATATGTTATTTTCACTTTGCCCCATTCCAGTTTCATAGAAAATATAAATTGATTAAAACCACGCATACTACTTTTAGCTTGTGGGTAAAAGGCAGTAGGCAAAATTACTAAGACTTTTTTCTGTATTTAATACAGAGATACATTCTTGCAACTTATGTGAAATAAAATAATATAGGAACGGGTAATTAGAAAACTTTATTTATTGCATACCAATTCGACCAATAGTAACTTATGGCGTTGAGAACTGGACCCTAACACATGAATATCAGGAGAGAATCAGAAGATTTGGGCGAAAACTAATTTACAGTGCAGTTCGAGTGAACGAGGAAAAATGTGGTATTCGAACCAACTGAGAAATTGAGGAAGCTCTTCAAGAGCAAGATACATCCCCCGAAGAAGAAGAGTAAGATCTTGTTTCAGATGGTTTAACGAAGTGATTGGCAACCTGCAGGTTAAGTCACTGAATGTCTATTGTTAAAGACTACCACGTTCTGTAGCGTCTATTTTAGTAGTATCTCTCGCCTTTTTAGGGAAAATCTCCTTAAATATCAAGAACTAGGAAGACGTTATTTTTAGTATCAAATATTAAATATTCAGGAAAAAATTGGGGTACTTTAATTTTTTTGGCCCCGCTCATTTTGGGAAAAAATTCTTAAAATAACAACATTTTTCTATGCAATTTAAGAAGTTAAAATTTTTGAAATCGATAAGAAACAATTTGAAAAATTGTAGTTGAATGAAACGTGGGCATATGAAAACTTATTTATTCTTAACCCCCTCCCATTTTGGAAAACATAATTATCAGGACAAGCAGCAAAAATTTCTGTTTTCAACTCCTCTTGTGTGCAATCAAGAAATATGCAATTTTTGGTTCTTTTTTGAGTGAGATAGCTCACAGAAGTGCTAGTTAAATTTCATCATACAAAAAATAAAGAATATAAATTTACTAAGACAAAAACAAATAAATTAACTAAGAAATTTGATATTTATAAAAATAAGAATCAATGCCAGTACACTAAAGTTCACTGATGGGCTACCTTGATGATTTTCTCCTATGTAACGAAAGCCTCACCTATACAGGATACAGACTACTAACATTTAAACAGTTTTTGTGTTTTGCTGTCTAACGACATTTCTGTATCTTCGATTAGGTAATTAATATTCACTTTTCATAACCTACAAATCTACATTTATTGTACAACTGAAACGAGATAAGAAATCGATTAGGTTACGTAGATAATTTTAATGAATTAGATGTAGTGTTTCAATAATTATCAGTATATTTATAATACTTAGTTAATTATTTGTTTTGTACTTCGATTATCAGATATTTTATGTTTATACTTTCTTATAAAATTGTTGTCTCGAATACAAACAAATTACCAAATTTTTTATAATAATAAGATTATATTGGGAAATTTATTATGCCGTATAAAGGACAAATAGTAATTCGTTCCAAGGGTAGTTTTCAGTATACGTTGAATTGATGATTAAATATCCATACATTTCAGCATTTTTTCAATAATTTTTTCACAATATCGAATTTCTTATACTATACTTTCACTATTAGAGACAGATTATAATCATTGCAAAGTATATTGGGGAAACTATTTACCAAAATTTTCGCCTTTGACGGCAACCAAACATTGAAGAAATCAATATTGAAAACCATAGACATCTGCAAGTACTTATATGAATTTTTATAAACTTTTTTACGAATTCTGGTAATCTGGTCAAGAGTTCTCGAAATATCTGCGAAAATACTTTCTTTTACTAAGTTTTAAATACCTTTTACATATATACAATATGTCAGAGTATATTTATTTTAGTCTAACGTTTGTAACGGTAGAAAATATTTGCACATACAAAATTTTGGTATAGGTGTTAAAAGAATCATCTTGTTAGACAATGTCCGTCTGCCTGTCCATCTGTCCGCCATCAAGATAACTGAAAACCAGAAAGTAAGAGCCATTTGAAATTTTGGTGATATTCTTTAGACATAAAATCTAAAAAGATTTTATGTCTTAAAAGAAATCTGAAGCACGTGAATGAGCATAATTGATTCATAACGGATCTATAACGATCCAGGACCCAACTTTTGAACTATTAAAGATAGAAGAAATTTTGAGGTTGACGAATTTTTTCTTATAATTTCTAGATGCTATTCCAACTCGAATCAAACCTTAATTATAATTTTCGAATTATTTTTCAAAATGCCTCTCAATATATAATTATATATTATAATTGTATCTTTTTGAAAAAAATGAATGTGTACAAGTTGATTGTCTTTCACCACCAAACTATTTACAATGAATTTTGTTAAGTTATAAGTATTATTTTAAATACAAGCCTACCAATACATGGTATTAGAGGGTAAAATAGATATTAAAACTAGTTTTTTCTTGAATGTTTTTGACCATACAAATAAAAGGCGGATTTATCATAAAATGGTGGAAGCGCAATGAAATAAACGAATTAAGTTTTAAAACTCTACCATATTAATTTTTGTATCCTATTTCGTCATAAAATTAGCTTATGGTATAGCATTTCACATCATATTTTATTACAAATAGACCGCGTTACACCGAGACAGAAGAAACTGAATTAAAACTGGCTAAAAGGAAAAAATTCCTTGTAAATTGAACACTTTTTACATTTTAACTGTTCTTGAGTGTATTATGGTTCAAAAAATAGATTCACCTATCTTTTTAGTTTTAGAATACTCTTTGAAATTTTCAAATTCAAATTTTACTATGAATACTTACTCAAATAGCATTACAAACTTGAATACTAAATTTAAAATATCATATGTAGGAATATAAAATTAAATGCAGATTAATTGAAAAATTCGTATTCTACTGAATTCGGTTAAAAATATACAGATTTTAATGTTATTTTAGGTTTAAATACAAAACTTGTGACAGTATAAAATAACAGTGTTTATCAAAACTAAAACTATAGAAAATAAATTTTAATTTAATTAATTATTGAATTCACAATAATTAACTGAATAAGTTATTGATCTAGTCTCTATTGTCCATTTTGGTGTAGTTAATGATGACTTTTTTATCCAGAAAAAAAACAAGTATGTAAAAAAAAATTGGAAATGCGTAAGAATTGTTGCCAAATAAGTAGAAATGTAAACGATCGTTGGTTGTTGCCAAATACAACAAAACTGAATAATATTTGTATTTATATGAGAATAGTTTATGATGTGATATAGGTCGATATATTTATTTGTAACATCCGTATACTATGTATTAATATGGAGGTCAAGTTTTCTAAATAAAAAGTTAATAAAAAATTTCGACTTATCGTCACCGTTGCAGCTGATTTCTCAAATACAATTTTAACTCCCAGAATAGAATCGATCAATTTTTATATCAAATTAAAGTATGTCCGTGGACTCGGAGCCTTTTTTCTCAATCGATTTCTCAAAGTTGATAAACATCCACATGTTTTTCACTTAAATTGAAAAGTCATTAAAGAGGTTAGTTGAAAACTTTAATGTTAGATAAAGTTCGGACTTTGAAATCTGTAACTCCTGATGTTTTATAAAATGATTATGATATAAGTTCAGTACAGGTTTTCCAACAATTAAAGATATTCGACTATAAACACCGTAAAAAATACACGGCGTTATATGGTACATGGTCACAATCAGAATTTCATTCCATTTGAGAATACATTTGAAATTTAGATATTGGATAGAAAATTGATTATATTCAAAAATTAATGTTTTATTTTCATTTTATCGAATTTGGGAGAGAAGAAAATCAATTTTCCGTTAAAATATTTTCCCACAATATCCAGAATAATCAATTTCAACAAAATCACTAATGTAAAACTACCGCTGTGCTATCTACATAAAAAGTTTCATCCAAATCAGATTAACGGTTCACGATATAATCGAGTTTATGTGAAAATACCCATTTCTGGAATACCTGAACCGATTGAGGATGCCATTTGTATAAAAGGAGATAAAATACATTTTTTACGTATATTCTAACATAAAAGTATACATGAAAATAATCTGAATTTATATTTTTCACATTTATTCGTTCCGATTTCGATTTTTACTTAATAACGATGTTCAAGAATACTCGATTTAGACACAATTAAACTGTTAATGTAATCCTATAGAACACATGTACATATAAAATTTCATCAAAATCGGATGTTTCAAATCACAACCAGCATTCATTTTAAAGGAGTTTTTTTTCTTTCATTTCAAAAACAGAATTTCCGAATTCGTAAATAATGCCTAATATACCTATATAGATATAAATTATTAATAATGTATAAATATCAACGAAGGTGCATTTCCAAGAACTGAAAGCAGATGTATATGATGATATTATTTGTATACATAGAGGTTGTGTGACGTTGTGTAGCGGTTTTTAGTTAGATTTTTGTTTTAAAAATTTTAAATCCAGTTCAGACATTAAAAGTTATGAAGCATAATAAATATAAATAATATAACATTACAATTGAAAATAAAGTGGCGTCAGAAATTTTTTTTATTTCCTGTTTATTGGATGCTTTATGTTTTTTTTTTTTTATTGCATGACAAAGTGTCTGTTTTTAAAGTCACAATATTGCATTTTACCATATTATGAATACATAAAATGTGATTCTCTGCGATATTTAATTTGGTTTTATTCGAGAAGAATCCGAAGGTACTTGCGTGTGCAAAACTCGAAAACCACATTCTGTCAATGGATTTGAGAATTGTTCAAGAATAAAGGATCTGCATTTAAAAAAAGGGCGGTTTGTTGATCACACTGTCGTCGCTTGGATAAGAAGGATGTTACCGGCTTCACCAACAACAAAATCACAATATAATTGTCACCGTGTGCTGGAAGACATATTTGCCTTCCGATGATGAAGTGTTCTAAAAGAGGGTAAAGAGGATCATAAGATTTAGGTTGCGAGGATCAAAAGAACGCAGTTGTGGTTCACTTCTTAAGATACTCTAGGAACCAGTATATGATCGGATCACGTTTTGGCCCATTTTTTAAACAAACCAACCTTTCTCCCTCAATCTCATTTACATAATGAATAACTATAAGAATCGCTTTCTGTCAAGGGATACGAGAATAGCTCAAAAATTTTGAACCTGGATATGGCAGGATCACTTTTTGGGCCATTTTTTTAATGAACCAACGTCCCTCTTTCAATCTCATTTAGATAAAGAATAAGTATTAGGTATGACATTTTTATAATAATTGTTAGAATAAAATCAAAACACACCATTTTCAAACCATATTTAAAATATGTTGGCGTTTAAAAAATTTCAAACCATAGTTTCGACTTGTTCATTTATTGATCCCAATTATATAGTGTCATGTTTCGATAACATAAAGAATTATTTGTAGAGGCGAATAACATTTTTAATTATAAACTAAAGAATAAAAATTGAAAACTGATTCCGGTACGTATTTAAGTTATTTTCGTATAATATTATTTATGTCTAAATGTCTTGAAGTTGGAAGAGCAAATTGAGGTTTCATATAGTTATCATATAAATTTTTTAATGTGTTATCAAATCAATCATTATTTTTGCAAGAAATGTTATGTGTGAGTAACAATACATTTTTTTTTATTCATTGGTTAGTAATTTTCTTAATTTCCTTGGCAACGCTTCATATACATTCAACATACAGAAATAAATTATGGTAGGGATACCCAAGCAGGGATTCTTGGATTTACTAGAGTGCGTCAGATTAAGATATGTTAGGTTGATTACGTGCTAAAAAGTATACATTTTACTAATCTAACGATTTAGGCGTGAAGCTCCTACTTCAATTTTCCTCAATTTAACAGTTATTCATAAAAATCGTTCAAAAATATT
Organism: Chrysopa pallens; assembly: GCA_020423425.1. Lineage (NCBI taxonomy): Eukaryota > Metazoa > Arthropoda > Insecta > Neuroptera > Chrysopidae > Chrysopa > Chrysopa pallens. The sequence continues at coordinate 15,372,531 of CM035594.1, forward strand.
TAATGAAAAATATTTTGTATTATGGTTACTCGAAAAATTTTCGACACATACTTAAAATTCTTTACTAAAAATTTATCTTTCATCAATTTCTGTGATTATTTTAAACATTTCAATTTTCATTTTAATTAAAATTGAGATTTAATAAAAAAAATTATAAAAACTATTTGAGTTTGAGATAAAATACTTTATTTGCGAGACTATAATAATGCAAAATATATCTTATAGAATTTGCTGACTAAAGATGTGTAGATCGAATGTACAGTATGTAGTTTAATTTTTTTTTTTTTTGCAATAGTTTATGTCCTTATTTAAGTTGTAAATTATTATTAATTTTCATTATTGTGATTTTAAAGTTAATTTCAGACATTTTCAAGTATTCATTATTTTCAATATGAAAATCTTATCTATAGTTTTATTTGTATTCCTATGGGTAAGTATTTAAAAATACGTAAAAATATGATTTATTAAAAGTAATAATTAAAATTTTCTGTTCATTTTTTAAACATATATAAAAAAAAGTGAGCCCTTAAGTGGATATATATTTTAAAAATGAATTTTTCTTTTCACAAAAATGCTAATTTAAACCGAAATAAAATGTTCAGTGTCACGTTTAACAATTACATTATGTTCATAGTAGCGTTAGCGTTTTTTTCAACGTCCGTTAAAATTAACGATCATTATGAAAGGAAGTCTATTAAAACGTACGTTATTTTCGGTATGCATATGTGGCTTTTTACTTAACACTTATTGTATCCAAAATAATTTTTTTAAACTTTATACCATAACTTGATCATTTGTTACAAATTTCAAATTTTATGGCACCATTGATTTCAATGTAAAAAATTATTTAAAATGATGTATCGAAAACTATAGTGTGCCATTGGGAATTTTGAAGCTGCAGTGACCCTGGACCACTATGTAATTTTTTTTTTCTTTAAAGTGTCGTCATTTTGACGAAAATATATCAAATAATATTTTTTTTAAATAATGTTTTTGGTTAAAGAGATATTCAACCGGGCCTGTTAAAAAAATACCATGTATAGTTTTCTATTAATATAGGACCTACAATTAAAATTGTCAAATTTCAAGTTTACGTTAATAAATAATTTTTAATTATTAATTTTTTGTAGTGTCTTGGCGGTATGAAGAGCTCCGAAGTTTCTACTACTGAGTCCTCAGCACTAGATATAAGCAATCAGCAATATTGTTCCAGACCGGGTATATCATGCTATGACCGTTATACCATACAACATTGTGCTGAAACGGGAGCTTCCGGTTTAGAATTCACTGTTTCTTGTCAAATACAAAATCATAATCGTCCTTATTGCTTGGAATACGAGAATCAAGTTGAATGTATACCAATGGATATTTCTACGACAATACCAAAGGAACCAGAGATATGTAATAAACCAGGTACACGTCCAGATCCACTAGATTGTTCCCGTTATATTGAATGTGCACAAAAACAAACTGGTAAAGGATACTTTGGGTCAGTGGTTAATTGCCCAAGTGGTACCGGATATAACATTAATGAGCAAGGGTGCAGAAGTTACGGTTCATGTACCACAATACATTCATATTGTACTGGTAATGAGGATAAACTAATAGCATATCCACCATATCCTTCAATATATGTTAAATGTCCTTCAGCAAATTCAAAAGATAAGTACGTCATAAAATTATGCAAGGATGGGAATAATTTTAATGAGAAAATTGGCTCTTGTCGACCGATTTGTAAGCAATCAGGATACATTCCGAATAATGAAAATTGCAAGGCGTATTACAACTGTGTCACAGCAATTGGCGGAATCGATTTATTTTCCATGTCATCAAATATATGTCCCGAGGGAACTGGATTTAATCGCATCACACGTTTATGTGATGAAAGTAAAGCAGGTTGCACAAATTCAAAATTTAGAGACTTCTTTGTTGATTATTAATATACTAAAATTATTCCATAAAATCAATTAATAAAATATTATTCATATTTCAATTGAATTAATTTTTTTAACACTTTCATATTTCATATTTTCATCATTCATTATTGAATTGCCATCGGATTCTTTTTTTTTTTTTTTTTGCTTTTCAAATCTGTGTCTCATCAAGGAATTATAAACATGTTGAATTAGTTATTTGTGTGCGAAAATTGAAAGGAATACAACTTATATCACATTACAGTACATTAGAGATTGTCTTTATTATAGAAGTCTCATTTTTTTGTTTCAATTCCTCTTAAAATTAATATTAGTACCATTTTTTTTTTTTTGTTAAATAATGTTAAATAAAATTTTGATTCTTACATTAGAAATTTTTTTTCAGCGAGAACTTTTCGTTCGTTTTCATGACAAGATTGACCATACTAATTAATTTGTAACATTTGGATAAATAGTTTTTTATCTGTGCGTATAAATTGAATAATAGTTAGTTTAATAGTTCAATAGAATATATCTTTATTGTTGAGTTCTCATTTTTATGCCAAAGGAATTTCATATTACTAGTGACATCTATTGGATAGTATCTAAAAAACTCAACAATGAATATACAGAAAACTATATTACTATTCGTAGTAAATATAGAATATTTACAAGAAGTAGTAAATTTACTGTATTGTTATAAATATCATAGAAAACAACAAAAATGCATTGTTTAATAATTCTAAAACGTTATTCATTTTACCGATAGTTCGAAGCTTTCTTATCATCCAATAGTATAATTGGACATTAATGCTAATAAAGATTCTAACTATCGGTACAAATAACAACAATTTAATATAACACACCATTGACATGAAATTTCTTATGTATAGAATTTTTCATATATTCTTAGGCTCTGGGTTCGATTCCCGGTGCCTGTGAAACATTTTCACTCACATCTTTTTATTATTTTAATAAAAATCGTACGTAATATGCTTTTTTATTTAATTCTACAAAAATAATTATTACATAGTACTTCATATAATGTATTAATGCAACCAAAATTGTTAAAACTCTCTTATCTAAGTTTGTAATATCAAAAAATGTAACAATTCGTTTGTGTTTGTAATATAACAAGAATTGTGTAAATGTTTGTAATTTTTTTGCTTTGATTTCAAAAATAATGAATATATATCGACGTTTTGAAACTTGAGCAAATTTCATTTTGTGCCCGCCCGCCTGTAAACTGATTCAGGCAAACGTGTCTAGCTTCAAAACTACTATTAATATTTATACATTTTGTTTAGTATGGTCCCATGTTAGAAACATCTCACCTATCAATTACCATTCTAGACATACAGCGTACGAAAATGATCATTTTTCAAATATATATATATATATATATACATATAGCTTGTGAATCGTTCTGCCGATTTTGAAGAAACTTTGTATTTAAATGCGTGGTATAGGTTTATATACGTCATTGTATTACAATCGATTATTCCTGTAAAAACGTTTTTAAGGAAAATTCAAAGATCGTAAACAGTCAGTATTTTATGTGATAAAAATATTGAAAATTCCATTAATTTTTTATCTAATATCCATATTTCATCTCAAATTGTCAAACTGTTCCGGAGAAAAAGCATTATAAGTAAATATATTCGATAATAGATATATGTCGCTGATATTGATAAACTTACACGCATGACATAGTTTTACATAATTTGAATGTTATTGGAATCGATTATTCTGGATATTAACAAAAAGAATTGAAACACAAAATTACAAAACAAAAATGATTAGTTAGCTGACAGCTATAGAAAATTTTATGTTGATTTAAACCTAGAAAATACATTTTTTCACCTCAAATCCCTGACAGTGAATAAACATTTATGTACTCATTTAATGTTTGGGTAACAAATTAGAACTCCTTCATCAAACTGTGCAAGCAATGCCAAGGGTATACTTGGAAATTGAAGGGGTAATTGAAACAATTTTTTAGATCTGGGAACGTAGTTTTAGTTATTAAGTAATCATCTAATGAATGAACATGGAATATTGGTTAATTCAACTATTCTATAAACAGTTAAAAAAACGTTCGTATTTTTCCTTTCGGTGAAAGTCTAAATATTAAACGAAGACAAAAAATAATAAACATTAGAAAAAAAATTGAATCGACTTCAAAAACAGGAACTAAAAAGTAAAATTTAACAAGTATATGATTGACGCCAACATCCAAGGATAATTTGTCAAATGGAATTATATATAGATGATTTTAAATTAAAATAATTTTTTTTTAATGTTAAGTTTCTGCTTTTTGAAGTATGTTTAATTGTTTTGAAAAATTTTTATTCAAATTCTTTAAATTTTTTCTTCGTTAGATACAACGAAGAAAAATTTGCATATCTCCTTATAGGTTGTAATTTTTTTAACCAACTTCGAAGCATTCTCTATCGAATACAAAACGAATCATTCAAATCGTAAAAACTAATTTTAAAAAATTACACGTAATATCTTCAAAAATCTCTTCTTTTTTTCGTCGGTTAAAGAATAACATTGTTTTGAACTCCACTGACCGCCACAATGTAATCACTTCATAATCAAAACCTAATCAGATATAATCAAAATGTAATCAGTTCTATTTTAGTAAATTCAATTTCAATCTAATAATTCGTTTAAGTTTGTTTATTCATTCAATGTCCATTATTCTATGTTCTCTGTCCTGAAAACTCCGTAACATCGTTAATTTAGTTTAGAATTTTTTTATGTGTTCTTTCTCGATTGTTCGAAGAGGTGGAAAATTTGTTTGATCGTACACTTAGGTACAATTTTTAAATAATAATTTACGTAAAAATTGGGTATAACTAAATTTTTCGAAAGTTATATTCCAGGCTATTTAGTAGGAAGAATGGTTGCGCTATATAGTACAAATAAGAATAATGTTTTTATTTAAAAAATTGTTAAGTTTGACTCAAATCTTATTTCAGTTCAACTAGTTTATACGCGAGGGTACAAAACATTATCTTAACTAGTTTCACTAATAATTTCAGAAATAATGTATTACTGAAATAATATACACTGACCGACATATAAAATAGAATACTAATCTTATATATAAAAATGAATTGCAAAATGTGTTGGTAAGCGCATAACTCGAGAATGACTGGACCGATTTGACTAATTTTGGTCTTGAAATATTCGTGAAAGTTCAGGGAAGGTTTTAACGGTGAGAAACATAAATAATAAGTAAAGGAAAACACTATAAACGACAATTTAATTTTCGAATACAAAATGTTCCTAGCTGTGAAACATATTTTGTCTTTTTTTTTTCTCACATGTTACAAATCATCATTTCCATAGAAACCAAAATATAATTTTGAAATTCAAAATAAAACTTCTTTATCTATTCAAAATAAAACTTCTTTATCTCTTCTCACTAGCAGTATGACGAACTGTCAACTATAAAAAGTGTGCATATCGCATTGTTCAAGTATTACCGGAATCATTCTTGGTTCAGGAGGTCCATATATCTTTCATCAAGTGTATGTGTACCACACCAAAAATTATCGGGTTAACGCGATCCCGGGTGTACCCCAGCAAATACCAGGTAAAAACCGGGTGCATATAATGTACTGGGTGCACACTAAATACCGGGAATCCGATAAGAAAGGATTTGAAATTCTTATCCTAAGGGTGGAATTGCATTCGCATGTAAACGATGTAATATCAATAACACAGCAACGCGTAAACCGGGTGGGTATGCTTCAAAATATAAAATAATATCATAATTTATTCTGATTTGCCGCAGCTTCATTATTTAGTTATAGACAGTTGAGAATATGTTTATATTTAGGAGAGAGATATTGATGTTGGTTAGAAATAATTTATATAACAAAACAATGTTTACCCGGGTCAGATATTCAAAATAGAATTTATTTATTTATCTTTATTTCCTATTTTAGTGGTTCTGGACTTCCTTTTACTATTTTTCATCAAGTATATTAGAACAACAGCACAATATATATATACGAATTGTGGGTGCACGAGGTACCGGGTGTCCCACATCAAACACGAGTGTATATATAAATATTTCGGGTCACGGGTATCCCACACCAAATAGTGGGTTACACATCAAATACCGGGCATCCCATAAGAAAAGATTTTCTGAAATTTTACCCCTAATGGGATGAAAAGCCGAGGCAAAGTTTGTATGGGACTGGGACTGGGTTTGTAACGGAATTCCTTCGTCCAATCTGCTACAAATTTGGCATACAATCGATGTAATATCAATTGTCACCGCAACGTGTCCGGGTATGGTTTAAAATATATATTAATATCATTATTTATTCTAATTTGCCTTAGCTTTCAGTATTAAGAAATAGAGGAAAGTTGTTAAGAATATGTTATTATACTTAGAAAATGTTGAAGTTAATTAGAAATATGTGGCAAAACGACGTTTGCCGGGCCAGCTAGTGATTAATAATAGAAGAAGATGTATCGATGAGTTTTTATATACTTAAAATAAAATTTTACTTTAGAAAATTTTTTTCGGGATAAAGTCTTCAACACCATTTTTAGAGGCCTCATTCTTTGGGCTAATTCCTCCTAATATTCATCATCATCAATGGCTCGACGGCCCAGTGTGGACCCTGGCCGGCCTCAGAAGTATGTTCCATGGTGCTCCAATTTCTGACATTTAAAATGTTAAAGTCAGTGTCAATGTTGTCTCTCCTATCGGAGTTTAGGCCGTCTACTGAGTCTGCTTCCAAATGAATTTATAAAGAGAACGTTTCTAGCAAATCGTGTTGCCTCCATTCTTACGATGTGTCCAGTGCAACTTATTATTTTAAGCTTAATATATTGCGCCACATCCATATCACCGAGTACAATAAATGAAAATCATCGAGTTAAATCAACATCTCCATGTTCCATTTTCGTTTATTCCTTAATCTTATCCGACCAGTTTTTACTTACTCTTCAGAAAGCTGGACCCTAACCTTCAAGTAAGAAAGTAATCTACTTATTTTTGAACGGAAGATGTTGGGGAGTATTTTTGGAAACATATTACTTCTTTTTAGTGATTCATTTTATGCACTGTCAGTATTTTTAATAAATGGTTCATGTTATTACTTTGCATCATAACACTACACTTATTCTATTAGTAAATTTAAAAAAGTAAACCAACCATGATGAATATGGTCTTTAGCCACACCAAAAACTTTCTGATTAAGTAAATTATTACGTTGTTATGTTTATTTAATCGTTATATTTATTTATCAAGACTTTTGATAAGTATAAAGATTTCATTTTAGGTCTCTGATTTATAGAGGTTTTAAAGGGTTAAAATAGATGTTCTGATGACCCATTTATTTTCCTTTTTCTTACCTTCGATTGTCAATAGAAATTCGTTAAATTGATCTGGTCATTATTTTGAAAGCTATCGCTATGTAATTCCTGCCAATACTATACAACCACACTTAAGTACCTAAACACATACATTTTGATTGTAACAAAAGAAAACTGGGACTCCAAAATTGCTCGGAAACTAATGATTTAGAAAAACAAAAGTTCCATACCATGAGAATGTCAAATAAATGCAGCTTTGATAAGACCTGAAATGAATTGGGTTCTAAATTTTACGTCTAAAAAACTATTTATAGAATTTTTTACTTTTTAGTTCATTTTTTAAATCACTTTTTTTTTTCGAAAAATTTTTACTTAATTTAAAATTTTAATAAAAACTTCAAATAAAATTTAACACTCGGTATAAAAATTTTTAAATTCGTGTTTTACCATTATAGGGAACACAAAACGTAAAATTTTTATTTTTTGTTTATTTTCGGAGTGAAATTAATAACTTTCTATCAAGCAGTTAATAAACATGCAAAGTTAAATAGAATGAAATATATAATTAATCTAAAAGCTTACTTACACATTTCATGATTTTAGCTTTTAAATTTCAGTAAACAAATAACAATGTACAAGATTTATCAATTAAAATATGTATTTGTATCATTTATTTATCGTTTTAATTCTAAGAAATTATTGTAATTGTTTATTAAATTATACAAGTTTTATACCAACAATAATACGAACAGAAATTACATGCACTTTACAAATTATTAACGAAATGAATCCAAAATACATACAAATTAATGATAAATTTAATGAAACGGATTATATTTATAATAAAATCAACACTAACTTTATACAATTTAATTACGATTTTAATTTATCTTCTATAGAAATATGTCCAAAGATAGAACAATACATCTTTATTGATTACACAGTGAATGATTTGCAACAAATATTATTGGAATACTCATCAAAGGCTTGTTCTTGGAATCCCAGAGCATTATTTGTATTTGTATTCTTAAATACATCAACAGAAAAAATTAAACAATTGATTCACAATTGTTGGCAGTTATTAATAATCAACATTTTAATAATCTACGATCAAAATATTTATACTGCATACCCATTTTACAACAATAGCAAAACATGTGGTTCAATTACTGTACTAACTAAATTAGATAAATGTTACGACATACCAAATTTTTTAAGTGAATTTACAAAATGTCACATTGATTTACTAAACATTCAAGCTTCACCATATGTCGTAAGAATTTCTGATCAAAAATCTGCTGGAATTGCTTTTTATATGATGGAAATGATTTTAAACACTATGCATGTTAAATTTACATTACTACCAACCAAAATTGTTTACTTGATCGAACTTCTTCATGATTCGGTTATTACAACACTTTTAGAAGATATGAAGGGCTTACGGTATTTAGCAGCCCTTGGACCAACTTCATATATTATTACCAAGAAAGATCTTGTTGATTTTACGACGTATACAATGAGGGATCAATTAATTTGGATATTTCCAATTCCAAACGAAGTATCTAAATGGATTTTGTATACTAAAGCGTTTACCATACAGTTATGGGCAGCCAATAATTTAATTTTGTTGTTTATTACAACTGTATTCATTATGTTGGCTTTTTATGGTTATGATCGAAAATTTTATCGAACGCATAAAATTAAAATATTTTTGGATTTATTCTCATTAAATATTGGTGAGTATAATAACCCCATGCAATGAGATTCCTATTTTGCATGAATGCAACCTTGAAATAAAATAATGGCCACGGTTGGTTCAAAACAAATTCAACGTGCGAAGGAATAAAAAGAAGTTAGAAAGGCAGAATTTCGTACAATTTGAATACAGCCTCTGGAAACTTGAGTTCTAAAACTAAATATATTTACATCGATTATAATATGCTCTGGGAAATATAGCGTAAAAGGCTACTTGATATACTTCCACAAAAAATTCGCAACCGCTAAGCGAATTTTTGTGAAACTAAGCAAAATTAATAATTAATAAAACATGTAGAAAAACACACAGATTTCAAAGTTGTGGCTTCCTTCTCAGAGAGCAAAAGCTATAATTTCTTCAAAATTCTGCTAAAACATTAGACTTTATAATAAGACACTTGGCACTATTTTTGTGAAAATTAATAGAAAAATTATATACAATTTTGATGAAATCAAATAATATTATTATTATTATTATTTTGTGAGATTTAGCTCCGGTTCTTCAGATATACACGTCTATAACAGAAACAACCCACATCATTATTTTTGATATTTTTACTTTCTTTTACTATACTAGTGAAAGGATAAAGTATTCTAATCGTATCATTTCCAGTTTTCAACAGAAATACATTTCTTGAGGTCTTCTATATATTAGGCCAACTTATGAATACATAAACTAAAGATTTGCTTATAGCTTTAATATTTTCAAGCGTTACAAGCTTAGATTAAATTTAATACCCCTGATTAAAAAGTCCTATTCAATCATATATAAGTTGAAAAGGAATGAATAGGAAATGAAATTTCTTATTCGATCCTATTGATTTCCTATGCATTCCTATTGAGTTTCTATGGGATTAAATAAGACTTTTTTATCAGGGGCACCATTATATATTCTAAATGTGTCGAATATAAAAACGTGTTCACACTTTTTAATTATAATAAGTTTAACAAATAATTAACATTGCTGCGAAAAAACACTCAAAATTGCTCACCAGTAAAAATATATTCTAGGTTTATGTGCTAGCTCACAACCAAAAGCATGGTCCCTTCGAATAGTATTCATAGCTTGGGTGTACTATGGATTAATTATATCCGTAATTTATCAAGGCAAACTGAATAGTTTTTTAGCGGCCTCTATATACGAAGAACAAATTAATTCTTATCAAGATATAAATGAATCAGGTTTAACTGTATCCATTCTGGGACACTTCGATTACTACGTTCCTAAAGATATTCATTTCAAAAAGCATCAATTCAGCAAAAATACTTTACGCAATGATATCATGCAACTAGTAACCTACAGGAATATAACAATGGTATCATCGCACTTGGCAATTGTGGATATGAACAAGCAAATCCAAGATCCAATAACACATCATCCGCGACTGTACACTGTATCAGCATTAAATTTAATTGCATATTTGAATACTTTCTACGTTCAAAAGGGCCATCCGCTATGGAAAAATGTTTCTGAGAATTTGTTGTACGTTCACGCTTCTGGATTTCCTTCGAAATGGTTTAATGATTATTTTGCGATAAAATCAAAAATTGGTAGTCGAAACAGCGTCAAACCATTGTCAACCGATTCGTTACAAGTTCCTTGTTCAATACTTTTTATAGGCTATGTACTAAGCTGCATTGCATTTTTTTGTGAAAAATTAATGTATAAAAATCAATTTGTTTGTGGTGAAATTAAATATATTTAATCTGTATTTTCGTCAAATCAAAAAATCCAAACTGTAAAGCTTATATTGCTTTGTCTATATAGATGTATTTCAAAACGGGTATTTTCAGAATGAAATACAGCGGGAGGGAGGGGTGAAACATTGGAATTTTGTAAACAACAAGTTTTTCGATTGAATACACGGAAATTTATATTTCATTGCAGATTTTACAGTTTTGGTGAAATTATAATTAATTCAATTAATAGACTAAAGACTCACTGGAGATTTGATTAAAATTCTTTCTGTATAGTTATTTTTTCATTAATGAATCTTAGTATAGAAAGTACAGAATTTATGTTCTAGCAAGAATCAACCCTGCACGTTATCAGCGCATTTGAAAGAGATGAGAATTGAATTGGGTCAAAACGGTAAGAGTTAGAAAAACATATTTCAAATACAAATTATAAAACATAAAATTTTACATAAAAACGAATAGCCCTTTTTTAGCATTAAAAATAAAAGTGCCTGTAAGTTTTGACTAATGCACCCAGAATTTACACTTGCCTTTCTTTGAAAACTTTTTGCCTTTCTGGCTCCGCTATTTTTAATGATAGCCAAAAAAGGTAAATAACCTTTTTTATGTAAAATTTCATGCTCTGCAATATTTATTTGAAGGATTTTTTTCTAAGCTCTTATTGTTTTGGCCCAACTCAATTCTCACCAATTTCAAATACGTAAATCTAATGACATGCAAGTCTGATTACTATAAGAACGTGGTTACTGTACTTCCCATACTACGAGTTATAACTGAAAAAAATTACAACCATACAAAAAACTTAATCGCCCACGAACTCTTATACTATAATTGTGGTCGCTTATAACAAATTTAGAATAAAAGTTATCATAAAATATCTAGATTGTAATATAAAATGCAGTTTATTGCAGTTAGTTTAGTGTATTTATTGGCTAAAATAAAATAAATTCATACTGCATTATGTGGTTTTTGAGATTCTATAAATCGGCAAAGAATCCAAAAAAAAAATTATCGCTGATTTCTAGAGTAATTCAGGACTGGGAAAACCAAAAATAATATTAATTTAAGATCAGGTAGCTAGTTTTTCAGATATATTGTGTTGTTTGTCCAAAATATTGACCTCCGAATCGGATTTCGTGCAATATCTCGTAAACGACATAACCAATTGTTAAATGGATGATATTTTTGAAATCTACAGGTCAAATTACACAATTACTCAAAATTGGGTACGAAAAATCTAGTAAATTTTTTTGTCCGATTTCCATAATATTATGTTTATGAGCATAATTTTACCTGTAGATTTAAAAAACATCCATTTTACGATTGGATGCGTAGTTTTTAAGATATTCCCTGAAGTCCGTTCCGGAGGTCAATATTTCGTCAAAATCTACATTGATATCTCGAAAACTACCTATGCAATCATAAAATAAGTGGTTTATTTTTGGTTTTCTCTAACCTTAATTGCCCTAGAAAACCTTAAACCAGCAAAAAAAATTTTTTGTATTTTTTAGCCGTTTTTAAGGTTTTTACAGAATCTACAGATTTCCAACGATTAAACTTAAAGTTTAATAATGCATACACAACCTTAATTTAAATGTTTTCCGGGTTTTTATTTATTCGTTTCATCTATTTTATTTAGTCTAAATATATTCGTATTATAGGATAATCTACTGAAAATATTTTTAGAAGATGACTTTTGAATTTTTTTTATACTTCGGTTGCTATTTATTTAAATTTATGTAGTTTAATAATATTGTGAGTATATTTTTTGATTTTTGACCTTCATTTTTTTTAAAATTTGGTAATGTATAAAATTTGACAAATAATTAACTATTTTATTTTTGATTAAAAAATCTCCATTTTTAAATTTTTTAAATCTTGTTCCGGGTATTAATGCTAAGAAAGAGTTGAACTGGCGGTAAAATGAATAACTATTTATAATTACAAGACAATTACACGCCATAGACAATAAGCTTATAATAGACGAAGTCTTATAATAAATCAATTGCATATTTATAGTCTATGGAAAATAGTCAGTTGAGTGTAATTATGCTTTATTATGCAAAGCATTATTATGCTTTTATTATAATTATAACATTTAAATAATTACTTGATATATTCAAAATTATTTTAATTTTTTATTTTTTCAGTGTATAATAAATAAATCTGATCTTTTATATTTTAAACATTTTTTTACCTTTATTAAAATAACATATTTACAAACAAATTAAATAATTACTATATTAATACCAATATGTTTTTGCAGGTATGCGATCTTCTTCAATTCCCATATCTTTCATTATTTCCATTTCAAATGTAGCTAACATTGGCTTAAATGTCACTTCGGTTACAGAGTCAGGTGCAGTATCCTTTTCGCCTCCTTTATAGGCATTCTTCGTTTTATAATCATAAGTTTCTTCAGATAATTTTGGAATAGGTATAATTCTTCCAGTTCTTGTAGAAACTCGTACTTTTTCACCTTGTTCAGTATAACGCCATTCAACAGTTGTAGCCTTTAAATCTGCAGGATCAACTAACTTCACTTGATTGGTAACTAAAAGAGGGGCTTCTGATCGTATTAATATGCCAGGAAAATCTTTATCTTTCCCAATAGTTCTTAAATGAGTGTTTAATCCATCAACTATTACCCAATTTCTTTCTTGAATTATTTGTTTAATTATTCCTTGTTTACCCTTATCGCGTCCAATTAATACTTCAACTCGATCACCTCGAAAAAATGACCATTCTTTAATAGGCTCTACAAATACTTTCGGCCGCTGAGTACCTGGTTGATTTTGTTGTCGAAATTGAGCGGTCCATGGTCTGTTTGTAGTAAACCGAAACTTTTTTCGTTCTACTGTTTTAGGTAAATATTGAAACGGTCTTCCACGGGGAGTTTTCCAATGAACTTGTTCCATACTTCTTTTAATATACGATTCAGGTAGATTCGAAAATTGTTTGGTTAAATCACCAACTTTCGAAAAAAATGCTTGAGTAAGCCTCATTTTGGAATTTTTTCTATATATTTTATTTTAATTTCGTTATATTTTTAGGTTATATTTTTATTTTGCATTGAAATATTTTGACGATAAAGATGTCGGTAAATTAGATTTCTTTCTATAAATAAAATGCCAAACTCAGAAAGAGTTAGATGACACTGCTAGTATTTTATTTTGTTAAAAACCATTTCAAAACAAAGGAAAATACGTGCATAGAATAAATATGCTTTATTCAAAAACCCTACTAGGGAAAATAAATTGCTGAAGAGGTAAATATTACTTATGATGATTATGAATGAATCATAGATATGGAAAATGGGAATAATTAAATTAGAGTTAAATCATACAAGCCCTCCCAACACAGTTATTATTAGTCCTAGCTCTAGTTGATTTTTGCCATTTACAAACTTGTAACAAACTTTTTAATATGTAGAATTCCTTTTTAGATCTAGAATACATCATATAGACTAGAGTAGAAGCCTTAAAAAATGATAAAAAGAAGAAGAAAATTAAAGTAGGATAAAACCTATTGGAAACGCAAGATAATATGATACAAGTTAAAGGAAACATAAATTACGGGCGATCTGAGTTCGGGAAGTATGGAAGGGGTGAGTTTTTAAGGATAAAACACGGTTTATTTCGATTTCCGGCAAAACTACAAGTCTTATGGAAAAAAGTTAAGTAGCAAAGTTGTAAGTAATAAAACGATCTACAACTTTTGTATTTACATTTTTTCACATAATATCAAAATTTTTCGATTGAAAATTAGGGTGCTTTTTCGATATTTATTCAAAATAAGATGAAAAAATAAATATTTTAAATCAAAAAAATTACAATGTATTTGGAACATAAAAAGGTATATAGATAAAACACGGTTTATTTCGATTTCCGGCAAAACTACAAGTCTTATGGAAAAAAGTTAAGTAGCAAAGTTGTAAGTAATAAAACGATCTACAACTTTTGTATTTACATTTTTTCACATAATATCAAAATTTTTCGATTGAAAATTAGGGTGCTTTTTCGATATTTATTCAAAATAAGATGAAAAAATAAATATTTTAAATCAAAAAAATTACAATGTATTTGGAACATAAAAAGGTAAGTTTTCACCAAATTTCGGAGAAAAAAAATAATAAACCAAAAACTTGGTTATTTGAATTTTTCGCATAAATTTTGAGGTTATTTAAAAAAAGTGTGAATATAAAAGCTTTAGATTTTTTTATTACCTACAACTTTGCCATTTTACTTTTTTCAATAAGACTTGTAGTTTTGTCGGAAATTCAGATAAACCGAATTTTACCCTTAAAAACTCATCCCTTCAATACTTCCCGAACTCAGATCGCCCGTAATTTATTTTTCCTTTTTTTTTTCTTCCGTTTCCAATTGGTTTCATTCTACTGTAAATTTTTTGTTTTCAAAAATTATCTACCCTGGTATAATAGAGCAAGTGGTTGATAATTATTATTTCGTAGAGAAACTAAGTAGGCTTAGCATGAAGTTTATTCCAGTCGGGGAACATCAAATGAGAAGTGGAAAAAACGTTTAAATTAACGACTAAAAATTAATATTGTGTTACTTTTTGACAATGAATAGACAGTTGTAAAATATAAAAAAAAAAAAAACGGACTTCTAATTGTTAATCATTTTCGTTAAAATGTTAGTGACTTTAACAGCGGCTAATTTATGAAAGAATCATGTAAATATTCATGAAGAATTCTAGTATTTATTCTATTTAAGAGTAATAATAGGATTTTAAAAAATAAATTCGCTTTTGTATGAATTAAATAGTTAATTTATAATCAAAAGTAATTTAAATTTATAAAACTAATACAAAATACATATATCAATAATTATTTGACAAAAATTGTATCATAAATTATAAAAAACAATGTCATTGACTAACAAAATACTTAGTTCAATCAAATGCACATCAAGTATTCAGTTCAGTTACATAAATAAAAAAAATTACAAATAATAAACAATAAAATGGAATTAATTATCACTAAATCATTATCAAATTTTTAAAGTATACACTGTTCAATTTGCTCGTGCTTATATGAATACAATCAACTACACTAATAGTATTAGTAAAGGCAAATGAAATAAATCCTAAAAACTTGCGGAAACCAACGTTTCAATATTATGACATCACCCAATTAAATTTGATCCTGAAACAGCATCAAATACCAACCGTAACGTGTATATTCGCGGCTTCATTTTAAAGCGAAATAGTTACGAATTCAGTTATTGTTTGAACTTATGCATTCGTTTATAATATTTAATTTTAAACGAACAGTTACTATCCCCATAATGTATCTAGGATCGACTAATAATCTTTCGACTAGTAACTAGAAATATTTAACTGTGAAACTTCCTTTTAGATGCCATGAAATACAAAATTAGATATGTTGTGGTAATACGCCTGCTGCCTATGAAAGTCCCAATTTTAATTTTAAACAATATTTTACTTGTATTGTTTTTCACAAGTACAGTATGTTAAAAAATAATTACAATGTTTATTGTGTAATTTGAAACTTAGTATACAGTTCATATACACGAGCTTGTAGAACAAATTAATTACGTAGTTAATGGATATTTTCTTTATTAAATATAACAAATAAGTATTTGAGCCTTTTGGAAATACAAAAATTTTTGATTTGATCACACTCTTTTTATAATCAAAATTTAATTTTTAAATTGGAATTATGTTGTTTCGATCATCTTAAAATAATAGAACTTTTAGTATTAAATAAATATTTTTTACATAAAACTATCTGAATTATCATTTTCAATAAAATTAATTTTTAAATTTCAAATTATTCATATGGATGTCAAGATTTCAAACAACACATGCAGCAAGTTTCACATGCAAAATAGATATTTACAGTAAATATATAAAACATGTGTAAAAAAATATTAAATAAATAGTACTTAAAAATATTTCAATAATTTTTTTTTTTACAGCCTACGTAAATTTTTTTTAGAAAATTTTGAACTTATTGTAGATGGTCTGCTAACTTTAGGCGGGCTTTCAGGCACAAAAAATAATTCTTTCTTCACAAGAGTCTTTTTTAGTTTTTCTGTTTTAAATTCGATCAAATCATTTACAGTTTTTGGTAAAAATTTATCTTTATCACTTTCTGATATATTTAAATTGAAGATACTACAAAATGATGAATTTGTATTATTATTGTTGTTTGAAATATGTCCTTCATCAATAAACGAAGAAATACTTTCATCTTTTTTGTTTGAGTTGCTGCACTCTGCTAAGTATCCTCCAAATAATCGATTATCACGCCTCCTTAACCACATATCACTGTTATCACTGATATCACTACTACATACTGGTATAGAATTTAAAAATTCCGGCGTCGTTGGAACTAAAACAAACAAAAACACTTAAATAAAATATCACATAAAATATTTAATTTATTTTAAATAGACGAATTTTAGAAGAAATTATTAAATAGAACAGAAAATATATAATCTAAATCATTTTGAAAATTTCAAATTCTGTGAAATGCTTGAAATTTATAGACAAATTTTAATACAGTATAAATTAATACAATTCAAATATAAGTGAATTTCATATTAAAAAAAAAAAATATTTCGTGGATCGAACGAATAGCCAACAAATAAAAAGTTACCAAAAAACTTACTGTTTTCAGTATCACTATACTTCTCGAAATAGAGTACACTCAGACACAATGGATCACAGCATTTTGGACAGCATACAAATTGACATCCACGTCTTGTGCAAATAACAACATTACTTATAACGCGTGCTGGATTTGAACATCGGCTACATCGAGTTAACTTTTGACCAGGTGTGAGATCAGCAGATGCCTATAAGTTTTGTAATTTCATTAACATTTTTAGAAATTTTAGCTAGTTTTTAGTATTCGTGTAAAAGTAGTTTTAACTTACCTCAACAAATTTCAACCATTCACGCTTACGAGGGCTCACTTTTTGTCCTGACTGAACAAAATCAGTCGAAGCATTACTACACGTGTTATTGGTTTTTAAGGATTTAGTCGTCCCCGCCGCACTTGTGTTACGACTCAAATTCAATGATTGTTGTCCAAATGAAGTTGTTAAATTAGGTGTTTCTGTTGAAGTCAACAGATTTAAACTACATGCACTCACATTTGAATGTTCATATTGTACACTTGAGTGACTCTGACTAGAAGTAGAACACAGATTCTCTTTATTAATTCGCTTTTGACGCTGGTAATTTTTTCTTAAATTATTGAATAAAATGTTTTTAGATACACAACCGCGTGCCGTTTTTGACACATTATAAATTGAAACTAAATCTTTAGGTTCAACATTCGACAAAATATTTTCGATAATATGATAATTTGATGATTTCACAGTGAATAAGGTAAAAAAATCTACTTTACTTGAAGCTCGAATAAATGATTCTAACTTTTGATTTGGTTTACGAATGTCTGATATATTCTTATATAATAGATTCTCTTTGATTCGTTGACGAATTTGACTTGGTGTTGAAATTTTATAGCGTTTTGGTTTCGGTTTATAACATATTTTAGGATAGAGAACTTCATTTGTTTCCGCCGAGCCTAATTTTAAATTTTTTATAGGGGATTGGTTTGGAAAATTACGTTGTGGACTATTTGGTTCAGATCTACTTCCTTCAAGACATATTTTCTTTGATGATTTTTCCGATGATAAATCGGTATCACTTAAACTTCCATCAGTTATATCCACCCATAATTTTCTGGTGCATTTTGTTTTTAATAACTGTTGGCGGCTTAAAGATGGGGTAGAAACTTCATCAAGAGTATAATCAAAATCATTAAACTTAAATGTTGAAGGTTTCTTTCGTTTTCGATTTTTCGGAGTAGCTACTTCGCTTGTTAGATTTCTTTCTTCGAATTGTTCTTCTATAACTAGATGGCCATAAGGTGTACTACTTATTATGCCCGAGCTTGCTGGAATTTGTTTTACATTTTTAGAAGCTTCATCTATATGTGATTTCGACACTAAATCACTGATGTGTGAAACTTCATCATTAACATCAATACTATTTTCAAATGAAAATATATCATGATGATTTATAGCTAAATTTGAATTATAACCACTGTCATCTTTGGGATCAATCATCTTTTTAAATTGCGTTGAAGACACTATGTATGTAAATTTTCATGCAATATTTTTCACATGACACAAATTCATAACATTCACACCAACATTTTATTTAATCGACTATTTATGTTACTATGAAACGAATATTCATTATTCTTCTTGTAGTTACACAAACAAAAAAAACTGCTTAAAATTATTCAATTGTTTACAAAGCATCCCGCTTTTTTACTTAACCACCATGTTGAATCTATTTGACATTCTATTCGTTCGATCATAAATCATAGGTTATAGAGAATAATATAATAATAAAAACTATTACAAAGACGAATCTAAAGGCTTTTTCATGTTCAACGAACTGATTATTTTACGCGTCAACTTACATTATTGAATATTTGTTTATTTAAGAAATATTTACTGTAAGTTGAATTAAACTGGTTAACGTTTAATAATTTTTGTATAAAAACTTGCACTTATTATTACTTTCAATCACATTAATGTATATATTATTTTCAATCACATTAATGTAATATTTTTGTTACGCTGTATATTATTTCATTGCGAAGGTCATCGTTCTAAGTAGGAAGGTCAAAAAGTCATAATTTTTAGCACAAAATTTTGGAATAAAAACTAATGAAGTAATAACCAAAATATTTGACAATTACGATGTAAAAAATGTTATCTTTAAAAATGATTATTTATATCGCCAAACCGGACTACATGCTGATGTGTATATACCTTTATGCAATAACGCATTTTCAAATTGTATTTCAAATACAAGCTTTAAAAAATTACTAACAATGTTTATTGTTTAAATAATCATAATATGTTTGAAAATGAATGTTTAAAATATTAACTGCATATTATATGCATTTTAAAATTAATTTTAAAATGCATATAATACGTAGTCATTATAGTAATAAAGAATATTTTTTAGTTTTGGAGTTATCAATACCTAAACCAAAATCTTCTTAGTGTACAAATTTTGGACTAAATTTAATATAATCTCAATATTTCTATCATTTCAAAAAAGACCGGATTGTCGTTCTATTTATTTAAAAATTTTCAATAAATGCTTATATTTCATAAACTTTCAATCATTTAAGTTGAAAGATTGATGATAAAGTCTTATTTCAAGATACATTTTAATATTTTTTTTATTCAACAATAATTTGCCCAATTTTGTTAATTAACAACACGAATTGAAAATTTTAAAAATTCATTCAACAAAATGAATAATATATTATAGTTGAAAATATACTCCATTACCATTTCAAATAATCATTCTAATTGACAGAATGTCTGTAGCTATCCGATAGTATAGTATATATCGATTTTCAAAAATTTTTTGTTAATGATTCTGAATGATCTTTTAAAATTAAGGTTAGAAAATTAATACAAATATAATAATATAAGGAAAAAAATTGATAACAACCGATTTCGTTACAAATTCTTATCATTTTTTAAATTAAAATTTTAAAAATATAATAATTGGGTTACTAATCCTTCACATATGAACTTCTTTATCAATTAATAATAATTAAATAATTAAAATTAGTAACAATTATTTTTATCTCATGATTTAAAATATGATTCAAAGAGACGCCTTTCACTTCATTTACTAAGAATGAAATATTTTCCGGCAAATATGAGCTGCTTTTTTTCTTAAAATAACCTTCCAAAACATCATTACCATTCATATACTATATTGAAGGATACAGAAAATTATTAATCATTGCATATATTCGATTTTTAAATAAAAAATGACTCATTCTTCTCATTTACGAAATCAGAGATAGATAAAGCCGAGTTACAATGAATATTGTTGTCTGATTTGGCATTAAAAATTCATTCCTCGCGTTGTGAAGAAATATTAATCAGCAGAAATCAAATTACAGATTTTCTGTTTTGTACATATCTCATTGTCCGTTTTAAAAACTTTTGTAAACAATTTTATGAAAAGAACAGAAGTCGTGGAATAGAATTATTCCCGAAATCATTTTGAGTGATATACTATATACATATATACTATACCTCTACATATAGATACATCATCATTGTAGAGTGAGCTTATAAAAAGCCTCCATATACTTCGCCGATTGTTTTTTTTAAAATATTATTAGTATAAATAGCTCCATTGGACAGTAGACCTCACTCACGGTGACACCCTTATCCCATTAATAAGAAAATATAGACCAAACCTTTTTATCATAATTATGTTCCCATATTTATTCCATTAACTTCATAATACTGTTAGTGAGAAGAACAGTAATTTTCGGAAATGAGGCTCAAAAATTTATAGTGAATGTGATAAATGTGTGTAGTAAATTTCATGAAAATCGGAAAACGTGCTTAAAAGTTTTCAAGTATTAAATTAAAATTCAAGCGGAACAAACATAGATATAGATAGATACATAACAGACAAATGAAATAACCAAAGACATCACTTCATTCGCTCAGTTATTATTATATTATTTAATTTTATAAAAAAATGAAAATCATTAATAAATAAAATATTATTATAACGTATAACAACTAATAAATAAGTTGTTTTTGAACTTTTGGTTAATTATACTGTATAGTTTTCAATCCTTGGTTTTTGAATAATTAAATTTTTGAAAGTAACTTTCAAGAAATTAGTTTACTTTATTTTTACGAAAAAATGACAAGAAAAAAAATTAGTTTTTATTTAATGTATTAAATAAAAACATTATATTCGTAAACCTACTCAAACTGCTAAGTATATGGAGGTCGTAAGGTAGTAATTTTCTCTCCCCACTTCCATTTTAAAAAGCAGTGGCATTTAAATTTCATTATGTAATACAGTATTTTGTATTTTTCTGCTAAAAACCTATAGGTTATGTTTATAAATTCAAACAAATTTTGTTTATGTGCAAATAAAAATTACACATTAAGATGGAAGTGGAAGAACAAGTATTAAACGAAGAAAATTGGAAAATTGAAGCACAAGCAATAATCAATGATATAAAAGATCACGTCAAACAAGCTGTCATTTCAACAAAACTTAAGTGTAGTGATTCACATATTTATATTAATTTAACAACATTAGAGGATAAATTTTATTGTGTTGAAGTTTCAAATTTAGGTTTTCGCATTGTTGGTTCTAATTATGATACGAACAATCAATTAGATACAGATTATTTTGAAACGCCCTACAGTTTATTAAACATTATTAGCCCTTTATTTTGTGATTCATTTGGTAATACATTAGTGAATAAATTATCAAAATTAGTTTGAATTTATATTTTGAATTAAGCGCATAAACATTATTTCATAGAGAGTATATGTATGAGTGAATATATTTCTATACTCTATGGTGCTTGTGCCGTCATACCCGAGACATTCTTGAACGATTCAAGAAATACATTAGTGAAATAAATATGATAAAAAATGTTTTTTTAAATAATGATTCGATTCAATATTAAAATTTATTGATAAATTATAAAAAATTTAGTAGAATTAGCTTAGTGATCGATCAGTGTAATGTGTGATATTTAATTTTTATTTTATTTTATTCCTATTCTCATCTAAATGAGTGTTATTCAATGGATTGCTTTTGATCAGGTAATTATTATTATTATTGCTTTTGTTAATAACAATTCATATAATTTATAATAAATTTAATGCATTAAAATGATAAAGCTAAAAAAGAGTTATTAATTCAATGCCTACTAACAAAAAAAATAATGGAAGAGAAATTTTATTGTTTAAATATTGTTATTTTTTACTGTTGTAAAGGCTCCCCGTTGTAAATAATGTACAGTAATTGTATAGGTATTAATTGTAAATTTTACGGGTCAAAGTGTCGTTAGGTGCAAATGTACTTTTGAATAAAAGTTACATTTGAATATACATATTATAATATTATATATAAGTCATTTTATTTAATAGTATTCACTCTTAAAACTTTTTCAATTATTGTAAATAATTAAAATGTTAATAGATAACCAGTTTTCATTTTTTTAATAAATTTTTTAAGCGATTTTTTTTTTTATTAAAGCCCTCGAGGTATTTATAGTTTCTAATAAAATATTTAAAAGTTTTTTTTTATTAATTAATATTTTTGTTTGTTTGTTCCGTTATAATGATTTTAAAAAATCGGTTTGATGTGAAAATGTGTTATGGGAAAATTATTGAAAAAATCACCATAAATAATTGGATAATCGGTTGCTATGGTATAATTGGTACGGAGTGTCAAACCATAGGTCGATAAACTTTTAAATAATTTGTAGGTTAAATACGGAAATTCGTAAAAATAATGTATTTGTAACATATTTTAAAATATTTTCACACAATTACAATTAATGTATTTTGTGTGTGTGTGAGTTTTTCGTATATTTCCAAATTTATAAGTAAAAAAATCGATAATAGGGTATATACTTGTAAAAATTAGATTTGGATTGGAAATGTAGAAAAAATATTTTAGAAGTAATCATTTAATAAAAAAAGTATAGAAAAATGTATTAAAATAATATTCTCAATTTCTCCAAATTTGTTGTATATAAGCCGGTAGTGTTTATGTTCAAAATCTTAAAATTGATTTTTAATGTTTAATCGTATATTTTGTAAAATAAATTCGGGTGAAATTTTTGTAGTTCATCTACGACTGGTTGTATATTGAGCACTTATTTGTTATAATATGTACTTAAATAACCAAGTATTAAAAAATTAATAAAAAATTTTAAACCAGGTTACATTTTTTAACCTTTCATAATTTTGGCTGATAACAAATTATTGAAATTGTTTAAAAAATTGGATATCTATTTTGAATTGTATATTCACTTTTAGTATGATAGATATTCAATTATCATTTTTATTAATTTAAAATTTTATCCCTCGTTTCATAATAAATAAATAATAATGAACTTGGAATCCTCCCAAAATAATAGACCAGTAAACGAAATTTTTAATAAACCTGATCACGAAAAATAGTATTATAGAAACTACCCTAATCTCCAGCGTTTATAAAAAACAAATTTAAAATATTAATCTTAAAAGGGGTACGTTTTAGAAAAAAGTTTTAAATAAAAATTATGGAGCATAGAAATTTATATTGAACAATCTGCCTTTTTTTATAGCTATTTTGAGATATTAACATTTGATAGGCGCTGGATGTTAGGATAGTTTTTTAATACTTGCTAAATTGAAAACAGTAGCAAGTTTTTATCTTATTGGATGCAACGTAAAAATTTCGTATACTCATTAGAAAAAATTTGAATGATAACATTTTAAATAAAACAGTAGCTTCAATTTGAACTAGTTTTATTATAGAAAAATAAAATAAAATAAAAATTTTTTCCGCTTTAAATATATAACAAGTTTTATTGTAAAGTATGACAATCTTAATGTACTACCGCAACGTGTGAATAATTTACAATAACTGAATTTTTTTTGTTTGTTTAAAACAAATAAAAGGTTTATTATTTTTTGATATGAGTAGCATAATAAAAACAGTTTTAAGAATATACTTTCTAATTTGTAATATAAAAAAATCTCATTAAAGTAAGATTATCAACAACATTTATAAATAAAACATTTGGTTTGTCACTAAGGATGTAACAATGTTCATAAAAAAATATCGATTTTAAAATCGTTAATGATGTAGAATTATGTATCGATCTTTCTGATATGTCGTTCTATAATTATAAATTTCTCAAACAAAAATTGTTATTGGAGTAGTGTTTTTGTTTGAAATTTAATTAAATTCTTGGCTGTTGTTTGTAAGTTTCCTGATACAGTTGCACGTGAATGCGTCTATTTATAATAGGATATTTGCACAATTGAAATTATAAAACAAATTATTGCTTTAAAATGAATAAACGCATGTCATACTTACCGACTTAGTTTACTTATACACCAACAGGTGGATGCTGATATAGTAGTTCTCATGCAGATTTCGTTTACTAATGTGTCAACGGTAGGCGTTAGTTTGTCGGAGTAGTCGATATGATACTAATTGACTTCGTTCACTTATGTATCAGTAGGTGGCGTTGGTGCATAATCCCTTGTTACAAAATGATACCCGTATTACAAAAGACAACATTCGAATAATAAAAAATCGTACAAAAAACAAAAATTGATTACTTTTAGCATGACCGCACATTATACGATTTTCGGAAAATTCGCTGAGGTATGAGACAGCATTGTATGTACGGGCACACTTCAAATAAGAAACTCTGATGCATCAGAAATTCTTACATTGTGTAAAATCTTTTTCCAATGTCCAATGTGTTGGGTACAAAATAAATAAAAAATAATAATAGGACTTTTGCACCTAGATCTATTGATCCGCTGAACCCTTCTTTTAAACACTCCATCACCTGACGGCTAAGATCCCTTCTAGCTCAAGGTGTAGTGATAAAACTATCCAAAGCAGATGAAGCTACAGAATCTTATCAGTAGCCTCGCAAAACTCACTACTTTTTCGCCGGCGTCCCATGATGGATCCAGAGTTTCGGATCAGAAAATTCTATTTCTAACCTCTTGAAGTTTTCTACATGTCCAATAGAGGTTTCCTCGTCCAGTAGATACAACCTACCTAGAATGTAATCTCTATTCTAACAATCATCAATGTTTCAATATCGTCCATAATGAACAGTATATCGGTTTTATAGATTTCAACATCGATGTGTCGTTTGCATCCTTATTCATTATTAATACTTACAATTTTTTATAATTCTAGTTCATTACTTTTTTATCCAATTGTTCAGATTTTTCTTTGAACTTTGTTTTGATTTACTTAGAGCAGGCGTTGTAGGTATTAGAGGATGCAAAATTAGAAGACCGAATTCTACCAATAGATTTAAGTTAAGAATCCCTCAAATATTATGAATCCTGATGTTGCTGGACTAATTTATGGTCCAATTTTTGTACACCCATTCTTCGAATTAGTAAAAAAAAATCAATGAAGTAAATGTATATGTGCTATTAGGCCATTTATATGATTGTTTTAATCATAATTTATAGCCTTTTCGACTGATAAAAGTAATAAAATAAAAATAAATAAAAATATAGACCGGTAGCTGGAAGAACATAAAAAAATACCATTAATAATTCATATTTTTCAAATCTTAAATCCCTCCAGCTCCCGATTGATTTTATTTTTGTTCTTTATTTCATTGAAATATTTATTCATCATCACTTTTATCATTATAAAGAGAAAATATAAATCTTGATTAAAACGAATCATTTAAAACATTCACAGCATAAATTCTAGTGAATTCTTTTATAAATGAAAAGAAGGCGTTACTAGAATTATACTTAGAAATGAACCAATTTGAGATTTATTAGTAAGATTTGATCCTCATATTTAACATACTGAAATTATTCGGAATAAAAAAATACACGAGTACCCATTTTCCAAAAACGAAAATTTTAAAATAGAAAATTGACTACCTAAACACTAAAAGACCATATTTTGAATAATTCTCAATCTTCAATCGTTTAAAGCATAGCTCTTTATAAAATTTTTCATATCAGATTATATTTTAATATTATTTCAAGTTAAGACTTTAAACAACAACAGTACACAGTACTGCTATGTGGTCACCCATCCAAATATTGACTGTGACTGCTATTGCTTAAGCTTAACTTTATTGATTGGTCAAGGTCTGTTATTACGTTACGTCAGTCTGGGGTCAGAGACTTTAAGTTGAAATAGAATAAAAAAAGAGACATCTATAATAAAGACAATCTACAATATATCGTATTCCTTTCAATTTTCGTGAAGAAATAACTAACTAAAATTCTTATTATTCAAATTGTTCTAAAATTTGGCATGCTTTATCTTGATATAAGATTTTCTTTATTATAGATGTGTGACCCTGTTTTGGTTTTAATCCTCCTAATAATTAAATTTAAAAAAGTTTATATATGTTATATTCATATTACCATCATTAAAAATTTGTTAAAAATCTGTTGTCGATTCTTGTAGAAAAATTAATTAAGAAAACCTTATGAAGCATAAGATTTTAATTAAAATGACTATCAATAAAACATGAAGTAGGTAGGTTACTTCGTAAGAAACTTGTGTGTTAAAGTCATACAACCTCCATATGTAGGTAGCTTTTTACGTCCCCGTTGTGTTCTAAAAAGTGAGTAGAAGTGAGTTTATCAGTCTCATGGATTCTGACCCTCTTAAAAACAAACAACTTTTATTTGAAAATTTGCACCCCATTTTCTTTTCTATATAAAAACATTTTTTTTTATTTGTAAATATATTATTTTTAAGTGGAATATTTTAATGTTTCGGATTTTATCGACTGACAAAAATTTTAAGGCACACACAAATCTTTATTAAAGATTAATGGATAAATAAATAAATTAATGGCTATTTTACTGGCTAAAATTGATTTCAATACGTATTACTTTACCTCTATAGTCAATATTACTATCTGTATGGAAGTCGTCTAAAAGTGAAAAATCGTTTTTCTCGTAATTGTGTATAAAAATAATTACCCAATTCACCATCAAAACATTATATACTTACAAACCACCTGTTTTTCCACTGGTAAATTGTAATATAAGGTACGGAAATGATATCGGAAATTCTCAAATTGTTATATTGAATATCTTACTTATTAATATACAGAGTGGACCACGGTATAAAAGATTTTGCGGATCTAGAGGTAAAATATAATCAAAATTTAATTTATTTAACAAAATTTATAAGCCACAATCTTATCTCAAGTTTGGCTAATTAACACATGTATAACTACAATACATATTATTATTATACATGCATTAATAACTGTATAGACTTGATATTTATAGTATTTTATGAATGGTAATTATAGTCTAAACAATGATATTCAATCATATATCGAGTTTCTAACAAATTCACTCTGTTAGTTATTATGTTCACTTGTTTTATAATCTTTATATTCTGTACTATATTTTATTCCATCGACGAAAAACGGGCATTTTCCATTGCCAATAAATAATTCGGAAAGTATTCATGTTTCGATATATGTCTTAGAAACTTTTTCCTTAGAGTTTATTTCTCTACCAATTTCCGTTGGTATTAACATCAACGTTAACTTTTCCATCCTCTAGAAGTGGTGGCTACCAACCCCTGAACAAAAGCACCCATCGGCTTCATATACCTTTTGTTTCTTGGTGTATTTTCTACTAACTTCAAGTCAAGCCGAGCTAAAAAATTATGAGAATAGTGCTTTTTCCTGTTCATTTACTGGTCTATAAGTGATTGATAGGAGGTGTAACAGTCATTGGGGATTTATTCTGATTGTTTAATATCTTTTAACCGACTTCAAAAAGAAAGAGGTTCTCAATTCGCCTGTTTTTTTTTTTGTTACTTCAGAACTTTTGCTTGGGTGAATCGATTATTATGAGTATTTTTTTTATTTGAATGCAGGTATTGGTATTATATAAGATGTTTGTGTTTATATAACTTCGTCATTTATATACCGATTTTGATGATTATTTTTTTGTTGAAAATAAAATAGCCCAAGGGTGGTAGCATAATAAGAAAACCATGATATGGTTTCCCTAAGGGTAGAGAGCAAAAACAATTTTTAGTAAATAAATTTCATCTAAATGAATAATTTTTCGTGGTTTTATACAACACTCAAAAGTACAAAGTAAAAAATTTTAAGGAAAAAAGGACCGCCTTCAAAAAAAAGTAAAAAATAATTTAAAATTTTAGCGTCGACTGAAAAAGGTAATTGTTCACAAGGAATTTAAGTTTTTAATTTAAAATTATTTTTTACTTTTTAGTTTATTTTTATGAAGGCGATCCTTTTTTTGTTTAAAAATTCTTTATTCAATGTTATGTTTATATATATACACTTATATATGAACAAAACTTACATTAATACACAGTGGTGCTTGGCTTGATATACGATGTGTAATGCGTATGATTCATTTGACAATGATATTAATTATGTAGATTAATTTTTTTAGATTATTATTGAACATTATTAATATAACAATAATACTTATGAATAATATTTAAAATGTGATGAAGAATCAAGGGGAATAAACTATGTATATATTATACCTACTCGTATATTTATGTGTATTCCAGTCACTGTGGCGCTTTCAACTTTTTTTTTTATGTCGCACACCCCAATCATGTCTCGTTCTGTTATTGACTAGTGTCAATCCAACATAATCTAAACCAACAACTCAAAAATAATATTTTAATTGGATTTTAATACCACTACGATTTACAGAAAAATATTATTAATATTTGTGTTCAAAGTTTCAAAATAGCCATAAGAAAACGCCTTTAATTTGATTTTGAAGTGAAATATTGCGAACCGCTGCTGTGTTTCATGCACCTAGGCATTTTGTTCCTCTGTACGTTCCTTTAGAACAATCCATCACCTGAAAGGCCTGGATGCCTTTGACTCCAGGTGCAGAGAAAGAACTATCCAAAGCAGCAGGTGATGCTACAGGAACTTATCGAGACCAGTGACCACGCTAAAAGCCAACAGCTTCTCCGCCGGAACTGTTCCTATAATGGATGAATCAAGAGTTTCTGACTCGACCATTGTATTCCTAACACCCTGACGATTTCTACTGGTGCAAATGACAGTCCTCCAAAATATCGCCCTGTCAAAAACCCACAACTCTTTTCAACGGTATCCTGGTCAGTTTCACTCGGTAACAGTTAAATGGTTTAGTTGTGGTAATAGTGAAGCTAGTCCATAATACGAGATATCACAGAGCGTCTTGCAATACGAATAACAGATTCATGCGAGATGGTTGTCACAAAATTTTTGTAAGTATTGTTTAGAATATAAAAAGTAACTTACGAAATGGTTGACAGTATTTATTTTTAGATTTTCATATAGTAGTGCGTTTGTTTTCTACAACTTGCTCTTCAAAGGTAAGATTGAATAAAATTATGTGTAGATATTTCCATTTTCGAAAATTAAAAACAAAAAAAATTGTTTATTAAATTATCGACATCGAGTATCCTATATGTATATTTTTTTTATATACTTATGGAAAAAATGATATTATGGTTATATTTTTTGTGTGTTCCGGTTTCCGATATCTGATGATGACATTTTATCATTTCCTGAAAAAAGAATTTAATAAAATTACATATATTGGTAATGAAATCTATATTAAGTGGTTTTATTTTTATCAGACAGTGAATATTATTATTGGTATGGTTGATAATATTTGTAATCTTCATAAATATGAAAGGCTGTCCACCATGCTCTACCACGAAAACGTGGCAAATGTTATCCATTATTTGTTAGAATTTCACATATTCAATGATAGATGATCGAATATGTAAGACTTAAAAGGTTGAAGAATCAATGAGTTCCGGGCTGGTTTTCTATCAGATGTATATTTTTGAATTTTCTGTTAATTTGTATTTAAAAATCTTGGCAACAAAATTTATTTAATAAAAACGTTATTTTTGAGCACAAATAAATGAAAAAAAGTTGTATTTAAATGTAATTAAATTAGATGATTTATAGATGTCTCTTAATCAGTTCGTATTACTACGCTTAAAACTCCTTTGTTGCTGACAATACTACGATTTGGTTTATCATAATTCAGTTAAGATTTTTCTAATTTTTAACTGTTTATAAAAAAATATTTCAAATTAAATTTGTTTATTTTTAACAAAAAAATTATTCAAAAAAAATTATTTAATTAAAAATTTCTATAAATAATTTCCATGTAATCAATTCTCAGTTGGCGCTAACGAATCAATTTTATAGCTAAGGATATGATGGACGCCAACTTCGAAAGAGAATTGATCCCAAGGAATTTATTTATAGAGATTTTTAAGATTATTCTTTACTATTTAGTTAATTTTTTGAAGGCCGTGCTTTTTGTTTTGGATACTTTTTTTTTTTACTTTTCAGTGTTGTACCATTAATCATAAAAAATTGTTTTAGATTCCTCTCTCTCCTCTTTAGACTATAATTTTTTTTCAAATTAATAATTAATACCACTTTGAATGAGTACTGAATCCAACACAAAAATGACTTTTAAAATCCCTTCATAAACAAAGAAGTTATGGGCGAACAAATATTAATAAAAAATGCAGACGAATTGATAATATCTTTCTTATTTGAAGTCGGTTAACAAATGGTTATTTATTTATATTTTTCAATTTGAAAAGTGTTAATCGGTTCATGAGACTCAATTGTCTGATTTTGTACCTTCACGAACTTAAACTCATGTTTTAATACAGCATCAAAATTTTCATTCGCTATCTCTTTTTGTTTTTGATTAGCTAAATGATTTTATGGGCAGTTACACCAAAACTTTGCTAGTATTTTCAGTATTCTAGCGTTACAAAATTTAGTACTAAATTTAGTAAAAAAATTCTTCATATATTAACAATGTCGCCATGTCAAGCATGATAATATGTCTGTCTATGTTCATACATTGTAATTAACTCAACTGACATTATACAGACATACATATTATTAATAATACAAGAATTAAATATATTAAAATATATTCTAATATCCGTTCAATTATATTATAATAATCATTCGAATTTTCCATGCCTATTGTAATTATATTTTGTATTAAATTGTTTTATTACAATACAATCATTTTTTATCCACGTGTCTATTTATCGACCAGTCCATTTAAAACAGTTTATTAATTGAACCAATCTCTTAAATTGAGGGTGAAAAATGATTCAGCGATACCGCACTGAGCTCTTATGTCAATGGCAGAGTTTTTTTTTTGCAAGTCCTACCGATCTTGGTCATTGTCATTCTAATTGGGAGTTGAAAATTTTAACATTTTGATAAAACCATTAATTTTAAACAAAAAATGTTTTGCAAAGTTTTACTAAAAAGTTAATACTTTTTCATTTATCTGTGATTAAAAATGTCGATTTTGGATTTTAAAAAATGCATATTATTGAACGATTTTTCACGAATACGAAGTTAAAAAATTGGTTTTTATTTTTGGAGATATCGAATTGTAGACCAGGGTCTTTAAAAATGGTAAAAAATAAAATAAAAAATTATAGTAGGATAACACCCATTGGAAACGGAAGAGAATATAACATATAACAAAAGTGAAAGGAAAAATAATTTACGGGCGATCTGAGGTTAGGAAGTGGAAAGAGGTGAGCTTCTAAGGGTAAAACACGGTTTATCTCCATTTCCGGCAAAACTACAAGTACTATTGAAAAAAAATTTAAATGGTAAAGTTGTAGGTAATGAAAACACCTACAACTTTTATATTTACACTTTTTTCACCAATTTCTTATTTTATGTAAGCTAAGAAAACAGAGTTGTTTGTAGCCAGTGTGAATTGTTATGATCAAGGCAAATAGGAAAAATTTATGTTTTCTTTCGAATTCTCTCTCCTTTTGTACAATCATGGAATATGCGGTTTTTATTCATTTTTGAGTGGTCTTCGGCTCACTTACTTTATTCTTATATTTACACCATTTCACAGACCTCATCGAGTTTTACATTTTGAGTGTTATATATATAATAAGTATATACATCGTTTGTACAATCATTTTCCATAGGGAAAAAATATTCAAATGCACCTACATAGAGTATAACACATACATATATACAAAAATTTACATTCTTAACCAAAACTATAATATTATAATTTTTAAATGAGTTAATAGTGGGAATTTAATATTTGTAATTGAAAAAATAACTATAAATATGTTACAGATTCTCACCATTAAATCTTTAAAAAATAATTTTATAAATGTGTGTGTGTGTTATATTCTATGTAGATGTATTTAAACCTTATTTTTCCCTTTTTCTCCCTACGTAAAGAAAGTTTACATACTAAATGTATATAAGTTAATTGAATGGTGGTTTGTCCTTCAAAATTGAATGTGGGACATACTGTATTTAAATACTCTTATTTTTGATAAATGGTCAGTATCATTACAAGGACAAATTTACTTTAATCATTAAAAAAACGTGTATAATTTTATTTAGTTTATCGAAACCTATAAAAAAAATGAAATATTTACATTTTTTTAGAATGACTAATTTTAATGTGGAAAAAATAATACTATTTACAATAGAAATTTAATAATCATTTCTTATTGTGAACGGTTATTTAATCGCTTAAAAGCAATGATGCAAACACCTTTTAAATTTTACTCATAATTTTTTTTTTCTAAAAATTTACATTTTTCTAGAATAATTTACCAAATTCACTAATTTCCTTTATTTTAAATTATCATGTCTATCCCTCGGAAGTGATTAGAAAATATTTTTTCCTTATCGATTTATGTTAATTAATATTTATAATAAATTAAATAAATTTTTCAAATAGTTATTTTTTATATTATTTTTTTTCTTTTTTGAAGTGAAAACTTTGTTTTTGCGGAATCAAAATAAATCAATCGATCAAAATCAACTTATATTTTCACTTTCATAACCCGTTATTAAGAGCTAGTTAAAAAATTTTATAATCCTGAATTATCTAATCTGATATCTAACATAAGGGTAATATATTATAATCACAAATTGTGTCTATTTACAAACAATATTGTGAACATTGGTTTATACGCATTAAGCTTATTTATTTTATGTTATATAGTTTTAAAAAAATTTACAAGTACTTATGTACTTATTGAGTAGATAGTTTGTGTTTCGTTGGATATATACACTGTTCGAATAGATTTATTTGATTATAATACGAAAATAACTTTTCAACTTTGAACAGACACAAGGGTAATGTATTTATTTATTTTAAATAAATTTATTACCGTAGACTAATAATAACATTATATGGATTTAAAACATGCATATATACAGACTAGTAGTCCCGCCCAGCTTCGCATTTGTCCTTTTTAGTGTATATACTGTGCTGAATGGCCTTCATCGAATAATTGTAAATGAAAAACTTAAATAAAACTGCAATTTGTATAATTAAAAACAAATGAAAGATTTTCAAACACATATTAAAGAATATCAATGAAATACCTATACGAATTCTGTTTCAAATACTATAGAAAATAATGCTATATTAATAAACCTTGAGGTTTGCCTATCGAGATTATTAAGCTAATTTAAAGTTTACTCATTTAAGTTTTTCTTAATAATTTATGTATCAAGTTTTAATCAAATGATTAAAATCAAATAAGAATGAATACTTTGCTAGTAGTGGGAATATTCTACATTAATGACTACGAGCAAGCCGTAAATGAATCAAGGTTTTGATAAATTGCAATCCTGTCAAAATTATGATTTGGAGGTATTACCATGAATACGTGTTTTGAAATGCCCCGTATTAAAAAAAAAATTTTTGTTTATAAGAGAAATTTATATTTCGATATATTTCACAAATAACACTCATTTAACGATTAGATGTGTAGTTTTTGAGATATCACCTGATATCTGATCCGAAGCTCAATTAATATTCCACACAAATTTCAAGTGATATCTCTAAAAATAGCCAATCGTAAAATAAGTATTATTTTTATTTTTTTTAGACTGCAATTACCCCAAAAATCGTAAAAACAGCAATAAATATTTTTTCCAAAATTACAAATACCACATAATTAAGTATGAATGGATTTTATTTAAGATAATAAAGGCATTAAACTACCCACGTATTTTTTCCATTTCCTAATTTTCAACAGCTACATATATTATTATCCTATCAACAGTTTTGGATGGAAATTTTTAGTATGCCCCCTAAAATTCTTAATCTTAAAATCATACTAATACATTGATAATAATATTATAATCAATTAATAATACTATTAATAGAATTAAACAAATTAACCGCAATTTTCAATTATTATGTTATCTATAAAAACATAAATTAATAAAAGTAAATAAAATTTTATTGCACTGAAATAAATTATTTGATAGTAAAATATACAAGTGCAGATACGGTCTATGTACGTTTGTTTACGTATGTATGTGTGTATGTATTCATATGTGCATGTGAACGGAAATATATTTCAGGAGTGTTGATTGTGATTAATATTAAGTAATTAGATATAAATTATTAATAACATAATATATTTAAGCACTCTTAATACTGTGAACCTGTTTTGAATTTCAAGTTTACTTTTATTATTATTGTTTAATTGAAGATTGTGAATGAGTAATATTTAAAAAGTGTTTATTATGGCTTTAAAAAAAATTGATAATAATAGGGCTTCTTTAAGTCAACGTTGTTAAATGTCTTAACACTTTTCAAATGTTATTTAATATATGATATTGACATTGAAATAAAGATCATTGTGTTTTTAAAATCTGTGAGTGAGTGAGTATTGATTGATTTTGAATTGGGGATTAACATGATACTGAATTAGATCTTTGTATTACTTGAAATGAAACAAACGTCTTCACTTACGAACATGGATTTGAAGTTATTTTTCTTAATCTTAAAAAATAAGTAATGAAACAAGGAAGGAAATATATGCATTTTGACGTCATTTTCTATATCCTCATATAAAATGCATGTAAAGAATCGTTTTCAAAAGTGAGATGGGAAATAATCTTTGACAGCTTTGTTGATAGCTTGTTTATTAATTAATTTAAATTTAATTTTCAAGTTTTGTTATGATATTGAGTCTAGTGTTACATTTTGATTGAAATATAGCAAATCTCGTATCAAGCAAATCCCCAACTGAATTTTAATGCTTTCGATTCTTAAATTTTGAAAATTGTCTTGTTAGTGGAATTAGAAACTGTGAAGAATCTATTGAGTTTTCAAAATATGTGTCAAAGGTTTTTAGAAAAAAGAATTTAATAATAGTTTAAAAAAAAAAAAATTTATTTTGGAAAAAGTTACAAAGTTACAATACTTGTAACAAAGTCTTAAAAGTCATTAAACTTAAAATAAAATTGAATCCAAATCAAAATTTTTTTGATTAAGAATGAAAACATTTTGCGAAAAAAAAAACCAACTTCAAAAGCCGAACTAATAAATGTAAAATAATTTAAATTAAATACTTCAAAATTAATTCCCTTGTGACCAATGTTTCAAAAGCAATGCGACGAATCAATTTTTTACTAAGATGATTGTAGGTAACTTTGAAATGTAATTGCTCCAATTATATTCTTAGCTAAAAATTGATTTGTTGGCCAATTCTTTTAAATAAAAAAAAAACTCAATTATTATTTTAAATTATGATTTTGGAAACATTTAAAAAATAAAAATAATGTATAACCTCTTCTTTTTTGAAAATCGGTTAAAAATACGTTTAATCAAGACTCTTTTTAAATAAATTAAGACCGGGGTTGAATTGGTTTCTCATAAACAGGGGATTTTATCTATTATATAACAACTGAAATAATAGTATTGTTTTGATGAATTGTGTTCAAATACTACGTCGCCTGTTGATATTAATTGTTTTTTTGATAGACACGTGGTGTTAAGGTCGTTGGGAAAAATAAAGTTTAAACATGTCCAAACGACACTCTCAAGTTAATTAATCACATTCAAAATATTGTATTAATAATAGTTAGTATCCCTGAACTATGTATCATTATTTTTATTGGTGTGAAACATATTGAAACACGTTGAAAACAAATAGCATTTATTTACAAGCATAATCTTTTTAATGATTTAAGGTTTTTGGCTAGATAAGATTTAAAAAAAAGGGGGACTGCAGATGCGTCCCTTGCACCTAAACCTTTTTTTGAGCGTTAAATGACTAGTGTCATTATAAAAAATTCCAAAATTACAATGGTCATTAATGATTAGTGTTAGTTGGAGTAAAATTTCAAATCCGCCTAGTGCTTTGAAGTAGCTTTCTTCACATAGGATGCTTGCACCAATATTAGCGATGTGAAAAAATTTATATAATCGATTTTTTATTACATGTCTATTACTCGAAATAGATAATTAGCGATACATTAAAATTTTTGGAAAAATGATATACACGTTATGAATAAAAAGGAGTTTTTCACAAAAGTTTCCATATTTAAAGATCAAATTTTGAGTAATGTCTTTAGTTAAAAAACATTTCAAAATATGTAGATTGGAATGACCTTAATGAAAAAGTTTCTGAATAAAATTTGACTCAACTGCTTATATTATATAACTGTGACTGAAACAACAATTAAATGTCAAATATATTCCTTCATTTGTTTATTATTATGTATTTGTGATTGAAGAGTGGCGGGAGTAACTAACTACTTACATACAAAAAATAGAATTGTACTAAACTATTTGACTAACAAACTTTACGAAACACTTTATTAAAATTTTGCTGCTAACACATCAAACTTGTACTAACTTCACGTAATGAAGCTACTTGACTTAATTTCCTGATCAATGTTACCAAGCCTTTAGAGGATTTAATATATAATTATTCCTTTATTTTTTATATACAGCCTATATATGAATCCAGTTTCCTTACATGAATGATTAAATGAGGTATTATTAAATAAAGGCCATTCACTTTTCACTATTTGATCATTCTATCAAACGTGTTATTATATAATAGAAATTGAAATTCTGCCAATATCATCAAGCAAACGAGAACTTGAAACACGAGTTATTTTTCAAAGAATTATTATATAGTGTTTTGAGTTAATTTTCTCATCACACTCACTTTCAAATATTTTTAATATAGAGTGTTCGTAAAATATTCATTAGTAACGATGTTCTTTTAGTACTTCCGAAAATATTTTTTACATATATTACATACTACAATTTAAGACCATGTGATTTATTGGTAAGGAGGCATCTATGATTACTGCACATCAAATTCTTCCCTATCATTTCTATGGTGACGAAATGCAACTTTATAAATCAAATGGTGTATAACTCTGTGAATAGTGTATGATTTAATATAGGAAATTTTAAAAAAGTTCACAAATTCAAATGAATAATTTGTTTATATTTGCAATTAAAAATAATTACTAATGCAATTTCTTCGACCATTCTTACAATTTTTTACCTAGTAACTGCAATTAAATGTAATTTTTTATATTCAATAATGTTTGACATTTGCTATACAATTTACAAGCAAACAATTGAATAAATAATTATATTTACTATAATGTGAATTTTTTGTTACAAATTTTGGCTACTTACAGTGCATCAATCGATTAAAAAGTCACTTCCAAGAACTATAGTTCAATATTATTTATGATTATTGCATAAAAATTGGTAAATTTATTGAATTCTCCTTGGTTATTTTAATGCGTGGTAATGCAGATTCCTAGTATTATCGGTGCCTGACGGTACTTAAAGATATTGTTTTATTTTTGAAAAGATTATCGACTAAGTTTATTGATAAACTATGGTTTATCGGAGTAGTGATTAATATAAGATTATTTTGTTTGCTGTAGAAATCTATTAGATATTATTGACTTATAGAATTACATTTACATTCGATAATGGATTCCAATTTTGTTTTACTTTGATTTTAACTTACGTTAAATTAAGTGTCATTTGGCCATTTAACATTTAATTTTTAAATATTTTGAATATTTTGAGTCATAAAAGCACATTATTGTTATGCACGACCAGCCATTGTGTGACGTCATGTTGGCATACAATATCAGTTGTCATCTGTCAGTTCAATCTAAGCAATTATCTTAATTAGTAAAAAAGTATTTCAAAGTGTTAAGTTGTGTTTTTACCAAAAATGACAGACAGTGTTTTTACTTGTATAAAATATGTTTCAATTTAAATGTAATTTATTTTGCCAACATATTTTTTTTTTGATATCTTTTTATTAGGAAATCAACATTTTTATGTATTTACTACTTTGTTGTAAATTATGTCCCCCTTAGTGTATGGAAGAACTCTCTGTAAATGTAGATGATGTATTTAAAAAATACCTTGAATTCTTAAACAGGTGGAAGTATAAATATAGGTATAGAATGTTTGAGTAACACGACTCACTAGTCACTAGTGATTATTAATTATTAAAAAAATGTATTAAATGGCGTTGTTATCATTTGTCTTTTGCGTGCTTATTCAACAGGTAACAACTATTTTAGTACAGGTGATCGTGATTTTCAAATTGCATTAAATGACTACATAAATTCACTGTATAAATAACCAAGTGCATAGGCTAAACTATCTTTATATACATAATTTTATCAAAATCGCACACAAAAACTATTTTTTGATTTTTTCAAAGGATACTTCTTAAAAAAATTACGAAAAATCGAGGAAATTTTTTTGTTCCTGATTTTTTGCTAATAAAAGTTACATTTATTTATGGGCGTAATTTGATCAGTAGATTTCAAAAATAACATCCATTTAACGATACTTTGTGTAGTTTTTGAGATATTATCTAAATTCCAATCTGGAGGTCAATATTTCGAACAAATTTCAAGCAATATCTCGAAAACGAGCCTTTTAATCATAAAATAAGTGTTCTTATTGAGTACCTTAGATCTTAATTACCCTAAAAAACATCATTAGAAATTTTTTAAATTTTTCTCCAATTTTTAAGATTTTTTGGAGACCAAAAAATTTAGTTTTGTGTTTAGTAATGTTAAAATGTTTTTAGACAAGAGCTCCCGGTCTACATTTATCGAAGTGACTATGTATCATATTCCGTAGAATAGTTAAATAAAAATAGATTTCCACTTGTTTATCTGTACTTAGTACAGTTACACAGTGTACGATGTACCTCTATATATTATTATTATTATTATTATGTTTGACTAATATTAATTGGAGCGCACAATTGACTTTGTAACATACTCTTTTACTATATAAAAATTCTCTTTAATATAAATAAAATAACTGAACTTGACATATAAAATATAATTAATCTTTATATTTACTTATGTCAATCATTCATTATACACCGAATATTATAGGAACGCGATGTGGAACTCTTTTACAGAGTGTACTTTTAACTGACACCAATTTATTTTATACACACAAATGTTTCAAGTAGTAAGTTTAAAATGAAATATTAATTCGTGACCTTTCTAAAAAGACTGGAACCTTAGAAATACACGAAGAAAAATACTTGTCAAAGAAAAGTACAAAAGATGAAGGATTTAAGGAAGTTCCCTAGGCATTAATAGAAAAAATAAATTAGTAGATAATGATATGAATTTTTAGTATGTTATTATTAACGAAACGTATGTAACATACATACAACAAATATTTGGGTACCTTGACGATCAATTAAGAGAGTTTTTATTATTAATAAAAGCTATACTAAATAACCTTAACAAACTTCTTTTAAAGTTATTTAGTGTATTTTTAATTAATAAATACTCTCTTAATTAATCAACAAGGTATCCAACATACTAAAAATTTGGATAATTGTGTTAATTTATTTTGTTTCTATTACTGCCGCGAGAACTTCCTTAAAGAAATTTTTTATTGGTATATTCCTTAACAATTTTGAAATTGACCTTGGAAGTTGATGTCAAGGTTATTTTGTACTAACCTGTAAAATTTTATAAAGAGTCATCTTTTTTGATATCGGAAATGAATCGTCCAGGAATAAAATTAATTCTTCAAAGGTCTGGCGACTGTAAGAAATGTTTAGATTGTAGTGAATTTATGTATGACTTTTCATGCATGACTCAAACGACCCAAAATTGGACAGCGGAGAATTAATGCTGTGATTTTTCCCATGTATAAATAAGTAAGGAAACGCCGCTGTAAATTATTTTTTTTCTAATTTCATGTGATACTGATATTAGTTATGAGTTTATATTGAAAATTTAGAAGAAATTCAAGAAAGTCAGATGATACGTCAGTCATACGTCCTTCTCTCCTCTTTTGATTTAATAATTTTTCTTTGATATATATTGGATAAAGCTAATTATTCGAACTTTTTGTATATATAATATGAACAAAACAGTTCTTAACAAAAAATTAGGAGCTAAAATAGAAACCATAATAGGCCAATTAGTTTTTAATCTCGTAAGTAATATATCTGGGATTCAGGATTAGAATAGAATGTGAGTATGGTTCAAATCTTAAGAAATCCTTGATTACTCCATCCAAGGACTAAAGTGATTACTATCCCATCGATTTTTTTTGATATTATAATAGTAAGAGATGAACGGAAAACCACACTTTTCTTTATTTAATGAAAAAGTAATGTTAGACAGACAGCTTGCTATACTACAGATATTAAATACAATATATTAATCACTTGAAAGTATGACACATCAAGTTTGAAGAGAAGTTTAATTATATAAACATTAATTATATCGATAAAATAATATATTTTAATATATTTTACTTAAGACACGTTCATTTAATCTCAATGTTAAAAACAAATTGTTTTATTTTAACTTTTTTTTTTATTAATTTTATTACTTAACAAAATTAATTATATCCCACCGATAACATAATGTAAACATCGTAACAAAACCGATATTGAAAGTTAAGCAACAACAATTACAGTCAGTCGTTGTATGGATAAACGTCTGGAAATGCTGTGTTCTGTTGTTGTAAGTAAATACAGTAGCCATTGAAGTCTATAGTTGGTAAAAAGTGCTGTAAAATTAATTATTTGTTTATCTAACCAACTTAATGCATTAACCAATAAATTAAAGTATCTAGTCTTATTCATTATTCCTCGACAAAAGTTTATTTTAAAACTTGCCATCTGTGCTATAATCCTGGTCACTTACTTTTACCTTACTTTATCTCTGTTCACTCAGACATCTTTTGGCTTGACTTGTTGTTTTCTGGACCAGAGTGTTATGGGGCAATTTTTATGATTTTGCCCTATTTTGTCCGCAACTATTTTCTAAATGCTGAAAAGTGAATTGCGACCAATATATTAATTAAGGCACATCGCACATGAGGTGATTTGCGTGAAATCGGCGATATCATACATATGATTTGCTTATGGAAACCAATGTATAGTCGCACACGACGTGATTTTCGTGATTTGAAATCATACATGTGATAAAAAAATCGTTGTTAAAATCCTTCGTTCTTAAAATCATATGGGCAACTTTTTTTTATTCTTGTTTATACAGTCATATAAATCAATGTTTATGACAAAGATAGAGAGTTAAATAATGTTTTTTTAATATTTAAAAATAAAAACTTGTCAATGCTTGTTTATATACAAAAATAAAAAAGGTTACATTCATGTTCTGAACCATATAGAACAGGCTTAATAGGTGCATCTTATAAAGCAGATCATAAATTTTTTTAAATACATACATATGCTTTAAAGAAAAGGAACGAAGAGTAGCGAGTATTAAGTAAATGCTTATAATATCCTGCAATATTTATATCTTTGAATACATGCTATACTTTTATCACATATATGGTATTGTTGCAACTGTTGTGTCGTATACGGATAGAGATTACTTTCCATAAGAAAATTACATGTACGAAATCGCACTGTGTAAGATATGCATAATCAAATACTGAAATCGTAAGAATTCCGTGATGCGACAACAATCGTATGTAATTTTACATTCGTAAGCAACGTTGTCAAATCCATAAGAGCTTTCACCTATAGTATTACTCAATTAAATGCTCAACCTAAAAAATTTTTAGACATATTTATTATTTGTGGATAGCAAAAAGGGAAAAACCTCTTTCTCTAGGTATACTTCTCCTAATTGTTGTAGCAACGTTGCAATAGATACAACATTTCTTCATTATGGCAGTAATGACGTTCTGCAAGAGTTTATAAACTTATTTTCTTATAACACTTTTCAAGCGTCAATATTAATTTCATTCATTTCAATGACAGGGTAAATAAACAGAAATGAACTTTAGACTTATTTTATAAAATTTAGCCAATACATCTTATACTATTAAATACTAACTTATTATTATTTTATGTTTACAAAATGAACTGTAGAAATATAGTAATTGTACAGTGGCTATAATCTGTATCTATTCTAATCACATTAAACAAATAAAACAAGTTAAGGTAACAAATAACAGAGTTAATTTTTTAGATATTCGATATAAGATTGAGCATCGATGTTTGAACTACTTTAATCATTAGCATTCATAAAACACTCTAATATCTATACAGTTATAAATATAAATATATATATATATATATATATATATATATATATATATATATATATATATATATATATATATATATATGTATATATATATATATATGGTTTAGTCATAGTATATTAGTATTAACCCATCTCAGCCTCCCGTTCGTTATCAAGATAACTGAAAAACGACAAGAGACAGGTAGTTGAACTTTTGGTGTCATATTCTCGATCTTAAAAGTGTGTCTGAGTTCGTAAATGAGCAAAATCGGTATAATGGGATAATTAGATCCATGACCCAACTTAACCATTAAAAAAGATTCAAAACGGTAATTGTTTGATTAAAAAAAAAAAATAAAAAATGTATGAACATTTTTCGGAATGTTTATATTCGCCACAGTTTAAGCTAATTAACTGATTCTTATTATATCCGAAAAATGTTCATACAAGTTTTTTGTGTTTGTTTTGTACCTTTTTTATGGTTAAGTTGGATCATAGATCTAATTAGCCCATTATACCGATTTTGCCAATTTACAAACCTAGAGTCACAAGATCCAGAATATGACACCAAAAGTTCAACTAGCTGTGTCTTGTCGTTTTTTAGTTATCTTCATGACGAACGGGAGACTGAAATGGGTAAATACTAATATACTCTGACTTATCCTTATAATATATATATATATATATATAAGATTTGTAAGACGAAATGCGAATTTCAAATGGCTTAAAGTATAATCTATTATAATATATATTATTTATTTATTACTTGTATGTATTTCATCCTTTAAGACACTGTATATACATATTTTGTTGTTAGTAAACAAACTATGTATTACCCCTTCTTCAAAAAACGTTACAAAGTTGGAGCAACTTCTGTTGCTCCGTGTGCGACTAAAATGCTGTGATATCGGCGATATCGGCGATTTCGCCGATTTCACCTAAATCACCTCATGTGCGATGTGCCTAAGAGTTAATATACAAATCATTAAAGCGTTATGTATTTTTAATTCTAATTGTATTTTAAATCATAAATTTTATCCAAATACGGATTTGTAGTTTTTTTTTTTAATTTTCTGAAATTTTTGCGAATGTATACAAAAAGTTAAAATTTTGGTTTTGTCTGAAAAAATCGATAAAAACTTGGAAAACTTGAGATCTAAAAAATTCGAAAATAATATTTATTTTACAATCGGTCGACTATTTTTAGAGATATTGCATGAAATACATCCGATAAATCGGCCTCTCTATCGAATTTCTAGCAATATATCAAAAACTACGCATCCAAGCGTTAAATACATTGAAATCTACGGGTCAAAACTACCCTAGTACATATATTTCATCCAAATCGGTACCAAAAAAAAAAATTATCGATTTTTTCAAAGGGGTACTCCTTTAAATAATTTATCCGATTTCTAAAACAATTTTGTTCATAAGGACAGTTTGGTCCGTAGATCAAAAATAACATCTATTTAACGATTGGATGCGCAGTTTATGATATATCACCAAAATTGCGGTCCAGAGACCGATGAAGCAGATGTATATTTAATGCAATATCTCAAAAACCAGTCATAAATTAAATATTATTTTTTTTGATTCTTAGATTTTAATTACAATGATCACCATGTTAATTTATGTGAATTTGTATATAATCATCTTTAAAATGTCAAAATAACTGTATTATTTATAATCACAAAAATAACAACACAATGATTTCAAATGTAGGTTCCATTTATATATTATAGTCCGGGAGGTAGCGTTGCATTTTTCATGGTGATTTCGGGTCGATCAATTTTCGATTTGATTGAAAGTTTATATGAAGTTGATAATCGAATGGCGGTTCAACAGACGCTTCCAAGGTGGCCTAATAACAATATGGAGGAATAATAAAATTAATATTTCAGGTCGCTTGAAATAATGTAGTAAATTAAAAAAATAGTTAGAATATTTTCGGGTGGAATAATTATC
Organism: Chrysopa pallens; assembly: GCA_020423425.1. Lineage (NCBI taxonomy): Eukaryota > Metazoa > Arthropoda > Insecta > Neuroptera > Chrysopidae > Chrysopa > Chrysopa pallens. Next base: position 15,417,219 of record CM035594.1, read on the forward strand.
AGCTGAATATAACATTTGATTACCTTAGATGGAGAATGCATGGCTACTCAACAGAAACTTGTATCCCGTCCGTCCACCCTCTCGAAGTCTGCTGATATTCATAATAGTGTTTGATTCTTAATAAACATTCAATTCCAACATGAATTAATCGACTTGAAATGATTGTGTCATTTGCAACGCTACCTCGTGAACTATTAGTACAAAACGGTAATTGAATTTACTACTAAGTTACTTTGTTTGCTACATTTAATTCATTCTAAACATTCTTAATTTTTAACATACTGATAGAAAATTGCAATGTTCACCTTAAAACTCGAAATCAAAGGCTTTAGAATGTGTGATACCATACGATGTTTTAATAACATCAACAAGTGAAGATAAAAAAAGATAAACAGAGATAAGTGTTTAGATACTCGACACATGATTGAATTTCATTGTTTGGATTATTTTTAATAAGCATTCATAAAATACTATAAATATCCAGTCTATACAGTTATATTTAGCCCACTTTTAGCTAAAATTCTGGAAAATATTTTACGAAAAAATACTACGAACAAAAGTTGTTTGTATGAAAAAAATACAATTTTTTTTTTGTATTTGAACTTCTATCTTTTATAGTTAACAAATTGAGTCAAAGACACAATGGACCGATTTGGCTCATTCACGAACTTTTTATGTTTAGAATAAGTCATCCAAAATTCGCAATCTCTTTTTGTTTTTGAAAATTTAGGCTAAAATTAATATACGTTGACATATTATGTATGTCTAATATCTATGTTGACCAAAATTTTATAGCAAATCCAAAGCATGAAATATGACATAAATCCCGATCATGGATATCTCCAAATGATTTTAACCGGGTAACTTTACCCTATTTTGAAACTGGTTCTTAGTCTGTTTGAAGTAGACCAAACTCTAGTAGGTATTGAATAAAATAGTAAATTTCGAATAGGAAAAAAGTGTTTTTATTATATTTTTGAAACAGATAGACATTCGAACAATAATGAATGAGTCAAGTTTCTATTTTATCTAAATGTATTTTTCATTTTAAATATATTTATCTGTATGCCTTGTGTGCTATATACTGTATACGAATGCACCGGTACATATCACAAAAGGTGGCTAGAAAGTAAGTTGATTGTCAAAATTAATTTACAAGGACGTAATCAAATGAGTTCGGTTTTATCGTAATGTTGTTTTTAAAAAATCTATCCCAATGAAAAAAATAATAATGTATAAAGCCGGCCGGTTTGCGTAATAACATTTGATTTATTGGGCAAGTAAACGTAAAAACATAGTTAATTATTTAAATACTCTATACTATAGAAATTATTTTTTTTAAATCTTTAAAAATAAGCAAGATATGTTGATTCTAAATTCCAAATTAAACAAAGAGGGAAATAACTTCGTATGACTGTTAGTATCTCCATATAAATTACATTTTAACCCATTGTGGTTACACCTCCATATGATAACGTTACGGTCACAGAGGATCCAGAAAAAGATCAATAGAAAAAAACTTGTAAAATTCGATTTGATAAAAAAAAGCCCGTGTTAATTTTAATTTTAGCAATATTAAAAAGAAAACAAAAATGTCATTTTACACGAAAAACAATTTATTTTCAAGAACAAATTAAAACTTTTTTGAATATTAAAAAAAAAAAAAAGTATAATTATTTTGAAAAAACAGCTCCAAAGTTTGGTAGGTGACTGTAACGAGATAGAAAAGAAAATAATCTTTGATAATCATTGCTTTGTTTTTGAACCAATTGTAATTTAATCAAGTTATGGTTTTGAGTCTTGTTTCACATTTTGATGTGAAATATAGCAATTTTAGAATCAGTCCGGTAACTTATTGATTTTTGGTCAGTCTATTTGTATTTTCAACTATTTTGAATCAATACCGCTTCTCTATACAGTACCACCAGTTATTTATACCAAGAACACTTTTAATATGATAAATAATTTAATAGCAAACCAGTACTGCATGGTATATGAATATCATAGTTTATTTATCAATTTTCATTATCAACTTATACTTTATGTTTTGTTTTTATGTTTAAATAATATGAATCTGGTGTGTGTCAAACATTTACAACACGTCTATGCACAGGGTGGCCAAAATGTAGAAGCTATTTGCTCAAAAAGAAAAGATTCTAATATTGAGTGGAACATATTCAACCTTCTAATCAGTTTGTGGTACATCTATTTAAACGAGTATCTAATGAATGCAGCCTAAATCGATTGAACCCATGAACAAACTTATCAAGAATAATAAATAATATATTTCTAAGAAGTAAATTTTCTGCATATGCATTTCATGTAATACGACACCATTATTGAGAAATTTTGTGTTGTAATTTCAGAAAATAAAATTAATAAAACTTTATTTACGTTTCGACTTTGAAAAATCTAATTAGGTTAATAAATTTTAAGGGTTTACCTAGATTTACTGTAGCTCTAATAAAACTTGTTACAGGGTCCATTACTGCAAAAAACGTGATAATCTTAAAAAAAATCATGTGTGCAGTTCACAGGTGATAGAATTGAAACTTCAAAATGTTAACTTCAAGATAAGTAGACAAATATAGAATTTCAGAAGTAGGATAATTGAAGGGTTTATTTCTGATGGTATTGATACCAAGTTTAGAATTATTTCATACATTTCACTTATGATGCCTTTACAAATAGACGTGTACAATACACCACGGTTAGTATGATTTCTTTACGCAGGAATACACTTAGGTATAACATTCGGACCCTGTAATAAACATTGTATAATGCCGACTATTTCATTCCCACGTAAGTTAAATCCCATAGATATTTCTATCTCTTTTTTACTGTCGCTTTTTCATTTCATCGAGTTTTAAATCACAACGATGCTAGAGAAATTTCATTTCCCTAAATCGATCTAGTTTCAGATAAAAAATTTCGTTCTAAAATAGTTTTTTCGAATCAGTTTTTCCGATTTTAGCTCGCCAGTTTTCTTAATTCTTTACTACTCCCATACTTTAAAACCTGGAATACTAGTTTTTTCTGTTAATCTTTTTGGCATACTTTAAAACGTATGAACATTATAATGACAATTGGTGAACATCTATAATTAGATGTACACGCATATATTATTGTTTCACATAATTTCAAATAATAATTTATACTATAATTCAAAGCCAAAATAATTAGCCTTGATTTATATAAAATTACCTACATGAGAATGATAATGACACGGTCATGATACCACTCATGGCACACCCTACCTATCTATATATAACATAACATATACTTCAAATGTATACTTTAATTTATGACTTTGACGTCACAATCAGAGTCAGTCTCTTGTTACTGCATTATTGAATAATTACATGATTGTTACTTACTTTTAATATTTATAAAGCTTTATTTTTAAAATAGCAGTGCCACGCGTACAATCAACGTGAAATGAGAAAAGGAAATCGAGGTAAAATAATATTTTTAATTTCATCGCCACGCGATAATTTTACCGCAAAATTTAATCCACATTTTACTAAAAATTTTGTACAAAAATATATTTAAAATGTGGTTTTGTATAATAAATGCTCTAAAATGAAGAAAATATATTTTTAATTAAATCAAACTCATTAATTTATTACATTCCACAATCTATATATTTAAAAAATTGATGAAAAGTTGAATGCCCGCGTCTTGCTCTTCAATGCGCGCATCTTGCTCTTCATCATCCAATCTAATTTGAATGTTTAATACCTCAAATGAAAATTCTTGAGTCACTGAGTGTTCTTAGATTAAAACAACTGGAGGCATTTAGATACAGAATTGTCACAATAGTAGGAGAAAGAACTGCCCCATAACTTATATATTTAGGTCTAAGAACACTCAGTGATTGAATACCTATCATTTGAGCTATTATACACTCAAATGCGATGAGTTGGAGATTGTTGAGCACAATACAGATTCATCATCTTTTTTTGTGTGATTTAAATGATTAATCAGGTCTGTTTAGAAAATATAACAGTTGTTTAGAATTTAAGATTCAAATTTAAGCTATTTAATTATTATCAATAATTAACACAGGTCCAGTAGTTTATATGATATAAAAGTTTGCCACGAGATCTTTATGTGAAGGTCAAGTTACATATTGTATTCTTGTTTATCTGTTTAAATAAAAGCTTGTTTTTTTAAATGTTTTTTACTAATTTATTTTCAAGTTTTTAGTAAAATGTTTCTATATTAAATGTCTCCGTAAAATTATCACGTGGCGGTGAAATAAAAATATTCTTTTACTCTAATTTCATAGGTAAAAAGCTTGCATAGTAGTGGGTATTTTTGGAACTTTTCCTTAATGGGAGAGGAGTGGTATGCTAGTTATAGTTACTATTAAAATACGTTATCATTGGAACTTCTCAGGATTAGAGGAAATCGTTGAAATTCACTTAACAAGATTTGTCCCTGACAAACATGCATTAAAAGTTAAATAAGAGCTTTTAAAAATTGTAGTGCAAAAGCTACACACGTTATTATGTTTATGACAAAATATTTACAACAATCTCAGTTGATCGAGTACCCAATTTTAAAACATTTTTATGAAAATTATTAATTCATCATTGTCAAATCTGATAAATCGTTTATGGTAACACATTTTTCACACTGTTTGCAATTCATAAATATTCATGTGAAAATATAACACCATCCATGTGAAAATATAACACCATTCATGTACTCTGGAAATATTATTAGAAAATGAAATAAAATTTTACTACCATAATAAAATATTTATTTTAACAACAAATAAAACTTTTGATAAATAAAAAAAATTTGTTTATGTTTTATTCCATGAAAAGAAAGCATTTCCTAGAGTTTTTTTCTGTCGTTAATCCAGGAGATAGCGGTAAAACATTTGAAATTTTCAATCGTACAAATTTTTTTTTAACTCTCTTAATCGCATTTTGAAAATTAGACAATGATTTTTCAAATTAATTATTTACTTATCGTCAATATTTAATACAAATAACCTTAAAAACTATATCCTAAGCTTTATTTATAATGTATTCCTTTTATTTATTTGTTACATCGAAATAACAATATTGAAATACATTGTTCAGAAAATGGAAAAATTTTATAATAAAAAACCATTGGATCAAACGCAATTTAAAGAATATTGTGAAAACATTTTCTGAAATCATTTTAAATTCTAATACCAAGAAATTGATAAATAAAAATGCACCATTTGTCGTATAGAAAATAAATGATAATAATATCACTGTAATGAATAAATTGTATAAAAATATTGATTAATAACTAGAAACGATAACAGATGTTCGTAAAACCATTGTCGTCAACTTATATATTTTTTCTGTCAAATTCGAGACTTATTTGTTTTTATTGTGAGAAAATTTGAAATACAATCCATCTTTGCTAACTCAATTTAATACAAGCTTTTTTCTACGGTCAACTTTATTTGTTAATTTATAATTTTTCCATAATAGTTACGCCATTTTACGTCCTCTGTTTTGTTTATTAATGATCAGTGAGTATTATTAGATTATGCTGTTCAAAAACTTTGATAAACTTTGAAAACTTTTATTTCAAACATATTTCAGAACCTTAAAAAATTAGTCGAAATTTCACGATAAATATTCATAAAAATCTCAAATTTATTCTTTTATCCTTTTATAGAGAACAAATGAGATTTTAAAAATGCCTGGTAAAAGAATGTTGAGGTTGGTGATTAATGTGAAATAATCTTAATAAAGCTATTTATTACGTGAAAAAATAAACGGGTTGTTTTAGACAGTTGAATCGGAATGTAAAATTAACCTGGCTACAAAGGCAAAAAATCGCATTATTTTATTATCAGAAGAAGTGGGTTTTAGTAAAAAAGGGAATTTTTCTAGATTCAGTACACTTCTGGGTATATTTTGCTGAGGCATATGAAATTATCGAGTGTAAAAAAATGCATCCCACAGGACTTTCTTTTTATATGTTTAGTTGAATTTGTCCCCCTTATTTGAAGTTTCCCAGAGAAATGTTTCAAATAAAAGTTGTAGAGCTTAAAATGATCTATCAACTTACAAAGAAAATCGTTAAATTCATTTTCGAGAAAAACGTTAAAAACATGCAAATTAAACGAATGAAGTGGGCCACTGGATAGCTTGATTTAAATCAAAAGCTTCGCGATACAATTAAAGATAATAAGGAGACAGAATACCGAGTTTGGTGAATTTTAAATAAAGCGGCCAGGCGACCTCAAAACATGTATTTCCGTAGTCCAAACTCGGGTATTGAAATTTTGACGGAATTGCTATTCTCCTTTTACTAGTATAAAAAAAAATTGATTTTTTTCCGTAAAAAATAAATAAAACAGCGTAGAAGTAGAGTATTTGAGATGTTTTTTTATAACTTTTGGGATAATTTGAAGCAATCTTGCTAATTCTGTGTAGGTTAGAATTAAGAGCGATGTTATATGCATTGTATTTCTTTCAATTTCTGCGCCCAAATAACTAAAAAAGTACTTCTTTAAATGTTTTGAGATTTTGTATGCACAAAAATGAAATGAAAACAAAGGGCTTTTCTCAAAAAAAATTTCTAATATAAAAATCAAAGTTCGATTTTATATTTAAATACCTTTTATCGAGTAAAACTCTTCGATAAGCCCTGCGTTTTCATGTCAATATTGTGTGCATACCAAATTTAAAAACATTTGGATAATTATTTTTTGACTTATTTGGACGCCAAAATTGGAAGATGTTTACATAATGGAGTGTACTTCAGTATTATATTCCAATTCCCTTTCCAATGATAAACAGAGGAGATATTTCGTTTATTTATTGAAAATTATGGTTTCATAAAAAAAAAGTCTCGGTTTTTGTACTTTTATATATTTGTTACAAGTTTTACTCGACTAACTTGAAAAAATATATCCGCAATATTCAAATGAGAATGTAGGAAACTAAAAATTTAATTACTCTCATGATTTAAAAGCTTAAAATTTGTTTTCCAAGCACCATAGTGTTGACGCCAACATATAATTTTATTTTTTACTAATAAAAAATTCAGTATCGTATAAAAGAATATTAAAGTAATTTAATAGCTTCTGTTCAGATATGAATATTTTGTGTATTTATGTGACCCGATTTCTAAAATCAACTAAACGTTTTATTAGTGTAAAAAATTTGCTTGTTAATTCCAGTATGTGAAGGTTGATCGTCCCTCCTGTATATTAAGGTAAATAGTACTACCAAATGAATCCACAATACATTGCAATGTTTTTACGTATTGTTCAAATTTTATGTGTAAAAGATAGTTTTACAATATGTAAAGATTCCAAAAATCATATCTACTAATGAAAACTTTTAACTTTGTCTAATTTTCACTTTTAAATATGTTAAAAGTTACGAGTGCACTTTCTACTTATAAACTCATTATCAAGTAATGAATAATCTTATCTTATATATTTAAATGAGCTATTCTTGTATATATATAAATATATATATTTATAATTGGAATCTCGGAATCGGCTCCAACGATTTTCATGAAATTCAGTATATAGGGGGTTTCGGGGGCGATAAATCGATCTACCTAGGAATCATTTTTAGAAAATGTCATTTTATTCAAGTTTTATCGATAATTTTTTATAATGTAATGATATATTTGTTTAATATTTATAGTCATATAGTCATTGGAGTGGCTAAGTGTTAGCGTGCGAGGCTCTCATACTCTATGTGCTCTATGTACCTGGTTAAAAATGATACCTCAATGACCAACAGCAGCATTACATTTATTGTAGGTATGATAATCTTTATACACCACTTTTATTAAGGATGGCATTAAAATTTGATTTGCCTCAATTGCAAAATTCAAAAAATTTTTAAATGAAAATTAGACATAGTTTAAAGTTTTCATTATTTCATAAAATTGAATTTTCACAAAATAAATAATACATATATTATATTTTTTATTGTTTCTAGTAAAAAATTTTTTCGGGCTATCTTCGTTCGATAAGAAACATTAAATGTAAAAATATGTTTCAAAAAATGTATATTCTCAAAATTGCTCATTAAATAAACTTGATTTGATGTGAGTCTATACGTAGGAATTTTTTAATTGATATTTAAGATGCACTACAGACTTGAAATGTGCAACGCAGAATTGGATGGTAATACAAAATTTGATAATATCCTAAGATTTGCACGCATTTGACCATGATTCTAATATTATCGAAATTTAGATTAAAAAGTAAAATTCTAATTTTGACCTTAAATTTTACATTAATTATCGAATAACCTACAATTTAATTATGTGGGCTCATAGAAACGATTATATATCCATAAAATTTGTATGATTGCCAATAATAATTGAACACGAGTCTATTTTATGTTTTCATATATTAGAATTTATAACGGATTGTAATTTTTAAAAGTGTACATTCTCTTCGCGTTGAACTGAATATATGCTTAATTCTTACAACTCTGTAGGACTATTATGGCTATTATATATATTTTTTTTTTGGATCCCTTAGACAACAAAAATATTACATAAAAAAATCTAAAGACCTGAGTCTTTTTTTTTAAATCGCAAAGTTTGTCTACTGAATTCACGAAATTAAATATTTCTTAAATATGATCATTCATGAAATTGGATTTGATCATTTATTGAGTACGTATCTAATTTGATAATGTTATTTTTGCCTCAAAGCTGTATATTTAAAAAGCATATATAAAAATTATGCTAATGGTCAAATAAATATTGAAAAGATCCATCACTGACGTAACGTAATTACTGATCTTAACGGATCACCAAAGTTAAGCAACATCAGACAAAATCAGTACTTGGATTGGTGACCGCCTAGGAATGCTGTGTGCTTTTGTTGTGCAGAATATACCCACTGTAGTCACTGTATGACCTTAGTAGTTGAAAAGTAGTTTAAAATTAAACTAATCAAAACAAAAAACATTTTTGTAAATCCATTGTTATTTATGTAGTTATATCAATCACACACATAAAATACATATTTTAAATTGCTAAAAAAATAAGATCAGCTAATTCAAAAATTTTAATTTTTTTTAATTAAAAAAATTGAACTTTTACAGTTTTATTTTCGAATTGCAAGAACCCTTTTTAAGTATGTTTTAAACTCGTCGCTTCGTTAATAATAACGAATATTCGGTGTGGCTAATTTATAAGGTTTATGATTTATTCTAGCTTGTGTATTTCCGTCGAAAACGGTCCGTGTTTAAAATTTATGTGTAGATTTTTGTTTGTTAATTTATCGTTTTTCGTTTGTTACTTGATTTTTAACATGAAATAGTGTTAATAAAATGGTGAACTTATCTCACTTTTTTTCACATTTTTAAGTGTTGGTACTTGAAATTTAAATAAATGAAGTAAAATAAATTTCTTAATAAGTATTAAATATTTTTATTTTAATTTAATTAACTAATCTCTGTATTGAAACTCATAATAATTGTGTTAACACTGTGTATTTGTGGACAAAAAGGATTTAGAAATTGGATTCGACAAGCCGCAGTAACTATCAAGTATCGGTCTGTTACTGTACCAAAAACTAAAAAAAAAATCGTGAAATATTTAGAATTTTTGTTTTTTACTTTTCGCGAAACAAGTGTTTCATACATGCGTCTTTATAATCATGATCTTAAAGCATGTGTTCAGATCTTAAAAATACAACCTGTTAGTGTAATTGTTTCTGGCGCTTTTCATGTTTAAGGTCACTAATATAAGCTATTTTATAAGATGTCATAAGTAAGTGTTTTAACACTAATTGTCTCTATCTAAATATTTATGTTTGTACAACGTAATTCTATTAAATATACATATATAAATGTTTTTCAAAATATAAATCGAATATAATCCAATTAAAAAACACTTGTCGTATTTCAAACGTAACATGTAATCTAGGCGGTATGTCATTTTTCATGTACGTTTGGTGCCCATGGCTAAATAAAAGTATTTTTATGTTAAATAAATTTCTCAGAAATAATAATTGACAAACGAATAATACTATATTGAATGTCTAGAATCAGGACTTTTTATTCTTCTGTACCATCCTTTTCCTGTGCCATCCTTCCATCATTTCGCCACTTGTTACTGCCAATAAGTAGGTGAAACTATAAGATCCTGTCGAGATCAAGGACAATACTAAAGTTTCGGATCCAATTCTTCCATATCTAACCCCTGTATTTTTTATAAAAACTAATATTGTGAATAATTACTTTCTCTGTTATTTATGGTCGAATATTAACCAGGATATTTTATTGTCATTAAATTTTGATTTAATATGGCAATTGTTCAAATTTGATTCTATTGCTGGTGTAAGCATGTTATATCATTTATGAATACTCTCCTAAAACGTATATGTGATGTGTCTTAAATTAGCTTAGACCCGTTCTACATAGTCGGTAGACGGTTGTCAGATAGTCGTAACCAAGCGCATTGCAAGGCGTTTTCGACATTTATTCCTATTTATGCCAAAAATAGCACTGTGATCGACTAGCCGTCGACTATGTAGAACGAGGGTCATATAATCCAGCTGTTCTTATTTACGAAGCTTGTAAAATTTTCGATTTCGCTCACAAGTTTAAAGTTAGCGTGCATCTGTTGTTAGTATTGTTTTAATACAAAGATAATTCAATAAAATATGAAAATTGTACAAAATAGTATTTTTTTAATCTGTCTAAAAACGGACATTTTGTTATTTTCTTTTATTATTCAATTGTTTTCCTGTTGGAATAAAAAAAAAACACCCTTTATTGATTATATGGAAAATTGTACCATGATTATTATTATCGTATCGAAATAAATACAGCATTTGAATTTAAAATTAATAACATCGTGACATGTTTCAACTGTACCACCATTTGCGAACTGTTTGAAAATTGTCGTAGCATGCCATGATATTATAATTTTACACTGTTAAATAATGACTAGAATTGTGTAAATTTAAATTTTGAAGTTTTCTTCAGCTATTTAATGTCCTAAATTATTATCAATGAACTATTGGTTTAGCCCCTAAGCGCTATATCCATAGAACTTGTTTACATTTCAATATTATAGAACTTAATTTAGGTACAAAACCTCAATTAATGCATTACAATTTTAAATAAAAGTTAAAATTATCAAAGTTTTCATTTTTGACAAAGTTAGATAAATAATTTTCTGAAAACTCATCAGTATTATTGAATATATTTAAAACATTAAAATGAAAACAAATATAAAATAATAAATTGATTATGATGAAATAAAATACATATTGATAATAATTAACAGCAGCATATTGTTAATGATCGATCATCAGTGGTTGTTAAACTGGTACAGCAAATACTCGATTACTGCTAGTCTGCTACGATCATGGACAGTTTACATGTTAGTGGACATCATGGTCAGCCCATGATAAATAGTAAACATTCAAGTAGAAGTACATCGCCCTGCCATCCACGGACTGTACAAGAAGCTATATTAACAACACATAACATACATGATGGAAAAGTAAGTTTTACTATTTCCTTTTTGTGTCTATGTTCCATTTTATTTTATATAAAATCATTATTATTTATTATACTGAACTTTGTTGTATAATCATTTATTATGTAATCGATCAATTAGTTACGATCATTCATTTTTGTTTTAATTTATTTTAAGGGCAATTAGAATGAATAATCGAGACATCTATAATAAGGACCAACTCTTTAATTGCAGTGTATATTGTATTTTTTTTTCTATTTTCGTGGAAAAATATCTCAAAATAATCATGCACAAACTTTCAGTGTTCCATGAGTGAAGACAAGGATTTAGCTTGATTTAGAGGCTAAGCCGACATTCGTCTTGAGAGTGAAACCTCTACAAGCAAAGCCAGTTACTTCGTCCTTATTCATGTACCGATAGTCTAATCAATATAAGGGTAGATCACTGATACTGAATTTGCTATATTTCACATCAAAATGTGAAAATAGACTTAACTTAAACTTAACAAAATTCGAAGTTTAAATTAAAATTGATTCAAAAATGACGAATTTATAATCTCTCAAAGAATATTGTCCAACTCGTTCTTTGAAACAATGATTAACATGCAATTTCTATAGAAATACTGAATAGTGACGTCATATTCTATGTATAACGATCTTTGTTTAGTCAAGATTTTTGAATGTGCATATCTTGCTTATTGAAAATAACTCCAGTTCCCTGTTTGTGAAGTAAAGACGTTTCAAATAAGGTAATAAAATCAATAAACAAAAGTAATTAACCACTTCGATAATTATAATTGATATACTGTGAACCAATAACCTCTGAACTAAAGTCGTCAAGCGCATAGACCTGTTGCACGTCTTTAATATCTCAGCCACTACTCTGGATAGATAAATTTGGTATGGCAGAATGTATCCTCAGTATTTTTATAAACTGAACTATTATTACAAAGTTTAGCACTTATAACAAAAACTTATTTTTAGTACACCATTTTATTACAAATGATATGTTCGTTAAGAAAATTTTGATATTAGAACTGTAATCGTAATAAAACCGACTGTTATACCTGTTTAAAAATTTTAAAAACATATGGATAATAAAATTTTACACTTATCACGGAATTGGATTTGTTAATTTTTAGATCCATTTTCAAAATATGTTTATTATGACAATAACAGCAATACAAGCATGATTAGAGTATCTGAGTTATATCCAAAACCACATTTCTAAAATAAAAATAAAGCTTTTTTTTGGCTTAGAAATGTTTTTTGCGGGAAAACCTTTTGGCAAACCCTCCGTTTTCATGTCAAGATTGTGCATGATACATTTCATATCTTTTCGATAATTACTTTTTGAGTTATAATAATCGAAAATAGAAAAGAGTACGATACTACATTAAAGTTTGTCTGCATTTATACGTGTCCCATTTTTATTCTAATCCTTCTTAAATAGGATCAAAACATATATTAATACTATTATTTTATATCAATTATATCGTATTTCATATCGACGAGGGTTTTAAAAATATTGAAAGAAGTATACTTCTAATTTCAGCAATTTCATTTTTCTAAAGGAACGTATTAAGCAAAACTATCCGATCGCTTCAGTCGACTGAATGTGAAAACAATATGACGTTTCTCCGGTACAGGATATGGACGAATTCTAATGTAATATGAAATATATGCTGGGAATGTCTTTTGCGAATGTCAGAATTTATTATATCTGGCTGCCCTATGCTGTATAAGTAATGGAGATATCCCTGATAAAGTAGTCCTATTCAATCCTATAGAAATTGAATAGGAAATCAAAAATTTCATTTCCTATTCAATCCTATTAAGAATTTTGAATAGGAAATTATTTTCTATTCAATCAAATTTTGAATAGGATTGAATAGGAAAGTTCCTATTCAATTTCTATAGGATTGGGTAGGACTTTTTTATCAGGGATTTGTTAATACAGCAGAAATTGTAAAACCTTAAATAAAATATACATTAAAGCAATTTTCTCTTTCAATATTTTATCACTCTCGATTACAGAACTTACAATAATAATCAACAGAATGGAAAATTCTATATGATAAAAAATAAGATGGCATTCTATTCTACTCGAAAACTTATTTTGCTCTTTGCGAATGCGCCGATATAGACTCGATATTATTCTGATCACCTGCCATCTGCTTTTGTCTGCTTAAAATGTAGTCAAGCGCATAAAACCAAGAGTAGTAAGAGCAGAATAGAATGGATATTCTAAAAAATTAGATGTTGCTTAAAATAAGATTGGAATTATAAGTTCTATACGCTCATTAAATGTCGTCACCAAAAGTTAATTTATATATCTTTTGTTTCTTAGGTTTTTATAATCATATGAATTGATAAGTATATATGAATGCATTAATTTCGATATCAGGGCTGGGTTTAATATTTGCTATTGTGCCATTTATTGGTAGGTGGTAACTATGACTACGCAGTCTGTTGTAAAAAAGTTCAACAAATTTAACTACTGTTGAATATTCTATAGTAAATTATTGATATAAATACATTATATAGTTTAGCGGTACATAATGTAACTAAAAAATTCGTGACCACCAGTGCTCCCTCACTAAAGGGTTTGTACTAAGTTAGAAGAATTTTTTTTATAAATTTTTTGTAAAAAGGTAGTTACAAAAACCAAAAGTATTGATCAAAATTTATCATTTATGATTTATAAAACTATTGTTCTAGTTTGCTCCAGCAGATGATCTTATACGGTAAACCGAACACCTTTACCAAAAAAAGGTGTTCGGTGACTACAATTACTTCGGTTTAATTTTTCCAAAATCAGAAAACGAAAAAGATTCTTTTAGTGGAAAGATTCTATTGGAGAGACTGTGGGACTATGTAAGCCCTGAGAAACTGCTAAAATAATGTTTGCATCCTCCTTCCAAAGGCTAAATCTATATATAAATGTTCAACCCTCTATTTCAATTTGGAGGTAGCAGTTCCATGCGCAAAGCTCTAAAGGACATTTAGTTCGTAAAAAGAGGGGGTTTAAGTGGGTGCCATCCTAGAGGCACCTCCTTGGCTCTTGATTTATGCAAATTTATCAACCATCTAGCTTAATTTCGACGGACTGTATAGATACGCAAAGCTCTAAACGATATTTCGTATTTTAAACAAAGTGGAAGGCGCTGTAAAATTAACTGCAAAAGATATCTCCTTGATACTAACTTAATCTAGAAATTTCGAAATTGTGACATTTTTAGAAATTTTTTATCGTAACGTATTTCATAAAATTAAATCCAACCCTGCTTAGTTTTTAAAGAGACTTGAGTCTTGAATCAACTTACTTTATATTTTGAATTTTCATACACACAAATAACATAATTATATCACTATTTTATAACCATGAAAACCATACACAAAAGATCCTTGTATAAGTACATTAAAACAAGCTTTTCCTTTGATGACTGAAAAACTAGCTACAATGTGGAAATTAATACTAAAATACATATGTTTTCTTTGTTTTATTTTCATATACAAGGAACCTTCATTTAATTTAAACAATTTTATAAACTAGGAGGTCACTGTATCAACTGTTACGCATTATTTACTTTAATTCAAATGGAAATCTGTTATCTTCTTATTCTAAAGCGATTTAAATTCATGTCACAAAGTCGAATGTTGAAAAAAAAATTTTATCATCCACGATCGTTATATTCAATTTTAAAAAGTACTTATGATTCGTTCACTCAAAATGTAATTTGTCAATAGGTCTATAAATTCTGTATTATACGTGTAACATGTTAAGGCCTAGATATAAACGAAAAAATTCTTCAATGTTGTGCCTTCGGCTTTTTTCTAATGCCTTGGATTTATTATCCTACATTTTGCTGCCAATCAATCAAAATTATTGATTCAGAAAATTACAATTTTTTTAAATACTCGACACATATATAATATGCCAGAGTATATTAATTATAGTCTAAACTTTGCTACGCTAGAAAATATTGACCGCTCAAATAAAATCTTGGTATAGGTGTTTATAGAATCAATTTGGTAGTCCATTTCCATTTGCCAGTTCTGAAGATAACTCAAAAACGAAAAGTGATAGCGGGATGAAATTTTGGTGACCTAAGAAGTAAATTTCATCTTGTAAAATTATCAAAATCGGTCTATTGGGTCCAATGCATTCATGACACAACTTTTAAACCAAAATAGAAAATGTTTGCGCTTTTTGAAACATATTTTTATAAAATGTTTGGATTCGCCAAAATTCTAGCTCAAATTTAACTAATAAACACATATAATTATTAAGATAAAAATAAGAGGGGAACCTCAGCTGCGTTTCTTGCACCTAGACGTGGCTACGCAAAAAAAAGCCCACATCCTCTCCGCCGGATTTATTCCTATAATGGATGGATCTAGAGTTTCAGTTTCATTTCTATATCTATCACCCTGAAGATTTCTACAGGTGTAAATGACGTGAATGGAGATTTCATCGTCCTCCAAGAACGACCACCTACAAGTAGAATCGTCTGAGATTCTCAAATTAAACACATATAATACATATTAATATTATATATCTATTTGTAACTGAACTGGATATTTACAGTATTTTATGAATGCTAATTAAAAATAGTTTCATTGATACTCAATCAAATTTCGAATATCATACAATTACCACATTCATTTGTGTTTTTATTATTATTACACTCTGTACTTTAAAATTATTAAATATTAAATTCTCATATCTGGCCATGAATTCTCGTAATCGTAAGGCCGCCATTACCAATACATATAATATATATATATATATATACATTTTAATAGTAATTATTTGCAACCAACCATATTTTGAGTGACATTTTAATTAAAACATATTTCATTTGTGTCAGTTGAAGAAATTTTCACATCATAGTAACACAACAATCGTAAAAAATTATATAACATAATATTATCGATTGTTTTATTTTAGTTCATTAATTCAACATTAAAAAAAAAAACAAGTGAAGATAACAACTAACAGAGTTAATTATTTAGATACTCGACATATGTTTGAATTTCATTGTTTGGGCTATTTTTAATTAGCATTCATAAAATACTATAAATACCCAGTCTGTACAGTTATATATACTTGTATAATAATAATATGTATTGTTATTTCCTATATGTGTTTATTAGACAAATTTGAGCTAAAATTGTGGTAAACTTGTTTCTGTCAAAACAATTTTTTATATTTGAATTTTTCTTCTCTCGCTATCTCTTTTTGTTTTTGAGTAATAATTATGACGAACGGACAGCCTGAAATGGACTAATTCGATGTTTCTATGAACACCTATACCAAAATTTTGTTTGTGCGGTCAATATTAGGTAGCGTTACAAACTTTAGACTACAATCAATATACTCTGTCATATAATGTGTATCGAATATAAAAAATAATACAAATAATGTTGAAAAGAAAATTCTTTGTATATGAACGATATTTTGAAAAATTTATTCGTTCTAAAAATAAAATAAATAAATATAATTTGAGCATAAAAATGAAATAGAAAAGAATTTTTATCGTAAACAAATACGATAAATTTATAATTTATCGTTTTTTAATGATTTTTTTCTTCTGTGTATCTAAAATTTACCGAGTTTTTTTTCTATTTAATAAAACCTTTTCTCCCTTTTTTTCCCTATTTTATTAAAAACCCGAAAGTTTTATGTTCTAGAATCAGGAGCATTGTTTTTCAAATATTCCAAAAGTTTGAAAAACTATGCTTTTGAGAAAGTGACGGCTTATTATATATGTAATATCAGATTTGTACATACATTACACCCAAACACCTCATATTTGCTTTATTTTTTTGTAAATTGGGCTTCATTTTATACACATAGCAAGAATACACAGAACCGGAGATGTGCCGGATATCCGCACGAAAAAATAATCGTATCCGTTTCTTTATCAGTTGATCTTAAACGAATCATTTGTATTATTCAGTTTCATTACGTATATGAATTTATAAGGAAAGGTAGCAATAAAATACTGTTAAAAATCTCATTAAAATAATTTTTATTTCTTAAAAATTACATATTTGGCAAAAATTTAATATTTCAATCCTTATTGTAGTCAGCTAAGTGCTAATTCTTATAGCCGACTATCGTATTATAAGTTGCTAATTATAAATTGCACTCTCTAATACTGCTAAGCGATATCACTTATCACAATCACATATCATTCAATAAACAATCATATTTTAAGTAAATTTAAAAAATTATACCGGTTGATTGAGTTAAAGCTAAGAACCGTATTCGTATCCGCGGATCTCGACATTGATTATTCATATCCGCGGATCTCCATTTTTAACGATCCGGCACATCCCTGCACAGAACATATCATTCTTGATTAAAATTTTTTTGTTTGGTCGAAACTTTTTTATAATACACATCAAACTCTTGAAACTTGGATCTGTTAAGATTCTTAGATAATGAAATGATGAGAGTATATGTTTCAGATTCAGGACTCAATTTTCAGTAAATAGTTAAAGTTATGCAGAGTGAAACTTAAATAATGGAGAGATTGAACCAAAGTTTGTTAAATCAATTATGAATTTGTTTATATTACTCGATTTATCTTAGAACGTCGGATACAAAGAAAACATCATTTGGATTACTTTAGATTCCAAGTTGAAAGCCACAATCCTTTTTTAAATTAATCAGTTTTCGAAATTGCCAAATAACATATTTATATCTAGGAAAATGTAATTCTACGTATTTCTATTCCCTGTGATTATATAGAATTGCTTAGTTCTCGTCCAAATAAATTATATTGTACATAGAAAGTAGATTAGCTTTCGAAATTGATTATTATTATAAGAAGATATCAAAAATATTCCGATTTTTAGAAACTGGACAAATATTATACATATTAATATTAGCGTCGAGTTTAAGAGTTTTGTTTATCTTAATAAACGAATTCATGACGTTTAATATTCTTATATCGCAATTTTCTCCATTCTAATATTGTGATATTTCTACCAATTTTATTATTAATCTGAATAATGCAATCACTTCCTAATAATCAATTAGAAAAAGATAAATTTCTTTTCCGTTCTAATATTGCAATATTTTTACTAAGTTCATTGATAATCTGAAAAATTCAATCAGTAGTGGTCAAGTAGAAAAATGTCAATTTCTTCCCGAAGGCTGAATAAAAATATCAAATTTACAAAGCCACTATTTTATTGCACGCGAAATTTTTTACGCGTAATTAACATTAAACTTGTTGTCGTTCGTAGTTTGATATAAACGTACAAATTGAAAAGCAAGCTATGTCAAAAGTAACAATAGACGGTATTGACTCATCAGCGTCAGAGATTACAAGGTGGTTAGTTTTTGCTCCCTTGAAGAAATTACAGAATCAGAGATTTAATTTTTATTAAATTTCAAGTGTCACTGTTTGAATTCAAATTTGAGACATCCAGGTTAGAATTTTTATACTTTGCAAAACAATTCTCTCTTGTGTAAGTCATACCTTCGACTCCTCCTAAATTTTCACTTTCTTGAAAGTATGCTACCGGCACACATAAGCCATATTACATGAAGTATATTTCTGCTTGTATATTGCTTTACTATAAATTTACCGATTCAGAAGACGCAAGTAGACGTTGCCAAATTTAGTATTATATTAAAACTACTGAAATGTTCTTTATAAATATGTTTAAAAAACGGATTGATTTAAAACATTTTCGCTATGAGAAAAAAAAATAAAACATACTCTTGTGTTTAAAACAACATGCCTTTACAATCGTATGTAAATATTTGAGTTCTTTAGTAAAAATATATGAAGGTATAGAATCCATAATGGTTTAATCCTAATATTCACCAAATAAAATATTAAATTAGACAGGTCACTGATAGATGGCGTCATATATCTTGTTATTAATTTTTATCACTATGTGCGGTGCATAATTCTAGTCTCTATGTTCAATTGAAAACTTTGTATAAGAGTCATTCTTGTATTGTGAATCCACCATTATAAAAAGTGGACACAGTTCATTAAAATTTAATCAAAAGAAAAAATTCTTCACTTATTACAGTTTCACTCGATTAAAATTAGATGATGCATATGGATATATACATAATATATTGCTTATATGGTGACGTAAAAGGGAAATATTTCACTGTTAAATAAATAATTTCATTGTTAAATTCTTGATAAATTAAATTATAAATATAATAATGTTAATATGAATACTCAAATTATTATGTCATTATATAAAAAAATTTATTTTTATATAGATTTTAAATGTTCATCATTCACATTAATTAACTTTATTAATAATATTATTTATGATATTAACGCACAGCACCTGCATACATCAACAGGTCAAAAGGTGGATGATGCCATATTATTATAATGGTATTTATATTCGTTCAGAATAATGAGATCCAATAATATTTAAAAAAATCACAGCAGAAATTTTATATTCATCTACTTCTTACTTCAAACGTTTAAAAAAAAGTACATAAACAAATTATCTCTATCTTTAGATTTTATAAATAAAATTTTCTTTTAATTGTTTCTCTAAAGTTTGTACTTTAATTCTATATTGCAAGTCAATTTAGAGCATGATCTGGCGGTACTTGAGTGTGCAAAAATTGTGCTTTGCATTGTTACAATGGATTTGTGTTAAGAGTAGCTCAAATATTAAGAACTGGATGTTTTCATATCTAAAATAAATATTTTTGATCTATTGCAATTTTTTCGAAAAATGCTCCGTTATTGATCCGTGAGCGATTTAAAATCGAAAAAAAAAAACAGTGAAAAGTATAATTTGCTCGGTTTTAAATATAATTTGCTCGACCTCTATTGAATATTTCTTTATTTTCATTTTTTGAAAATACTGCACTGTATCAAAATATTACACAGTGCTCTTCAAGAAATTAAATTAGATATTTTTTGGAAAAAGGAATAAAATTATGTTCAAGGTTTCATGTCTCACACGTCCAAGAAAAATTGATGCAAATGATTCTTGTAAAATCCTGGGGACAGTTTTGCTAGAATTACCCGGTCAAAATAGTTAAATAACACAAATTATTATAAATTTACCATTTTTATTAGAAATATTTCATATTTAACAATCAATTGTTTAAGATTTTTATGTACCCAATGATTAAAAATTAAACACTAGATAGCGCAAATATCGAATATCAAACATATGAGAAGCGTATATAATTTTTTTTCTCACGAAGGTTTATCTTCATAAAATTTTCCTTAGAAAATGGAGAAATTTTCGAAAAAAAAATTTGATTTCAAAAGTGTTATTAAAATGATTTCAAATCTAATAGTCGTTAGAAAAGACGATATCGTAATTAACATTGGATCAAAAATTTGTCCGGCCGCATCTATATATTTAATACTTCAGTTATTATTGACACAATTCCATTGATAGAATTTGGTTCTCGATTTTTGCACACTCAAGTACCTTCAGATCGTGCTCTAATTTAAATTTGTTTATGTTTGCTGAAAATAATCTATATAGTTTAATGTTTTTTTTAATTCTTTCTTTTGCACTTCTTATTTCTGATTTTATTTCAAATTTAAACAAAGGAAAAACTATTTTTAGGTTAGTGAATAATTAATAAAGCTTTAAAACTGCCTCTATTCTTTATATAAAAATGTCTTTAATAGATGAGTCAAGTTAAATTCCAAACAAATTCATCAAAATGTATAATAAATTCATAATAGAGTATAACTTCCCATAAAAATGTTAACACACTAGCAAGAAATAATTTGGATAGGATCCAATTACTTTGTCTTGAATTTTGCTATAGCTATAAGTTTAAAGGAGACATATTTAATAAAAAAAGACAATATCTAATGCAATATACATTATTATTTATTTTAATTTTTGCGCACAAATTGCACATTGCCCGTTCTTGACATGAAAATGGAAAGCTTATCAAAGAGAATCGTGAAATGAAATAGAATCAGTGAAAATTTGATAGCTGCATTTTTTTTTATTGATTCCTACCTTTTTGCCAACTATTTTTCGATACAAGTCAGGAAAATGCGGTTTTTTGCACTCGATGTTAAATAATCAGAGGAAATAAGAAAACTGTTAATTTTTTAAAGTATCGTCCCTTTTTGGAAAATCTTCACAAATACCAACTTATTTCAAGGGAAGCTAGGAAATCGATTTGAAATAGGAAAATTTTATTTTTTTTCAAAACCATCTCCTCCATTTCTGTGCAATCATTGTTGGTGCAGTTTTGCTTTTACTTTTGAGTGAGGTCTATAGGTAATAGACCTAATAGTGTTGTATAAAAATAGAAACATTTTGAAAATCACTGTTCAACTTCGATGATAAAATTTTCAAAAATCGATGACAAAATTTTGTACTGATATTAAAATATTTTTACCATTTACTCATCTATAATAGACAATTTTATAAATTTTATATTAAGCACAATGGAATGAATGTTATGTTTATTGTCTAAAGCGGTTGCATAGATTTGAAAGATCTGTTAAAAAAAGAAAACTAAAGTTCGTATTGTGTTCAGTAAATGAAATTAAAAAAAATTATTGGCATATAATGGCACTTTTTAATTTGTTAACAGTGTTCAATTATGCTTGTTACTAAATTTGCACCCCCTAATTACGGCACCATATTCAAATTTAATGCTATAATAATATTTTAAACATGTATTATTTTGATTTTTTAGCTGCTTTTGTGGTGCGTGTAAAGCTATTGGTTTAGTAGTATAAATAAATTGTAGAATTTAGTCATTAAGAATATAAGATTTTCTTTTTACTCCAATAAAGAAAGGCAAAAATGGTTAATAAATCATCATTTGAGGCAATTTTTTTCCTTAGTAACTTTTGAAGAAGGTCTATTCAATAAAAAATTGTGACCCATAAAATAGTTAGAAGATTCGATACAGGAACGAACTTAAATTTATTTTATAAATTTTTTTTTAATTTATAGGTTTTTCTCCTTAAAAACAAAAAAATCAGTTGATTTTTTCAGGAAAAACGTATCAAAGATTTTATTTGCCTCTTATCTGAGGAATTATAATTAGAAATTTCATAACCCTTCTTTATTGGATTATAAGAAAAATTAACAGTTTCATCTCATTTCCAAATTGAATTTGATTAATGAATCAAGCGAGTAAATAATGTCAATTTTGTTTTAAACTAGTTTTTCAAAATTTAGTATAAAACAAATTTTGGTTCATTAGTCAATTAATAAATTTCTTTTGTCATAAATGTATATCTTCCGCACACAATTTTACTCAAGTATTCGATAATGATCATATCAGCGCAATGTTCTTAACATCAGTTTAATACAACACCCTATCACATCAAAATCACGTTGCATTTGAGGATGATGGATGGTAGTCAACATTCAATTAAAAGCATCTTCGACAAGTTTTTATTTACATTTTTAGTCGTTTTTTTATTTTAACCGTATTATTTTCAACGAAAGTAAATACTGGAGTAACGATGAAGGCATTTCTTATTGCTGATCAGTAATCTAATATATAATACATGTTTAAACCATAGAGTTGTTATAAAGACAGTACCATAGAGATGATATATAGACGTAAAATCTGTGTTTTGTAGCATCTCATATTCTCACCGCCATAACATAATCGTATATGTATAGACGCCAGGTTTTAGCGATTTTGACTGGTAAACATTAGACCAGGCAACACAATTTATCGTTTGGCTACTGATAGCAAATATGGCAGTATTTGAGTGTATTTTTATATTAAAAAATGTATCCATTTCCGTTAACATTTTTTTCCGGTATGCGCTTACGTTTTTTATTGTATGTGTAAATGTAAAGATCACAGGTCTAACGCAGAGACCTGCTCACTGCAGTGCTCTGTATCTAACATGTAATATACAAAATACATTCTATCTTTTCTATCTACACTATCTATGAAATGTTTGGAGTCCTCACATACACTCATACGTGACATTCACTTAATCTTATATAAACTGTATCAGTAAGAAAAGGATGTTGCAATTTCTGAAACAAGAGAAAAACAAACATCAATGCTAGCTGTTCTCTGTTGTCATAACGATCCCACTTAAATTTGAGTCTCTATTTGTCTACTTTTTCTTTATGGTTTTGACACTTTAAATATTCGCAAAACCTCTTTTATTTAAGTAAGACACTGTATGTATCTCAAGTTAAACTTTTTATACAATTTTAAATAATTCCAACAATAAATAGAATTCATCGGATTTCAATATTATAAAAACAAACTCCAAGATTCTGGAGCTTTTACTTGTGCCAAAATGATTCTATTTGGCAACTGTGATGTGAGGTAATTGTACTGTATTGAAAATACAATACTTGAGTAATGTAGTGGGCGAAGGTATAAGATCCTCGAACGTTCTATTTAAATATACAGATTATTTGCGACGAAATTTGGGCAAATTGAAATATTTGTCGTAATGAATAACATTGGTTATTTTTTAGTTTTCTTTTCTCCAAATTTTTTTCAAAACCTAAATCAAAAATGAATTTGAAATAATATTATACATTTTTAGAATATAAGTTTTTCAAATTGGGTTTTTATTTTCCGAATGGAATACCTTTTATTATTAAATAGAACGTAAGTGTGATTATAGCTTTATAATATAGTCCACTTGGAAATACATTTCTGTCTCCTATTCTTAAATGTAAATTTCATGTCTTGTAGTTTTTAATTCTATATTTTAATATTAAATATATAGTTTCCAGATATACCAAACATTATGTCGAATTCGGGAAGTGTACGTGGGCGGCAAAAATCACCAACTACACATAAAAAAGATCGTGGTGGCACTTCTGATCATGACGACCAACCAGCAACACCACAAAGGATATCTGGACACATTGATCATGCACCATTGGGACCTGAAGAATTACTTGTTGCCGATATAGAGGTAAATTTTCTACAAAATTCAGTCCAAACACCGCAATTAATATTACAATATAGATATATAATTTCAATTTTAAATTGGCAATCAATATTCAACTTTCGAGCTGCAGGCCTACCTCCGTAGGCCTAAAACACGGTTAAAAGCCTACATTTTAGTAAATGAATTTAATCTTGCAGCTTTTATATTTTTTAATTTTTTTTCCTGCAGGATGCTATGGAATATCATCCAGCATCAGCTTCATTTCTAAGTAATGGAAGTGGTGAGATGGTATCAGGCACATTTGATGAACCTGACTCACAAGCTTACAGTCGAATTGAGGCAGCTATACATCATTTGCATAATAAAATCTCACGCACCAAAGAGCTAATTCGGCAAGAACAAACAGAACGTGATGGTTTGTATAAATTATTGAATTTTTGTCTTCATAAAAAATAGTATGCCTGAAAGTTATAAATTTTATGGCTTCAGATTCATAAAAATGATAAAAATTAATTTTATAATCATTTTAAATATTTTTAGAAAATGTAAATGAATATTTAAAGTTAGCAGCGAATGCAGCAAATACACCAAATACAGATAAACAACAATTAGGACGAATAAAGGCTGTATTTGAAAAGAAAAATCAAAAAAGCGCTCATGTTATAGCACAGTTACAAAAAAAATTAGAATCTTATAATAAACGAGTGCGTGATTTGGAATTAGCTGGTGAAACTGGTCAATTAAATTCAGCTCGTCAACCGCGAGCTGTTCTTCGTGATATGGGACAAGGTCTAAAGTATGTTATCATATTTTTAAGTGGTTGATATAATATTTTATATATTTCTAATTAATTGAAATATTTATTTAATTTGTTGAAAATAATTCAAAAATGCTAATTATTAGAGATGAGAACTAAAACCAGTAGAAAATTTAATCTCTCGAGAATATTGAATTTGCTACTCTGTAACTTTACTAGGCCTCCATAGTATTCGATAAAATGGCCCGAAAGTAGCTCTTACAATGTTTTATTGTCTTTTTCAATATTTTTTCATAATCTGATATATTTAATAACATTATCCCAAACATTTGAATTGAAAAATTTTAATTTCTTAGTTGAAACTATCGGACAGGAATAATATAAATGGTAATTTATATTTTTTGTGTTTAGGAATGTCGGAGGTAATATTCGTGATGGTATTACAGGATTTAGTGGTTCAGTCATGTCAAAACCACGAGAATTTGCTCATTTAATTAAAAATAAGTTTGGTAGTGCAGATAATATTAATCAGTTATCAAGTACGTATCCTATCATCACATGACACACAAACAAATATTTAGGAACTGATATGTATATATTTTATTAATTTGAAAAACTTGCTTTTCAACATATTTTTTTTTATAAATTCGATTCATTGTAACGTTATTGAAACAACATTATGATTTTGTATCGATAACTCTATTTAGAATTTCGGTCACGAGTTTTGGCGTTAAAACAGAAAAAAACAAGACACAATCATACCAAAGCTCTTAGATTTTTTACAATCAATGACATCCCTTTTCAATTGACTTGACACTAAGCTATTAATAAAGCATAGAAACAAAGTGAACACTGTGAAAGATTAACAAAGGCACTGAAAAATAAGCAAACTATTCCGAGAAACACAACTAATTTATTTCAATATATTTTTATTGATAAATACATCTAAAAAGGCTGAATCTAATAATTTCTTTCTCTTCCAAAATTTCTGTACGGGGAACTTTTACACTTTAAGGAAAATTCTATTTATCAATATCATCAAATACAGTAAGACATTAATTCCAAATCGGTTTGGGCCTACGACAATTTCTTATATGAAGTTGCAATAACGTTGCAATTTATAATCATTTTAAAGCGTAGGAGTATTAAATTGTAAAAGCTTGCTAGATGTATATCATATCAATCCAAATATTTAAAATTTCAGTACACCAAAACTAAATGGTAAAATATTTTTCGTTAATTTTAATAGACACGATATGTTAGAAGTATCATTAATAAACAGAACATTTCAATATTTATTTTAACCTTTAGAGTTTAGAGCATTAATATTTAGTTAATCCAATAGATAGGGCAGTTTTTTTGTATTTATCTAGAACAGAATTTTTTTTTTGCATATGAAAAAACCTGTAAAAAACACTCCGTGTATACTATAGAGTACTCTCAAATATCACACGTGGATAGAACTAATGCACATAGATAGCTTCTTTAAAAATATCTGTTCTAGTAAAATTTAAATAAAATAAAAACCCGTCCATTGGAGTAGTGATCACGCTTTTTTATATTTTCAAGAACGTATTAGTATCATTTCTAAGCAAGGAATATCAAACATATGCAATTGAAGGAGACAGATTGACTAACCATCAGTCTTATTCAATCCCATTGAAATTGAATCGGAATAAATAGGATTGAATTGGTAATTTAATTTTCTAGTGAATCTTATTAAAAGTTTTGAATACAATGGAATTTTTGCGAACTAATACGCTCTTGAGAATAATTATTACTAGTAATATAATAATATTAAACCCTTTTCTGAATGATAGTAACCATATTTTAAGATTAAAATACTGATCTTTTTTATGGTAGTAATTAACACACTGATACATCGTTTACTTTTTCTTTAATCCAATCATCAGACGTATAAGAGTTGCATTTGAGTTTAATTTTTAGACAAATTATTTGATGATAATATATTTCCTTAAATTGTCATAATAATGACAAATTTTTAAGATAAATATATAATTCCGAAAAATACACTATGAAAAATTACATAATGTAATTCCAGGATTTGAAATTGCTTCATACCCCATTTATTATATGCTTAGTATAACACAGAAATTAAACTTTCCCCCAACTGCTTATGCGTCTGTTTCAATTGGTATAAAATATCTACACGATCAATGGACAAGGAAGGCAACACAATGTATTCAAAATCGAAAAATGATAATTTCTATTTTAATGAAATCATTCAAGAAAATTTCCGATTGACTTCCACACGTTGTCAGTACATATTTCTCTGACACATTGCGCTTAAAAACGCATTATTATCCTAATTCCTAGCGTGGTACATAGGGGGCAGTTCTGGAGAAAATTCAGCTGCTGGTGGCGGAGGAAATTCTGGTACAATTCATCATGGATCTGCAACATTGCCAGCTGGTGTTGCAACAACTGGTGGATCACATACTGGATCTCATAGCCATTCGGCGAACAAATTTCCTAGTGAAGAAGGCAGTGAATGTAGTAGTGTAACATCGGAAAGTATGCCAGGGTAAATATCAAACAAATATATTAATACATTAATCAGATTTTTTATTTGTCTTTCACTCTTAAATTACCTATTATTTATTGGCCGTGATAAAAGTCCTTAACTAAACTCTAAGTTTTAACAATTTACTGATTTAGAATTAATTTGAGACTGTTTTACTATTAATCAAAATTTTTATACGTTTGGCTTTAGTTGTAATAGCGGCAGTGGGAATCATGCTGAAGGAAATCCAGCAAGTCGACCCGCAGGTGATGCGTTTAGTTTAAAACCTATTTTTAATGAACTACAAGAAAGGCGTGAAGAGTATGAAAGGCTTAGAGAACGTATAGAGTCATTTAAAAATTTACAATCGGAAGTACAATTTTTAAATTCAGCACTTCAAGAAGAACGTTTTAGATCAGAACGTTTAGAAGAACAGGTAATATTTCATAAATTTAATAATTTATTTTTAGTTTAAAACCAAATTTGATATGTTTTTAATTGCAAATATTTTCGATTTTAATAGATAAATGATTTAACCGAATTACATCAGAATGAAGTAGAAAATCTAAAACAAGCTTTAGCTGATATGGAAGAGAAAGTCCAATACCAAAGCGAAGAACGGTTACGTGATATTCATGAAATGTTAGAACATTGTCAAACTAAGGTAAATTAACAAGTTGAATATTTTTAAAGTTAAAATTACTAAAATAATGTATACTTAAATTTATTTTACAGATACAAAAAATGGAACATCAAGCGTTACAACAACAACAGTATGTGACTTTAGAAGGTTTAGATAATAGTAATGCACGAGCGTTAGTAGTCAAATTGATTAACATTGTTTTAACTGTTTTGCAAGTGATATTACTTTTAGTTGCTACAACTGCTGGAATTACTATGCCATTTCTACGTACTAGGTATCTGTTTATTTACTTATTGGCCATTCAATACGATAACTTGAAAATTATTTGCATTAAACTGATTTTTATATATAATTTTGCGTGAATTAAAAAAATTAAAACTTTCTTTTAAACTACGATTAAAATTCTTTTACTTTTTAGTTGCAATGATATTACACGTAAAAAGTGTGCTTAGTTTTTAGATATATAATAAAATGACAATTTTATTAGTTATTCAAATAACAAAAATATCTCAATACTTGAAATATAATTAAAAATCTCTAATTTTTTTCTACCCTGAATATTTTTTGCTTTCCATATGAAATATAAATGAAATTGATTAAAATATTTTTTTTCCTTTACAGAGTGAGAATTTTAACAACAATACTATTAGTTTGTACAACAGTGTTTGTGTTAAAACAGTGGCCTGAAGTGCGTGATATTGGTTCTCATATGATGAGAAATTTAAAAGAAACATTAGACGCAAAATGATTATTATTTGACAATTTAATCAATCATAGTTTTATATCAATTATTTAACTAAATCAATTTAAATCAAAATCAAATAAAAAAATAAATGGCAAATTCAACTGCACTAGTTAAATAATACAAAATTCAGCACTACAATTTAATCACATAATAATAATAATAACATTAATATTTATTATTGTTTAAAATTACAAAAACGTTGTGCTTGTTTATCATTTTATTTTATTTATTCATTTTTTATTGAAACTGTGAAATAAGTACTGTTTTATACAACAAACAAACAAAACAATTAATTATTAATTGATATTCTGTCATTATTATTAATGTCATTACCTATTATTAATTGCCAAAATACACAAGGAATAATAGGTGTCACGTTTTTCAGAAATTTATTTTTACAAACAGAAATTAAATTAATCATAATAATAAGTCTAGATTAAAAAATATACCTATCCCATAATTATTAACTCATTATCTTTTTAAAAAGGCTTTTTTAGATGTATAAATGAAAATTTTACTTTCGGATCCATAAAAAATTTTTAATGATCTATATTTAATATTTTAAAAAACTTGTCATGAATTTATTAGTACTATTTTTATTTTAAACTGAATTAAATATTAAACAATTTGAATTCATAAATTTATTTGATGTCTTTGTCTCAAAGTTCATGATAGTTTCTCTACGATTAATATAAATTTAATAAGTATTTTTTATTTAATAGGTATTTTTGTACTATTTTTATTCGTTTTATGTAAAAAATTTCTGTAATGTTTTTCAATCTGTAACAATAATTGAATCTGTTTTACATGAGCTGCCTGAAAATAAAAATAAATATCTGAAATTGGGACATCTATATTCTGACACATTTCTGTTTCCAAGAAATGGAAACAAAAACCTATATTTACTTACACCTACCCTACCAAATATTTCAAGAATTTTAATGCGTCAAATAGAAAACACATTTATTCAAATTATGAGATGGGAGTGCAATAGCAGTTGTATATTATTATTAAGATAACAAAGAAATGTTTTTACGTATACTTAAGAAATCAAAAAATGCGACATTTTTTTTATTTGTTATTTTTATACCTATTTAAAAACATTAAATACTTGATTGTTATGTTATGTTCAGTCATTTATCAGAATTCATTTTGTTTATTTAAAACATTCATTTTAAACTAAAAAATTATAAAATGCATCTTAAAATTTGTGTTTCTTATAATTGTAAGTAATCATGGAAGTTCTTCGCGTTTTTGGATTACACGAGTATACAGTACAAAAATTTTTGAAATTGATTTCCATAATAACTACGCTAAAAATTTGCATTCCTGGTTCTCAAAGTTTGTATAGACGGGAGGTCCACCGATAAAAAGTCATCTAATAACGAAAAAGTTATGTTTTTTTTTTGTCTAAAGACAAAATTAATTAAAGTTACTTCTATATTGGAGTTTTCGACCACAGCGATACCGACTAGACAGTCAACAGGTTTAAAGTGAAATTGTTAAAAGTTAACATTGAAATACCAGCAAAATAAAAAAATGAAGCTTTATTGAGAACTACATAAAAACTAGATCTGGAACTGAATAAACATGTATATTTTTAGAAACTAAACATTTAATATTTGAATTAAATTGAATTGAATGTGATATAGCAGAAAAATTGGTTTTTCTGGTCTGTAGTCAGTTAATATGTCTCCGGTTAATTTTTTCGATTATCATTTAGTAAAGATTAAACAAGTAAAACAAAGCACGTAATACAGTGTAATTTTTATTTACATATAACTATTTGTACCAAATAAGGACGAATCCCAAGTGTAAATATTTTCAAACGCATTTCATATCATGTTGGTATGGGTAGAAAACGTTAAAAATAAATAATTCAGTTGATATATGACCAAGAATTATGGTTCGATATTTTTCATCCATGATGTTATTATTCTTACGAATTGTACGTTTAATATAAAAAGAATTAAGATCCTTTTAAAAATTTAAGTTGTTCCAAATGTATTAATATAAAACTATAAAGTACCAATTGATCTCTGCATTACATGACACCTATGGCCCAAAGCACATCCAGTGATAAAAACATAGTTTTACGAAACTTAAAATGCTTTAAACTAATTATTTTGCATGAAGTCCAAATTTTTTTTCAATGCTTGAATATAACAAATTGTTCTGTATTAATAGGTATATTTAATTAATACGTGTTACCAACATGGTTTGTATTACATTTTGTATAAAAAATATGTTTTATTGCTACAAAATGTTTTCTTTGGTTACTATTGAAAATAATTGTATCTAAAAATTTGTGTGTTGTTGTATACAAAAAGTAATTAGGTTTTGTAATATGTTTTCTTGCACCAGTGTGAGTTGGGCCTTAGAAAAACAATACAATATAATTATTTTATTCGAATAGTCCACGTAAATCTCGAAAATACATCAATCGATAATCGCTCATAATCCCTTTCTGACTTTTAGCAACCAAGTAATTGAAATTTAAAATTATTGTAAAAGTTGAAACTAATTCTGCTTTTACATTCCCATAAGTGTAGAATGTCTAAACAATGAACATAGCCAAAATTTAAATCAAAGAATTGGAAGCGCAGATATTCTATAACAATAATAGCTGAAAATTATTTGACATTTGTGTATTCAAAAACCTCTCGTATAATATAAATCAAATTAAAATATTTAGATGTTATTTTACCATTTTTTTAAGCAGTAAAGAAAAAGCTTTAGAATAAAACTATATTTCAATACAAATTAAGATCTCACATCATAGTAAAAACATTTAAAATGTAATATTCAAAATCAGAAATCAACTTAAGTTGAGATAACTTCAAGATAACTTAGAAGTTACGTCTAAAGTTGTACCTAGCAGTACTATGTACTGTTGTTGTATTAAAATAATAATCCCCTTGGTTAATGGCTATATAGCTAAAAGAAGCTGAAGCCAGAAAAAAAAAAAAGTGACTTCAACTATGTTTTTAAATAAAACATTTTAAATTATTTTGCAAATATTAATGTATTGACATAGTTATCGTAAGTACTCGTAACATAATTTATTAATTATTGGTAGCGTTTTTATACGTGATTGTTTGGGAATAAAAATTGTAAATTGCTCCAAATATTTGTAAATAGTAATAAAAATATGTAAAAGTCATAAGAATTACAATGTTGTGTTTATGAGCATATTGTATTGGTTTGAATAAACATGTGAGAAAGGTGGGTAAGCAAAATTTTTTTTCTAAATTCAGTTAAACTTACTTAAAATAGAGTTTTTGTACATTTTTCGAATGGGAAAAAAATTTTTATGTGACCAATCTCTGATAATGATAGCGATTTTTTGCAATCACAAATTTACAAAAATCTATCTATTAAGACAATATAAACAACTACAGTGCTAAAAATCATTGAAGTAGTCAATCTTTCCAACAAAACAGAGTAGGAGGTAATTAATTACAATATATATGACATACAAAATATGATAATTAAAAAATTTAAATACAAAAAAATTCGCTATCAATTCTATATCTGTTTTAATTTCCACAAAGTCAGAAAATAATGCTTTAAAACATCACCCTCTTGTAGTCTAATGTCGATTCCTTTAAACTTTATCATCACTACAATCTGATTAAAAAATTACTATTCTATCATTTTCGCCCACCTACCGCCCTCCGTTTTCTTCCTATCAGTATCATATATGCTACCACACGAAGTTTGTAATTGGTCCATTTTAAAATAAACAGTCCTTATAAATAAAATATATATTTATTGAAATAACATTTTTGTATATTTGATCCGCTACATCAAATAGTATGGAAAATATCTAGTCACTCCGTAGCATGATAGTTGGCGTCACTTTATATAATTTCTTTAATCAGTTGTCTCCGTTAGTTACAATATTTCTTGTAATCGATTAACTGGAATATATTAAAAATTGTGATGGAGTTTGACTAGATATGGTGAATAATGAATTTATTTTAGATAGAAATTATAGCTAGTGGCGTGAATACGAAAATAGAACTTGTTAAAAAATAGAATTTTGAATATAACTTTCAATTATTGTTATAATAGCCAGACTTTCTTCTTCAAAACCTAATCTGACTGCAAGAATTTCGCAAAGGAATATCGGACTCCAAGATAAAATAATCATGAAAAAACATTTCAAATCCAGTATAAAAAACGATTGTGTACCTTTTCTGGTTTTAATATTAATTAACTTAAGTGCCCCCTCCCCTTTAAGATAGTGGCGGGGTTTGAATAACTGAACAGTTCAGAAAATAAATACAATCCATTCTAAAAGTTTCATTCTTTAATAAATAAGTTTTATTTTCTTATATCTGCATCTTAGAATCATACTAGCGGTATTTAAAACTTATTGCATGTGATATATAGAAATTAAACGAAATATTTAAATTTTTTGCGTTAAAAATAATTGAAAATTTTTGGATACAGAGATATTAGTTTTTGATGAAAATATAAGTATCGTAACATTACAGAAATGAATTCAGAGAGAAAATCGCCAATAAAATAACAGTTTAGAAATAATTTTTTTTTAATCCATAGTTTTTTAACAAAAACAATTCAAAATTTCTTATTTTAGAAATATCAGTATTATACAACATTAAGCGAAAGTTTTAAGAATAATTTGTTTGAAAATGATGATCATCCTAATATTCACTATAAAATATTTTTCTTCTTATCCACTCTATTTATGACATATTTTTTAATTTTTTTTTTTCTGAATTCATTAGGTGTGTTGCATTATAATACTTAATTTTGCATCAAATTACACCAAAACATGAAATAGTCTTACTACGGAATCAATTCGTAGAATTAAGTTTCAATAACGTAGACCCTGTTTTATGTATGTACTTATCATCGTTTTAGATGGTATAATAATGAGCTAACTGACCTACAGAGGCAGGCTACATACCTATTAGTATTACTATCTCCTGCCATTATAACATCATACAAGTAACGATCGTATAAATGGTACCTGAGACATTGAATCTATACATGATGATCCAAAATGGAAAATATTTGTAATTACGAATATGCTAAAATAGAAACATAATGTATAAGCCGAATTAATAGATAAAGAAGGTGAAGCCTCAATATGTAAGAGGAAAATGTGTCTGCCATCTTTCGATGCTCCTAAAACGTTAGTATCGCATAAAAAATAATCAGAAAGCTTAATCGAAATTTTAAAATCTAGATCTTTAACAGATTTTTGAATGAAAGAGTCCTTACAATGATGTGAGTTATGAAGGTTTTCCATATTTTTTACATCTTGCTTTCTGTATTAGTTTACTTGTTTAATATGACTTGCGTTAAGTTCAGGCAAGGCCATGACAGGATTATTTATTAAACTATTTATTTGTTAATTCGCGAAGAACATAAAAATAAAAGCAGTTTATACAATATTATTTTTCGGATTTATGTTTTTTAATGTTTTTCAGCGCTAAGCGTGCGTACATACATAGATGGTGAATTTTTTTCCCACACTCTTTTAGTGGGCATCGCCAAGCTCAACTAGATTCCATCCCCTAAATTACCCACCGTGCTATGATTTATATATTTCAAACTATATTATTTTTATAAACCATTTTTGTGGTGCATAATGAGACTGTCCACAAAATGTTTTTATTTGAATAATGCCAAAATTTTACATTTTATTATTTTATTTATTGTATTAATTTTTTTTTAGTACATTAGATGATGTAAATATTTAAAATGATATTTTTTTTAATAAATTAGTGAAAATTTTTCCATAATATACGCCTACATACCCTCGCTAAATATAAAAATTGCCCATAGTGTATAATATGCACAATACAATTAATTATTAGCAATAATTCAAAAATTATAATTTTTTTGTAAAAAAAAATATAAATAAATAAACTTTTACTACTTGTTTCAGGTCAGAAATAAAATATATTTGAAAATACAAATTGTTAATTTTAATTTTCACATTTTTTAACCTTCCCCTTTTATTTATTTTACCAGAAAAATTATTAAGAACCAAAGCAAAAGATCACCAGCAAAGGAACAAGTGTCTTGTGTCTTGTCTGTAGACACCGTTTTCTCTGAAAGATCAATTAAATTTTTTGTGTAAAAAATGTACTCACATTTTAAAGCTATTTTCCATTATTTTCAAGCAGTTTTTACAACTCTGGGGTTTCTAAAATATCGAAAAAAGGTTAGTACAAAATGTACTGTAGTTTTGATAAATGATTTAAAATTATGATTATCGAATTAACATGAAAGTAACGAGCGAAAATGCGATGAGAGTGTTATGATCAAGAGTCATATACAGATCTAGACACGGTGTGTATAAAATGCCTTAAGATAATATATAAGGAAATGCCTATCTTATCTTAAAAGCAGCTCTGTCTATGTTCTATGCCAGAAGTGTAGTACATGTACAATATGGGTGCAGCCTTCACATGTAGGAAGCCATGGAACAAACCCAAGTCATATTATCATGAAGGTAGACACGAAAGGCCAGTTGACATTTGACAGCCACAATGAGCGGGAAATAAATATACGAATTATTTATACTAAGTATATAAACATATATATATGTATTGCATGTCCTGTGCAAATTATAAAAGATTTTATTTCTTAACAAATATTTTAAATAATTACAATGGAAATTGATGTACCTTTAGATTCTACTATAGAAAGTGCAAAACAAATCAAAGCAATCGATCGAAGCTCTGTTCATAAAATATGTTCTGGCCAAGTATGAACAATTTCACAATATTAAAAAATAAGAATAAGCTATTTGTTTTTAAAATTGATTATAGGTAGTTCTAACTTTAGCTATTGCTATCAAAGAACTTCTAGAAAACGCAATTGATGCAGGTGCTACTGCAGTGGAAATACGATTAAAAAATAATGGCTGTGATTTAATTGAAGTTATCGATAACGGGTATGGTGTTGAAGAGCATAACTTTCAGGCTTTAAGTAAGTTATTATTTGAATATTTTTAAATCAATTCTTGGCAGGGTTGCATTAGAAATAGGATAAATTACTTTCAAAACAGTTTTCTACAAATAAGAGTGAGCGGTCACTCTTTGAGAGTAATATTAATTTAAATATATTATATAAACTATTCAGAAACTAAAATTACTTTAGAGAAACATATTGCTTTATGTAGTAGTTACATCTTGGAATTATGTGCATTGACATTAGACAATCTGTGTATTTAGAGATTAAGAATTAATTGAAACTATATTTTTAGATTATTATTTTTTTATTTGAATGTAGCTTTAAAACATCATACATCTAAATTACAAGAGTTTAACGATTTACTCAGTGTCACAACATTTGGATTTCGTGGAGAAGCTTTAAGTTCGTTATGTGCTCTTTCAAAATTATCAGTGACTACCAGACATAAATCAGCTGAATGTGCGTATAATATTCATTATGACACAAACGGCAAAGTTATCAGCAAAACACCATGTGCGAGATCAATTGGAACTACTGTTGTGTTGGAGAAATTATTTTCAACTCTTTCGGTACGCCATAAAGAATTTCAAAAGAATATTAAACGAGAATTTACAAAAATGTGTAATCTTCTTTACGCATATTGTTTAATATCCACTGGTGTGAAGTAAGTATTCTTATAATTAATTAATATTAAAAAACAAATGTTTTTTGCAATCTAAATATCATACTTAAAATTTAATTTTGTTGTATATTTTGTAATATTAATATGTTTTTTTTTTTTTTTTTTTAGAATTGTTTGTACAAATATAACAAATAAAAATATGAAATCAATCATAGTTTCAACTCAAGAAAATAATACAATAAAAGACAATATTTCATGTATTTTTGGACATGAACAATTTGGATCAATTATAGAATTTGACCAAATTGAACCAACATCTGAAGTATGTGCGGAATATAATATTAAGGATGAAACTATTGAAGTTCCATTTGCAATTGTCGGCTTTATTTCAAATTGTAAACCAGGATCTGGGCGAGGCACAAGTGATCGGCAGTTTTATTATATCAATTCTCGACCATGCGAAATAATCAAATTAACTCGATTAGTCAATGATGTTTATCATCAATTTAACAATTCACAGTATCCATTTGTGTTATTCAACATACAAGTGAAAACTTCAATGGTGGATGTTAATGTAACTCCTGATAAGAGAAAAATATATATGGAAAATGAAAATATTTTATTAGCAACTATTAAAAGTAGTTTATTAAATATGTTTAGAAAGAATATAACGTGTTTTAATACGAGTAATCTTAATATTAAGGATGAAAGAAAACGTGGAATGAAGCGTAATGCAGAAGAACAAACATCCATGAAATCATTCGTAATGCGAACGTTGTTACAAAAACGAATGAAAATTGATGATGATAAAGTTGAAAATTTAAGTGAAGTCAGTAGTGATGAAGAAATTGAATCACAGGAGAAAAACGAAATCGTAATTCGAGATGATTTAATGAAACGTATCATCGAAATATCAGGTAATGTTGTTATTTTTATCTTTGAATAAAAGGGGGTTTTAAACAGTGTCTAATTATAGAATGGTAATTTTGTATGTGACTTCATTTATGATGAATCAATATCGTTAAATTTCGAATGAGAGCATAATATAGAAGTTCGATGTTAGTGGCGATGCAAGATTTGTTTGATGTGAGGAAGGTATATTTTGCGTGCCCCTCTGGTCGTGCAAGAACGCGGATTTTATAATTAACATTAATAAATTTCCAACGTAGATAATATCTTAGGTATTATAATCTATGATTTCCAATAAAGAATGAATTTTACTCCAAATCTAATCCTTGCATTCCTACTGGCTCCTAAAAAATTTTCTAAATTTTAGGTTGTGGTAGTAAATTAGAAAAAATAAATGAACGAATTGTACCAGTTGAAAATGAAAAAGTAAACAATACAAATATTTTAATTGAATTTCCTGCTTGTACTTCCCATTCACATTTCGAAAAAGAAAATTTAATTGACTCAGAAATAGTAGATAAAATCAAAGAAAAAAATAAATCAACTACAGACCCGACAATAATTGTAAAAGAAATTGAATTAAATTCGATGGAAAAAGAAGCATCGAATCTAACTAGCTTACATGACACAAGAACCTTAGACGATCAGGAAGAAATTCACGAATCTGATTTCAGCAATTTAATACAAAAAGAGGAAGAATTTCTTAAATCTTATTCAACAGACAACGATAAAATACAGAACCCAGAACAAAGTGAATTGGAAGATGAAGGCAAGTTAAATCAATCAAAAATTAAAAATAAAATCAGTGAAACTGAAGATATTCAACATGATTCCATTCAATATTCCAACAAAGATCATACACATGATTCAACAGACACAAAAAATTCTTATAAAATTATTGAATTCAATCAAGACAATGATAAAATACAGAATCCAGAAAAAAACGAATCAGAAGATGAAGAAGACAAGTCAAACCAATCAAAAATTAAAAATAAAATCAAGGAACTTGAAACTGAAGATTTACAATATGATTCCACTCAAATACCTACAAGGGATAAACTATCCGTTAATATTACCATGGATGATTTAAGAAATCGATTGTTAGAAAAACAAAAGTGTCAACAAAAAACGGATGAAGTAAACATAAGATTTCGTGCTGAAATAAATCCAATATCAAATAAAAATGCTGAAAAAGAATTAGAACGTGAAATAAAAAAGGATACATTTAATAAAATGGATATAATTGGACAATTTAATATGGGGTTCATAATTGCTAAATTAGAGAATGATTTGTTTATAATTGATCAACATGCTACCGATGAGAAATATAATTATGAAATTTTACAAGAGACTACAATCATGCAAAGACAAAAATTAGTTGTGTAAGTCACCAATATATATACTATCTAGGATACAGATACACCGAAAATAAGTAGTTACCGGGAATCTATTTATTGACTAATTATTTGGAGGTTGTGTAGGAGCTGCTGTCACTATATGGCTGTCACATTACTAGACTACTAAGTAGTCATATTCTTTTGCAGTTGTTTTAAGAGCTATTCATCAAGCAACTCGCCCTGTCATTCTAAAGAGTTTTGTTTAACCCATTCAAATTTTCCATTAAAAAAAAAGAAATTAGTCGAATGGAAAATAAGAAAATTATTTCATCCGATTCATTCCGATTATACTTCATACTTTGACATCGATCTGATCTTTTAACTTGTTTTTGTTAATGTATTAATAATGAATTGTAATATTTTTAGACCTCAGAAGTTGGAATTAACAACTGCTAATAAAGCTTTAATTGTGGATAATATGGATATATTTAACAAAAATGGATTTATGTTTAATATCGAAGATTCTGAACTTTCAGAGAATATTCAAAATGTTTATTTAACAGAAGTTCCATTAAGTAAAAATTTTTGTATGGGTAAAGATGATATCGATGATTTACTTTTTATGTTGCAAGATGGAAGTCAACAAATGTGTCGCCCAACTAGAATTCGATCTATGTTAGCATTAAGGGCTTGCCGAAAGTCTATTATGGTTGGTGACCCTTTATCCAAAAAGGATATGAGAAAGCTTATTGATCATATGGGTGAAATTGACCATCCGTGGGTAAGAATATTTATTTTAGAATATAAAAGAAGATAAAATGATATTGGGCAAAACATTTTTATATCATATTGCAAAAATTAAAAATTTTTTATTTTGACTAGTATTTATAAATTAACTAATCCAAAAAAATAAAATTTTCAATTTCAACAATCATTTTTAATTGATTTTAAGCGGTTCATGTAATAGACGAAGTTATAAAAGACATCTGATCAGTTAAAAGATAAAGCTTGTTGGAAAAGATAGTATTTATAGCGTAGAAATATAAGTCATAATACTTTTTGTCCCTAAATAATTATCGGAATGCAGTTGCCTAATTTAAGATGATATTTGACAGTTAAGTGGTTCAATAATTTGCACCGTCATTGGGATAGCCACAATTATAGGTTTTATTATTAAAATAATATATCATATACCACGAGCCGATAGCTCAGTTATTGCGACTTCTTCGCTAGAATAATTTTTTGAATATCTAGGCATTAATGCCAAAAAAGTTAACAATATTTGTAAAATTAGTATTTCATAAGTGTGTTGCAATTTATATATCCATAAATAATTTTAATTTTTTTAGAATTGCCCACATGGAAGACCAACAATGAGGCATCTGGTTAATTTGACACTAATGAACTGTGAAGATTCCTAATTTCAATTTTTTTATATATGTCTTAATATTATTTTATTTAATTTTTTATAATTTATTGTGATTTTAAATTCTAATTTT
Organism: Chrysopa pallens; assembly: GCA_020423425.1. NCBI lineage: Eukaryota > Metazoa > Arthropoda > Insecta > Neuroptera > Chrysopidae > Chrysopa > Chrysopa pallens. Next base: position 15,457,573 of record CM035594.1, read on the forward strand.
AATCAGTTAAACTTGGTTACGTAATTGAAGTAAAGAACGGATAAATTTTAAAATAAATTTGATTTTTATTTATTGTAAATTTTTTATACACTTATTGTTTTAAATATATTAAATCCACTTAATGCTGTACTTATCACTAATCCTGGTATTTGTGGATGCCAATGTAATTCTTTAACATCGTTTTGCCCTTGATGAATGAACAACAATTGGGGTGGTATATTTTCAATTTCTTCATTTGTTGTAGATTCATCTTGTTCCACTGATAAATCCCATTGAACAATTTGATTATCAGCGCCTCCCGACGCAAATATTGTAGATTCTGTTGGATGCCATTCAACAGTTGTTACTGAATTTGTGTGGTGTTTAAATGTGGCTACCGGTGATTTTGCTTGAAATTGTCTCAAATCCCAAACATGTAAATATCCATCATCCCCACCTATAAAGCAATATGTATAATTAAAATACGCTGTATAAAAATTTTTGAATGGCAATGATTTCAAAAGACTAACACTAATGTACATGTATACAGAAATAGTGCATAATCGCCAAATATGTGATTTTACTTAAAGGTTTTTTTATTATTAGGAGGGTTTCTACTTTTTGAATAACCAAATAGCAATATTAACTAATTGAATTATATAAAATCAAATTCTTACCACTAATGATAAATGGTTCATTTTTATTCCAACTAATTACATTAATATCACTTTCATGTACATTATCTGCGACTAATTTACAAGCTTTATTTGGAGCACTTCGGGTATCCCAAATTCGGATACTCTTGTCTACTGAACATGAAGCTAAAACATGCCGTTCATTTGGTGACCACTGCAAATCCTCAACAGAAGCTGTATGCCCAATTAATGGCCGCTGATCAACATGCCAACTATCTTCTTTTGGTGTCCATATATGAATGTCTCGACGGCAATCACCTGTCGCTAATACCTTTAAAAGCAATAAAATTAAGTTCAAACTACATGCAAATATCTCAAAAATTATCGCAAACATGTTATTCAAAATTGCAATAAATCTAGAAATTTCCTTATGCGTTTTTATTTGTGAGTTAAAGACGGAGATACAGACATAGTATATAAGATAACTGTTACATCCCTATATTAATGTAGGACAAACTTTCAAAAGGGAAAGAAAAATCATGTATGTTTTTGGAGAAAACACAATTACTGAAATAATATCAATAATATATGAACCTCTGTCAATGCTGGGAAAATTAACTTAACGGAAATGTATTCCGAATAATGGTACTTTGTATGTCTACTTATACTCAGTAAAATGGTGTACATGAATACATACTCCTTCATGTGTAGGACACCAATCAATTCCAAAACCTTCCATTTGGTGTCCGCTAAATGAAAATATTGAAGTAGCTGTATTTTGAGCTCCATTTTTGTATTGTGTTAATGATTGAGAATCTTCTACGGCAGCATATTGAACCGAAAGATCCCAGATATTTACTCTTCCAAGTTCACTCCAGGATGCAGCAAACGGTTTATTTTTTAAAAAAGTGCTCTAGAAATGTAAAAAGAAAATGCAAATATTGTGCAGAATTATTTAGCTGAAGAGTAAATTACAAAACGTCTTTAACTAGCGTTTATAAGTTATAAACGATAACTTCAGTTTTATAAATATTTACCCGAATTCTATTCACTGAACCTTGATGCTTTACAAAAGCAGATGTCATTTGTGGTCGTTTTGACTCATCTTCGTCATCATCGCTTTCATCATCATCGTCATCATCATTTTCACCAGTTTTGTTTAAGTTGGACATTTTTATAAGCATTACATTGTTAACATGCGTACGTGCGGCTTGTGTTCCAGACACAATATACGCACTTAAAGGATACGAATCTCTATTATCACCAAGATGATCTCTAAGTATATCAAAACTAAGACATGGGGCACCAGTTTGGGCCTGATGTAACATTACATACGCTGATTGATCACAAACAAGTTCTTCACCCTCTTCAAGTGCTTTTCCTGGTAAATAAACTTCTTTTGGTTCTTTATCAGTTTGCATTGAAGACTCTTCTTCATTTTGAGATTCCTCCGATTCATTTTCGGATTCTTCCTCAATTTCCATTTCGTTTTGATCGCCACTCATGTTTTTTGTTTAGATTCTTACTTTTGAGGTTATTAAGTTAACTACACGTGTTTTTTGAATATTGACAGTTCTATTATTTAAATAAGAATAATACCATGTGAATGAGAATAAACTTTACAACACTTCTTTCTAGCGTTGCCATCAACATAAAATATGTGGACGGCCAGTTTATGTTATAAGTTTTATTGAAGAAAAGATGCAGTATCGTCAAATGGGTTAAAGATTTTTTTGAACTAAATATATGAAAATATTGACAGTTAAACAGAGATAATTTTAATGATAATTTAAAATTGTTAATTAGGTTTGAGTCTTGAGGATGGGTGTAAAATGGTAAAAATAGCAGACTATGATCGCATTGATTTTGTTGACTTGCATAATACATTGTTAGTATAGGAAAAACAACAATGACTACTAATCCATATGTTTTATATCTATGAGCGTTGCTGAATGTTAAAGTCATTCACATGGGTCCACGGTAGTAGATTATTTGACGTGCATTGATTTTAGCGTCAGTGTAGCAAAAATAATAACCATTCATAACACATTCAACTCATTATTTTTCATTGAGTACCAAAATTTGATAAGTTATTATAATATATTAAACACTATACATTATTATGAAACAATCCATCTAAGTTTATGTTTATGTTGTTTGAATATTGGTAGTAAATAGCAGTGTTGCCGATGGCTCAAGTTAAAATTACCCACTCCATAAAGTCTCATTACCAGTTTTTACCCGGCACAATGAAAGGTAGTATTACCAACTGCTAAAAGCGCGGTAAATTTAAAACTAAATAATAAATCTTGAAGTATTTAAAATAAAAAGTACACAATAATTAATTATTAATAAAATTTATTAAATTTTTTTTTTAAAATAAATTTTTAAAACATAACATTTTTAAGTATTTAGTAAATATTTATTAAATTATACATAAAAAATATTTATTCAACGTTTTAACAAAATGTAATTTTAATAAAAAACCATTACCCGACTTTACCCGTCTGAGTCCAATTACCCATCATTTACCCATTCAACGTCGAATTACCCGAAAAATGGGTAATTACCCGGGCATTGGCAACACTGGTAAATAGTTCTTAATTACACCGGCAGTTAGAGTCTTCGTTAGCATAAGTGTCCAATATAATACATACATATAGGCGAGATTAGGATGACATAATTATGTGATTATTTTATGTCTTCCCTAGATCCGTCGCTGCATAGTACAATAAACCACGTTAGTAATTATCGAATATTAATATTTAAAAAAAGTGAACGATGCATATAGTATAGGCTGAGTGTTCGCTACTCACCTGAAAAGAAAATACGAGCAGAAACTTGTGAAAAAGATAAAGTGATCATGCTACCAGAAGTTGTCAGTTTTATGTCTATGTTACAAATCTGTAGAAAAGGGGTAGGTAATGGTCGTACGATACTCTCATACTAGAGGGATCAATTTTAGAGGTATGGCTGAGTCGTATATGATCTAAGGTTGAGTCCATTCTCTTGGGTAGATAAAAAAAGATAGAAACTCTTATACAACATTCTTTACTCCCACTCACGTATCACCTGTTATATGGGTATATAGATGTCTTGTTTCCAAAAATTATTCATTTTTGGGATAATGCAGTGGTGGTTGCCATTCACCTCTTCCGTGGGGAGGGTGAAAACTACAATATTCAAAATTACCACAGTAAATTCTTAAGGTTGTTCACGAACTCAGAATAACGTTATCTATACGATCTCCAAGTTGCAGAATTTTTAACCGTTTAGATCGCGAGATAATCAAAATCGATAATTGTGATTTTGAGGGTGACCATAAAAAGCATGTGATACTTAATGACCATCCTATTTTTTATTATATTACAAAAACCTCTCGCCAGAATTGATAAAAAACTAGGAAAGTATGAAGAAATTTTTTAAGAAAAAAAAAATAGCACGACACCTCTTTGTTCTTGAGATATTAAGAATACTATATAATAAGTAACTTCATGCATCTGAGTGCCATTGGTGTGCGTGTGTATGTTTTTACTAAACTATACCAAGCTGGAACAACCTTCAAGAAATAAATTATATCAAAATTATAAATTTTGATTGATGAATTAGTATGACAAATAAAAACATAGATTAACAGAAAAAACTTATTATTTTGCCTCATTGCTATAAAACAGTTACAGATAAAACTAAATTAATATTCTTATCAACTTTTTGATATTGATTATAGACAAACAGAAATTTGACTTACATAATACAGTAAACTAATGAAGTTTTAGGTATGTAGTATTTGGTTTTAGTGAGTTTTGATATTAGAAATTTGCTTTAGACGTTAAAATTTCTAAAAATTGAAAGTTTTCTTTTTTAGTAGTATAGTTCGATTAATAAAAAAACCAGATATTCGTCTTCAGTATAAACTGAAATCATAAAAGATTGTTTAATCGGAAAAAAAGTAAGTATCTATATAAAAAATTTCGATGTTTATCGGGTTGCTAGAAAATAATAGTACCTGTAAAATGTAATGTTCGCAAACATAAATAGGAGGTTACCGGACGTAATTTAGGCTCCCTTTACACACTCGCTCCGAGACACGAAAGTGGGAGAGCTTGTTGAACCTTTGTGTGAAATATTTTAACAAATAATTTCAGTTGAATTGAACTTATCAGCGGGCGCAATCGCGGGTACAGCTAGTTATAAATAAATTTAAAAATTTAAAATCGATAAAGTAAATTTTAAATTGGATTCTACTATAAATAACTCGACCTATTATCTAAGTAAGTGACGCCACAGAATCAATTTTTAGCTACATATGATTGATATACAATCACTAAAAATTTGTTTTGCTACCATTTTTTTAAGGAAGGGTGGTTTCTTCAAATTTATATGTGGCTATTAATCCTGATATGGCTACTAAGCATAGCAAATCATTTAACAATACCCATCTAAAAATTTGTATATGGCTTGTTTTAGATTAGTTTTATTGAATATTGAAATCAACAAATGCATACTTCAATACAGTATTTAAATTTCATTCAATAATTAATCTTGTTAATTTTTGATAATATCCGTTAAAGATTAAAACATCGTAGATTTTCATGTTTATTTCGATATAATTTTGTGCTGAATCAGTTGTGTAAGAATTTGTACGGTATATATTTATTCAATATTTCGATATTCACTAGAACATTTAGAATGAATGCTGAAAGCCATTATCTTTCCAATATATGTAAATGTAAAACAGCATTCTTCAATAATATTTAAAAGTGGGTTAAGCTAAAAAGGTTATATTGCAACTAGTAGCATACATCAAGCATGATCCACTTTATCAAAAATTCGAAAATGGTTATTATCTGCGTAACATCTAGGCGTCTGTTTCTTTATTTAGTATCGGTATACACAATTTGATTATTTTCATTTTTCTCTATCTTTCAATAGCGTAATAGACTTTTATCTATTTCGGTGTAATATCACTTCTACATTTGCATAATGATATAATATGGGTAATACAGCAAAAGTTGACCTCACTATATAAAAACATACAAAATAGTTAGAATTAAATTATTACACGGAAAATAACCATAGTTGACTACCAAAGCATCTATAGTGTATTTGGTAAAAGGTTCGATTCACAAATTTGAGTATCTGTGAGTCCGTCCGTGGAATCGTAGTTTCTAAGCGGATAATTTGAAGAAATTTATGATAAATTAATATAGAAAATTATTTTCAGAAACGAGTTATTTTTTATGATACTTAGTTTAAATGAATAAATTCGATTCTTTAACAAGGGTTTCGATCCGTACGGCTATTTTCACATAATAGAAAATTAGTTAATCATTTTTTGTTAAAAATTTTTTTTTTCGGTTGAAAGTTGAAGTACTCAGCTATGATACATTTGAGTACTAATAGTTTCACAAAGTGGTTTAATAATATTACAAAAATTTTTATTTCGGGATGAAGATAATAATTTGATAAAATTAAATACACTAACCCATAAAATTACTCATTGTTCATGAAAAATTGATATGTAAAGTATTATTTATATTTTTATTGGCCACTGAACATAAAATATGTGCTATTTTATTTTTAGAAAAATTTGATGTGTTTTTTGTATAGAAGATTATTAATAAGACACAGTCACAAAATGAAATCAACATTGTTGAGAGTATGCTTAAGCTACAGTATTATTACTAGTATTATAGCATTTGCATTCGCAACGAATATGGCGGAAGTTAATAATGGTATTGATTTCGAAAATGACAGACCAATTGTTGGTATATTAGCACAAGAAGCATATTCTGTACAAAAGTATTTTCCAAATCATACGTACAAAAGTTTTATTGCGGCATCATATGTGAAATATATTGAGAGTGGCGGAGCTCGAGTTGTTCCTATAATGTAAGATATTATAAAAATAAGATAGTCCTACAATGTATGATTGAAAATTTGTCAAAATTAAAGCTGAGCAAAATTATTTCAAATGAGATGTTCAATATAATTAAAGTTCACATTTTAATTTTCATATTTGTGCTCAGCTTTACTTTTTGGTACACTTCCCATCATGCATTTCAGGATTTGAACAACCCGTTACTATAAAACATACAAAATTTATATTTACAAACTATTTGAAATAGTTTAAAATTTATGTATATTTTTTGTTTTAGGATCGATCAAAGTAACGAGTATTATGATGAATTGACAAATAGTGTTAATGGGTATAAAAACTGTAACCATAGAGATAATACACATAGAGTAGGTAAATGATATCAAGCACTGCAAACGGCCGAGATCCATGAAGAAATAGTGATAGTAAATAAGGATACTGATTCTGTCTTTGTTTAATATATAACACAAAAAGAAATAGAAACGGTATTACTATTTTGTTGTATTGCATTTGTCTCTTTCTATTAGAATATCACGATTTTCGAATAATTTGCCAACTCCATGTGTATTATCTTTAATGTCAAAAAATTTAGAATTAAGAGTCATTTCAGATTAATTTGAATAATAACTTAAATGTAATAGAATAAATGTAACGAATGCTTATGATCAGAGACGGATATACACCTCATAAGACACGTAACATATAATTAATGCGTTCGGCCACTTACCGAACATCAACAATACTTATCCAAATGTTATGGTATGCAGAATTTTGGTAAGAAAACGGAGGGCATTTCAAGGAGTTGTGAAAATTGTAAATATACAATGTATATTACAACAAATATTGACTGTATTAATAGTTCCTGTATAGAGAAATGTAACGAAAATAGTTGTCTGAAAAAGCTGTGGATGGTACTGTGTATAAATTATAGATGGCAGAATTGTCTGTGATTGGCGCATTCTCGTGCGTAGAATAGTTTATTCTTCTATAACAAATCTGTAATCAACTAGAAGTAGTATTCGATCTTGCAGTTAAACTGTGAACTAAATAACGTATTACGCTTGTACTTTATATGATGCTGTTTATTGATTTAAGAAAATTTACACAATTGTACTTATAACAAAATTCGCTTGGGTGCAGCACGTAAAGTCGGACAGAATGTTATTAAAAGAAATTATATTAATAGTATTTATGATTTTTTCATTTGTATTAATTTTTAACTTTTATAACAACACTTTTTACGTCTAAAATTTAAATCATTTTTAAATTATAATAAAAAATTTTTAATAAATTTAAAATTAATCAATTATAAAATAAATTTCTTTTGTTAGAATTTGATTATATCTGTTTAATTCTTACAAAAAAAGCACAAGAATCCTTAGTTTTCGAAATAAAGATTTAAACAATATACAAATAATTATATTTTGTAATTTATAAAAATGTTACTAAAATAGTAATATAATAACACTTTGTCTTGAGAGAATTATGATAGTATTGGTAATCAATCTAAATTTTGAGTGTTTGCATGTGTTATATTCTATGTAGGTGTATTTTAACATTGCTCCTTTTTTCTTTTGAGACTTTGAGACTTGAAACTTAAAATTTATTTCGCGAATTTAAATAATTTAAAAAATTAATTGTAACTTTAATTCATTATAAATGGCTGAAGAAAACATCATATATTTTGAAACGTTTGTTTGAAATAGTAAAAAAGTTTTTAATTTATTAAAAAGCTCTCAATCACTCTTCTATAGAAGGGATAAACTAGTACTTAGTACACATAACACAGGCTTGGTTTTAGATTTGTCTATGGTTATCATTCATTTTCATATTGAGAAATAAAACAGCTTTGAACAATTCAGCGTAATGAATTCAATGAATCCTAGGATCCTGTTAGTATTGAATTATTCAATCCTAACAACTATACAATGATTGATGGGAGGCCCAAAAAAAAAAAAAAAAACATTCAAAATTAATATATCATCATTGATATATTAATTTTATCATTTTAATAAATTAGTTACTCATTTTAATTATTATAATCTTACCATTAGAATGCAGGGTTAAATACTTAACAACGATTTAACATTTGTGGTTTATAAAACTCAATTGGGAAAAACTGTATTTTAGAATTTTATTTCCTGGTGGTGCAGCATTGTTTAATCAATCTGGTGGTTATGGTGATGCTGGTGTGATTCTATACAACTATGCAAAATCGAAAAATTTACCCCTTTGGGGTATATGCTTAGGAATGGAATTAATGGCATATGCAGAAGCGGATAATAAAGTTGAATGCCGTATTCCGTGTAAAGCATTAAAACAAGCATTACCTTTGGAATTTAAGCCAGGTTGAAATTATATTTTAATTATTTATACGTTTAATTATTTTTTCAAATGTCCAAAAAAACAGTTAGGTTGAGGATTCGAAGTGTCAGAGTTTGGAATGGTTCAGATGTATAAAAGTTAAAATTGTTCAGTCAATAGACTTCTTTCCTGATATTTTGTAGAAATCATTAATTAATAATAGAAGCAAAAAAACATTTGCAAAAATAATTAAATACCTATGTAATATATAAATTTTAGATTTCAGGCAGAGTAAAACTTTTAAAAATGCATCTGAAGATATAATTTCTATTTTACAACATGAAAATGTTACTTATAATTATCATAAGTATTGTATTACGGAAAAAGTAAGTAAATTTTTGTTTGAAACGTTTTTTCGTAAAATATTTGGATTCGTCCCAAAAATTCGTACCAAAAGAACGCACATATACTGTCATTAAATATTAATATACTCGACATATATAAAATATGTCCGAGTATATTAATTTTAGCTTAAAGTTTGTAAAGCTAGAAAATATTGACCGAACAAACAACATTTTGGGATAGGTGTTCATAGAATCAACTAATAATTAATCAATTTTTGCCATTCCGTCCGAAACTAAGATATCTCAAAAAGGAAAAAAGGTAGTGAGCTGAAATTTAGATGGCGTATTTTGGATATAACAAGTGAGATAAAGTTCGTGAATAAGCAAAATCGGCCCATTAGATCAAATAGATCCATGACGATCCTTTTCAACCATTAAAGTTTCAAAAAATGTTTGTTTTTTTTTCAAAACAAACAACTTTTGTTTGAAACATTTATTCGTATTGATTCGGTACAATTACAGCTCCAATCCTTATTAGCATATTATATATTATGTAATCGCCATACGTGTTATTATATACCTATTTGTGTAGAACTGTATGGACTGCATATTTAGAGTGTTTTATAAATGTTCATTAATATGTCAAGTCTAAACAATTTATACTGTAAGTTGTAATTTTAACTTGTTTATACATGGAATTTCTTAATAAAATAATTATATTATACTTTAGCATAATATTACATTACCATCCATTTCTGAACTATGTTTAAAATTTCAAGTCTCTATTAATTAATTAAATCAAGTACAAAAATCCACCGTAACAAACACAGGACATAACGATTAAAATGCAAAATATATTAGCTATTGGATATTTTGTTGTATTTATTAATCTCAATAAGAAATCATTCAAAAAAATCGTAAAAATTTATTTTCAGATTTTAGAAGAAATTGGAACTGCAGTTGACGATTGGCAGGTTTTGTCATTGAATCATGATTCTGAGAATAACATCACATATATTTCATCATTTGAATCACGGAAACATCCAATTTATGCAGTACAATTTCATCCGGAAAAAACAATTTTTGAATGGGTTAAAAATAAAAATATACCACATACACGAAATGCAATTAAAACAGCACAATATTTTTTGGATGTTTTTATGAATGCAACACGAAACAATTTTAATCGATTTGTAGATGAAAAGACTGAACTAAAATCACTTATCTATAATTATCCTGTCAGTTATACGGGAATACTGGGAGCTTCATATGAACAATTATATATGTTTGATTAAGATTTTGTAAATTTATTGTCAATTAATAAATATTTATATATTTTTATATATTAAAATTTTATTTTTACAACATTTAATAGGAGTATAATAGCAAAAATAAATATAACATAAAAACTAATGCTGTTCAAATATTTATTTATTTTTTTAAATTTTATGAGGCCATCATAAACTTATTATTGTGTTTTGATGCGGTAAGTCATCACCAGATATTAGTTTTCATCCATAGTAAATACTAGAAAAGATAAGTATATATATTATAATTTAAAAATTTACTATATAAACTTAATTTTACTAAATACTAGTTGGTATCTGGCGATTTGTTACTGCCATCAGATTTTGAAATAGTTTAATTATCAATTTTGTTTTCAGTTTTTTTTCCGAGCGTTTACAGAGTGGACACAAAAACTGTGGTCACGGTTTCTGACATGGCTTCGGTCTCAAGACTTGCTTCGCCGGCAAGGAAAGTACGGAAGGAAGTTTACGTCAGCTCCCATTATTCCAATATATGGAATGGAATGTATAAGTATATTAATATTGTATCCAAACTTTTGCTTATACGAAAAAATGTTTCAGACAAAAGTTGTTTGTATTAAAAATTTTTTGTATACAAATTTTTTTTTATATATTTTTTTTTTTATATTTAAAATAAGATCCACGCAAATCCTGAATGTATAAATGAACAAGTGATGATAACATCTTACAGAACTGGTTAAATACTCGACATATGATTTAATATCATTGCTTAGACTATTTTTAATTAACATTCATAAAATAATATAAATATCCAGTCTATAAAGTTATATATACTTGTATTGTAATATGTATTTTAATTACCAATATATGATAATTAGCTGAATTTGAGCTTAAATTGTAGCGAATCCTAACATTTTACGAAAAATTTTTTCAAAGAAATAAATATTTCCTGTTTTTGAATTTTTCTTTTTATTTATAGTTTAAAAGTTGAATCAAGGATCCATTGGACCCAATTGACCGATTTTGCTCATTCACAAATGTAAACTCGTATTTTATGTTAAGAATACGCCACCAAAATTTCAGCTCTTTATCACTATACCTAATTATACTTAATTATACGTTACTCTACTTAATTATACGTAATGCATTTGAAAAACAAACCACACATTATAACTAGATAGATACCTAATTTATATAAAAAAACATAATAAAATTCTGAACAAAACCTTTCGCAAAAAACAGAACCAACTTCAAAAAAAAAAAATTTTGGAAAACGGTTGACCCAAAAGTCTATCCCTGCAACTTTCCGCTAATTTCATACCTAAGCACTTAAAATGTAACATATTACAATGTATTTGAGCTAAAATTTGGTTTTTGAGCTTTGATGTTAAAAAAACACTTGTTATCGAATATTTCGTTAACCATATCGCTCGAACCAATCAACCGATTTTTATGTTCTTGCCGACGATCGATGCGGTTTTTAGACCTTTAATAATTATTCTATTTCATCAAAAACGATACGAAAAGAAATGTCGAAGTTATGTTAAAAAAACATTTTTATATGAAATTTTTCGTTTACGATATCTCTCGAACGAATCAACCGATTTTAACCGGATTATTGTTGATCGATGTGGTTTATCAAGCTTAAGATCTGATTAGTTTTTAGTTGATCGATACAGCCGTTTTAAAGTTATTCCAAAAAAACCACTTTTGTAAAAATTTCTTTTCGTAGTTTTTTGAGATTTCTTGGAATCTACTGGTCCGAATCGATTCAAATTTTCAGGAAATCTTAGTTTCGTAATTCGTTTTGAAACGTTACTTGTTCAAATCGGCCAAGCCGTTTAAATGATATAAGCGGGTCACATACTTACATACACACACATACACACAACACATACATACAGACAGGGTGACACCATCACAGTAACCGTCAAAATAGTTTTCTTAAAACGACCTTAAAACGTCAAGATCTGATCAAAACACGATTTTTGCAAAACGGGGTAAAACCAATAACTTCCCGATTTCCGAAAATTTTTAATTTTCTTAGCGGGAAGTTAAAAAAAATGAGGTAAAAATTATTTTAAATTAAACACTTCTATAAATAATTACCTAATGGCCAATTATCTTTTGAAGACGGCTCTAATGATATTCGTGGCTAAAATTTACATCATTGATTTCAAAAGGTAAATAGCCAAAAGGAAATTAATTCTAAGAGTTATTAAAATTTTTCTATTTTGAAGTTGGTTAAATGAAAATTACAACTTAGTATTAACCGACTCATATTAAATATTTATGTGGAAAATAATAACATTTGGTGATCTTTAACGAATAACGATAAATAATTATACATCTTAAATGAATAACGATAATTAATAATTGTATATACAGCAATTATATTAAATTACTACTCTCTAAGCGTAAAAATAATTAGGTTTTGTGTCGAACAAAACTGGGTAAAATTTTATTTCCTTCAATAGTTTGAAATAATAATAAACGGGAAAATGGTTGATATGGAAAAGAAACCACAAAACTATTTTCGTTTTTCGCGAAAATTATTAATTTTTGGATGTATTTTCCGATCAAACGACGTTGGATTCAAATGGATGGTAAGAACATTTGCTTTTATTAATGGTCAAATGGTTATTACGTTGATACTTATGTATGAGGTCATTAATAATTTTGATAATGGTATTGAAGAGATTTTGGAAACATTAAAATTTTGTATTAATCACTTATCTTGTAAGTAACTTTTTATTTTGATCATGTTTTTAATGTAAGGGTAGGTGTATTAAGTTTGAATCGGTTAAAAATATTGAAGGCATTAAGGGGGTATTCTGGTCTAGAGCTCTACTTTTTGGGTATTTTTCAAACTAGGATAAAAAAAAATTAAAAACATCTATAGCATCCATTTTTTTATACAATATTTATTGATTTTTAAAGTACCTATATAAAAAAAATTTACAAAAAAAAGTCAAAAATTCATCCAGTAACAGGCCGGTGAAGTGGGGGTTGCCAGTCAAACGGAGATCCCTGGTTGACATGATTCCAACCCTTGTAGTGATTTAAATCGAACAAACAAACAAAATTCTTAATTAGTAAAGATGTCGCTATATCTTGGACCTTGGCCGAAAAAAAAAATTCTTTTTCGACATTTACGAATTTTTTAAAAATACTTTAATTCCAAAATCCAAGGTCCAAGTGATAAAGAAATGTATAAAAAATATTCTCACAAAATTTCAAAACAATCAGTCAAATAGAACTTGAGACATCGTATCAACCAACTCAACAAAAGGAGTTTTGAGAAAAACGAGTTTGAAGTTTCATCGCTCCGCTCGGCCGGCTTAGATGATACATCACAAAATCCGCTGTATCTCCCAAAATAATTCGAATTTTGAAAAATCCTTTTAAGAGCATATTTTTGAAAGTCCAAGCTTTGAAAATATGCAAAAATTGATTTTTTCAATTTTCTAGACCAGAATACCCTCTTAACAACATTCTTGTATTGTTGATAGAATTAAATTTAATAGATATTTTAATTTCATTCCAGTTTAATTTCAATAGGATTGAATAGGACGTTTTATTCAGGGCAATAACCAACACATGATTTAAAAATAAAGTTATCGCTTCAAAAATAGATTTTTAAATTTTGCCCTTAATTGATAGGCTATAAAAATGTTTACATTCGGTTTTTATATTGCATAGAGTTTGAAAAATCTCCATCTTTTTTTGTTCCCGGGGAAATATGTATTCCCTATGCAGTCATGTTATGTTTGCATAAATTGAAGCAGGTGACATGGCACCGGTGGAAATATCTTCGTGACAAAATTTTCCCGTATCAATTATATTGTCAATAAATCTTATTCTCCACTATTTTGAATTTTATACTAAATCCTATTCATACCTATTCAAAATTTTGAATAATGCAAATGATCGAATAATCAATTTCTACTGAATCCTAATAAATCCTGTTGTATGCATAAATGTTGAATAGGTTTTTTAAATAGGATTCGATAGGAAATCATTTCCTATATAAATCAAATTCAATTCTATTTAAATTTTGAATAGGTTTGTATCAAATTTTTGAGGGTCTAGAATCTTAAGAGGTAATAACAGGAGTGTGATAACAGGAGTTTAGAATAAATGTAGAATTTAGAATAAACAACAAAAAAAACATGTTGTTTAGATTCAATCTGTTCATGCCATCAATTATGGAATGAAGCAAAAATTGAACAAATAATAGCAAAGTTTGAGCAAGGTGAAATGGAAATTTCTTTTAATAAATGTGGTTCGTATGAAGCACAAAAAGTGAAACGCTCTATGGGTATTACGAAAAGACAGGTTAGAGAATTTTTTTTGATTAATCTTAAACCATAGATACTGCAATTAATTTTAAAAATCTGTATGTATCAATGGCGAATTTACCAATAGGCTAAGTAGGCTGAAGTCTAGGGCAGCAAATTTTAGGCGCCGAAAATTTGGAGACATAATTTTTCACATAAAATTTCATAAAATTACAATTCGTTAAAAATACTTCAAAAAAAAGAAAATAAAAAAAATTACAGTAGCAACCGAATAAACCATATTTGAAAATTTCGTATTTAGACTTCTTTCGATTTTAAACTTAACCGTAAAAAGTCAAAGATAATTTTTTATTTGTTTAAATAATTTCGGCTTAAGTAATATGACCCTGGGTTGCCTCGTGGCAACATGGATTTATATAACCAGTAAGACAATTTAAAGAGAATCGTGTTAGACAATTGAAATGGAATAGTTTTTGGAACTCATGAACCGATTCCTACAAGTTATAATGTAAAATATTTTTTAAAGGGTATCTTTTACATATCGATTTCTGTCATCACACAACTATATTATGCAATATATAGTATGATCAAATATTTTCACGGCATCTATGAACTACCAGTATTTTCATTTACGTCACTTGATATTAATCGATCACCTATTTTTGAATTATGTATGGTGTACCAAATTTTAACCCATGGTTTATTTATAATTGGCGTAATTGCAACTGATATGTTAGTTAACACATGTCTGTTACATATTTACACACAATTATTGATTATACGGAAGTCCATCAGCACTTTAAGTGATTCGGTGAGTATTGATTAATACAGGAAATTAAACTAATAAGTTGAAAACAAAAGTATTCATTAAACAAACCTTTTTAAAACAAGCTTTCACTCAATATAACGGTTATACTGAAATAAAAATATTAATTTTAATGAATAATTTAAATCTCTTGATGAGTGAATTCTGGTACAACCTTACATCTTTTCATTAAGGAAGGGTGTATTTTTTTCAAGTAAATACAATTGAAATGAGGAATACATATTTATTAAAAAAATTTTTTTTTGTAAATTTACAATTTTGTTTTTAAATTTTTGTTATTTTTTGAATTTTTTTTGCAAATAAATTTACATCTTCTAAGAAATTTAATGCAGGCAAAGCACATACTGATAAATCTTGAAATCTTAGAAACTAATAATGATTTCAAAATTTAGGAGTATAAAATTTTAGCAGATGTACTGTGAAACGTCAAGGTCTAATAAGAAAAGATATTTGTATATGTTCGTTTTAAAGAGACTACATATTATACATTTTCTAAAATTCCACTCGAAAAAGCTTGGTAGCAGGGATTGAATTTCATGTCCAAATTATTCAGCT
The DNA here is from genome assembly GCA_020423425.1 of Chrysopa pallens. Taxonomy (NCBI): domain Eukaryota; kingdom Metazoa; phylum Arthropoda; class Insecta; order Neuroptera; family Chrysopidae; genus Chrysopa; species Chrysopa pallens. The sequence goes on from CM035594.1 coordinate 15,473,663, forward strand.
GCAATTTGTATATGAAAATACCCGATGGACGTTTCAGAAAGTAGAACTCTGTATTAGTGAATCGGGGTAAGAAACCATTTATTTGATAAAACAATTTCTTTATCCAGACTTATAAGCCTAGAGATGGAAATGGTAAAATAATTTCATTGGACATCAGGATACGACAGATTATCAATCATTATGCTGCAGTACTGGATATTTCCAACGACGTGCGTTCAATATTATATGTGCACAGTTTTTTTAATTCGGCTGGCGTAGTTTTGGTTATGTGTTTATCATTATTTGGTTTCACAATTGTAAGTATCTAATTAATGGAGTCATTGGACAGTTCAAAGGAATATGTTTTTACAAACTGCTTGAAAAGTAAACTAATTTAGACACTCAAAAAAAAAAACATTTTTCTACATGTAAAAAAAAAAAATTTGTATATTTCAAATATACTGGGAAAATAAAGAAAATTCTTAAGTACCTAGTTTTGGTTTAAATGTTACTATTTTACTTTTGTTGTTAATTTTTTTTAAAGTATTGCATAAAAAACCAAAATGCATTTAATAAGAGTAATTTCTTCCATTTCACTACGTACAATAATTGTAATTTAAACTATAAAGCCTTGTTCACACGGATCCAGTAATTTAGTCAAGTAACAAGTAATTTAGTACTAAGCTATGAACACTTGATAAAAATTAAGAAATTTATAAAACTATGTAATCAGTCACAGTCATGTAATATAATTTCATATCACATAACTGTTTATATTATATGACTATGACTCGAAAAGCAATTAAATGTCAAAGAGATTTCTTTATTTCTTTATTTGTTTATTGTTATATGTTTATGAAAGAAGAGTGCTGGAGATACTACTTTCACACAAAAATACAATTTAACTAAACTACTTGACTAAATAACTTTACTAATCACTTGACTGAAATGTTGCTGTTCACGCTAGTTCAATAACTTAACTACTTACTACTTGACTAAATTACTTGATCAATGTGAACAAAGCGTATTGATTGATTTATCTTTTAAGATTCAAGACAAAGTACGTTTATTGGTTCCTCTATTTTATTTATTAATTGGATTTATGAAAATTTTTCCAACTTGTTTTTGGGCTGAAAAATGTAAAACTGCATGTTACCATATAGAAAATGAAATAAAAGCAATTAATTGGACACAATATAGCAAGAAAAATAAACATGCTTTCATAATGCTCTTACGTCAAGTTCAAAAAAGCATTGTTTTCAAAATTCCAATGGTTGGAGAATTATCAATGAATTTGTTTCACAGCGTAAGTTGCACGATGGTAAAATATTAGTCTAGATGAGTTTAGAATCAATATAAATGTTGTTGCAGTAAAAAAATATTTATTTAATTAAACATAATACAAAAGGCTTTAATAACGAATATTATTTTAATTAAAAAATGTAAATGACAAACAAAACATACTTTTCTTTGCATATTATATAGTATGTCGTAGATTATGATCCCAATATTCATAAATATAATTTTCGTCCTAGTTTTCAGGGCAAATACGATGGGAATCAAACAACTAATAATAATAAAATACTTTTCTTTATTATAACAGTTAAATTTTATAAAACTATAAAGGAACATATAGAAATTTCATAATGAAAAAAAGTTTTATTTATTTGAGCAATAATTGCTATTGTGGCACTTGGAATTGCATAATATTCCAGCATTTTTACAATTGCAATTTTTTGAGGAACATGTTCCTTTACAGATGCATCTTTTAAAACCTTGTCCACCAGTAAGGGACTGCATTCCTATAATTTCTCATCATCTACCGATTTCTCAACATCTTAAGGAACATCTTCGTATGATATAAACTTTTGTTTGCAAATGGCGAATTCATGTCTAGAATACGATTGTTTTAAAACTCCCTGTTTAGTTCCTAATTTATATAAATTTTTATCGTCATCTTTAGACAAAACAACGCAAATGAAATTTTTTGGATCCTTTTTACCACGGTCAACGTCTACCAAGTGTGCATGCGCACCAAATTACTAGCACTTGCGATTTCGAATTTTGTATGTTCACATTTACCAAAATGACATGGTCATTGTGAATTTCCTTTCTTTGAAGTTGTAAATGTTAGTTGAATGCACATTACCCAAACGAGAAGGCAAATGTACACATTTACCGGAAAATGTGTACATTTGCCGTAATATTTACTTTTACCGTAACATATACATGGTATATAAACTTTCTGTGTTCATTTTTTCCCCATTAGCGAAAATATAACGAGTTTTTATACTAGACATATATAGAATATTTCAGAGTATATGAATTTTAGTCTAATGTTTGTAACGCTAGAAAATATTGACATCTGTATAGACTGGATATTTTATGAATCCTAACGATTAAAAATAGTTCAAACATTGAGACACAATCATATGTAGAGTATCTAAACCGTTAACTCTGCTAGTTTTTATAATCAATTTTAAATAAAATGGGAAAAATTAATTAATTAGTATTAATATTTAACATTTGACATATTTTTTCAATTTCAGATAATTAATGGCGCAATTTCTTATTTTTTAATTTTAAAAAACGTTAATTCCGCTAAGCAAATAAAGCAGTTGAATACAAATGTAAAATAACAACAGATATAAACGAAAAATTCAATTAATTTAATTTATTTTTTTATCATCATTATATCTATTATTCAATTTTTAGTGTAGAGGTAGGAATTTAATGGAAAAAAATATCAAATTTAATCATTTTGATATAATATAACGTTTGAAAATATCAACTAATTAACGATCCACTTTCACTAATAACTCGAAAACCTAGAAAAGCAGTTTTAATTCTGAATTCTTTTATTAAAATATATGATTAAAAAACATATGATTTTCTCTACCACAAATGAATGGAAATTAATTTGACAGAAGTAATTACACTTTGAAAATAGAACAATTTTAAAATTTTTAAAAATAGAATGTTTTTACAGAAAAATCATTGCAAATATAAAACTCTTGTATATTAGAAAAATATTAAATTAAGTTTTTTATCATAATGATTTTCGTTTCTAGTAAAATTCTTCAAAAGTTTAATTCTTGAAAACTATTTATGGGTGAAATAAATTACAGTAGATAAATGATAAAAGAAACATTTTTAAATTTCATGATCATTTTTTCTAATTTTAAAATACGTTCTCAAATGGTTGTCACTCTATAAAGTAATAATTATCATATTAATCTGCCATATGCGTTTTTATTTTTGAACTTCTACAGCTTTGAACACGATAGAGTAAAAGTAACATTAGGTATTAAAATCTATTATATTTTATGCGTCACCTTATATGCACACAATATTAATATAACAAACATTGTTCACATTTGAGTGTTAAATTTTGATAAATTATAGTTTTGTGAAAAATATTACCAATAGTTTTATTCAATAAAAAACCTAGTTTTTCATTAATTAATTTCGTTTTTCAGTTCAAAAAAAATTGTTTCGCAGGAGCTTTAGGGCATTTATGCTCAGAAAAATGTTTTGGTTTAATTGGTCACGAGGAAATTAAAGTTTTTAATTTCTAATTATTTTTTACATTTAAGTGTTTCTAAATTTTTTTTGTCTACCTCTTATCGAATTTCTTTAGGACTGGAATGTTATATAAAAATATCACATAAAAATGACACTCCTCACTCCACCAAAATCACTAAAAAACGCAGAGCTTAAAAATTCTAAACCAGGATACTCTGTATCGAATGGTTTTCTTTCCTTTTAATGGTAACGAAATACTACTTTATCAATCAAATGATATAAGTCCGTAATGGTATATGATTTTAATAAAGGAAATTTCTCAAATTTATTAACAAATTTAAATGAATAATTATTTTTATTTGCCATTCAAAATAATTTCTTGAATCATTCTAACAATTTTCAACCCAATAACTAAAATTATTTTTTTTGTAATTATTCAACATTCTAATTCGACATTTGCTATGTTTTATTTCAAAATTTAGCTACTTGCGCATCAATCGATTAAGACAAAACACGGTATGGATAAGAAAAAATAATTTGTCTTATAAAAAACCAAATATAAATAATTATTAAACCTCCAAAATTAGTGAAATAAAATTATTTAATCTGTAAACATTTTTATTTCGTAAAACTTTTTTATTTCTTAGTTTCTGATGTCTTTGGTGGAGGGACGAAATGTTATTCCAAATATTTTTAGACTTTAGCCGACTAGCCGACTAAGTGATTAGTCAGCCGGGTAATCAGCCGATTTGTGGGCCACGCCGGTCGCAGAAAAAATTGCAAATAATATATGTTATTCATACAAAAATGACTAAGTTAATTTGATTAGGTTATGTTTGGTTATAAATCTTAAAGATTGTTTTTGTTTTCACAAAAGATGTTAAGAATTTAAAATATAAAATTTTAAAAAATTCAATTCAATTTCTTTTTTGCTTTTTACAATAAATTATGTACATAATTTTTTTTTTTTAAATTTTGGAATATATATTGATTTTAGACTGTTTCTAATTTATTCTAGTGGTTAAAAAGTACCCACACATTGATATTTATTTATGTGTAAATGTGCCCAGTTGATTTGTCACCAGAATGGTAATTAATTGATTACCTAATGGTGATAAACATGCATGATATTGCTGGTTATTGATGGTGTTGAAACATGAATATTATATAGTATAGTACGAACTTAGTGGAATATAATGTTTATTCTGCCTACACCTTTTTTTATTAGGGTTTCAATGTAATTATCATAATAAATAGGTAATATTTGTATCCGTCCGTCATATAGGTATGTTACACCACACGTGATTGTATTTCCAGCACGTGATGAATACATTATTGTTATAAAACAAACTTGTGAGATTTACTTATGTCGTCACCGTTATATTTTTACATCCTTAAGATGTGTGATCGCACGGTTGTGCAATAAAAAGTACGAATACGATCTAATAGTATACTGTAATTAGTAAAATGATCATGAAAATTAATGAGATACACTGCAAAGCCTGAACAATAGAATACAAACGCCTATAGAAACTCATAAGTCGAAAAACAATTTAGTACTTACCCTGACCACCAGTTAGCTATATCCGTTCAATATTCGTATTTAATTTAATTAACAGTAGTGATCAAGAGATGGCTCTATATGTTAACTGTCGGTAAATAATTGGGCAACTATAATCTTTCATAGAACGAATGCAATAATGAATTGAAATTACGATGATTAATAATTGTTTTTTATAATCTGTAAGTGAAGAAAAAAAATATTTCTGGTAAAAATGCGAAATCGAAACTTCACACGTATATTATACTTCGATTAAGATAGTAAAAGGGAATCTTATTGAGCACCTGCACTAATGTTAACCATAAATTTACAAACATCCCTTCAATAGTTTTGGAGCTATGCATGTTTGCCAAAATGTCTTTATTAGACAGATATGTAGAACGAGGCCGACGTTCTTAATTCTTAAACGTCGAAATAGACAGGATGTCCGTGAAAAATCGCACGTTTTTTTTGGATATGATGGAGAATACATTTCTGCGACAGGAAGATCTTATCGATTCTTGATCTAACCCATTGCAAATTAGTAACCAATTACAATAATTAACCAATGATGACAAAGGTGGAGTGGAATAACTCGAATTTTTATAACAATAATTATTAATAATTTTAAGCATTAGTACCTCGCAACTCCACCTCTGTCTCCCGGTAAATGCAGTTCCTCCCACTGTTCTTTTTTCTCTTATAGCGCGCTCATTATTGGTTAATTATTGTAATTAATTACTAATTATCTATATCAAATCATAAAACGACAAGGACTTCCTGGCTCTATCTGTCCAAAAAAAAAAAACAAAAAAACGTGCGGTGTCTTTTACTTTCATTTTGTATATAAATTTTTGAAACCCAAAACAATTTTTGTGTGTGTTATTATAAAATATGTACATTACTTCCAATATCGATAGTTATAAATCGGAGGTCATATGTTTCAAGTAAATATAAATTTTATTGGAATGAGATATTTTTTAATATTTTCAGTATACTAGTTTCTATATTTCATCTAAAAAATTTCCATGACGAAAACATTTAGTAGTACTTTGTAGACGAAGACTATTTATTTATAAATGAGTTATGCCGTAGAGTGAAGTAGTATGCTATCATATAGATAGACGAAGATAGTAAAATTTTAAATCCCATTCTATATCAAAAGGAAAGAACCAAAATTAACAATTTTATTAAAATCAAATTTATTGCTAATTAATAACGTATTTTACTAAAAGTTATATTTCTTCAATTGAAACGACTTTTACTTTTCGGACAGGGAACTGAAGTTATATTTAAAATCTTTAAAAATAAGGAATTTATGAAGGTCCAAAAATTTAATTATGTAAATATAGTGACTAGTCTATAGTGGAATTATGTAGAATCCTTATTGAGATTGTATTGAAATGTAGTTTTCAACAAAGAGAGGAAAAATCATCTGTGAAAGCTTCTTCATTTTTTTAAATCAATTTTCAATTTTTTTTCCAGTTTTGTTAAGTATTGAAACTAGTTTCATATTATAACGAGCAGATTTAGTATCATTAAAATACCCAAATGTTTTTTGTTAGCAACAATGGTTTATTTGCCCAAATGTTTTTGTATTCTCTTGTTTTTTAAAGATGCTTTTTTTTGAAACAAAGTCACGGATAAGCATAGAAATGCTTTTAAAAATTCGGTTTTTTAAGGAATGAATCATCATAATAAAGTATCCTCCATTTTGTAAAATCTTTAAATTTTCGTGCACAAATAAATCAATTAATAAATGTTTTAAAATTTGGTATCCATAATATTGACATGCAAACGGTGGACTTGTCGACGAGTTTTTGACTAACAGGGGTCCTATTTCACATAACATCGTAAGAAATTCTGATGCTACTTCAGACAGCATCGTATGTGTGCGCACACGATAAGATTTTCTGACCAGAAAATCTGATGTCTTATGATAAAATTCTTACCGTGTTCGGGATCAAATATAAAGTACAGAGTTCCCGTGCGATTGGTTTTGTATTTTGAGTTATATGTTAGTCAAAAAGCATGCTGAGTGTATATTTAATATCTGTTTTCTACCGAGTGCATATTTAGAATCAGCGATGCCAAATTATTAAAAATCCGAAATTCTGAAAATATGGACAGTTTTGAATCTCAGATATTCAAATATTTAAAACAATTTTTTATTTAAAAATGCCATTACTATTAATTTTTTTAGTTAATAATTGAACATTAATAAACATTTGATAAATTTTACTGAAAACTTTCCATTTACTGATAATAAATAAAATGATTCTTAATTTGTTAAAATTGTTCATAAAATTTCTTGATACTCACAAAGATTTGCAGCCCTATACGCGGACTTCATGGCATTTTGCGTGAATCTCGCATTGACGATGAAAATTAAAAATTGTCATATTAAAAAAACAACTTGAATTTGGTTACTTTACAGACATTTACAGACAATACGAAATTTTATTAGTTTTTCAAACTTATTAATATTGAAAAAAAATACAATTTTCATAGCTTAAATTAGTCTCATGTTTTAATAGAGAAGATTTTAGTGTTTTTTTGTTTTTTCCTTTTTTGGTAAAGTATTAAATAAAGTTTTCCAATTCAACAACTAGTATGGTTTTACTATTTATATAAATACCTAAAATATTTTGTTTAATAATAATGAATAATACGCCACGCGCTTTTCTTTATACAAAAGGAATTTTATTTGTATGTATTATGGAATGAATGTGATTCAGCTATAACCCACAAATAATATCTGTATAGAAAATTATTACAGAAATAAACTAATATTTAAGGATTTCGATATGTATTTTCGTAAACATTCTAAGTAGTATTGTAATACATATGTTTGTATGTATGTGTGTATCCACGTTGCAAAGGTTTCTATATTTTATTATTTATAACACTTTCAATTCAAACTTTAAGGTATAAAATAATTATGGTACTTATTGGATATAAAATATATTTTATTGTTATGTAAGATTCAATTCATAGTTGTTCAATGGAAAATATGCAAGCAACGCGTTACAGAACTTTCTTATACTACTATTCGTACGATGCATGGTATATATGTGGAAGGGACTTCTTTATCGATTGGATTCTATGCAGGATTCTAGATGTATGGCTGTAATTTTGTTTAGTGATGAACTTGCTGCTGAGTTATCCTCGAAGGGCTATAGGGTCTCACTGGATGCATTTATCGTTGGTTCGCTTGGAGCCTGGCTAGCACAGAACTACCGGGTCGCAAAGTCCTTGGGAATCGCTAACAAATATGCGCAGACCATGGCCAGACTGATGACATCAGACACGATCCGATGGTCACGAGACATCTACATAGAGCATCTTACCGGACAGAGGCAGTACCATGATCAGCCCTCATAACCAAGAACAATGGTACATGGTGGCCCGCACATCTGAGCCACCCTCCCCCCACCATCTGTGATAAATCAATGTGTGTGTACAGTTCTGTGATTCATTTGTGATACTAATTTTTCTTACTGTGATATTTGACACTTATTTTACTGCTTCTATATTTTATTTTATTGTTTTTTTTAAATGTGTAGTCCATTATATATTTTTTTTTTATTTATCTTATCAAATTTTATCTTCTATGTTATTTATAATTACTACACTTGATGCGATATTTCTACCCATGTATATTTTAAATGTATCTTTTTAAGATTATAAAAATAAACGCTTTAGTATGAGAAGCTCAGAAACCACGTTCTGGTAGAAATAAACATTTCACGGCGTCAGGTCTTACACATTTAACAGAATTGAGAATTGAGTTGGCTCAAAACGATAAGAGCTAGCAAAAACAAAAAAATTTCAAATAAAAGTTTTATTTATTTTCTCCAATATTCTTGATACGTTTTTTGTCAAAACTGTTACAGTTTGGAATTTCCAATCCTTTCAAATGCGAAAAAAGCTGATGCTGTGCAGGGCTGATTCTTGACAAATCGTGGTTTCTGGGTTTCTGTACTTCCGATACTACGATTTTACTAATATCTCCCGCGAAATCTATGCAGAGATATATTTACAGAGCATGTAAAAATTTATTGGTTGCGTATGTTTTGGTTTCCGTTCAAGTAATCGTGATTATTTTGAAAGTGATTTTCAATTTTAGAGATTGAAAGAATATATATTTTAACTGATCAATTCGAATTGTCTAAGTTTATAGCCTCGACTGGCTATAACATGTTTAAACTTTGGTTTGAGATAACATATATTGATTGCTTATAGAATAATAGCTGTATCTTTTTACAAAATTGACTCTTGAAAATTTTGAAATAGATTAAATAATGGTACAACAAGAATGGTTTTGTGGTTAACAATATTTCATGAAGTTATCGATGGAGTAAATATATCTACATAATTAGGCCGATAGCCAAAAATTTAGTTAAAATTGTACGGATAAGAAGTGAAATTTTCAATTCCAGGTAAACCTGCCGTTTTTCACATAATTACAATTTGTACGATTAATTTTTCTTTATATTCGATAAAAAATAAAACAGTCAATAATTGGTTGAATTAGAAAATCATTTACCTAGATCTAAAAATTACGATTTCATTATGATCTTTATTTCAAAAATAAATTAATTATCTTTCCGGTTTTACAACGAATATTTTAATGTATTCCCGATACTGATTACTGGTATTTATGTCACAAAGTACGTAAATATTTTTCAAGGTTAGTAAATTTTGAAGGACAATATGATTTAATATATATTCGTAATATTACAGTGTCTTCCAATATGTCCTGTAATTTGGAAATACCTACACATTACAGGAAAGAAAAATTTAAATGTCTTTATTAATTATAAATACATATTTCGACTACAATATCTATAATCATCAGTATACATTAGTAAATTGTAATTAGTTTCTGGAGATGACTCGTCCGTAATTAGTTGGTAATTACGCGACTACAAGTTACTTTAGAATAAAATAATTTTATTTTGATCTTCAGTTTTACAAAGTATTATTACATTGCAGAATACACATATCCGGTTGCTTTTTGAGCAAATTGAAAAATTTTTCAGTTTTTTAAATACAAAAATTTTCAGTTCATTCTAAAAAATTTTCAGTTCATTCTATACAAAATTAAACTAGACAAAATTTCTCATCTGTATTGTTTCGTTTGGAAGACTGAAGGGTACAAGGAAAGTTTTGTTATAGTTTTGATTTTCACATCCTTCATATTTTTGGTTCACTGTACATGAATTAGAAATTTTCGGGAGAAAATTTAGCCTGGAACTTTGTTATCTGGAAACTTTTTCAGCAGTTTTTGACCTATATTTCAGAAAGGAAGCGTTTTTTCAACAAGCACATGTAATACAAAATTAACAAAAAATAAACAAACTTTCCAACATTTCTTATATTTAATGTTTTTTTTGAAAAACTAACCATTTCGCCCTTAGAGCGCTCCCAAAATGGGTCCTTTTTTGTTGTAACAATTTCATCTATATAAAAATTTATAAGGACGCTTTACCGATGAAACAGTTAGTCTCCTAAAAAAAATGTTAAATATGAGAAATGTAGGAAATTTTGTTTTTAATTTAATTTTGTAATTTTGTAAAGTATGGAATTTGGTAGAAAAACGTTTCCTTTCTGAGGTATAGGCCTAAAACTGACCAAAGTGTCAAAAATTGCTCAAAAAGTGCCCAGAAAACCGACTTCCGGGGGGTATTCAGTGTCCCAAAAAGTATGAAGGGTGAGAATTCGAAACTATAGCAAACTATTGAGAATTCTAAAATATCTCTTCTGTAACATATATACATAGAATTCCATGCTGGATGTACCAATAAATCGAAGTGTATGTTGCTTTGAAAGAGCTTGTAGATATTATTTGAATTAAGATTGAATTCATTTAACTATTGTAAATAAAACTAAAAATTCAATAAACAAACATGTTTATTTCATACATCAATAATTATTATTAAATACCTATTTAATTATTTGTATTAACAATTAATATAACAATATTAGGTGGTGATGTTTTCATTAACATGTTTTGGATAATAAACAAAAATATGTTGTTTTTCTCATGTTATTTGTTTTTTTGTTTTTTTGTTTTTTTTTTTTTTTGTGAAAAATACATTTGAAAAATAACAACAATCTAATTCCGTATTTTATCCTTATTTGTTTGAATTGATTCCGTTTTCATTTCTCAATTAAAGGCGACCTGGAGTAAACTGACCCTGTCTTCCAATATGACACCCATTTAACATTGACATATTTGTTGCATTTTTTTTCTATATTTTATTGTTAAGAAGGGTTATGGATCCATATATATATATATATATATATATATATATATATATATATATATATATATATATATATATATATATATACATATATATATATATATATACATATATATATATATATATATATATATATATATATATATTTATATATATATATATATATATATATATATATATATATATATATATATATATATATATATATATATATATATATATATATAGTTTTTGTTTTTGAGTTATCTTAATGACAAATACTCGGACGGGTCCAAAGGGCCAACATGTCGACTATAGCAAAGTATAGATTAAAATTATGTTAATATACTCTGACATATTTACTGCATTCCCATAGTTGATTATTTTAGAGTTCATACTTTTTTCCAGTTTTGAGGTCCTGAATCGACACATTTGTAACCGCAACAGGGGTACGCATGGCCATTCCGCTTTATTGTAGGTATTTCTCATTTCTTTTAATTTGCAAATTTTGTTATAATTCTGATTGATTACTTGATATAACAAATGAAAGTAACTCACAATGTTAATTGTTTAATTACTCGACATATGGTTTAGTACCAGTTCAGTATGTTTGAACAATTTTTAATGATCAGCAAACATAAAATACCCTAAATATGCAGTCCATTCAGTTATAAATACATATAAAATAATAATATATGTTAAATTATATAATCAGTTACCCATAGCTTATGCAAAAAATTGGATAAAATTTATCGAAAAATGGTTTCATAATCTTAAATTGTTTTAAATCTAGTTTTCTATAATATAAAAAAAAGAATTTCTAATATTTTTCAATAAAAAAATTTTTTTTTTTTTAAGAAGTCGATTGACGGCCGACGACAAACTAATTGATAATGTTAGCAACTCCAGACAGAAATAAAATTATCTATAATTTTATTTTGATACAATAACATAATTATATATAATTACGATTATTTGTAAACAGAATATTAATGTGTTTGTGTATTATATAATTACCTTTATTTCTAATATTTTCGGCATAATTTTCGATAATCTCTATGATAATATTCATTCACTAGGGTAAGTACTGAAAATAGTTAGAAATCATGTTAGACAAGAATCCTCATGGACGTAATCAAATCTTGCTTAGTTTATATTAAATTTCGATTTTTCCCCAATTTCCTAGATCAAGTTATTTTGTATTTTATAAATATGTATTTCGACTACAAAGTAGTCATCATCAGTATGAATTAGCTAGTTGTAATGATTCTCTGAGGAGATGTTACTCGTTGCTAATTTGGTGACGGTTTGCACCTATAATAATTATAAAATTAGTTTATATTATTATACCTGGTTGATCAATCTTCGTTCGTTTATGTTTTTATATTGATCACATTTACCCATTCTGCAATATAACTTCTGAAAGAATTTATAAAAAATTGTTTTTTATGATTTGGACGTAAGAATTATTTTCAAAAAGAACTCCTTAAAAAGTCATTAAGACGTCATATGCAATACTTATTGAGGAACAATTTAAGTCCGCATAAATAATAATTTTTTTTACTACTAAAATATATTAGTTACTTAGACTAAGAAAACAAATAAAATATTTTTAAAATAAATTTTAAAAAAATCTCTAGGATACACCTAGACTTGAACACTTAGGATAGTATTAGATAGTCCTTTATTATTCTATCCTTGACAGTACAATGGCCATAAATAATATTCTCAAATATAAGACATTTTATTTACAAAATTAATAAATATTTATTTTTCAGAATCTTAAAACTAATTTGTAACCCAAGTGGTGAGAAATATGTAGTAAAACTAATCAGTTATTACATTGCTTAATCTTCGATTTTTTTTGCTTTATAATCCTCCAAATTAATTTTTAATACAAAGACCATGAAATAAAAACTAATTAAATTGAAGGTTATTCAATTTTTCTGGAGTACATCTATTGAAACGTATCCCAGAAAAATTAAATCTAATTTGTACAGGATTGAAGTGAGACATTCTCAACTATAAGTGTCATTATGATACATTAAATGAACCCCTTCGCAGTTGTAATCGGATCCTTTCGATTCCAATAATTTCAAATTCAAAATAACTCAGTTCTGAATTTTGTTGTGTATAATAATAAATTTTAGTATAATTAATTGTTATATATGTAATTACCTAACATGTATAACTTTTAAAATAGTTTAAAATTAGGTTAACTGTATGTGTTACATAATTCTGTAACGTAGTCAATTAATGCAATTACTTTTATATGATTTAAATTAAATAAATTTGAAAACTTTGGTTTGTAGGCGGATCAATATTTACAAATTTGAATTCAATTAGAATGCAAATCATAGATATTTTATTATAAGTTTATTCTCAAGAACTTCCAAGTTAGATGTGATTATTTTAAAGTAGTAGTCTCGACATTCTGAAAAGTGGGCAGTATTTTTTTATGGTAAAGTTTTTGATAACTCTTACACGTTTGAACAAGTTTGATGTCCTTAAACATACGGACACTCACACACATAGTTATTTGTGAAATGTTGCGAAACAGATATGGGTAACCTCGAAACATGAAAATATTACTTCAATACCGGTTTTGATTTTTCTGGCGATTCCAATAACATCCTTTCTAAGGAAATTAATAGTAGCTATTTCTTTGAGACGTAAGTCAAGCTTTCAAAGCTGGCGTGTCTTTTCCAGATATAAGGCTTATTAGGAAGGGATTATTAAAATCTGTTTGACAAGGCTTACCGACTTGTAACTATAGGTCATGAATGTTATGTCGAATAAAGCGAAATATTAAAAACTTGCGTTTTTTTTAAGCCTCGGTAGAATATGCTCCGCTTATCCTAATATTTATGAAGATACTGAACTATTTGGATTATAGTGAAAACACTAATTCCCCGAATATTCCTCTAAAACTTATTACGACTGTTTGAATGACTAATAAAATTAAAATAACTGTAATTCCACATTTCAATAACTAAAATTTAGAGAAAGCTGAACTTTTGTGTGAATGTTCCGAATTCATTAAATTCCCACTTAAGATTCCACCCCTATCTAAAACTTTAAATTTGGATTTGGTAACGGTTACGAGTATAATTTTATTTCGGATATTTGATCGATGCGAAGTTCCACAATATCCCCGATTAATTATAATTAGAATGTTGGTCTGGGTTCTACATGCAATATCCATATATTTTATTTTATATAACTGATAGAATCATAAAGTTTCTTAAACCAATTTGTTCACACAAGTTGGTCATATAAATAAGTACATGCTAATATATATATTATTAATATATATACTAATCATAATTTTTTATATGCATATTTATAAATGATATTATAGGCTTATGGGCACCAGGACTATTTTTGTCAGGTGACGAGTTTTTAGTTCTGGAATATTTTAATAAAGAATAAATCATATAGCCTCTTCTTTGTGAATATATAAGATGTATATCTACCACACTATTACATTTATACCGTTTTTATGCTAATTTTATGTTAATGGTACTTAGAAAAGCTGTATTTTTCTGTCTATACACTATTCGTGATATTATTGATGCAGACATATTATATATATGCAGGTATATTTAATTTTGTCTAATATTTATTATAAAAATGAAGGTGCTAGGAAAGTTTTATTATTGATTTGAATTCATTCTTAAATGAATCAATTTTTTAGGTGTCTATTATCGATATTACCACAACTTAATCACAAAATGAGAAGGTTAGTTGAAAATATAATCCATTTTAAAAGTGGTGTTATGGATTTGGATTAACAAATTTGTTTGAATTCGATTTAATGAATCCATCCTACCGTAGTTTAATTGTCCATTATATATAAATAGGTTGATGGGTTTCAATAGAATACGAAACAACACGTCTTTCCATTGATTCTGTTAAAGAATGATTATGCAATTTTTGAGATAGATTGGACCAATGAATCACCTCGTTAGTGATAGAATTTCGGAAAATCTTTTCTTACCGAATATTCGGTATTTGGTGTTTTCGTTCTCCATCTGGTATATGTGATATGAGCCACCCGTTATATAGTGATGTGGTATTTATATACTTAATGAAATGTATATAAACTTTCAGAGCTCCGCATGGTTCCAGTGATACTTGAATGATGCGATAACCATACTTTATATTGACAGTTCGACATAATGCTAGTGAGAATAGATAAATATATTTTGAATTTCAAATTTATTGTTTTTAGTTTTGTTGGAAATGATGCGAATGGAATTGGTAACATACTTTATGTGAGAACTTGTAATGAAAACTTGTACCCGTTTTTCAGCCACTTAGGTGTGTTATTCCGGAAAATCCTTTCTTCTCTGATGATTATGTCCTATTCATCGATTAACTGTTTTAGCTGTACATGCTTCTTTTTTTTTCAGCATTAAGCATTTAATAATATGTATAGATAATGTTAATATTTGCAAACATATTAAGAATTTTGTAATGGGAATTATTATGATTTTTCCAGGTATCCTGAGCCATTCTAGACACTTTTAAGGGGTTGTGTTTACACGTTTTTTCTGCTCTATTTCGCATAGGCATTTTATAAAAATATTTAAAAATTTGTATATTAATTTTTACTAGTATTCTTATAGTTACCGGACTGTATTCAATGAGAAAATGAATTTTTTGTCTGAATGTTAGAAAAAGAACCTTAAATTGTAGGTTAATACTATTCTATAACGAATATATATGATCATTCTAAGAAAAATTTATATTCATTTTTGAATACATTTATTAGATTGTTAGTAGTTTTACACAAAAAACTTTCAAATTGACATAGTATTTTATAAAACAAGTGAAAATAACAACGAACATAGTTAATTGTTCACATACTCGACATATGGTTGAGTATCAATATTTAAAATGTTTTTCATTATTAGCATTTTTACAATACATATATCTGCAGTTTATAAATTAGTGCTAATATTGTGGCGAATCCAAACATTTTACGAAAAATATTTCAAATAAAAGTTATCTGTTTTTTCTTTTTGAATTTGTCTTCACTATTTCATGGTCCAAAAATTAGGTCTAGAATAGGCAGATTGCGATATTCGTGACACCTCGATTTGATGATTAATTTTGGTAAAACATGCCAAAATAAGACGAAAATTATCAATACCAATTTTCGAGCTTTCGCCTATTTTCGAGTAATCGACACTTTTTTTAGACATTATCGTGTTTATGTCACATAATTACCACAAAACATGTCACAAGATTTAATTAATATTTTTTGTAAAATAACTATAATTTAAATACAATTCAAGCACAAAAAATAAAAATTTAATTCGTTTAAAAGAAATCAACATTTGTATATTTAATACAACTATTAAAAATACATTTTCGACTTTTATTAACCCATGGATTTGTGGGGATTAGTTTACATGGATCGGATTGGTTTTTGGCTCATACGTTCAACCTGTGACTAAACTACTCGTGGATACTCGAAAAATAGGTAGAAACTCGAAAATTGCTACTCTTCATTTTAGTATTATTTTCGGCTTGTTTTACCAAAATCAATGCGCCACGGATATGGAAATCAAGCCCCAGAATCCTGCAACAAAATTTCAGCAGGTTGTCACTTTTTGTTTTTAACATATCTTAATTATGGCGGATATACAGACGGAAGAACAAACGGAAATGTTCTAATTAGTTGATTTTTTTATCATCTATACTGAAATTTTGTATGTGATATTTGCTAGCATTCCTATTTTTCATATACTAACATTTATCATATACTCTGAAATATAGAATAATTTGTCGAGTATAAAAAAATTCAACTGTAACAAACCATTGATTTGCCATTGAGTTTTTTTCTAATCATGACAATAATCATAATAAAATTTATGTAGATTAATAATAATTGAGTTATCCTTCTTAGTTATTACTATCTAGTGTTGCTGGGTAACAACAATATCCAACAGAGATAAAATAAACAATTTAAAAAATAAAACCAACTGCAAAAAAGAAAATTTAAATGAAATGCATGAAAACCATCGAAAATTCATAAAATTTTAATCAAAATTTAAAACCTAAGTTAAATGCCCGCATTTAGTTCAGTAGCAGACGGGACTCGAATTGCTCGAATTGCGAATTATAAACCGAAAGAAAATGAATAGGTCCCGCTTGTTGCTCAACTAAATGCGGGTATTTAACTTAGTCTTTCAATTTTCATTTAAATTTAATCAATCTTGTTTCGTTCGTTTTAAAGGATTACAGTTTTTTGATTTTTAAAATAATTTATTTTATTTTAGACTTTTAAACATACAATTTTTATTTATTTTTGTAATTCACTTTTAATTTCCTAAATTTTGTTACCCGATAGATTTCGTTTAGTTCTTTACATCCGCACCGAAAATCTGACATATTTTAAGGAATTTTCAGGACGAATATAACGGAACTTTAATTGTCGAAATCCATCCAGTCATTTTTTAAAAGACGAGGTTATAAAGAAGCTTACAATCATATATTCACGAAATATATAAAGTTCCATGACAGTTGATTAAATATTTAAGAAACGCCTATAATTAACCTGCCATAAAAGCTGAACAACAAACTGTTATATAAAAACGCACTAGAACGCAGAAAATCTTTTAAAGGAATCACAGAAACCAATTTGTACACTTTATACGAAACAAATACGTATGTATGTTATCATTGATTATAATATTTTTAATGTATATTTTTAAATCGAAAAGTTTTCATAAAGCATAATTTGATTTTATTAATGAATATTTATTATCGTTGTTATTAAAAAATTAATTATGGGTATTAGGACGATCGCCAGTTTATAGAAAATCGAAAGAACGAAAATTGTTAATTTTGCAATAAGAAAAGAAATTAATCGTGATAAAACTATCCAATGCGTAAGCCAGGAATAAATCATACATTAAAAAAAAAAATTTTAATTAGTAGTTTCGGAGTCTATCGAGGACGAAAAATATATACCTTTATATAAACAATCGACAAGACTCGTCTTTTTTGTAATCCTAAAAATTCCGTCCTTTTTTTTGTTTTCAAAAAACTATCTTTTGTCACTTGGATTCTTAAGGCGAATATAACGATACATTAACTGTTGAAATCATATATATACATCTGAAAAACATATACTTACCTTCCTTCCTTGGCAGTCGGTAAAAAAATTATTGTAAGCATTATTACGTAATTAATGTGGAACATATTGTGTATGGTCGTGGTAGATGATCTAAAAATATCATCATAATCCATTATATAGAATATATGGATGCTAGATAGACAATATGTAGATTTATTATCGAATTGATATAGTAGTGATGATTATATTATTGAAGGTCGTAAATTATACCATATGGTTGCTATGAATCATTATTACGAATTTATAAGATAGGGTTGCCACCGTATTGTTTAACAAATTAAAAGTAACGTATCCATCTGCAAAAAAAATTATCATAAACTAAAAAAATTACATCGAAAAAATAGGAAGAAATGTTCACATTTCTAATAAGCCAATATCTACACTAACTTATTATTTACGTACTGTAATAGTCTTGAAAAATTGAAACCAATCAATCATCAGCGATCTTAGATTATTTATAAAGTCTATTATAGCAAGCATATGACAGTTTATAGACTTAAGAAAAAATAGACGGAAATGCACTATGGGAAAGTTAATTTCATATTTTATAAGTTTTAAAATAAATAAGTTTTTAGAAATCTAAAAGTTAAGAGAAATGGATTAAATTTTTCGACGAAATAATGTCGTAGATAAAAGTGCAATTCATGATTTTTTAATATATACACATTTTTTTACTTTATAAATATTTATTTTTGCCGGCTGTGGTAGACGTGGTGTTTCCTGTTACGGGAGAAAATTATAAATATTTTAGTACAACGTTTCCAAAACCAATTAAAAAATAAAATTATATTCCGCACATTCAGATTAATCCCCAAGCCATGGAAATATTTGAAGGATTTATCATTTTTATTTAGGATTCAAAACTTTTCTATGAATTTTTGACTGAATCTTTGAGAAACATTTGAGGGAGAATATATAATACTTAATATTGCATTGTTATGATCTAGAAATTAATCTAAAGAACTACAAAATATCACCTGAACAGACAAGAATGGACGCGAGTTAATAAAATTGTACCGGGCATCTTAGTCATAGATATAATAAAAAATTTAATTCAAGGTAACTATAAAGTTCTACTTACTAACGCTAGTATTTATAGTTACGTTTGATTTCAATTCGTCTATCAATTACCGTATCGAGGGTTATAGCGCTCGAAACTTACCTTTTTCGATATCTCGTGAATCGTTCATTCATTATGTACATGGTATTGGTTTGCCATAATAATTTAAATTGTGTCAAAATGGATTATTCTGAGCATTGTTATTAAAGAAAAAACGACAATCTAAAGGAATAAACGTGAAAAAAAGTCAGCTTACTGCCACAGAAAATTTGTATAAATATAGAAAATGTATTCTTTTATCGCATGTCCAAATTGAAATCATGTTATGTAGATGCTTGATGTAGTTTTACATCTGTTATTTGATGAAATAGATTATCCTGGATATTGAGAGGAAACAATCTTCACAGAAATTTGCAATAACATGAATTAAGTTTCGTTATGTTAATAGAAAATTTTATATGATTGACATGTAGAAAATGCATATTTTCTATTTCACATCCAAATTTTAACAACGCATTTGTAAAAGACATAACATACTATTTAGATGAGTATGTACATATATCACCAGGAAGTTTTGTGTCTATTATTGGTAGTATATTTCTATATTCTATATTCTATTGCTTAATTTTAGTAAGATCCTTTTACTATAATGTATTACTTTTGGATACAAGTTTATATCATTGCTTCATCAAAACCATTACAGACAACTTTCTCTGAATATATATTTATACCAATTACTTAAAAGTAAAATTGTGAGACGGTGATGTAGAAATGATTACGTCATTATGAATATCATTGTAGTTAAGGGACTAATAAATAAATCATATTTGATTATTATTTAAAAATTTCTTGTTACACCATTTGTTGAATGAGTAACATGATACGAATACTACATGAAACAAGGGAAGATAAATAATAACTAATAGTGTTTTTTGAATTCTAACTTTTTTAACATCATAAAAACTGCTAATTTCAAATTTGCACAACATAACAATTTTGTTTTGTTTGTAATGTTGTTAATTATTAAATAAATATAAAACCATACAAACATAAAAATAACCAATAGCAGTATCTTCTTTTGTTGCTTCATTGTATCATTGGATATATCATTGTGCAACTTTTGCATAATATTTCATTTTATGCCGAAAAATGGCTGTAGTGATGTCGAAAAATGGCTGTAAGCCTCCGAAACGGCTTGAGCGATTTTAAAGAAATTTTTTGTGTACATTCAGTAGACATGAAAATAGGTCGTAAATTATTTTTTATACCCTTAAATGGGTCATGCTACCCTTAGAAAGACCTTAATATTCATCCTTCTACCACCGACCACCCCCTCAATTTGTAATCACGATTTTAGTATTTTTGAATGAACAATATCCAAATAATTTAATAATTTATTTATATATAGGCCTGAAAAAACAAAGTTAACGGTTCTTTTCACCATGCGTGCAGAGCGGTTAAGGACATACTACACTTACGACCGAAGCAAGCACTGAGGGCGAAGGCCGAAATGCCTGAAAAAACGATGTTAAGTTCGGGGACTGATATACCTTTTTCTGGAAGACTTTATAGATTCCTTCACTCTTATTTACATACTGAGTCGAGGCTTGAAGAAAAACTGGCGGCAACTAGCATAGTTCCATATTGAAGAATTGTAATAATTGAGCAATTTGATGATGATAATATTTAGCTTGTCTTATATTTTCTCCAGTTGCAATCTGGATCAATATACAAATAATCCAACAGTGAATTGAATTGAATGTGTTTGTTTATTGTTTTTTCAATCTCATATCAAACACAAATAATTATTGTTTTTCCAATCACATATTAGAAAAACAATAATAAAACTTATTATGATTGTTTTTCTAATCCCACATCAAATTTGTTATTACAACAAATATAAATATTATATTTTAAATAAAATTTTCCACCTAGCTTGCGTATTTCTGCATACAATCACTTATTAAATTGAATCAGTACAGTGAACAATAGTATGATGCAATGCTGTTTGATGTTGTAGATTTTTGCCAAACAGAATCGACTTTTCAAAGCAAATGCTTCAGGTAAAATGATTGTTTTTATGTAAGTATATTGAGGGCAAAAATAAACATTTTCAACGCTCGTAATTTTTTCGATAAACGTTTCGTTTCCGTGTTTAACAGAGACTTTGGTCATACAATTTTGTGGGTTTAAATAATTCTAGTAACTCTAAACAATTAATCAAGAAAAAAAAAATAAAATAATATAAAAATTGTTTGAAAAACTAAAAGCTTTCTAAATTAAATCGTATGAGCAGTATGGAATTGGTTTCTTCGAGTATTTTCTTTTGGTGTGTATGCTTGTCACGAAAAAGGCCGATTTTTACGAAAGAAATCTGAAATCTTTCAGTTCTGAGAAATAATAGTCATTCCTTTGCTTTGAAAAAATTGAAGCTGCTTAAAAAAAATGAAGTAAAAGTTAAAAGTATCCAAAATTAAACCTACTAAAGTAATAATATTCTTGTGGATAAATTACCTTTCGAAGTTGGTGTCAATTAAATGTTAGCTCAAAAATTAATTTATTGACCCTGAAGTAGATAGGTAATGGTCACAAAGATTCATAGAAGTTTTCGTTTTTAAATGATCTTAAAATTATAACAATTGTTTTAAGTCAGTTAATTTTTTTATTTCTATTCGCATTCATTCTATTTGGTAGGACAATTCTCACACCAAAATAATCATAATTATTTTGGGAACTTCTCGTCTCAATGGATCTAAATATACTCTAAAAATATAAGCTTACGTCAAGTCTTTATTATCTAATCATACAATGCGTTAAATGTATCTGTGCAGTCTATTGAAATTTATTATCACGAGGCATTATCAGTTGACTAAGCCGCCTACAAATTTCTTATAAGACGTTGGATAATGCAAGTTATATTATTAAAAATGTATCGTATTTCGAATTGTAAATATTAAAATACACTGTGCTCCATAAAAAATGTTAGTGATATTTTTTAAATATAACAAAACAGGGCCAGTTTATGAATGTGAGGGTCCAAGGTTCGATGAATGTGTGAGAGCCCTTTTGCGGCCACAAATTAATTACATTATACAATAAGAATATGTCAATCCATTTTATTTATTTATAATAATTATTATTATTTATAATATCTATTATATTAAAACGTTGAGTTAAACAACAAGTATAAATTGTTTCGAATTGCATCTGCATATAGTAGTAAAAAATGTACAACCAAATTTACATATAAAAAAGACTTTGTACGGCATTTCAAATTTGAGGAATTCTTAAAAATATCATCAAAAGTTATTTCGGGATGTCTCTTTCTGCAATGACATGTTGATTTTCTTCCATGCTCAAACAAAGTCGACTTTTGATCAATTTCATTTTCGAAAACAAGAAAATTATTAAATGAATCTCCAACAGTTTTATTAAAAAATCTGTCACCATTTCGAATTACTTTCACTAAAATTTTGTTAATTTAAATCCTTAAAAAACCTATTTGTTCGCATGTTAAGTCGTGGCCCAGAGCCCCATCGGCCCTGCCATTAGACAAATTTTTTAGTCATATTTTCTACGAAAATACAGATTTATGCATCGTCATCGTCTGAGAGGACCGAGGTTGTGTTTTAAATCCGTTTTTTAACGCCTAGAATAAGTACATTTTATGGGTTATCTCTGTAACCAATAACATTATCCAAAAACCAAAAAAATATATATTTAATATTTTTTATTCTAGTTTATAATGGTGCAAATTTTTTTTAAACATATATACAAGGTGTCCTAGGGGTACTGCAATTTGAATATTTCAAATAAGAATCCTAACGTTTTCCGAAAAAATATTTAAAAAAAAAAAACAAAAATATTTTGTTTTTGAATTTTACTTCTATCCTTTATAGTATAAACGTCAGACTATCGATACAAACAGATTAAACCTAATATACTCTGACATATTCTATATATGTCCAGTATAAAAATGGGATTCCAATTTTCAGAAAGAACACGTTTCTCCAACGTGATTATATCGCTAATAGAATATAAATAATTTTCCGTAACAAGCTGTACATTTAAAATTTTTGTATTCAAAGACACACAAATAGAATTCTAGTGTCATAGGCAAACGAAAGAAAACACGTTGCCGTGCACTGTCGTATATCGAGCTAAATCATAAACGATATTAAAATAAAATAATCAATGGGGAATACCGATAAGAAATTAAACCGATTTATAAATAAAATTATTAGGATAAAAAACTAAGACAATCTACTTCACGAAACCGTATTAAAAAGAAAATTATTTAATGGTTTAATGACTTTGATATTCGATTTAAAAGTTAGTTTTGAAACTGCGCCTTAAAAATAAAAGCTCATATTAAAGTGATAAAACATTATATTCATAAATATAATTTATTACGTTATAACAGATTTTTTAAGAAAAATTATGTTATTTTTAAGACATTGAATAAAATTTCAAAACTTTAAACTTTAGAAGCTGGCGTAGACAAAAAAATTCTAAGTTATAGAAATTTCGGAAGTAAATCACTAAAATGCTTAAATCGAATCATAAATGGAAAATTTTGTAATTTGACTGAATGTTCCATAACGCACAAAAACAAACAAAATCTTCAGTATTATTTATAATATAAATATAGAATAATCATAGACTCCAATATATTTTTAGACAACCATCGATCTCATGGGTGCCAAAACTGTTCTGCACGGTTTAGGATCGTAAAAATGGGTTTTTGGATTTTTTTAACGAAACGGTTAGTTTTATGGTAAAATACAAATTCATTAATCAGTGGATAGTATTAATTGTTACTCACAACAAGAAGGGTTAGATTTTTATAAATTATCATGGAAATTTTAAACATTTTCCACGAATAACAATGTAAATATTTTCAAAACATAAATAAATTCATAAAAACAGTTTTTATTAAGTAGGAATTTTCCTTTAATATAATTCTATCTATGTTTCATACACAATTATTTTCAATGTATCATAGAAAATATTTCCATATTAACATAGGAATTTTACTAAATCACATAGAAAAAACAAATTTGTGTTGCCTTGTCATAGTCATACATTTAAAAAAACAGTTAGCACGCGATAGAAGTGAAGAAGATTATGAGACAAATATAGAATTTCAGGAGTAAGATAATCGCAGGGTTTATTTCTGATGATATTTTTAAACTATTATGCATTTTATTCAAAAATTCATTATATAAATTTTAATTAATCGTTTTCCTAGCTTGAATTTTTCATAAATGTTTTTATAAAAATAATGAAATATTTATATTTATAATATTTATGATGCCTTTACATAAAATAAATGTGTACAATACGTGTGTACAATAAATGACGATGTAATAATGTCTGCAGGTGCCACAAACACTGTAATAAACGTTGTATTATGACTTATCAGTTCCTCGAACGTTAAATCCTATAAATACGTGCTTCTATCTAATTAATTTACATGTTATATTCTATTGGTATATCTGAGGTTGTCTCTTTTTACTGACGCTTTTTTGTTTTATCGAGTTTGAAAACACATCGACATTTAAGAAGTATCACTTCAATAACAAATTCGAAGTCTAATTATTCCTAAACTGAATAAGTTAACGTTTAAAATATTTGGTAATTTCCATGAAAAAGGAAAATTAATTCTAATAAATAAGATTCTGTCGACACAAGTGATTATTGAGGATAGCATTGTTTATTTATATCCACGTGAGAACTGAGGTCTACTGCTATAAAATGTGATCAAATAAAATATCTATTATGTAAATTATAAGATATTACAATTATCATATACCTACGTATGTATTTATGTGTGTATTTACAGTACTATTCTTTATACAATACTTTTTTCTTATCTGAAGACACCAATTCAAGTTGGTGTTTACATTCTATCAAATAATATTAAGCCGCTATGGACATGAACATAGACTATTTTTCCATAAGATCTTTATATGGGATTGATACTGAAAAAAAGTGTAGTATAATAGATGATACTCAGCAAACATTCAAATCAGAAATACTTTAAAAAGAAATCTTTATTATGACTTCTTTAAGATATCTCAATTATGACCTCGTGGTGACTTCTTTTATTATTTACAATTTTTAACTAGTATTTTTTAGTCAAAATTGAGAAATTTTTTAAGAAATCTTTTTTCTGCTTTTCGGAGCTCTGTAAGACGTTATTCTCGTTAGTTCTGTAAGAAATCAGAAATATGAGTACTGTAAGAAGTGTGTACATCGCATTTTGTAAGAAGTCAGAAATATGAGATCTCTTTTAGAACTCGATTAGATTTAAATTTTCTGATGTGCATTTAACTCAAATTATATCTGCTGTTTTCGAATAATAATCTAATAATTAGTTTTTGTGTTAAAACATTAACACAATATATCTCAATATATATAATCACAATATATCACTAATTCCTCGAACGATGTGGTTGTAATTTATTTTTAGATACTTATTTACGATTTTTACTGAGTTTAATACATCCTATCATTGAATAACCCCTTTAAAAATTTTCATCATAAAATTCAAGATCCATTTCGTTTCAACACGCAGCAAAGTTTGTGGTTTGGTTTGTGGTTTGAGAAAATAGTTTGAGAAAATAGAAAATAGTTTTTCACATCACACAAAATGATTATTGAAATTGTTATATAATTATCATCTTATTACCACGGATATTTGTTAATCTTACGCATGACTATTTAAGCATTATCGCATTAGCACTAAAATCGAACTTTTTATCTTTTCTATAAATTTAAAAATTGAATTTTTGATTTCAAATAAAAGTTCTACAAATTATGTCAAAATTCCAAATTACCCTATAAAATTTGTTTGGACAGAATGGAAGATTGTTATATTAAATAACGAAGTTTCGCTATATAAAATAAAGTGAAGTCGTGGAAAAATGTTAATAAAGAATTTTCTCAAAATTTCGTGTAAATTAAAAAAAAAAAAAATTTCCGAACATACAAAAAAGAAAAGTAATAGGTGAGCAAATAAAGAAAGTGAAATTTTAATCACTTCATCGTATTGACTATAAGATATTTTAAGAAAATGTTCAATGGTAATTTATACTGTGAGTACTAAATAACATTACTCACAGCATTCAAAATTTTGTAAATGCTATTAGAGACGAATACTTTCAGTTCAAAAATGGAAGGCATTATCAAGTCGTCTATATTTTTTGACATTACTGTTTGTCAATGCAGAACTTCAGACAAATTATTAACCGTTTCGTTTTTCGAAATCGGGTGTTAAGTAAAGAACTCTTGCCGACCTACAGCTCACTTAGGTGTCACCAACTATGCCACCATTTGTGTATGTAGTTTACTGCGACTTTGGGTTCCATTTCGATTCTCAGAGTTTATATTCGGCATCAAATTTTTGTAAAACTTGCATTCTTATTTCTCTGTAAGTCCTTTCATTTGATGCCCATTTTATAGGCCAACATTAAAAACTTAATCAGACATATTGGATTTAGAGTTATATCACTTTATTTTTCGACACCTACCCAGGAAGTCCTTTCATTTGATATCCATATTATAGGAGTTTATTAAAAATAACTAGTCCACCGTCTTGGATGTGCCTCCATGTTGGATTTATAATGACGTCACACAGTTGACCATGAATTGTCGGGTGAAGATATGTACTCTAAAATTGAGTTTCAAGATTCCTCCCGAACAAATATACATTACAAGTTAAATAAAAGCTTAAAAAACAGTATGTGTAATTAATGATTTGAAACCAGCTTTGGATCAGCTGTTAAGAATATTCGTAATAGAAAAAGAAGTTAGCTAAGAGTCAAGTAGAGATATTTATAATTTAAAATATACTATACTTCAATTACCATGGATTAGTTATTTATTACAATAATATTTTAAACCCAAATAATATGAAACCAATAGTCTACTCTTGATGAAAGTACCTACTTTATGTGGTATTTCTCGTAAATATTAATATTGCTAATCGTTTATTTATGTATACTCAAGGCTGCAATGAAAATTGTATTGACATATTGTTCTGAAACTGATTTGAGAACGCCACATGAGTTTATAATTAGATTTCTTAATTAACTGTCTTTATTTTAACATATAGTCATATATATATATATATATATATATATATATATATAAATATATATATATATATATATATATATATATATATATATAAATATAAATATATATATATATATATATATATATATATATATATATATATATATATAAATTAAAAATAAAATTTTAATAATATTTTGTTTTGTATAATACTTTATTATTGGCATAGTTTACAGCTTTGGAAATTTCAACTTTTTTGTCGGAAATTTTTAAATGTAAAAAACATATTTTTAGACCTTGTTTCCTTAACCAGTTTCTTTGAAGAGTTATCGTCGCGTTCAATAGAGTAAGTACCTTTCTATGAAAATATTTCGATGCGTGCAATATCTGATATATTCGGTAGTTCTGAGAATAGGTCTTAAACTATGTTTTATCTCCCTAAATGATAAAGGAGGCACAACTCAAATTTTTTTTATTTTTGTATGATTTGGCATTAAAAATACATGTAACCTTTAAGTATCACCGTTCTAACCCCATCCCCATTTTTTAATTGCGATTTTAGTAATTTTTTATGAATATTTCCAAAGCCAAAGATTCCTTCTTCCCTATTTCTATGTAGAGCTTGGAGAAAAAGCAACATAAGCGAAAAAATTCATACATGTTTTTGTACGAAGCGCTGGGCAACAGCTAGTATTTCATAAATAAATGTATTGAAATATTTTATTTTTTAAAGTGGTAAATCAATTCACCAAAACGCTGTGGTACCGTTTGTAAAAAAAAAAATATTTTATTTAGATTGCATAGAGATGTATCCGCAGTTTGAATGAAATTGTCATTCAAATCGTCACGTACACTTACTACGTTAACTGTGTCATGGTAAATATTAACGTAATTCAATGACCTATATATTATCGACGCAGAATGCTGAAATGTATATATGCATGTATATTACAATGGCGTTATTTTTTCGATTAATTTTTTAACATGAACGAGTGTTTGTTTCAACTATTTCAAGAGTACTCATTGATAACTTTGCAAAACAGTTTTTTTTTCAAGTCAAATACTATTTAAAGTTGTTAAATACAAGGACATCATGATTAAACGTTTTCCAGTATATTTACAGGAAAGTTTTACACAATTTGACCGTATTTGGTGCAGCATCTTTCTGAAATTATTCATCATAATCAATGATTACAAAAGTTATTACAATATTGAAAAATTGCTATATTTGAAAGGATTTTTATTATTTGGCACTGATGAACTTATGAACCGATTTTGTTTCGAACGATTGAAACGTATTTTCAATCAAAAGTATAAATAGGAATATAAATCGCAAGAAAAAAAATGAAGCTATCCACAATTGCTACAGAAAGTTTTATGGTATTGAAATAAAGAAAATATATTTTTTCACTTATATATATATATAACTTTCAATTAAATTATTCCAGTCATAATTGTATTTATATTGAATTTTCAATATTTCAAAGGGTTAAATTTACGCTATACATAATATGCCTGTTATTTCATACATAGGTCTAAAATGAATACGTCCAGAAATGTCTTTAAGAAAATTGAGCAACTATAAGGGCTATTAAAATAGTAGGTTACATGATCGGATACGAAAATGACTATTATGACGTTATTCGCAATGTAATTATATTTAATTAATGGTTACAAGGTCGGCCTACTGTATTCAATAAAACACAGCTTTCATACAAAGAAATTTTTATTTAATATATTCTCGATCACTTATTAATATTCAATGGTTTATCAAAAATCCGCTAGAATCAATTATTTTATAATAATGCCTATAGACAAATTTGGTGAGAATGCCAGTCGACTTCCATGTACTTACCTACATAGTAAAATTATACAGCTGAGAAATAAAAGTTGTAACATAAAGAATTTCTGTAAAAGAAGCTATACGTAGTCTTAGCCAATATTTTCATCCAAATTCAGGAAACAGCTGCATTCAAAAGCTAGAAAAACGGTTATGTTTCAAGTTGATCTTAATTGAAAAAATTAAATTTCTAAATAACTTCGCTTAACATAAAATTTAATTATAAAAAATATTTACATTTTTCCCTATAATGATTTTCGGAAATAACAAAATGGTGGCAGGTCAAAGTAATGAGAAATAGTGTTTTCAATTTTTTCAAATTATCTGTTACTAAGCCTTAAAAGCTTCATATAAAACTTAAAAAACTTACAATGACATGTACAAAATTAAAAATGGTTTAAGGGTTTTTTCATCAATAATATTACTTAAAATGAATTTTAAATTGTGAAGAAAAAAATTTTTCTAAAATTTATTGATGTGATAATAATTTCAGAGAAAGTGCTCTTTAATAAGTGGCCGAAATTGGAATGCTGAAAATAGTTTATGAGATATTTACAGCTTTATATAAAAAGATAATTTTTTTTGTTTGTTTGGAAACATGCATCAACTTTTAAGAATTCTATTTTTAAGCTACGTGAAAAGTAAAGTTTTTCGTTTCATTGCTTAAAAATGGAATTAAAATTGGGTTATTTTTTTTTTATATACAATATCACACCTATTATTGACAAATAATAGTGTGATTCTGACTCTTGTTGAATTAAATAACATATTATATGCATTGCTTTTCTTTCAATTTTCCCGCCATAACTCAAAAAATACTTTTTTGAATTTTTTGAAATTTGGTATGCACAACATTGACATGAAAACAGAGGACTTGTTGAAGAGTTTTCTACAAAAAAAATTTCTTCAAAAAAAAGTAAAAATCAAAATCCGTTTTTATTTTAAAAAATATTTTTTGGATAGAAACTCTACGATATTTTGAGTTATTTGGGCCCGAAAATTGAAAGATTTTTCTATAATGGACCTCAGTATTATGTATAAATTCCCCTACTAAACATGGACTTTTACCTCTAAGGTGTTCTAAGACGTCTTTGCATAGAGGTAAACATTTTTTAGCGTCACAATAATTTTACGTAGCTACGTATTGTAAACTACGACGATGTCCTTGGATTATTATTGAGTGTGTACCTACGTTATCTAATTGTATGACCCAGTTTTGATCAGGATATCTCACCTGCTTTTATATATAATATCAGTCAGGAATGACGTCATTGGAACCATTCACAAAAAAGGTATGTTATATAGAACAAATATATATAGTAATATACACAATCCTGGACAACAAGGAATATTATATATGTATATTCATATAAATACAAGGATATGAACTGTGTTGAACTCTTCCTGTATAGAAAAGGATACATATATATTTATTGTATGATAAAAGGAATTGATAATACCATATGAAAATTAGGTCACAAACAAAGAGAGCTATATATGAGAGATGGTTATTGTTTGTTATGGAAGATGATGAATGCGCTTCCTGTAAATGACAAGGATCACAACATTAATATATTGAAATAAATGTAGTAATTCTACTTTAGTGGTTCATGAATTAGTTGTAGCATTCTGAATTGAAAATATGTGAAGAGTATGAATAACAGTTGCACCAGGTACGTAAATGGGTGTCCTGATAGGAAAATTGACGTAGGTGTCGGTTGGAGATGTTGGAATTTGATGAAAATTCTATAGAAATATATCTGTCTTCTGTGATTATGATTTTCTTTGAATATACACGAAAAAATATGAAAATTAACAATTTTCAATTTCAAACCATCTGGATTATGTTTTAAATGCTGAATACTAAAATGCCTACCTCTTTATTTTGTGTCCTGCCTTCCACGAACTCCACCAAGCCCCAACGGGGTTGATGAAATTTTCATCATTATAAATAATAACAGGAATCGATAAAGCAAGAAATTGTAAATAAAAAATTTGATCTTACAAAAAACCAAGGAAAAAATATATGTTTTACATTTCTTACAATATTAAACGAATTATAGCGAGTTAAATGTGCCGATTTTTTGAACAAAAAATGCAATAATAACATTTTATTTTCAATAACAAAAAAAAGCACAATAATACAGAAATTAACCCGCAATACGTACTTTTCGTGAAGTGCGTAAAAATACCTGCATAATGAGTTTTTGTTGAAGTCATGAGCTCAAAAACTAACGGAGTTATAATGGGCGTGTTTGGCCGAAGTCAGAACTTACTAAACTTAGTAAGCCAGTGAGCATAAAAAAATTAAAATCTTACAAGCTGACTATAGCGCTTTTCGGCCTGGACAGACTTACTGGCTTAACATAACACAAAACACCGGTTTACGTTATATCGCGTACATAACCTCATAGACTGAATATAATTGAAAGTACTAAATTTAGGAATATAAATGTAATATAAAAGTGCTTGTGTTTTTTTGAACAATGACAGATCTGTTCCTGTCCGTTTTGTTTACATCAACAATAAGCAAAATGGCGTCGTATATAAGCCCATGCTTACTGCGGTGGCACTTATTTTCAAGCGTCAAATATTTTAGTAATTCATGTGAATCTTTTTAAATTTAAGAGCCAAAAATACATTCAAAAAGTTAAACTGGTTTAAAATGTTTGTCTCTATCATACCGCCGTTATTTTTTGAGCTATGGATTTCAACAATAACTCATTTTTAGAGTCTTTGTATGTTCTTTGTATGTAGGTCTGATAAATTTTATGAATTGTTTTTCATTTCTATGTTATTCAATGCTAAATGTGAATAATTAAATTTTTCTCGAACAAAACATTATCTTCAACGTGCGATAATTCGGTTCATGACACATATACAGAATGAAACACCAATCATTTTACTTGGTTTTTTATATGCTGTAATCTTTGTCCTTGAATTTTTTCGATAAAATTTTATGTTAACTAGTTGTTTGTGAAAATTTTTAAGAGCATGCATTTTTTAGTTAAATCGATATGTTTAATCACTAATAACTTAAAACGTATTAACTGATCAAAAAAACTTTAAAGAATATTCTTTGCTTGAAAATTTTTGCGTTATTCGTTATTTTAATTTTACGTGCACGCTCTCAGAAGGGTGACACCCACAGCATGAGAGTTGGAAGGTAGCACTCTAAATAAATGGGTAAACATTTTAGCATTTAAAATATAAAACATAATTAGGAAGATTTTACAACAATATCTTCACTATAGTAGGATTCTTACCAGTTCATGTTTTAACCTCGATAGAAACTGCACTAACATTTGATAATAATAGCTCGTCAAATTGTTTGTTATTTAACTAATGTCACTCTAAAGTAAACAAAACCTCTCTGAAAATAGCTGGCTTGTTAGCAAATAATTAAATTTTAATATTTATAAATGTATAGACTCTAACATACCAAATGTGAGAGAAGAAATTATTGTACAAACTCACAATTTTGAATAATTGCGAGAATTGTGATTTTTCAAAAATTGATAATACTAAAGTTTGTCAATAGCTACCAAACAAAGAAAAGAAATAGAAAATCGGTTGAGAAACGAAGGAGACAAATGGTCCGTACTGTTCTTTTCTTGCCCATTTCAATATTGATTACGTTCGTATAAATTTAAAGTAATTGTCGTATTAGCTATATATATATATTATGTATGTACGTGTTAAAGTGAGCAAGTACAGTAGAAATTAAGACGCGAATCTAAACGTAAAGATCAGATCAGTCTCTTGATTTTGAATTCTGCAAATTTGACCTTTAATTTGGTTATTTCATGACATTTATGATTTTTGACGTTTACGAATATTATTTTAAAAATCTTTAGAAATGTGCATCATGTGTATGATGGACATTCAAAATTTATTATTAAACATTATTTAACTTATTAAACAAACAAGAGAATATGTGCTTATGACGTCAATTGTTACTTTATCGATATTAATATGATTTTGATGAATAAAATGGGTATATAATCTTAAAGGCTCAAAAATTTTTTTTTTTTTGAATTAATTTTAATTATTTTCAAGTTTTGATATAATAAACTGTTGTATATTTTTATTCATTATCAGGTCAATATCGTCACGTTTTATTATAGAATCAAGACATTTGTCGTCTTTATATTTATAAATTATATTTATATTGGTTACTAATACTTATAAATTATAAGCATTTTGTAATTGGAGCAACTTTACACACGTCGACTTGAAGTTATTTTTTTTTTTTTAAATCTTTAAAATTAAGTAAAATATGGACGTTTAAAAAAAAGTGGAAGAATTCATCTCAATTGCGGAGTATTTAAACAATTTAAAAACGAAAAATGTTTCAAATAAAGTAA
This sequence comes from Chrysopa pallens, assembly GCA_020423425.1. NCBI lineage: Eukaryota > Metazoa > Arthropoda > Insecta > Neuroptera > Chrysopidae > Chrysopa > Chrysopa pallens. The sequence continues at coordinate 15,507,457 of CM035594.1, forward strand.
ACTTTCATTTTTTTTAAATGATAAATAATTTTTTTCCTATCTCTTATATTTTATAGTTTAAGGTTTCATGGGATCCGTTATTAACCAATTTTGTTAATTTACGAGCTTTAACTCAATATTTTGGTTTATATTTGTAACGAATCGGCAGAAAAAAATCAATAAAATTTATATGAAATAATATTGAAATTAGCATATAAAAAATGTAATTTTCTAATAAAGTGTTTTAGACATGAAATAAAATACTATAAAAATAATAATGTAAACATTCATTTAAAATACTTGTTATTCTTTATACAATACCGACATTGCGAAAAATATATTCTAGAAAATTCTATGAATTCTTCTAATAAAATAATTTGTTGGAATTCATAATTTTAATGAATGCAAATACATGTAAAATTAAATTTCCGTGAAAAACGAATTACCTAAGTGCAAAAATAATTTAGAGGAGAAATTTTTCAATTCATCTTTTCCAGCTTATTATTTAAATTTTTTATATTTGTATGATAATTTTTAAAATCCTTTTCTATTATTCTTCGAAAACCGACACTTACATTTAAATCGTAAAAATAATAATATAATCAGCATGAAAAAAAATTTATTAAAATGGTTTACTGGTAACAAACGTGTTAAAAGACATAATGTGTCATGTTGGTGATTGTATATTTTTTTTTACAGATATGACTCCAGTGAACATACTATCATCTATAGAATGAATATTAGTGTGTCCTGTAAAATGTGTATAATCTGTAAATAGCATACTCTGTTGTGTCCATCTTTACCAGACCAAATGTGGCCATCTCTGCTTAATTAACCTGGAAGGTTGACCACATCTAAATAAAAATGAAAGACAAAGACATTCGAATTTTGAGGTTGGAATGCAAAACATCTACAATACTAGTCAGAGTAAAACATAAAAGTACGAATTCCAATTCAAATTTTATCACCGTGAAAAAGGAGTATATATGCACAAAATACTTTTTCCTTTGGAAAACCCGTTAACCGATGCTTACTTACTTTCTGTTTTTAATTTAATATCACTTTGCATGTGCTGTTAGTAGGTTACATTTGAAGTGAACTAAGCATAAAATATCAGAATCTACCTATTGGTTGCGATAATAACTGGACTGGCCATCTCTGCCGTGTGGCCATTTCCCCCGTTTTTACCCTACATGAAAAATAATTTACATGGTTTATACTGATGATTACATTGTGTTCGAAATACGTACTTATAGAACTTAAATTAAACCCCAATCATTGTGGCTTTAAATAGAATTTGATAATAATAGAACCATTGATATTTAGCATACTCGGTGTAACGCCAATATATATATAGTAAATGTTATATACTTCATGTTTGTATGTGTGTATGAAGGATATACCTATATTGTATGTAGTTCGAGGTGAATAACATTTGAAGCCTGCCCGACAGTATTCCTGCATTGCTACAACGTATTACATTCCCTAGCCTATATGTAATAGGTTACTAGGTCATCATCATATAAAACCTTTTCTTAGTCGAATATATGATATGCTTTTTGAAACATATTTAGTTTTATACTTGTTAGTACAAAATTTCCATTCGCCAAATAAACCACACCCAAAAAAGTGGTAGCAAATTCTATTTATCAAACAGACATGATTTGATTAATAATTCATGTTTTACATATTATTTTTATATGATTTTTCATTCTCGACATTAAATAGAATATGTCAGAGTATATTATTTTTAGTATCTTGTGTTCATAGAATTACATAATTAGTCCATTTCCGCTTGTCTATCCATCCGTACTTTGGTCCGTTAATCAAGAGACAAAAAAACGATAGCGAGTTGAAATGGTAACGTAGTCTAGAAATAAAAATTGAGTTTAAGTTCTTGAATGAGCAAAACGGTAGGAAATATTGAATGCACTTACAAAATTTTTTTATCTTGTGTTCATAGAATTATATAATTAGTCCATTTCCGCTTGTCTATCCATCCGTACTTTGGTCCGTTAATCAAGAGACTAAAAACGATAGCGAGTTGAAATGGTAACGTAGTCTAGAAATAAAAATTGAGTTTAAGTTCTTGAATGAGCAAAATCGGTAAAAAGTAGAAAGAAAATTCGAAGAGTTTGAAACATTTTTTTGTAAACCGATTAGAACTGCCTTAATTTCAGGTCCAACCTAGCTAATAAATACATAATTGTAATACATATTATTATTTTTAATGTATTTATAAATATTAGACTGCATATTTACAGTATTTTACCTACTAGGAATGTTAATAATTAAAAATAGTTCCGACATTGAGTCTCAACCATATGTTAAGTATCTTAAAAATTAACACTTAATTTATTCACTCGTTATCGAATTCTCTTTCACTAATTTTTGATTCCTTGTCTATGTGTTTGATCAGTTAATTGTGTTTCAAAATCCGGGTTCGTCTTACCTATCGTCTACTTCAATGTGCTGAGGGTAGCTGTTTCCTTGGGAGTGAAAATTTTTTATTAGAAATACGTATGGGAATTGATAGATTGACGAATTTTAAGCAATGTTTGTTCTATAAAGTGTTTACTGACCTAAAATTGCTTGGAATTAGCCAGTCTATCTATATTTATTTTTACTAAAAAGGGTTGGTGTCCACTCCCAAAAAAAAAATTACCCCTCTCCACATATACAGCTTTGAAGTAGAGGGTAAGAACTTACAGCCACATTTTGGTACTAATCATTGCTGTTTGGCAGAATTTCCAGGTTAGGCCGTCTTTTCTCTGCATAGACTGGGCTATATGTACATATGTGAAAACTTCTAGGCGCCCTAGCTCCATTATTTCAAATAATATTCAATAAGACAATTTTTGTATAATTTTATGTCTTACCATTTTTATTTGAAAATTTTTTTCTAGATCTTACCCTTTTCAACCAACTCAACAATATTTCCTTTCAAATAGATAAAAGTTGATGATGTGCTGGGCTGATTCATCACTGAAAAATATTATTACCTTACAGAAAGACCCTTACTCAAATCTCCCACCAGCTCTTAGTTCATTACAAATTCCCTATACAGGAATATGGCATATTTATGTGAATTCTATATATAGACATTTACTTCCCTTGGTATAGCATTTTCATTCAGAATGCGCATTCTGATATCTAAATATAGAACAGTAGTACATAGTGTATGTACAATGTACATGTTATATACTTCAATATATGTTATATTGTTGGTCTACAAAAAAGTAACACATCTCAAAAAATGAGAACGATTTGAAATTATTACTGAGCTTTATAATTTTGTAGTAATAGTTTCAAAAAGATTAGTAGTTTTCTTGATGTGTGAAGGTTTCAAAGTACTATGACTCTCATTATAATCTGAAATAATCTGGCAAACCAAGTAAGTGGATGTTTTAGAAACCTGTTTTTTTCAACTTGTTACGTAAGAGACTTTTCAATTAAATAAATTTTAATACCAAGGGAAGGTAATACATACTCGACACTTGATTGAGTATGAAAACTATTTTTAATCAATTATAAATACTTCAATAATAATAATTATGCATAATTATAATTATATATTTGTTTTATAATTATTAATGAGAACTCTAGGATTTTTTCGAATAAATTTTTCGATTTTTTGTCCCAATTTCGTAGATCAAATTATTTTTTATTTTATAAATACGTATTTCGATTACAAAGGAGTCATCATCAGTATGAATTAGGTAGTTGTAATGATTCTCTGAGGAGATGTTACTCATTACTAATTCATATATATTTGGGTTTATTAGCAAAATTTGAGCTAAAATTTTATTCAATGTTTTTTTTACATGCTGGGTAAAATTTAATTTTGATTCATTGGATCCACTGGACCGACCTTTCTTATTCACGAAGCGAAACTCATCTGCTAAATCTAAAATACATAAAGAAATTTCAGTTTGCTATTTCTTTTCGTTTTTATATTAACTTAATGACAGACGGGCTGAAATGAACTAATAAGATGTTATGAACATCCATACGAAAATTTTGTTAGTGCGGTTAATATTTGCTAGCGTTACAAACTAAAATCAATATACTCTGACGTATTCTACTCATTTTTAAGATGTAAAAAATGAATTTAATTTTGTGAGAATAAACAAAATCGTTTCAGTTCAATAAACAAAATAGATGTGTGTGTTTTTTTTTTTAAATAAACAACTTTTGTTTGAAAAATTTAGCAAATAAACAAAAATATATAATTAGAATACATATAATGATGTATATTATGTATAGTTTAATAAAATTAATATACTCTGACATATTCTATGTTGATTGTAAAAATGTTGTTAATTGTCGAATCTGGTCCACCATGTATTGTAATATATTTCTATAGAATTTTCTGAATATGTATTATATTGAGTACAGACTAAATGATACCATCGTTCATTGAACTTATACTCTTATTATGAGTAATTTTTTTCTAGTTATTTAGAATTATGAGTTTTATTCTATCGTACATTCAAGTTTATTATTTATATGATTCTTATATTAAAACAGTAATTACATATGAAATAAGGTTATTATGATATTTTTAGATATTAGCACAAAGATATTTATTCCCTATTTAATTTTACCGTATTTTTACATTAAAAGAAAAATATTACACAAGGCAATAACCCTCAATTAAAAAGATACTTTTTATATACAACACGTTTATTAGTATAATTGAACGGATATGAAATTTAGTTTTAAAACTTTTTTTGAAAACTCTAATTTATTTTCATAACAAAATTACGATATGTATCTCTGGAAATCTTTTCTGTTGAGCTTCAATGAATTTTTTTCTAATTATCTCTACGTTATTCTTCTCGTTGCGGTTTTTAAGAAAAAAGTCCTTTTGTGAATAGCTTTGGATAACCGAGCTATTAAAGGCACACTATTCAAGTTTAGTAGAGCGATTGTAGTTGATGAACAAAAGTTTCTCATGAAAATGCGTTATACTAACACTTGATTTTAAATTTAAAGAAGCTAGAAAAAATGAATTTTCATGGATTTTTAAAAAATGGAAATTTATCTAATCGACGAATATAATTTGTGTTCTTAACTACCCAAAGTTTCCACAAAAACACTGTGTAAATTTACAAATCGATCCGTTTTTTCGTTACACAAATTTTAAAATTTACATAGATTATAACAAAAAATAGTCTAAATTATTTTGTACAGAAATTTATTAAGATTTCGTAAGAACTTTGAGTTGAATAGAAGAAGCTTGAAGCTTCAAAATGCTGTATGTTTTATCTTCATTTAAATCATTTTTAAATAAGAATTCACTAAGAAATTTGCTAATTTGTTTATTCCTTTAGTTTTTTCCAGTAGTTTATTCCATTCGTTAGACGAGACATTTGTATTCATATCAGCATTATCATTTTTCTTGGTTTAAATTATGTAAAGTTCAACATACTATTCATAAGAGAAAAATAATATTTTAAATTTACATAAATAAATAATAGATAATTATTTGACAAACAACTGACAGTTACTTGTTCATTAGCATTAAAACGATGTGATGAATATTTGTTTCAAAAATTTAGTATGTTCTAGGAAATAAAAGAGATTTTTGAATTCGTGTTAACTTTCCAGTTATTTTCTCCAACTTGCCTTTGGCTGGTGTTGCTAAATCTACTCTTGATCAACAAGACGCAATTTTATTTCCAAGATACAAAATATATGTTCAAAAATTTTATCTACATAAAATTGCGTTAACAGTTTTAAATATTATATACCACGAGATGCACCTTCATGTTTTGTGACCTATTTTCAATGACACAAATACTTACAGGCATTATTATACACACATTAAGGTCGTTTACCCGACCATATATTTTACAGAATAATCATTATCCCAAACAAATACATATCTGTGTGAAAACTATGTTCGTTGGTAACCATAGTAACGAAAGAAGGCCCAAACATTGATTCAAGCATATTATTATGGCAGCTTGTATATAAACACAAACACACCGCGATAGAATTTCTCCGTATAGAACTCTATAGTATTACAATGCTTGTATAGTGAATAACATACGCCATATTGGTGACGTAATACAACAACACCATTTAAAGCTCAACTTTATAGAATATTCGAAGTGAATAAGGAATGACGTCATTGTATTCTGTTATACTGCGCTAAAATAGCGCACCTAGCAATGTTATGAACGGGATGAAAAGGAATACGAATAATTATGAACGAGAAATAGAGATAGGTATACGATTTGTAAACGATGGTTTACACAAAAATAGGTCAATGAACAGCCTTGGATGTTTAGTGCATCCATTCCAATACCAGTGTTAGGTATACCAAGGATGTTCGAGGAGCAGCGGTCGGGCGCTGACTATATTGGGTGTTTTTTAGTTCGGAATTAAAACTGTTGGTTTGTCGGTTAGTCTGCCTGTGGCAATAATTCAAACGAACACGAATAAATCCACAACTTATGATCGAATATTTACAAATTTGATGTAAACTATAGGAAAGGTTTTTAAAATGGTCCCAATTTACAAAATTTTTATCTTGTAAATTGATGTTCCGGGAATAGAGCTCTCGAAACTGGTCGTTTTTCCCGATAAATACTTATATTTCGTGAATCGTTCATCTACTTAAATGAAATTTTATATGTGCATGCGTGTTTACATTAGTAAATTATGGGTCAAAATTGATTATTATAAAATATATCTATTAAACAAAAATCGAGAATCGGATCGCATTAATGTAAAAATCATAAAGACAACTTGCTACCACATAGAATTTTATTTTGTATAAATGTAGAAAATGTATTTTTTTACCTATTATCCAATTTTCATGTCTCTTGCACGTGATTTGTTCATCCGATTTGGATACCAATTTTATTGCATTAAATCCGAGTAAGTTGAAAAATCACTCTTGTAAGAAACATCAAAAATCGAAACGAATAAATATTAAGTTAGCTTTAACAGTGAAGTTTATGAGATCAAAAAGTAGTTTGGACCCAAAAAAAAGGGTTCAATTTAAAATTATGAGATTTACTCTCGTTTAACCTAGAATCCATTTACCTTGTTTCAAACAGTTTTCTTGTTTCGAAATATTTTTCGAGTTTTTTCACAATTAACAAGTTATAAAAAAAAAACATCCCGTATATAAGTTTGTGTACATTGGAAATTGGGTCGCAAAACTTACATTTAACCTCCTGAATTTTCTGTTTGTTTATTAGATTATCTATATTTGTTTTTCTGATTCTATTTGTGTATAAAACATACCTACATTATAAAATGAATGTTTTTTGCTTTTGTTAGCAAATTTGGGTGCATTGTACCAAATGTACACAATTCATTGGTTATGAAACATAGTATATAAGGTATTTTTTTTAAGAGTTCTTAAGTTTTTATATTTTAAGCAAAATGTAATACAAAATGAAAATTAATTCACGGAAAGAAGCAGTTTTTTCGTTTATATTATTTATAGTTAACACATACGATATTAGAATCTTTTTCTTTGACTCGTATAAAAATATCGACTATATCGTATACAGTGTATCCCCGGTAATCCGGCCCCGGCACCCCTTGTTAACCCACATTTATTGTGTTGTTTAATTTATTAAATTTGACATAATGAAGTATGACATGCACTTTAGAGTAAAACATATACATAGAATCCTATCATTGGATCTGAAATTTGTCGGGTTATAAGGTAATCTTTTGTAAAAAATTCAGGACTAATCAGGTTGGGCAGGAATCTGCCCAACAAAACGTTTGTCGGGTTATCGGAGGTTCACTATATTTAATTTGTTCCACGCATTTAGTTTCTAAAGACAACTATGAAAGTATATTCAGTCTATCATGGGATCTTGACCCATATTTCCAGACAAATAGTGGTTCAATCTGTTCAGTTTTTAAAAAACTCCCCCCCCCCCGCAACAATTCGGTGAGGTAAAGCTTAAATTAATACATAAAAGAACAATTTACACATGGATTACACTGTCCTTAACATCGCAAAGATTACCCGGTTAAAATTGCGATCTGAAATAAAAATAAAAGTAATAATAAATAATCAATTTTGAAAATTTTTAAAGATTTTCTACTGAAAATTTAACTTATTTTGAATCAAAACTCGATATAAAATTGGCAGTATGTTTAATTGGCAGTTTATAATTTAGGTTATCCTTTTGATACCCAGGCATATATATAAAGGATATACGAGGATACACTAACAATAGTAGTATATTCGTACCATGCATAGCACGTGGAGAGGACTTTCTAATCGATTGAGTCGCTACGAGTATCTGAAACTGGTAATAAAACATTCAAATTGTAGAAACTATAATTATTTGTTCAATTGTTTGCAAAATTATTTGTAAACTATACAGCAAATGCCAAACAGAAATTATTGAATAATTACAAAAAATGAAATTTTAACAATCATGGAATAAATTGCATTAGTAACTTTTTTTAATTGCAAAAATAAAAAAATTATTCATTTAAATTTGTAAATAAATTTTGAGAAATTTTCTATGTTAAATCACCCATTCACAGACTTATATATCATTTGATTAACAAAGTACTATTTCGTAATCATAGAAACGAATGAAAACAGTTTGTTGCATCGTGCTTATAGTTATCAGTATAGGGAAAATTTGAGTAAATATTGCCTCTTACTCATCGATCTGGCAATAAATATTCGTTTTAAGGCCCAAACAATCGCGTAAAAACATTTTGTCATACTTACCATAATGTTTACTAGAAGAAAGTCTATCGACAATTACGAAACATAAAAATTTGTATAGGTGCATTTGTAACATTGACATTATTGGCTTACGCAAACCTAGTCCATTGATTTCGCAAGTGTGAAAACGTACGAATCTCCAAACAGTTCTCGCTATTCGATTTAGTTACTGCTTATCATCACTAGAATATTTATTTTCGTAAAAATAATATATTAGTTAATCCGCAGTGCGAAGTTAAATTCGATAAAGGACGTCGTGTTCGGGTAGCACTAAAAATTTCCATAGTAAAATCAATTCAATAACAAATAAGTAATTAACAATAAAAGTAAAATTTAACTACGTCAATTTATTTACGTATAAATAAAGAAAAGTCACTTTAACACCCTATCGGATATCATAAAATAGTAAATGTGAAAATTCTTTTATCGTCTACATTATCGTAAAAATCGATTGGTTCATACTTCCGAGTAATTAAATTATAACTGTTTAGTTGAATAGCCAGTATAATCATATCTATTAATATTATAAATATACGTTCAGGAGCGTCATTCATAGAAGCTATATTCATATTGTTAAAAACAGCGACGCCATCTATTAAAAGGTTGATTTTTATTGGAAGATTTTTGAAAAGGAGGATGTAATAGAATATTAAAATTTTCTTCTTTTTCATGTCCATTTCCACTGTTTGACAAAGTTTTTTGAATGATTTCCCCAATGTATGGAAGTGCAAAACAATAGTTTCCTCAATTGATTTGGCAACGATTGCAAAAAACTTTAACGGTCTATCATGTTTAGAAACAAAAGTTGTTATTTTTGAGTATTTCCCCAAAGAGGGAGGGAGGGAGTTAATCCTGGTACGATAATCGTGTCTAACAAATTTTGTCAAAATCGGAAGACGCGTTCAAAAGTTTCAGCGGAATACGCATACGTAACGAGATAGAGACAATTACAATGTAAAGTTGCCTATCTAAAGGGATTGCGTTTTTGTCCTCTATAATAAAAACAACCGGTAATGTAATATAAATTTTTTCGGCAATTTTCTCGCACAAATAACTCAAAAATAATTATCCACTAATATAAACCTATAAAATTTGGTTTCCCAATCTTAATATGAAAGCGGAGGTAGTGACGAAAAATTTTTCTAAAAGAAATATTCGAATTTTATTTTATATTTAGAATAATTTTTTTTGCGAAAAACTCTTCGGCGTGCTCTCAAACGTTTGGATGATTAAACGTTTAGATGATTTTTGATGCGGCAAAATTAAAAAAATACAATGTATATTATATTAAAGATTATCTTTAATTACAGAGCATATAATGGTCTTTATCAAAAACACTACATTTAAAACATAAACTTTGTTTTTCTCCGTAAAATATAAAATGCTGCGTGACGCACGCTGTCAGTTTTCACATTCAAATTGGTTTTTTCTACCCGAGTGCGTTAATAGATGTTTCGTATGAAAAATCGTTCACAGTCCTAAATGATTATAAAATTGAGAACCCATGTGACACGGACCTGTTTTATTATGATTGAGCGCGTAACATTATACGGTACATTAGAATTTAATGTAGGTGTTTTATATACGCGGATTAAACGAGATTTGACATTTTTAAATGAAATGTATTGTGTTTTAATAGTATTTTAATTGAATACAATATTCAATTGAAAATTTTGTTTTGTAAAATGTAGCAAACATTTTTTAATAGATAATTTAAACAGAATCTCTTATTAATTTAATTTCTATTATTCTGTAAAATAGAAAAAAACATTGTATTTATTTCTGATAAATGCTTACATTTTGATAAAATATTAATGGAAAGTTTGTCTAGTTTTTACTTTAGAATTTTTCTTAAAATTACGAGTGCACTTTCGACTTATAAAGTTATCATCAAGTAATGAATAATTATTCTTTTATTTTGGATATTTAGGGACTGTAGGTTTTCAAATTGAATAAAGGGAAGTATTAAGGACTATTTGATTATTTAAAATTGTAAAATTCGAGTATTTATTAAAGGGCAAGGGCTTCTAGCAAATATAATTTTTTGCTTTTACTACAAATATGTAGCAAAATAAAACACCTCGGGCTTGTGTTCACTATCAATTTTATTACCTGTATTGGTAAGATGAATGAAAAAGTTATATGGCTTTTAATGTGCTCTAATTGTAACTGGGTAAAAATGGTCTATCTCACTGTGCAACATAAACAGCATTGCGTTACGAATGAATACGACAGAAAAATCTATATACACCACTTTTATTAAGGATTGGAGTTTTTTTGTTGCAATTAATTTGGTTAAATTACAATTCATATTTTAAGTCGGTTGTATATTATATTTTTGAAAGAGGTTTCCAAAATGTTTTGAGATGTTACCTCCATGTGGGAGGGAGATGCATAAGAATTTTTTGTTTTGGATGAAACATGTGGGAATATTTGATTTTGCATAAGTTGTTTTTTTTTTGTGGTATTAAGATTTCTTATAATTTGGGGATGGTATCCTAAATTTTTATACTGCATATTAGACGAAGTTAAAAGTTTCAATTATTATTTTATAAAAATGGATTTCACAAAACAATTCTTCTAATTTTTTTTAAATATTTTAAATGAATACTCATAATTATATCTAAATGCTATTTATTCCTTTGGTTCTCTGCAAAAATCATGTTTATATTCGCACTGGGTATTGGCATGTATATCCAAGTCATGGAAATGAATTAAATAACATTAAAATTCATTACATTTCGATTTGGTTATACAATTTGCATTTTATATGAAAAATGGATACGTTCATGTAAGTGTTTTTCTGTATTCTAGCAACCTTCAAGAAAATTGTATTCAATAGATTTTACCTTGATCTAAATGTCGAAAATAAAACGTTTTTATTTGATTGTTTTCGAAACAAATATATAATAATTAATTATAATTAGTGAATTTTTTAGTTATAAACTGTAATTGTAGCTCTAAAAATTTAGAATCGAGAAAAGAAAAAATGTTAACATCATGAAAACTTTGTGTGCTGTGAAAAAGAGAACGCACCACTTATCAAAATTTTCAAAGAGATAAAACAACATAAACATTAACGATAATCAGGCAATAAACAAATTTTTATAGCCACAAACTAATTTATATAACTTCCGAGTTAATCTACTCATATCGGTAATATTTTGCACTTTTAGTAATTTTTGTGTTTTCAAATCTCTTGAGTAATTTTCATTACTGCCAGTCTGATAATCTGGGATTTAGTAAACATCACTTTTGAGACGAACGCTCAAAACTCCAAAACTATTGAAAGAATATATACAGTTTAATGGTAAATAGTAGTTAAACTCTTTAGTAATGGTTCCATTTTACAAACATCTCACTTATTAATTACTGTTGTAGAGAGCGCTCGAAAGTTGCCCCTACTTTTTTACTAAAATGTCAATATCTCGTGAACCACTCATCCGATTTTGATGAAATTTTGTACGAAAATTTCATTTTAAGATGAAATTCCTCAAAATATCTATATTTAGGAAAAAATTAAAGGTATTATTAGTTTCTTACTGCTGAAAATTGTATATAATTGAAATGTTGTAAATAGATTTTGTTACATAATATCAAAATTTCAACTCAATCAGAAAGGCCCGCCGAAGATACAGCTATTTCTGTAAACATATACGATAATTTAGGCTTTCACTTAAATATAAATATCTCGTGAGCCATCCATCAAAATTTATAAAATTTTCCAAGTACATGCATGATAAAAAACTGAATTATCAAAATCGATTTAATCTATTAAAGAACAAAATTAGCGCAATAAATGATTTACTTACAGAGTAATAATATTTTTCACATGTTTTTCATGAAATGAGGTATCATTCAAAAATTTAGAATAATTTTCTTTATCTTAATTTTTTAATTAAGAAAAAGTTCCCAAAGTTTGGACACTCTGAATACTTTGAATACTAACCTTTTCTTCGAAACTTAAGGCATTTCTGAAATAAAATTTTTAGGTAACGAAGAGAAATAAAAAGATGAAAAATTAATTTTAAAATTTTCTATATTTTGTAATATTTTTCTATAATTAATATAATTATTTTCATAATATTTTTTTCAAAGTATGAATAAAATGTTTAATAAGTCTTAGTATCAATTTACAATTAATTGTATTATTGAAGGACAATAAGAATGATTAAAATGTGATTTTTTTTAAATGATTATTAATTTTTAAAAAAGGCTGCACATAATGCAACAATCTTAAAATGGGTATACTAAAACCTTTTTTTTAAACTACTGAATCAAAAACAATTTTATAAAATACTATATTTTTATAAATATCTTTTTGTTTGTAATTTCTACTATTTAAAAGTGCAAACCGAAAACAGATTTATTTTATGTAATATATTTTTATTTAGTGCAGCCTAATAAAAATGATGAACATGGTTATATGTAATGCAATAGTATACCAAGATTTAAACGCAAAAGGCACTATTTGAATATTTTTGGATACTTTTCAAAATGCAATCATGGAATTTATTAATCTAATCAGTCCATCATAAGAATTTCAATCATATATACAGGATGTTTAAATAATATATAATATGTATGACGTTAGGTGTTAATATTTTTTTTAATTGGTACAATTATTTATAATTTAACACACCTTCTAATTATACGTCATTTCTTTGGAACATCCTGTATAATGTAATAATATTACTTGAGCAAAGAAATTAATTTAAATTTTTCTAACATTTTTATAAAAAACAGTTCTTTTCAACTTAATTGACAATTGAGTTTTTTTTTTTTTTTTTGGATTGTGATATGTTGTTCGAGTCACAAAATTTAAATTTAATATCTTGTTGTAATATTTGTGGAGTATTGATGACCACAATAGCAACCATTTGATGTTGTTCGATTATTATGAGGATAACGATGTGTCGATCTTGGTACACGTTGGGTGGGTAAACCAGACATACCACGCACATATGTGTATGTGATTGGTGGCCGTAAAATACGTTTTGGTACTTGATTCTTTTTACTTGAACGTTTTGTATTTGATGATGTATTATTTGATGAGTCGTTTGAATCGTAGCAATTAATATCTTTAGTGTTTTCACAACTTTGAGAACGTTGTTGATGATTACTATGTAAACTTAAATGTTGGAACACTCTACGAAATGACACCGCCGCTGTTGTGGAATGATGATGTCGATGACGGATTGATTTGGAATCTTGTGAATCGCTGCCAGTATCACTTCCACTGCTGCTACTTGTTGATAAATGATTTGGTGAAATATTATAATTATTTAAACCAGATTGTTGTGATGATAAATGATGGTTTTCCATATTTTTATTATTCTTTCGTGAACATCGTCCCGTTGATGTCGATGAACAGGAATCGGTGCTCGATGAGCGAGAATCATCCTCGCAAGTATACGATGAACTTAAATCATCTTGAGAACGTTTACCCAATTTTCGACTAATTGCACGAAATAAACGTAATCCACGGATTTCTCGAGACGGTGATGGTGTTAGAAATGGAGACGATGCACTACCACTATTTGATGTGTCTTGTTGCATTGTAACAAGAAGCACTCCTGATGAATTTTGATGATGGTCCATATTTTTCATATTTATAACAAATCACAATTAATTTTGTATAACACAATCAATTATTTGTTTTGTTTTTTTGTAAATTTTATACACACTTCAATATGTTTATTATATTTTAGAATGTTTATGTTATTTAGAAGTTTCGAAGTTGTTAAAGCTTGTTGCTTCAATTGTTGTATGTTTTATATCAATTGATGCTAACAGGTTTAATAGTTAAATGTAATGTTTCAATGTTTTGACTATCAGTTTTATAGCTCTCACAACGTGATTTCAAGACATGGTAAACGCGCATGAGGTTTGTTTTGATATTGAAACGCATGCGTATTTTTACTACGATGGGCAATCTCGGTACCCGTGTGCCGTATGTGTGTATTTATATATAATATTCCATGATATGTTATCAAATCTGAGTTTTCCTCAACTCAACCAACTCAATGCATATAACATTTTATTTCAGAACAACAAATCTTTCGTAATTAATTATAATGATTTATTAAAGTTATATAAGTTATAATTTGTATACGTTTTATTTTTTAATACAGTTTAGAAAATGTTGTTAATGACTTCACACAATGTCTCACAATGCTGTCGTTGAAAATTCGTTGTGCCTAATATATAATAATTTTGTTTTTTTGATTATTTAATTATAATATAATTGAAAATGATTTTAGAAAAATAAGGAAATTAGGACGTGAAAAAGGAAAATATAATAACTACAGAATTGTCGGAGAATGTTACGAATATAGGCAGTTTAGGACTATTGGGAAATGGTATATTGTATCAAGATATTAATTAAATATTTAGTTTTTATAGCTATTAGCAACTTTTACCAATTTTTATTGCTTAATAGCTTCAAATTTTTGGATGTATATTTAATTTAACATGTGCAATTCTCCTTGAATGTGGAATTAGTGGAATTTGGGAAAAGAAATATAAATAATTGGTATTTGTGCAGAGAATTCTAGAGCTTCACCCAAGGTCATTACTAGTCTCGGTCTCGCATAGATCTCGAGACAGCTTGGGTCAACCTACTGTGTAATGGGTAATATAAAACCAAGAAATTTAACAAAACTATGTATCAAATTTATAACAACTATAACGCTTACGTATTTTGTTTGAACACGATTTTGACGACAGTTATTGTTCTACTCGCACGTATAAAAACATATCAGGCATGAAGTAGCCCTAGACCCAAAATCATAAAATTATAGGAAAGATGCACTGATTTTTTATCATTTTAATTGAAGCATCAAACATGAATTTGAAATTATTTTTTAAAAATCTTAAAAATAAGCCAAAATATGAACAATATTCTAAATTCTTAATAACATAGATGGAGATTTATGTAAATAACGTCTGACATTCATTCTACTCTATAGTGATTATAGAGTGTCATTCAACGATAATAGGTCCTATCGGTGCCCATGGAACTTATATATCTTTCATTCAAAATTTTAATATAAATAATGTTCGTATGCACAAATAGACGATTTTGAATCGAAATGTTATATGAATCACATTATTATTCAAAAGATTTGTTTTTCGATTTATCTATAGAAAATGATCGTTTTCCTTGAAATCACCTATCAAACTTTTTTTGCAAGAAAAAGATGGAAAACAATCTTTAAAAGCTTATAATTTATTTATTTGTTCATCAATTTAATTTAATTTTCGAATTTTGTTTGAATCCTAGTTTCACATATTGTGATGGGTAAAATCTTTTTTATTGCATCTTCCCTATTATAATGATAATGAACTATAAGATTTTAATTACTGAATTGTTAATTTAATTAGTCGATAGGTTAAGAATGCATACTGTGGTTTTCTTCTGTGGTTTCTTGGTTTATTAAAACAATACTTTAAATTTCTACCGTTGTAAAGTGATAAAATTAAACTTGAAATAATTCATACAATTGAAGAGTTCATAAAGATGAAGCTAATAGTAATTGTGTAATAAAAGTATCTAAATGGGACGTTTTTCCAAGCGTAAATAGCATCTTTTATCATTTAGAATCATGTATGAGTTCCTATCTCGTGTACAGACGATCTGAGTAAATAAGCTTTAGATTTTGTTAAAATATCATCATTCAACTAAAGATTGACACACTATACTTGAGATGTTTTGATTAGAAAAATACTTTCTACATTACGGAGGTGTGAAAACTGTTATTTGATTTGTGATACGTGCAAAAAGCATGTAGTGTTGATCATTATTGTTCAAATGTTGGTAGCTACATATATGGCTTTAAGTACTGAGTGTAAAATATCTATTATCCAATTATATAAATAATTGTTTGGTACATATTTGATTTTCAAAAATTTATCGTGTTCAGCCGAATATTTAATCTATAGAAAATACACTGAACGAGTAAATTCAAAAGTTTTTATGGTTTAGAACAAAATGTTTAAATTCGGATCTGTCAATATTATCTAATGTCTGTGGTCATTTGTTTTGTTTAAACATCCATCAATCTACAAGATATTCAAAATATTCATAAGTCACATGAAAAACTCGATCACCAGACTTGTCAGTGATGAGGCTTAGCTGACAAACACCAGGCTTAGCAATGATGATATACCACGTCCAACTGAAAACAGAAAAGATAATTATAACTGCTAAAATCGCAAAGCAAGCACGCACTTGGAGTATTAACACATTTCATGGTTACCCTTCCAACATATTTGTTTAGGCGTTCGTTAAAAGATTGCTGCAATACTTAATATTATTAGTTTTTGCGAATATAATTTGTATAACCTCAATCAATAGAAACTGCAAAGTATTCTAACATCATAATGCGATATTTGGATTTATTAAAACTAGAGTCCCATTTCAGCGCTCGAAATTTGACCATAATCACTCAAAAGTGAATCTCACTGCCTTTAAACAAAACAGTATATATGCGATCTTTAAACAAAACAGTATATGGTAGTGTGTGTGTAATATAAGCCACACCTCTTATAAATGTATGTGTTATAGTGTGTGTAATATTTTTTCTATTGATTTAATGTATTTTTTTAGCATAATTTAAAAAAAATATTAGCATTATCCAGCCTTTCTCTATACAGTAAAAATAGGTACAGAGTTTTTGCTTCACGTATTTATATATCTCTGACGTGTCTGACGTGTTTTGAAAATGAGCAAATATTTGTTAACTTTAATTTTGCATAATTTTCGCATTTGATATAAAAAAAAATTGATTCCTTGAACCTGTAACATTTTGTACATTACACATGATATTGTATCGCGTATCGAGAACACGTGATAATATTATAATAAAAATATTAATTACATTTTTCAGATAGATTTTCACACCAAACCACGTGAGATGGGAGTTCCATTCGGTTACGCGTTCCATTCATATGCTGATTATGTGTGTCATTCATATTTTACAATTATTATATAAACTTATTAACGCATCTGGGAAACACTCCAACACAGTCTCATTTTTACAATGTATGACCAAGCGTTTCAAGTTTTCACATAGTTTTGCAGATTGTTCACACTTAGCAATTTATATATATATATATATATATATATATATATATATATATATATATATATATATATATATATAACGCATAGTTGTAATTCCTGAGGCGTTGAAGTTTTAACTTCCCAGTAGAAAATACTTGAATGGAACCGATTTTTACATGTCTTCTCCTTTTATGGGAGATTACACACAGTTGTTAGAAGCACGCTCATTTATGTAAGGAGTGTGCTTCTAAATAGCTGTTAACTTAATTTACATGTAAAAGTACATTGTGTTTCTTTCAATTTTTGCGCACAATTAACTCAAAAATACTACATATTTCAAATATAAAATCAAATGTTGAATGTAATTTTCTGAGAAAAACTCTTCGGTAAGACCTCCGTTTTCAAGTCAATATTGGGCATACTAAATATCAAAACATTTGGACCAATATTTTTTGAGTTATTTGTGCGTGAAAATTGAAAGACAAGGATTGGTGCTTCAGTATTATGTTTCAATCTCCAAAACAATGATATCGACATGGAACAACTTTCAATCTACACGTAACTTTGCAACTGAAAACTGAATATCTTTTTTGCAAAAAAAATTAGTCCAGCCGTTATTTCTTGGAGTTAGAAAACTAAAAAAAAAAATCAAAAAATATTCATATTGGTAATAACAACTTAATTGTCATGTCTTCTGCACTATGGTCAAAATGACCAAAACATATGTCAAATACATATATACATACATTTGAAGCAAATTTCAATACCAAATTTTTTATTCTAAAATTCAACAAAATAAAATTCTAAACAATTAATAACCTATTTCTTTCAATTACACCAAAACGCTTTCGAATAAAGACGGTTCTGTAATTAAAAAGTTAATTGATTAATTGTAATTGTATTTTATAATTAATTATTCAATAAAATTTCAATCTTTTAATTAAATACATTTTAATTGAATTGAATAATTTCAATTTTTTGGGGTAGATACCTATTTGAAAATCTAAGAAAAAAAAAAACATCATTTTTTTATAATATGTATATTAAAAAGTTATTTTATTCAAATATCATATTAAGAAGAGTCGAAGAGTAATTTTTGACGATGTTCAAAGGGGATATACTCGAGCGTCGTTGGAACCTACTGGTTTTTTGAAGAGTTGATGGTATAATGAAAAAAATGGCCATATGTGCAATTAAATGAAAAACGGATATTTTGAATCCCGAGTACACTTTTTGTTTTAAATTTGTTTGTAATAACAAAATTTTGTCTGAAGTTCATAAAATCATCTACCTAGCCCGTTTTTGTTTGTCTGTCATCTGCACATTCATCTTCAAAAGAATGGAAATAAAATTTTAATTTTATCAATCTGATCTAGTCCTAAAATAAATCTTAAAGATCATGAATGAAGAAAAATAATACTTTCAAATACAAAAAATGTTCGTGATTGTAAGTCATATGAAAACAATAATCTAACAAAAGTTATGAATTTATAAAAAGTTTACTTTATTTAAAGCATAACTTTACTGTTTTTCTTACTGTTTAAAAGTTTAATTTTCAATACATATTTTTACAACCTGTATCATATATGTCACATTTTATTGGGGAAATTGGGGAATTATTTTGGTTTTATGGTTAGTAGAAAAAATGATTGTTCTACATGTTTGTCATACACCACTTGCTAAATTCGAGTTTTATATTTTTCTCTTGCATATTTTTATTCCAATCGTATTCGACAAGATAAAGGGTACAAAATCGCGTAGTTAAAAAGCGTGGTTATATAGAAACTGTACGAACTTCACTTCCCAAGTTTCCCTTTGTTTTTCAATGATTTGAAAGTGTATTTCAATTTATTGCGACACTATAAAAGATTGGAAAAAGCTGTTTCAAGATAATCATCTTTCTCGGAAGATGTTTATTGTTTATGTAATGCATAATCAACAAACTACAGACAATACACATTAACAGACAGCTATATATATATACAATATTGTATCTAAGTCTGTCCGTTTTGTACTTTTACTTATCTCTACATTGTAATTTCGAACCATTTTATTTGACGTTTATTAAAGTAACAATATCATAAAAGAAAATATTTTAATAAACAAAGTGGAAAATATTATTTGACATGATCTCAAAATAACTTATAGGTGTGAAACTTCTACAGTGTCGTTTGGATACAATGGAGAGTATCAGATTAAAATATGGTAGATACATCCACAAAATCTGAGCCATCTAAATTAAAAAATTCGATGGTTGGATTTAATCCAACGCGTCAAATTAAGATATGGTAGATTCATTATATGCTAAAAAGTGTAGATTTTACTAATCTGACGATTTAAACGTAGTGCAGGAGAATGGAAAGGTCACAGTCCAGCAAAAGACGCTCTCTGGATATTCTCGAACGTGTACGCACTGACCTTGGTTTAGAGTCACTTACCAATCCTTATGAATATCTGGTGCGCTAGAGTAAATTTTTTTCCTACCCATTTATATGACAAATGGCAGATTTAATATACTTCCATCTTCAAAGACACCTGGGAGCAGTACTCAATCAATATCTAATACGCTAGGCCCGTATTTTTGAGACAGTAATCGCTCTCCCTTCCACAAAAAAGGTATTCATCATAACTCTTTTTCTATATATCGTTTATCTCCAAAATAAAGTAGATCTCGACGACGCTCGAGTAAATACTCATTCAGCATCGTTAGCTTCCCTACCATAACTACATACATTTATCTATAGGATAACATGCGAGAGTATAAGACAGAGGTTTCTATAGGATATATCCTGCGAGAGAATGAGATAGAAGAAAACAGTGTTTATTACATGGTTATTATGTTTGTGTACGTGCGCCTGCAGGTATTATACAACCGTGATAAGTTGTACACATATATTGAAAACCTGTATTTGTAAAGGCATCATATATTGGACACATTTTTCAAGTATGTTGAAAACAAATGCAGCATATTTTCGTGATTATTGGAAAAAATAAAATAAAAAACGACTAAATTTATCTATGATATATTTATCAAATCTAAAATAAAGTAAATAATTCCATACTTGTATCATTTATCAAAAATTCAAACTCAGAATCTGGTTTAATGTAATATGTTTGTAACATTTATGTGAATATCATGCAAATTGATTTTAAACTTGGTATCAATACCTGGGTATCAATAAACCCTATAATTATCCTACTCCCGCAGTTTCTTTTATCGCAATTGAATTAACTGCACACGTAATTTTATTAACTTTTAGGAGGTTTAAACACAAAAATTATTAAAACTTGAGGATAATGTCAAAAAACAACGAGACATCTATAATAAAAACAATCTCTAATGTAGTATACATTACATTTTATTTTTAATTTTTTTAAATAACGAAAAAAAATAATAATCCAAATTTGATATGCAAAATATTGTTAAAGGATTTCTACATAGTGATTTTAATTCAGAAATTCTTTTAACACAAAACGAGCTGAAAATAATTCAAACATTTATACACAACATACATGTAGAATATCTAAACAATAAACACTGTTTGTTATCTTCACTTGTTTACCCTTGAATTCGGTGGAACGATATATTATCACCTTACATACTACTTAGATCAAGAAGCTTGTGTATGTCGACTGGCGTGAAAATGTTTAAAGGTAACAAGCAATTGATAAAATAATTTTCTCATTGCATTGCGTCGGTTAAAAAGACGCAATTATATAAGGAACACAAAACAAATTCTATTCTATAAAAAAAAAAAAAATATAAAATAAAAACAGATACGTAGATACTTTAGAAACGAATATTATAAAAAAAGATATTGTATTAGCACGTGTGAGCATAAGTACAATCATATAATAGTACAATAGCACGAGTCGTAAAACGTGTCACATAAGATATCGAAAGAACATAACTCTTTCTAACTCAACAATTGTAGAAATAATACTACAATAAATAAATAAATATAAATGTAAACACGTATATGTGTATGTGTAATATCTCGTACATACTAGTTTTACACACTTGTTTCTGTAAATTACAGTTTTTTTTTAAACTATCAGTGCCCGAGAGCCCAGTCTTTCATCCGCGTAGAAATTCAATTCAATGGGTCCCACTCTCCCACTTTTGGGTGCCACTTTTTCACAAATAAACAAAATAGAATGTATTAATAATTAAGTGGTTTTTAATATTCTGATTTTCGAAGGTAGTTGAGGTCTAGGAAATCCAAAAATAACATTTAATTTACGATTGGATACCCCTTTAAATGGTAGGGTAACCCTTTGAAAGAATCGAAAAAATTTTATGGCCTCCACTTACACTATGTTTTTAAGAATAATTTATCCAGTGGATTTCAAAAAAAACATTTAGCGATTGGATGAGTATTTGAAGTATCGTCTGAAATCTTACCGGATAACAATATTTCGGACAAATTGAAAACGATATCTCAAAAAATAGCCATCCAATCGTATAAAATGTTTAATTTTTGGTTTTCCAAGGTCTCAATTTCTCCAAAAACCCTAAACACAGCAATACAAATTTTATATTTTCATGAATTAACCTTTAAAAATAATTATTCACATTAGACAAAATAGTTCTAACAAGTTTTGAAATATTATACTAAAGAATGGATTATTTATACCGAAAGATAAAATTGATTAATGCAAAATTTTTGGTTTCTTATCACTTTAATTCGGTATTCAAAAAGGTTTATATGGGGAACAATTTGGTTATTAAAATTAACAGTTATCCTTCTTATTTTTTATCAAATGAATGACCCTAGCTCCCGATGATGAATCTTAAAGGATTTCTGAATTAAATTCTGAAAATACAGCTTTTAATGAATAATGTACAGCTTCTAATGATTTAAAAAAAATAATATATATTAACACGTGTTTTTATATTTATTATAAAGTGTTGAGATTATAACTAATAAGAATTTTTTCTTATCACTTTCTTTATAGTATGCAACTTACATAACACAAATGCAGTGTATTATACCTATACACCGAACGGAAATGATTTTATATATTATATACTTATAACTTTTACCCATAGAGGGTTGCTACTATCGTTTATTAATGTTTACAATCGAGTTTGTTTACATAACCTTAAATATTATTATTATACTTGACAGATTTTATTCTTATTCAACGAAATAACAATGGAAAATATTGAATATTTATTAAACAAAGTTAAGTCTAATGGTGAAATAACTATTGAAGATCAACAACAAATTCGTACAGAATTACGACAAAGATTTTTAAGACTGATTACACGATTACAAGGTATTTTCTGTTTAATATAATTATATTTATTTACTAATACATTTATTATGTTTCTACTTTTTCAGGCAAACAATGTACTTTTAAGACTTGCGAAAATACTAGCGTTGAGGCATTATTTAAAGTATGTGATCCAAATTTTGAAACTATAATTGTAGAAAATTTGAAAACGCCGTTTATGGCTTATGATAATGTAAAATTACGTGTCAATGATTTAATATCATTTCATACTTATGAATAAATGCAGTGTTATTTTTAACTTTTAAAACTATTTAATCATTATTTTGTAAATTTTAATAAAAATTTTATACGGATCAAAATACTTTGTTTTACTTTAAATTATAATTTTTTTCATAGGCAACCAAATTTACTGGTAAGTAAAGAGTAATTTATAATCAATGTTATAATAAAATTTTTGTATGTGAATGTCTATATCCTATCAAATCAAACAATTCTCTCCAAAACACTTTTGTAATTTGAAGCAAAAGGCACGTTTCAGATACTACTTTTATTAATGTATTTCACTAGAAGAGACTACACTGTACACATGTCTTTTTCTAAATTTTTATATTAAATTTCAATCATTTTTTCGTCGAATTTATTAAATATAAAAATTATTCAACAAATATTTGGCCATATCGGTTTCGATTAGTTTTGTAATCATAAATAATATTTATTCATAAAATAACAAAAATAAATAAAAATTATATTAATGCAAAATGTAGAAACAAAAATTAATAATTTATCAAGAAATGATATAAAAAACTCGTAATAAAAAAACGGTGGTATTTCTATATATATAATTCTTAAGGTAGTTGTGCTGTTGAAGTAATAGTTTCAGAACTTTCTAAATGAAGTATACTCATAAAGGTATTAGGATACAATTACCATTAAAATTTGATTGATCGTCTTATATTTGAGATTTTTATCATCAAATTTCGTATAATTTAGATTTCAAGGAGTCAAAAAGCCATTTTTGAAAATTGAATAGAATATTTTGAGTATTATTAAAGAGAACTCTAGGATTTTTCGAATAATTTTCGAGTTTTTTCCTCAATGTCATTTTCCATGGAAATATCGAAAATTATTTTTGAATTAACAAAAAATTATTTACCGTTTTGTTATTAAGATTATGCAATGGAACGTTCAACAATACGTGAAAAAATATTATAGTGTAGCAGTATGTGTATATACGCATATATGAGTAGTGTAGTAGTATGTAGGTAGCCTGCTGAATAGTATCACACAAGCATTATGGCTCTTTTTTTATTAAAAGCTAACCTACTCTTACCGCTCGTATGATCCATAACATTTTGACTATTATTGTAGAAGAAAACTACCTTAAACATTTGTGTATTAAAATAGTCCTGAAAAGAAGAAATATAATAAAAACAAAAAGAATAAAACTCAAACGAAAAATATAAGAATTATTAAAATCAAAGAAAAATAATATTTTTTTAAATAAAAAGTTCTGGATATTTTGTTTTAGCGACTTTTATATGAATTTAAATATAGTGATTAATAGAGGAATGAGAATCTGGAGATATTTGAGTACGTGAAAACTGAGGACCTCTTTTTGTGATCGAAATTGGCAGAATTGGAATGGTGTCACTTTTGAAATTTTATTTTCGTTCTGTAGATAAACGATCCAAAAGCAGCCAAAAATATACTATATTTAAATATGGCTGGCTTCTACTGGAAACATTTTCATTTTTGAAAATATTGCAAAAAGTTTTATAAGAGTTTTTTCCTCATGGAATTTTTGTATTTTGGTGACTGTTTTTTGAACATCAATTGATTATACCATGAAAAAATGTATTGTATAAAATATTTTTAATACTTTTAAAAAATTCAAAATAAAAACCATCGCTATGAAATTGACTAACATATTGACAAAACAAAGCATTTTCAAAAAATTCCAAGAACCCAAATTGGTAATTTTTCTTTATTTTATATAAAACAATAATTAAAATAACTCAAGAACTTATAGTCAAGTCAAAATGGGACGGAGGAGGGTACTAAAAAATACTTGGACCAAAAATGATCCGGAAATTTTGCATATCCTTAAAATTTGAGCTATTCTTAACAAAAATTCATTGACAATGTTTCAAATTTAATCTTTTCATTTCATCTTTTCAAATTTCATATTGTTAGTTATGTGTGCTAATTAATCTTAATACTGTTAACTATTTTTATTATTACTAAATAGAATAATTGCATCGAAATGAACACATGTTAAATTCTAAATAATATAACCAGAATAACTATAATTAGAAAAACTTCGAATTGTAAAAAATTCTCAGATTTGATAGTTGGTATCTTTAATGAAATGCTTTTTCTATATTCGTTCGTAGTTTTACTAATTAACATGTTTTTAACAAGAAAACTTCATTAATAATAATAATTTCCGACAACCCATAAATATAGAAGGATTATTTGTCATAGTTATAAAATCCATTTTCTTCGACTTACTACTTGAACATAGAATTATCTTTCGTTTCGAGTTCAATGGTAGGCACTAGTTTTGTTTATTCTTTAATATAGTCTAGGCGCAACGTATAAATATATTACAAATGGTACCTTATGCATTATTTGTAGATAAGTCGTTGAAATTTTAAACGTTGTTGGAGTACGACCCAACATTATGAATTCTTGTTTCCAAAAACTTATTTACTTCATATGTTAAAATTGACACTCCATCTCATATGATTACTAATTTAATAATAAAAGATCAGAAATAAATGTTTAATGCTGAAAAAAAATTCCTTTTTGTAGATATAGTTTAAAGTAATGATAACCACTAACAGAGTAAATTATTTAGTTACTCTAAATATGATTGAATATCATTGTTTGTGTTTTTTTTAAACTATCATTCATAAAAAGCTATAAATAACCAGTCTATACAGTTATTAATACATGTATAATAATAATATGTATTGTAATTACTTATATGTGTTTACTAGCTAAATTAGAGGTAAAATTATGGCAAATCCAAACATTTTCCGAAAAAATATTTCAAACAAAAATTATTTGTTTTCGAAAAACAAACATTTTTTGTGTTTTTTTCTCCTATTTTTCATGATTTTACTCATTCATGAACTTGATCTAACATTTTAGGTCTATAATATATCACCAAATTATATATTTATATTTCAGCTCGTTATCTCTTTCCGTTTTCGAGTTATCGTGGTTACGGATAGGCAGAAAAATGGACTAATTAGGTGATTATGTAAACATCTACAGCAAAATTTTGTTTATGCTGTCTATATTTACTACTGTTCCAAACTTTAGACTAAAATTAGAATATTCTGAGATATTATGTGTGTCTAAAAATTTTGTAAGATATGCAAAAAGAATATAGTTCGGGAGGAGACATAAAACTGATAAATTAATGTGAGTGAAAATTGGTTTTATAACATGAAAAATGATTGGCATTGGAATGTTTATTATACACTTTAAATTAGAAGAAAATTTTCATGTGCCTGTACCGCCCGAACTAAAATTGTACAAAATAGTTGATGATGTGATATATGAAAACTGCATTATTAGTTGAGAAAATATTGCATCAAGTAAACAAGACCAATTGATATTGGCGTTATGCCAGGTTAGGTTGGACATCCATAACAACAATCTTAGTGATGTAGTTGTTGTATTTCATATTCCTTTACCGGTATATTTTCATCGTCTACACTTCATCATCATTATAATTCCCATTCGGTTGACGGTAGTTCGTAAAATTGTCATCGGATATTGACCTCTATACAGGAAAGGTGAATGACTGATATATACGAAAAGTTAAAAAAAAAAAAAAAAACAGAAATTAAATAGACAGATTTCCTTTATTTTTTTTATCAGTAACATTATTCATATTTTGTAAACCTCTATATAAAACGAATTTTTTGATATATAAGTCGACGAAATGAAACACAAAAATAGGCCTTATCATTGATTTTTTGCCCAGCGTTGGATTCGTGAGAATCTAATTATGAATTCATGAACTAATGTAATAAAAGTGCATTTTGAAATAAACAATTATAAAAAATGTGAATCTTGGTAAATAATAGTGAAAATTTGACTAATTTTGTTATTCGGCGATTTTGAGGCTGTATTCAAATATGAGGTCGGCGAGAGTCAGTGAAGTACTCGGTGTCCGCAGCAGGTGTTTTAACGTCTCCAGAGTATTATGGCAGTTTATCATAAAAGTAGTCTAAACTCGTTAAAGGTGAGTTTTCGTATTTAACAACTTCCAAAAGATCCAAGTAATAAAATGAGACTCATTTGCACCATTATTTCCCGAGTTACAAATTTTTAATAATTGCCTACTTCAAATTACACTTCTGAAATTCGTTTTTCGTATATACAAATACAATTTGGAATTTTTTCATAGTTAGATTAGTTCATAAAATTTCTAGAGATTATCATGAATTCAACGCTTTAAACCGCATGAAATTTATCATACTGCGCAAAAAATCGATAGTACTTTGCTAAATTTTTGCTGGATTTATACAGATAATGTCAAAACATACCCTCTAGAATTAACAGTAAATATTCTGAGAACGGTAAAAATTTATACTTTATTTAACGTAAATGTATCTTAAAATATCAGCAATTTAAGAAACAATAAATTAATAGAAACATTTTTTTTAAACAAGCTTTTATTTAAATGCTCTAAAAAGAAGAAAATAGTAAAAAAGTTATTTTGTAAAACGTCTCATAATTAAATGTCACCGTAAAATTATCGGGGGCGGTGAAATAAAAAACTATACTTCCTCCCAGATTTCTTTTATTATAATTTGACGTCGATTAAAAAAAAAATTTATATACCTACTATTAATCACTTCAAATCGATTGTAAAAATCCGCATTTTATATCCAACACCGTATTGCTGAAAGATTGGATGATCCATAAGAAGAGTTTTGATGATGAACACTGCATGCATATAGACGTTGACGTGCTATTAATATCAAAGTTTTTCATAGAAAAAGTTGCGTTTGTTATTTCCATAAAAAAAAGAGTTAACATGATGTTTTGTTGAGTGTGCTTCCCCCAAAAAAAGAATATTTTATATAATAATATTGAAGATGTTTTTTTCAAACATACGTCTAAAAATTAATAAGATATATGGGACATTCTCAGTAAAGAGGTCGCTTTATTAATAAAACGCGGAACGACAAAAATGCAAGAATTCTAATCAAATTTTTAACAGATTTATTAAAACAACCGATTGTATAGATGCATTTGCTTATGATTAATATGAATTTTTCTTTTTACTTATAACGAACAGAGGCCATTTGATAACATATAGTCATTCTCCTGCAGGTCTCTTTAAAAATAAGAAAAAATAAATAATTTACTGGTTATCTTACAGTTCTGAAAAATTCAAAATGTTATAAATCTGAACAAATCAGAAATAGTTCAATGAAATCAGTTTTTAAACCTTACCTCAAAATTTTAGCAAATTATGCACTATGGTAGAGTAGCAAGGAGAGATACTTGGTCATGTGAAAACTGAATTCATCGCAAAAGTATTAATCGTTAGTAAATAAAATAAAGTCAATCATTACGAAATAAAGTTGACCAAGGAAGATACCATGTTCAGAAAACTGCACTCATAATTACGAATGTCGTGATCAAGTGTTGTAGTAATCAAAATCGTAAACACAATTTTTTTGAGATTATAAAAAGGAGAGAGATCTGAAATATGGTGGACAGAATTTACTGTAAATATAAACTATGAAAAAAAAATTGAGTCTTTATTTATAACTATTATCATGGATTTAGACATAAAGCTAGTGATTTATACTAAGAACTGGAAGAGGACCGACCAGGGGAGAGACATTTTGCATGTTTGTGAGAAAAATAAGTCAATTTATGAATTGAAATTGACTACCCATAAGGGAGATGCAATATAATAAGAGATACTAATCTAATGTTTTTCAAATTAAACCCATAAATCGTACTCTGTTTTTGATTTGAACCTAATTATCTACCGTAAATAGTTAAAAAGATGACGACGAGTAATTCTCTAGCATCATTACTAGTAGTTTCATTTAAATCCTTTTTGTGTAATCCAACAGCATAGACATCAATTTTTCCTGAGAATAACACATGTATTATAATAATTCAATAATAACATAAATAATAGTTCCAAAACAAATATTATTGCACCAACGAATTGATATTTCTAATTGCGTCTCATTTGATGAAGAGGAGTAGAAATGAATGTGACATTCGGTATGTTATGTATGTCCGATGTCTTTACCAGATATTATTTCAAACTTTCATATTCTAATATTAGTACATATTATTTTGTACACGTACAGTGTTTTTTTTTTTTTACATGACACAAACCCACATCAAACGTACAGATACATTGTAAACATTGTATGTATTTGTATATAAATCTGTCGAAATTAAATGTATTTTTGGATTATGTAAACATAAATAGCATTATTTATGTAATCCATAGCTATCCATCCATATAATAAAACTCAGTTTACTGAATTTTTTTTAAAATTATTCTAAATTTGGGGTAATATGATGATAGTGGATGTAAATTTGGAATGAAAATTTCTATTTACGCTTCCATGCTTGCAAAGCCCGTTTAAGTGTACCATATTATACTTGTGATGTACTTATTGAGATTATCGAATGCGTTTTAGGCCATTTAAAAAAACGATTTTTCCGTGTCTGTCAATTTGGTATTCAGAAATCTTTATAACAGACTTTATTTTTATTATTCATTCTAGAAGTTGATGAAATTTGAAACAAAGATTCGTATTGGGTTGTAGATTGTTAATTTATGGTGCTCTCAAAGATTACGCAAATGGAAAATTATTATAACCTCAATATTGCTATTCTCAGTCTGATTATGTTAAACAATATTCTCTTAAGGTGCACCGTTGAAATGCAGAGTCGAATTCAAAAAGTGCATGCAACAAGTCCAAAGTCGAGGAACTACTGTGCTGATTTTTTTTAGAAGAACAAATTAGTGGGGGAAGAGGAGGATGCTTTATGTCATACCCATTGGAAGAGTATTTTTGTTTCCTTTTTGTTTCCCATGAGTATAACTAATCATTTGAAATTTAATTAATATAACTTAAAATAATGTTTTGAAATCTCACCACTAAAATGTTCATTTAATTATAGTTATATAAATAATTGAAAATATTTATTTTTAGAGCTAGGTATGATAATGATTGATATGATTAAAAATATTTCAATATTCAATGCCTATAAAATTCACATAACAGATATTTAATCTAAAATTATCATTTAATGTTAGTATTTATGTTTTGGACGCGGTTTTTGAAAAATTTGTTTCTATTAAATTTTTAATTTGAATTAAAAAAAACAATATGAGGTCATCATCCTACACATCCGTTAATTTTGACATAGAATTAGTGTGTACTGAATTGCCAGCGTAAGAAAATTAATTTATACTGTTATTAACGATATAGTCGAAATAATTATCATTATCTATTATTTCAACATTTCTTTCTAGTACGTATCCTTTTACAGTACGTTTTTTGTACCTTTTGATATAAGGAATATAATTTTTTTTGTTTTTAAATATTTTTGTATAATTTGAATGTTTGCATTTTTATTCGTGTTCAAAACCACTGCCCCCATAAAAATTAAAAAAATAATAAAACTGTTACAGTTACATGTTAATGATGTTTATATATAATTATTGTATATTTAATAAAGGATATTTTAAGATTGTATTACGTATATCAAATGGAAAAACAAACAATCTGTATATACTTCATAAGTATACAGATTGTTTTATATATACTTATAAGTAAACCATATGAGTGTCATCAATCAGTTATTCTGGAAATGATCATATAACATGAACCTGTCTATGAATAGATAATTTCATTATTAATAACAATAATTGCGTATTACAAACTTATGCACTCGTTTACATATAAATATACATAATCATAATGTCTAATTAAAATTGGGATTAATTAGTTCGTTATTTAAATACTTTGATGTGATTACCTTGATGTAATGTAAATACCCTATTGAATAATTCTAGACAATCGTTTTATTTGAAACACATTTTGCTTTGAATAAAATGTAATAAATATTTTTTCCTGGAAATCAATAAGCAATCACCAAAACCCAATCACACAGAGTGATTAGTAATTCAATATACTTACAATGTATTATTGCGTATCGTATATTATTCAATTTTTTTTTTGTGAAAATTCCTGATCCATAGAACTATTTGTAGTAAAGTTCTATTACTCCCAAGGGATAAAGTTTATTTCGAAAAGTAGTGCGTAAATAAGAAACAAGTTAAAATAACAACTAACAGAGTTAATTGGTTAGATACTCGACATATGATTGAATTTCATTGTTTGGTCTATTTTTAATTAGAGTTTATAAAATACTATAAATATCCAGTCTATACGGTTATATACATATACATGTATGATAATAATATGTATTGTTATTACCTATATATGTTTATTAGCCAAATTTGAGACAAAATTGTGTACAAATATCAATGAATTTTATATAAACAAATTTATATCACATCCTCATTACTTTCCTGAAAAAAATACCACCATATAGATAAACTAGACAGTGAATGTATACATTATCTTATTAAATAATGTATACGATTATTTATTTATACTTTATCCAAATGATTTAGTTAATGTACACATTAATTAGTGATTGCATACATTATATAAATTTATAATTTAACTGTAACATGTGCAGTATATAGATTACCTTTAAAAATGAAAATAACAATATTGTGTTTTACAAAAAGCCAATTACATCACAAGTATATGATGCATTTCTATTGTTATCTATGAAAATTGATCAGATTTCTAATTACTCAGAATAATATTATAATAATTGTTATGTAAAAATTTAGTCAAAAAATGTATTTAAATAGATTATATATACATCGTATTATAATAAATAACAAACGGATTACATGTGCAGTTAATATTTAATCCAAAACCAAGGGTTTACCTATAATGGATTCCTATAAATACTTATGGAATAATATTTCAATAACATTTTATTTTATAGTACGAGGACTGATATAAGGATATGATGATTTACTAATGTCGTCACGCATTTCCCATAGCGTAGCTTGGCAAATACAGCATAGGAAATAAATGTATTGTACTGTGTAGTTGATCATTGATGAATAGTTTCGTGTTGTCCGTCATAAAATGCTTTATATTCTGACTTAAATAAATCATTTCCGAACCTCTTTTAGCTCAATAATAAAAACTGGGAAGTTGTAGTAGTAACTGAATCATTCATTTTAAACTACATAAATGATTAGTAATTAAATTTTGACGATATTTCAACTTCGAAATCTTCGATACATTCAATCCTTGTTTGTTTTTTGCGCTTTCACGCGTAATCTATGCAACCGATTTTAATGAGTATTCCACCAATAGAAAGTTATACTATTCGCGAGTATCTTAGGCTATACATTTGCGTATCCATGCACGCGTAGCAAGCATTTTAATAATATTTGTTTGTTATTGATCCATTCAATGATTATTTCACCCAACATGAGCTATAAAATGAACCAATTTCGGTTGAAATATTTTTTCGTTTAACCAATATTTTGAGTACATACAATTTGGGTCTGTATACATTCTAAACAATATATTTTACAAACGTATATTATCAATTCGAGCGATGCCGCGGGTAAAAGCTAGTTAGTATACAATGAACACCATTAACAAGTTTCATATTTTCATATTCCGTAATGCATACTTTTTAAACTAAAAATTTGTACTATCATAATAAATTATTTTATTATGATTCAGTTTACCAACAAATACCTACATGTTTTTAATGATGTAAATAATGTATAATCCTCCATTAATTATTCTAAATGACATTTTGTCTGGTATATAAAGTGCAAGGAAATCATTTAATTATTAAAATTATTGATAAATGTCTGGCTAATACCTGAAAATTAAAAACAAATGAATTTAGATTATTAAAAAAATTTCTTGATAAAAATACCAGATGTGAAATATCGAATGTTATGTCTTATAACATTAAAATAGAAAAATACTTCGATCTCCAAAATTATTCATGATTATGAAGATTAAATATCCGATACCATTTCAATTTAGTTGCACTATGTTCAACTTTTATACTGGTAAAAAGAAAATTCAGTTCTATTCTCATTTATTCTACAAAATTTGATAATTTAATATTTTAAACAATTAGTAATGTCCTGACAGTTTTTGATGTCATTCTTGTTCATTGGTAAAAACTGCTTGATTGTTATTGAATATTAAAAACTAATTATTATAAACAAACTTGAAATAAAAAAATTCGAAACTAAACAAAACTATAATTTTCTATTTTAGATTCTCGAGGTGTATCACTTGGTACTCGAAATATCAAGGTTTCAAAGTGAAAATTTTGATAAATTTTTTAATATATAACTTTTATTGATAATCTTCAAGAGATAAAATGATTTTTATAGTCAAATTGTTCCGAGAAATATTGATGTGGATCTGCGTTTAGACAACGTTAGATTATTTGTA
The DNA here is from genome assembly GCA_020423425.1 of Chrysopa pallens. Classification (NCBI taxonomy): domain Eukaryota; kingdom Metazoa; phylum Arthropoda; class Insecta; order Neuroptera; family Chrysopidae; genus Chrysopa; species Chrysopa pallens. The sequence goes on from CM035594.1 coordinate 15,541,061, forward strand.
TAAACCGGTATTTCGCAAATAGAGCAAACGTCTTTGGAACTTATCAAAACGTTACTTTATCGAAAAAATATTAGTTAAGTTTGTAGGATTTTATTGTCTCACCTATCATGTATATATTTTGGAGCCATACTTTTTAATATGCTATAATACTCTTAAAAATGGACATTTGTAGGAAATTAAATTTTTGTTTATCTTCTGGAAATGAATCATTAACATGTTGTTTATTACGGAAGGGTAGGGAATAAAAATACTATGCTGATTATGAAATATATTGAGATATGATTTAATGACGTTCTCTATATCATGCTGGGCCCAATTGCATTTGTATGCATTAGAAAATTACATCGTAAATAAACAACATAGTCAACTAAATCGAATGTAAACATATTAAAGTGGATTTTCTAAAACAAAATGTGGCTATTGTAGTATAAAATTTTTTTTAATCATTCTTGATGATTCAAAGATCGTTAATCGATAGTCCAAATTAATCACATAATCTCAATATTTCGTCATTGGAAAATTAGCCGAGTAAAAATTAGTGATACTAAAAATTATTTAAGAAATACATTTGTTTTTTCATAGTAACTAAAATTTGGGATAACATAGATGTCAGATCATCTTTGTTCGGGCTGAGAATATGTTTTTGGTTCGAATCGGTTAAAGAATAATACAAGAAATGTACAATAAAAAACGTTTGACGTCAGTAAATTTCTAATTAATTCAATTTATTAATAACATGAAGAGAAAAATTAAATATTTTTTTTATAAAGATAAAGTAAGCTTATGCACAGTATTAAAAATGAATTATTACTAATTTTCTTTTAATTCTTTTCCTTTTATTAAGTTTCTTTTTATATATTTGTCAACGCCAAGTGCAATGAACTTTCACTATGTGCACAAAAAAAAATATTGAAAGTTGATACATTTATAATTAATAATTGAATTACGTTTGTTTGTTTTCAATAAATATGAACGTAAAAAATCAGTATTGAACGCCACACAACCTCTGTACACAGGTAGATGTCTCCATTTTTCAAAAATACATTGATAGAAACTAAAAATTAACACATATTAACAGTAAATAATTAACAATTTAGTGCTTCGCCCGAAACATTTTTAAGAACAACTGTTGTGGTTTTATTTTTAACCCAACATTAAAGAACAAATATTCACTAAATTCGAACCCAAAATCTTAAACGTCTTCATTACTCTTCCAGTGCACACTTTTAAGACGGAGGTCTCTGGGTCCAATTCATTTTTTTTTTTTTTAATGGAGCTCTTAAATATTCTTGATAAGCTGTGTCACAATTGATGATTTTCACAAGGATTTATAATGCAAAAACAGTTTTTTGTACTCAGCAAAACAAATAGAGCCTATAAAATCCCTAAATTTTTATTGTAAAAGTATGCATTATATTATCTCGTATATAGAAGTATTTTAACTGATTTCCTGTTTAAAAGAAACGAGCTGCAGGTTTTGTTCCGACGGCAGACTGTTTGCAAATAACAAAAACATTGAAAAAGTCTATTTGGAATCGCCCCAGGTTTGTTTCCGAGTGCCACAGATTCTTCATTCGACCTCCATAAGTAAATCTATATATTAACAAAAATTGAATGAAAGTGCCCCAAGAACACTCAGTGACTCAATATCAATCATTTGAGCTATTAAACACTAAAATTAGATGATTTGAAGATTGTTGAGAGCACAACACATATTCATCAGTTTTTTGTATGGAAGATGGGTAGAAAAGTATGAAAAAAAAAAAACGAGATTAAAATCTTGTTTCTATGGATAAGTGATATTAAATTTGCCTCAGCAAAACTGGCAAAAAAATTAAAATTGATTCAAAAACTAATTACGAATTACGTTAGTTACGTCATTTACGATTTTAGAACCATAAATTGCTTATTTACAAAAAAAAAAAAAAAAAAACTTCAGTACCCAACTAGCGACGAAAAGTCGCTTTACTCGAAGAAATAAGAAAAAATTATTCAAATTTCTAAATTTTATTTTTATTTATTCTTAATAGGTAATTCTTTCAACTTATTCAGCTTCATGATATTATTATTATTTTTTTATTTTTTTTTTATGTATCTACTGTTGACAATAATGTAAGGTCAATTGCCTGGCCGGTGGAAAATAACGTTTTATTGATACATAGGTATCGTTTAAACTACATTAAATACTATTTATTAATCATATCGTTTCAGTTTCAGAAGAAATTATTATGCCTAAAAGACTAAAAAAATTCATATAAAGATGTTTTTCAAGCGATTATGAATTATATTTATTAGTATTATTGTTATTTTTGTTTGTTGTGATTTTCTATTCAAATTTATTTTTGTTAATAGCTAGAATAATCGATTTTAACCAAATTCAAATCACTAATGCAAAATATATATCATGTGAGCATATAATAAATTCCATCAATTTAGGATGAATTATTCCCGAAGTATCCGTATTTAAATGAAAGAAATTCACTTTTTTAAGAACTTTTAGAGCAACACAAGTTTTTAAGAACTTTTAAAGTTTTACACGCTCTTCTTCATTTCGTGTCCGTCTATCTGCCAGACCGACAGATAGACGGACACGAAATGAATGTATTTTGTACAAAAAGGAACCGAGTAATTCCGAAACCATTAGATATAACTATAAAATTAAATAAAAGACATGACTATAAATTAATTTTACAACATTTATTTATCGGAAATTTCAGATAATAGTTTATTGTTTGTTTCTTATTTTATGAAGGTGATATCTCATATGGTTTATTATAGTTGTATTCGTTTATCAGAAGGATATTAATGTATTAAAGAGTTGTTAAACATCTGTCTAGACGCGGAAAATACAAGGTTTGTTTAGTTATGTACGGTATTCCTCACATTACACGCAGATTCCATTCTTAGTATACATGTAATTCTAACAGCGTTAAATATGTATATACATCATATTCGACATAGAACATATCAGCTTTATACTTTAGCCCAGCAGAAACGTGCTTTGAACTTACATTAAATCGTGCATTACTGATTTTTGAAAGTGAGTTTTGGACCATTACTGTGATTCTCTGATTTACAAATCTCGGGATGCTGTTCTATTCAAATGACGGTGGAAACAACTGTGATTTTGTCACACTTTTTTGGATTTCACCATTAATTGACCATGTGAGTTTGGAAAATGTTGTAGTAATCTTTTTAAAGTGATTCAATTCCATTTTCTATAAACCGATGGATGTCTCGTGTTTTTAAATCCAATATTTACGTTAGATATGCGTCGTAAAGTAATAGAATGGATACTAAATAACTGAATTTTGGCACATTTTCTCAAGTATCTTCTTAACCATTATTGACAAAACCCAAAAAAAAAAAAAAATCGACAAAATCACAGTTTTTCAGCCGTCATTTTGTTAACATAAAATTCCGAAGGATGGAAATGAGGATTTAGACTTACAGTCCATTAAATTTCAGTTCATGTCAATTTTGTATGTTTCGCATGGGCTATTTGTTTGTTGATTCAGACTGCGGTTCTTCATATAAAACCTAGATGTTTATAACCAGTCGTGATATTATTAGTTGTTAACAAAATTCTATCTATTTAAAAACATTTATATCTCAAATCGGCACTGTTTCTATGTATTTTAGCTTGCTATAATAAACATATTATTTATATATAAAATACGAAAGTAAATATAACATTCAAAATTATTGAAACTAATAAAACAAGATAATCAGTAAGAAAAACTAAAATACTATTGATGACCTATAAAAGTCCCCTCAAAGCATGAGTACTCTAGAAATGTTCGATGAAATCCACGATATAGTGTTAAGTTATCAAATAATTAAATTTCGTGATATAGCTGAGGCATCTAGAGTTTCAAATGATAACGCCGTTAATTTTTAAATAATAAAATGGGTATGAAAAAAATATCTTCGATATGGTTGGAGCAATTACTATCATCTCAGAAAACACATAATCGCGTTATCCCTTCTAAGCCTGCAAAGTACACTCACCAGTTCATAATTTTTTATGGGATGCGTAATTATTGCATGCGATATTATAAGTGAGGCATTAATAGAAACTCTTAAATATGTTAAAAATAAACGTATAATTTTAATCACAAAAAATAAAAATTAAATTTTGAATAAAAATTACAAAAAAAAAAAAAATTATCTTAAACATAAATTTTCTATTGTAAAATTTAAAAAAAATTTGAGAAGCCAATTCGTCAACAATAATAAAATCTATCTGATACACATAAAGGAATTATTTGCGGTAAACAGCGTAACCGTTGTTGTATACATATGGTACAGCGGCACCTCCGGCAGCAAATGTTGAGTAAGGTGAAACACCGGCAACTGGAACGACACCACTTCCTGGGTAGTAACTTCCGTAGGTAGTTGGTACGGCGACATATTGTGCGAAAGCTACAGCCATAAAAGCGAATAAGCAGAACTGAAAAATAGTTTAGAAAATTAAATCATTACATATCGATCATTTCGGAAATTCTATTTGCTACAACGCCAAAATTATTTCACATTATTCATTTTATAAAGAATAAAATTTTACTCAATTGTAAAAAATGCTGTTTTATATCAGCTCAAGGAAAAGATTACCCCTTTCTCTTAGGTTCGGAGAATTTGATCTATTAGAATTTAGCAAAATTTAATTAAACTGAATTACTTTGAGATAAAAATAATTTTATAGCGTTTAAGTAAAATTCCTACTTAATTAAATACTGTTAATTCAAAATTATGAATTAAAAAATTCTTTTCAAAAAGTAAAACCACAATTGAACAGTGTTTTGAAATTTTTGCCTAAAATTTATGTTTAAATAAAGCTTAGATGTTTTGAAAAAAAAAAAACTCTTTTCGACTGTTATTATTATTGTTTTCTTTGAAAGACTACTTTCGCACTCAAAAAATAGTTAGAAATCAGTACATTAATCTATTATTTAAAGCTATGCAAAAATTTCTTATTTGGAAGTTTCAAACTTCCAGTATTCTACCGACTTTGAATTGAAAAACGCCAATTCTATTCTATTTTGTATATTAGTTTTTCCTTTCAAAAAAGAGAATCAAACCAAAAACCATGAAAGAATGTGTTTTTCAACTTTTTCTATTTAAGCCTTTTTATTACATATTATATTATGGCACAGTTAAAAAGTTAAAAAGTTATAAAGTTAAAAATACTCAAAAAAACGATTTGATTATATTTTTGATTTTTCTACAGATTTTTATATTAATTGTTTATTTATTATTATTATTTAAATTTAATAAACAATTGATTACTCACCAATTTGGCGAACATGTTGATTGTTTTGGGTTGTGTTGGTTTGTTTGTGTATAGAGAACGATTTAAAATCAGTATGTTTGATAAACACATCAATGCAGGCTTTTATACAAAAATCGAATTAAATTAGAAGATCTAATTAGCACAGAGAGAAAAAGAAGTTTGTATAAAAAATGCGGATTTATGAGTCTAATTTACATATCAGATACATCATAGTTTTTTTTTGTACCTACTTTTAAAAAAAAATTGATACTTGTTTGTTTTTTTCTTTGTTTTGTTTTTGTTATCTAGATGCGAAGCGATGAATTAATTATTTTTGGGAGGTAGAGCAGAAGGAATCGGCGCACGAGTACCAAAAACTATTCCACCTCAATTTTTTTATGCGATCCTCTTCAAATTGCCCTTCTTATGATATAAATGCATGTTGCCAGGGCGCAACCCGGTGCCATATTGTTTAAACCGAAATTGTTTAAACAATTTCAAGGCATTGTGATTTTTCAACCGGACAAATTTTTTTTATATTCTTTATTGAAATACCAATAAAAAAGGTCCTATGACTTTTAACGATAAAGTTAATATTTTTAAAGATATGAATTTTTAAAGGTTCGAAAAATCTCAAATTTGGGTACTTTCAACCCATGAAAAATATATTTAAAAAAAAACATAATGTCTAAGTAATATTTTTTTTTTAATTCTCTATACAATTGTTAATAATATTGTAAAAAGAGATTTTGAAAAATTTCATTGTTTATACCTTTTTTTAATTGTTAATAAGTATGCGTCGCTTACCTTTAAGTATCGCTGTCTCTCTCTGACTCATGGTTTTTTAAGTATCGCTGTCTCGCTCTGACTCATTGGTTTATAGTTAAAAATATTTATTAATATTTAACAAATCATTTATTAGAGACCACTTTTTAGTCCTTAATAAATATTTCTTAGTATTAAAAAGTGGTCTCTAATAAATGATTTGTTAAATATTAATAAATATTTTTAACTATAAACCAATGAGTCAGAGCGAGACAGCGATACTTAAAAAACCATGAGTCAGAGAGAGACAGCGATACTTAAAGGTAAGCGACGCATACTTATTAACAATTAAAAAAAGGTATAAACAATGAAATTTTTCAAAATCTCTTTTTACAATATTATTAACAATTGTATAGAGAATTAAAAAAAAAATATTACTTAGACATTATGTTTTTTTTTAATATATTTTTCATGGGTTGAAAGTACCCAAATTTGAGATTTTTCGAACCTTTAAAAATTCATATCTTTAAAAATATTAACTTTATCGTTAAAAGTCATAGGACCTTTTTTATTGGTATTTCAATAAAGAATATAAAAAAAATTTGTCCGGTTGAAAAATCACAATGCCTTGAAATTGTTTAAACAATTTCGGTTTAAACAATATGGCACCGGGTTGCGCCCTGGCAACATGCATTTATATCATTAGGAGGGCAATTTGAAGAGGATCGCATAAAAAAATTGAGGTGGAATAGTTTTTGGTACTCGTGCGCCGATTCCTTCTGCTCTAAGGTATATATTAAAATAAATGAGCCTAAATTTAAAAAGAATTCAGTGTCCTTGCAAATACTTATAAAGAGGAAACTTGGGTGTATACAATTTTAATAATCAAAATTTATTACATTTTTATTGGCTTTGCATAGAAAATGTAAACTAACAAAAAACTTACTTTGTACGTTGGAGCAAAGAAAATAATTGTCTAGAGTTAATGCTTTAAATATCCTGTATCTACTAATATTTATTAATAATTCACTTATTAAACATTAGTTTTTAGATTTACAATAAAAACTCATGTTATATTTATTTCTATACTTTGCAAATAAATTAGCCAAATTCATACTGGCCCTAGGCTTAAGAATACTGATTTTGATTCTAGAATAAACCTAATTTGAAAAACTGATTATAACAACTACCAGAGTTAATTGTTTAGATAGTCGATACATGGTTGAGTATCAATGCTTGAAATGTTTTTAATCATTAGCATTCATATAAAGCTTTAAATATATAGTCTATATAGCTCTCTCTAATCTTTTATGGTTCAAAAGTTGGGTGATTGATCCATTGGAGCCAATGGACCGATTTTTCTCATGGAACTTAAACTCAGGCTTTATGTCTTAAATACCCAAAATTACAACTCGCAATGTTTTATCATTTTCAAGTTACCTTTATGACAGGCTGACGAAGAGACATACGGACATACGGAAATGGGCTAATTTCACTATTCTATAGGTATTCATAGAATACCAAAATTTTGTTTGGAGCTTCAATATAATAATTGCCACTTTTGAAGAACGTTCGTTGTCCGTTTACTCAAGCAAAAAATGTATGTAAGTAAACAAGTAGTAATGGCAACATGTCTTAGAAATTGCTAATAAATTCACCTGTTCTAGCTTCCTGTAGACTTTATTTCTGATATGTATAGAAAGCATTTCATATCTTATTCATATGTTTTCGATAATTGAAAACTACCGAATCCCATATATACATCAAATATACAAAACATACCCATCACACTCAAATTTTAGGGAAGTAAAGTTATGTTATTTTTGAATTGAACATAACGTATTGAATAACAATGAACTTCTTTTATTGATCTATTAATTATTCAAGGTTAAATTTACCACAAATATTGTGTGCATTGGTAGGTAATAAATTTAATTGGGAGGTGTGGATTTTAATTGAAATATGAGTAATTTTACAATACACAAATTCTTAATAATACACACACTCAATAAAATTTTATACCATTTTATATTGTTTACTGTGTTTAATAACAATCATACTTATATCAAGAATTACAGGTTTTGGAAATATGCGTCTGATATACGACACGACTGAAAAGTATTGGATATAAATGTTAACGAGTGAAGATAGCAGCCAACAGTGTTAATGGTTTAAATACTTGAAATATGCCTGAGTTTAAATATATGAACTATTTTTAATCAATGGCAATCATAAAATACACTAAATATGTAGACCATACATTTTTAAGATTTACGGGGTCTTTATGGAGTAACCGAGTAATAAAATAATATGTGTAAATAAAGAAACCTCCTGTTTTAAAGTCCGTTTATAAACCGATGGGTTTGATTTAATTTAAAGTTTTCGCAACATTTAAATAAAAGCTTATTTTTAAAAATGATTTTTTATTAACAATCGTTTAATTAATTTTGACTTGTTTAAATACCAAAAAATTCATGTGAGGTGCATATCAGATTTTTTTTTCGACTGATTTGACTAATTTGAATATAAATTGTATAAATTGCAAACACATTGCATTACTTATTCAATATTGACTGTATTATACTTAATCAAAATTCAAATAAAATAGTACATTATGAAAATTTAACAAAAAACAAGTCCCTAGTTATATCTATTATTAGACATTAATTAGATTCCAATGTTTTGTTCAAGGTATTCTTCAAAAGATAAATAAATACTGGTAGTTTTAATTTAATGTTAATATTGTACCAGGGCAGTGATGACTTGTAGAAAATATTTTCTAATAAATTCTATGAATAATCAAAATCTTTTAATTTTTACACTCAATTATAATAAAATCTTTCGTATATACATAATACCACTGAGAGCTATAGACCTCATTTGGAAATCAACCAAAATCTTGGTTCCACACAATGAACAGGTCAAAAGGAAAATTTTCCTACTTCTACTGAATATTTCATAAGTTCCCCCTCTCACATCGATTGTAAAATACCTCATCGTCATAGCTTTCATTTAAAAAATGTAGTATTTTTAAAGATTGTCCAAAATAAGAAGTGGTTCCAAAAAAAATTATGTGTTTTCAATGTTCCGTTATTATTTATCATCCATTGAATTAAAAAAGATCTTTTCTACATTCCATAGATAATTAGTTGGTATGTTTAGAAATTTTTTTCAAATACGGTGGAGGTGAAATACAAATTCGAATGTCTCTTCCTAATTATTTCACATGTGCGCCATGATAAATTGGTAATTTTGGAGATTTTCTCAATGAGTATGTATAAATTTTTCCAAAAACGAGGCTGTATCAATTTACTTTACATTAAATTTCCCTGTAACAAATATGCTCATCAAATTTGATCAAATTCGGACATCAAGTTCGAAAGCTACAGCGGAACAGATGTTTAAAATGACTATTGTATACAGTCTGTTTAACTCATAGCAACAAATACTATAAACAATTTTCTTCTTGAAAATGAACACATGTATTTTCCTATAACACGTTTTCATTTAATACAACATGTGTTTGTTCTTTATAATTTTCTTTTGTACTTAAAGTATTCACTCTAATGAATATCAATTGAATTAGTGTTTGACATTACGACGCTGTCTCTTATCTGATTGATATAAAGTTATTGCTTTTACTTTGATAATTGATTTCAATATTTTTTTTTTTAAATATAATTTCAAAACAAATTTTCCGATCTGGTTGAAATTTTGAGTGTTTATGATTTGTATGAGATTTAACATCGTCAAGGAACATTGTTAAATGGTAAACGGTTGAACAAAGTATTTAGTAATTAGGAAGCTTAAAAGCGAACATTAATTGTTTTAAATCAGAAGAATATTTTCTATTCCAATCAAAGAAACGAAGATATACATATTGAATAATGAAAGAAAAAAAAATGTTTTAACGGCTACATACAATCAAATAAATGTAAATAGAAAATATAATTAAAAAAATATTCACAAATTCGATAGTATTAAAGGTTTTACAGAACACAATGTGCTATTTTCGCGAAGTAAAAATATAAATTTTCAATAGTGAAATTCAAAATCGTTAAAATAAGAGACAAAGTAATAAAATAATTTTTGGCAATGTAATTTGTGCGTTATCCTTTAAGTGTAATAAAGGATAAAGTAGTATAAAAATGTAATCTTTTGTAAAGAAATCAATCAACATCATTTTGAAGGTTAAAAATATAAAAATAGATTTAGAAAATAAATTGCAGTCCATTTAATACATAATTTACTTTAATACGAAAGCTTAGCTTTATTTTATGGCTAGTAGTCTGGCATCCAAGACTCAAGAGTTATTTATATAACAAAGGCGAACACCACGCCTCAGTATTTATAGCGGTGATCAAAACGAAAAAATGAAATCAATTTGTCATAATTTTTATTGACATTTATGAATAAATTTGGTATTTTTAATACACTTAATTTAATTTTTTGTTCTTAATATTTATTTATTTTCATATTATGAAGGTTTTGATCTTGACATTCAATTGTATTTTTTATTGTATGTATAGATATGAACAGGTTTTTATATATACTAATAATTTTAATTTAATTTAATTTAATTGATGAATACCTGAGGCGACTTTTATGATAATTGTAATTATATAAAGTATTCAGTATACACAAACACCTACAAATTATTATAGATTAATTATTTGTTTATTAGACCAGATGTTGTACAGGTATGTAATTTAAATGTAAACATTTTTTTTGAAATATTTATATATGAATTTATTGAAAAAAATATTACTTTCTATTCAAATCATAAGTATTTTTACATGCAACGTATTTTATGTATTTGAATATGTACATAGTTGAAATATTCATTTTCAAATATCTGCAGTGATAAGCAACTGACCCTGTGGTTACTTTTACTTTTGAAAAAAAAAAAAATTAAAAAAATTAAGAGTGCTATTTATTTATTTTTCAAGGTAGATATTCCTGAGAGGAAATCCTTTGGCTTAGTTTATGCATATTTATTACTTATTTTATTAAATAATTTTAACATATTTTATTTTATTTAACTATTTGAATTCCTTATTCTATTGAATCAAATTTTTTTAAAGAAAAAATTGAACTAAATATTGTTACCAATTACCTTACCTAAGTCGAATCATATTCTAACCTCTTAATAAAGTCGTTGGTATCGACTTCGAAAGGTAGTTGATGAAACGAAAATATGTATAGAGTAAATGTACTTGTCGATTTGTCGATGTCGATTCTTTTTATTTTTTCCGTCGATAAAAAATTTTTACAGCCGAAAAAATGGGCACTTTTAACGAAAGAAAAATTCTTTTGTTAATTTTAGGACAACATATTTAAAATTCTTATGTACCGAGATGAACAATAACACCATAAATTTTAGATTAATGGATCTTTTAAATAAACAGAACTATTAAACCACAAAATCTGATAGGTTTATCAAGACTACTTTATAGTCAGCTTCGTATCGATACTTACGAAGAATACTAAATTAAAGTAGTTTGAGATAAACATTTGTGAGATAACTTTTTACTTTTAAAAATCAAGTAATTTTCAAAACTTCTTAATCATAAAAATTCGTAATCTAAATCAAAATCTACACCAAAAAAGTTCTTTTTTTGATTCATTTGAATTTTGTAACCTTTGTTATGCCGTAATAAATAATTTCTAATGATCTTTTGTCACGCCAAAATTTTTAATAAATTAAATTTTTTAATGTTTCATAAAATTATTTTTTGCATATGTTAAAAAAAAAAAAAACTCTTCGCCATGATTTTACATTCTTTACGTTTGTTAAACAAGTTATCCTTATTGTAAGGAATCATAATATCGAATACAGAGTTACATGCGTAAAAGGGAAGCTTAAAATTGTACTCAATAATTTCGAATAAGCAAACTACTGCAAGTAACGATACAATATTATGATTATTTGTGCTTACAAGTATGAAGGTAGATTCCATAAATTATTAACAAAAAAATAATATACAAAAATTAAAAATTGAAAATTATTAAAATAGTATTGTGGTCGTTTGAGAATCTTATATGTATTGTTTAGTACAAACAACAATTACGGAATGGTGGCATACGACTTTTCTTGATCTCTTGTACATCAATATTTGTCGAATTTTGTACAATTGTGTTTCTTTTTTCGTTTTGTTTTCACACTCGACATACATTCTATGTCACAATATATTAATTTTAACCTAAAGTTTGTAACACTAATTAATATTGACCGCAAAAACAAAACTTTGGTATAGGTGTACATAGAAATACATAAATAGTTCATTTTCGATTGCCCGTTCGTCCGTCCGTCCGTAATCATGATAACTCGAAAACTAAAAGAGATAGAGAGCTGAAATTTTGATGATATTCTCTAAACATAAAGTGAAAAAATATATAAAATCTTAATTTTTTTTTTAAACAAACATCTTTTGTTTGAAATATTTTTTTCGTAAATAGTTCTCCAGAATTTTAGTTCAAATTGGGCTTAAAAGCACATATAGGTAATCACGTTACAAATTATTATTAGTATTATACATGAATACATACATAACTGACCACCAAACAATGAAATTCAATCATATATGAAGTATCTAAACAATTAACTCTGTTATTTGTTATCTGCACTTGTTAAGAACACATTTTGGTAGTTGAATTATAGTTCTTTAGAAGTGATGGGTTTTTGTATTGCATTATTGTCTTTCTGTTATAATAAAACATAAACTTTTGTACGATTATAAAACAAAGAATTTCTGGTTTTGATATTATACCATTCGTATGGTCTTTTAACAAACATACCATTTTTCTAAAGACAAATCATAAGACCACCTGTGTATACAGATAGGTAGAAGATGTACGTACGTAGTACTTACTATACTTGTAGTAAATATGATTATTACTGCACGTTGGATATTTGTTAGTTATGCATGTTGAATTCTTCTGCTTATTCATATTGGCACATGTACTATTCAAATTGATAGTAGCACTGCTCTACAGAGCCATATGTGGTAAAATACTTGGTAAAATAGTTGTTTGTATATTCTTTTCTAACTGGTCTTCTAATAAATGTTGTCAACAAGATAAATAAATAATTCAACAAACAAAAACCAAAAATCTAACACCAAAAAATTTGAGCTATAAATTAAAGTAAAACTAACAAATTAACGAGCTTTTATGGAACTCAAATTTAAAAAAAGGCTGCACTTTAAATTGGATAAATTTCTTTGAAATTTCAATTAATACTAAAATCTTAATTGATTTAAATATTGTGGAAAAATAAGGAAGATAAGGAATTAACTCTTAATAGTTTACCCATTTGATCTACATGTGTTCAATTGTTCAATTGAAAACCGGGAAATGGCCAAATAATGTTTCATAATAGGAATCGTTAAAAAAAAAAATTAACTAAAAATCCCTTAAACGTGGATGAATAAAAATTAAAAAAAATACAATAAATTATATAAAAATTAATGTTTAATCACATATAATAAAATTTACAAAAAATAAAAAGATAGCCAAATCGTCAACAGTAATAATCTTTCTTAAACTATAAAGGAATTATTTAGCAACTGTTTGAACGTATCCGTTGCTGTAGACATATGGTACAGCGGCACCTCCGGCAGCAAATGTTGAGTAAGGTGAAACACCGGCAATTGGAACGACACCACTTCCTGAGTAGTAACTTCCGTAGGTAGTTGGTACGGCGATGTATTGAGCGAAAGCAACAGCCATAATAGCGAAGAAGCAGAACTGAAAAATTGGAAAACATTAAAGTTAAATGTATTATAAGTTAAGCATAAGGTCATTATTGTGTAGAAATAATTTCTTGGAAGTACCTTGATATATTTAGTGCTCTCGTTTCAAAAAAAGTGTTAATTTTAAATTACTGAGTAGCCCGATCCGGGCGTATAAAAGTACTAATCGTATAAAAATCCTATCAGATTTTTTCTGTGAACTTACTATAGCCCTAAGGTCCCACACCCTTGAAACTTCCAATTCTTCCTGCATGAATGTTACATTCGGTTGACGCTTTCAAACGCCATCTTCCTTTCTAAGATACATGAACCAAATTTATATTTAAAAAATATTTCTATAATGAGGGGAATAAAAGTGTCTGCCAGAAATACATGATGCGGACAAAATTGAACAATTTCAGAGGTGTTGGCATTTAGATCTATAGTAATACTACGCTGAACGCACACACCCCACATATTGTTCACGAATCTGATCCATTGGGCTTCTATAACACTGAGTCTCGTACTATAATTTTTAATAAATATAGATAAAGTTTACTCACCAATTTGGCGAACATGTTGATTGTGTTTTGAGTTGTGTTGGTTTGTTTATGAATAGAGAACGATTTAAAATCAGTATGTTTTAGAAACACATCACAGCATGCTTTTATACTAAAATCGTTTTAAAGTCTGATTAGACCATATAAAAAAGAAGTTTGTATAAAAAGCAGATTTATGCTTCTGATTTACATTCTAGATGTAGATATGAACTATTTTTTGTGGAGTAATACCTCAAATTGCCTCATTGCAATTTTTTAATCGGATTTTTTTGTTTTTAAAATTGAAGATGCCTAAATGATAAAATTTATATCTGCAAGATGATTTATTTTTGTAAAGTTCTATAAAAAATAATATTAATAATATCATTATTAGTAACTCATAATTATTATTCATATAATTCATAAATTACAGCTTAAAAATTCTAAATTAGAGTAGATAATAATTATTTTTATACAAAAGGCGTTAATTAGCGTATTTTGATAAGCGTAAGTAGATATATCTATATAATAATAGGCAAAGTGTATTTATTATCAAAAAAAGTTATACCATTTGTAAGTTATTGTACCAAAGTATCTTAGAATACTAATTTGCTGTGTGTTTATTCCCTTTAACTTGATCGAATATACAAACCAATTTTCGATCAAAAGTTAATATACTTCAGTTTTTTATAATTTTATGAGAAAACTATGGTGATATTAACGATATCAAATCGAATTTTTGTAGTTCTATACTTAATATTAATCATTTACATTTTTTAGTGATTTCAAATTTTGTTGTAATAAAAACAAAATTATTATTATTATCCAGTTATTCTCTTATTTTCAATAATTATACGATTTAAGAACACATTTTTTTGTTTGAAACGGCACTAACAGGCAGTATAAGGATAGTCTAAGACAGGCATATGAAAGAAGTGATTTTGTAAATAGCCGAAAATGTTTTCTTTAATTTTTTTCAAATTTGTAGAGAAAGGCGTCTTTTATTGTATATATAACAGTTTTAAGATACATTTTTTTCCTTTTTGAAATTGAAGGAAAGAAGTGCCAAAGGGTTGTAGAAAATTAAAATGATATGCATTTGTTCCCTTTATCGAATATTGATTTCAATTTTGAAACATTTTTATAGCGTAGATTTTATAATTTTGTAGGTCTGGCGGGACGAACAATGGCAATCACTGTCTTTTCTCCAATATTTTGTTTTTATTGTAAAGAAAACGGTTCGTTACCTCTTTTTTTTGTCATTTAAAAAAGGAATATTTATTTATTTTTGAATTATATTTGTTGAAAGTAAATAATAGAAGATGATAGGTAAATAAAAAGATTACAATAAAAAAATTCAAGATATGTAACAAGATATTAAAAATATAATATGATAAAACTTATTTGGCATTATCAAATTTATGTTTTTATTCAGATAAATAAAGTTATATTTAAAAATAATTATAAAAGACGTTTGTTTATATAATCTGAATTAATCATTATATAAAATGCATATATTATTATGTCTAGAACGACGCATGGACTAAATATTAGCGTAATAATCGAACATATGGATATTATGAATAATAATTAAGACATATGTAACATGCATGGTGTTTTGATTCATTTGTATTCTGTTATTTATAATTAATAAAACAATAGTATCAATTTTGTTTCAACTTTTATATCAGTAAATCTGTGAGTTGTAGACCTTAATCGGAAATAAACCAAGAAGCAGATACTTCCATGATTGCGAAAATCCCGTCTTCTTAGCTTGCATAGAATAAAAAAATTAATATTTAAAAAAAGGTTTTTCCATAAAGGGGGGGCGATAAAATTACGGTTTTGTTATGTTATCTCATTATTTTAAAACTTATTGCGCATTTTTTATTTTCAGGTATTTTCAGAAAGTTTTTTCCAATCTGTAAGATTCAAAATACTGTATTTTTCTCAAAAACGTCAAAGATAGATAGACGACACTCAAATATATGGATTCCTAGATAATTTATAAAGTCATTTATGGTCATATGGTGAGGCCAATCAATTACAATTCGATGCAATAATTTCAATAAGTATAATACATTCGAAATATAATAATTCTATTCTTTTACACATAAAGTTAAAATTTATTCTCTGATACAAAATAAAAATTAAAGAAAGATAATAAAAAATACAAAGAGAAATACAAAATCATACTGTTTTTAGACATAAACCAGACTTTACCAAATTTTAACTTTACGTTTTTTGAAGATGTAATTCAAATAAACATTGATCGTTTTTGTATTATCGGCAAATTCCATGGCTTAGTATTTGGATTGGATTACCAATCCCTAACTTCAAAACCCTTTCTCGCCCTTCTGTCCCTTCTGTGTCTCGACATTCTACTAAAAGTTTTTACACCTTGTCTATGCATTCATTACACAGAACACCTATCACTTTTTCAATTTTTCTATTTTTTTTCTGAAATTAGCATGCATCCTTTTCATTTTCCTATCTACAGTTAAATATTTCGCACCGTTTTTATAATGAATGCTACCTCATTAAGAATTTTAAGCTGCATTTACTGTCTATTTCTGTGAGTCTACGTTACAACCAAATTATCCGATTCGTAGTTCAATAGCTTTTTTGTATGCCTAATTTAACAGTTTTAACGTTAATTTCACTCCATCAAAATTGTCTTATACATAATTTTTTCAATTTTTTATGGCCAGACACAGAAAATTGAATTACAAAATCGTGTACTGATGCCATAGTTCTTACTATGTTCGGTCAATTATATATATGAATGAAACAATATGCTTACTAATAAAATGTGACCTCTTTTCACTGTACATGACCAATTTTCTGTACTGTGCATAAAACCAATAATGTAAAAAAATTAAATTATTGTGGCATAAATATATATATATGCATGGCGAATATTATTTGCAAAATTACTTTTATTTAAAATTAATCTCAGGCAGTATTAGCTTGGACGTATTACATTTATAATCATACATTGTCACATCTAGTCAACAAGTCTCAATATATGATTTTGATTGGATCAAAATCGAATTATGAAATATAAAATACGAAATAAGTTTATTTTTAACTTATCAATATATGTATAGTTTTATTAATAGCATGTCTCAATTTAAAAATAACAATTTTTTAAATATAATAACAATTGTTGTTGTAAAATTGTCATACTTTATGAACATTAATTTATATACCATACCGCAGGCTGGATTTTTCATCAACATTGTCATCAAAATAAAGGTCAGAAATGTTGGTTTGTTAATGTTTGAAATACCTGAATCCATTTCTTTAAATGATGTACAAGGACTGGTTTATGATTTCGAAGAGAAAGAAAGACATTCCAAACAATTTTTTACGAAGGGATAAAGATAATTTTTAATGAACGGATTTACAGCTCTGTTCGTTTAAGGCGTATTCTACTATTAACTTAAGCTCTCTTGAAAGAAAAATGGTATACTATCGCTACAATTATCTAGCTTTACGATCCTAACTAACCGATTTTTTCGCCAAAATGCTAAATTATTATTTTGGATTCATTGGATCTTAAAATGTAGAACTCCGTGCTATATTCACAAAATAAAATCACAATGAATCAAGAAATGTGATATAACGTATAAAAAAAATTTATGGCATTTTAAAGTAAAATTAAAATATTTACAGGTCATCTAGAGGATATCCACGTGTTGTTCGTTCATAAAAGCTCTTTCCATATAAATAGTTCTGCGTATGTAATATTAGAACAATTAATTTATTTTCAATACGTAGTAAGTAAGTGCCTATCATATTATAAAACACATGTGCTGGGTCAGAGTTTAGTAGCCCGACCAATGATTTGTGTTTGAAAATACTAAAACCGTATCTATGCAAATATAAATAACAATATTAAATAATAGGATACAAAAAGGAATTAATACAAAATAATACGAAAAAAAAAAAAAACTGTTGCACGCTTCAAGAGCCAAAAGTGGAAACTTTAACAATCACGAATGTTATACAAAAATTGGAATACACTGCTAAAAATTTTTTATTTTTTTACAATTCTATGATAGAGGTTTATTTCATTAAAAATTGGTATATGATAAGAAATACTATGCAATTATAAATAATTTTTGAATAAATGTAAAAAATATAATAAAATTTAAATGAATGCAGTTAGATTCGAACCTATTTCTGCTGGATACTACGGTAATTCTGGTAATCACAGACCTGTTGCAATATACACGTACTCATATACAGAGGTGTCGCAATAGATTTGTTCCCAATTCAAACGTGCCTTCAAATTTTTCACTTTAAAAACAATAAATAAACTACAATATTTTTTTACTTATTAGAAACTGTATGTTGATAATAAGTTATGACAACATGACTAAATATTTCGAGTCAGAATATTCCACGACGAAAGGAATCGTAAAAATATTTATAAATTATTCCAGGCCAAAAATAACACAATGACTTATAGTAAAATAATTTCCTCGATTTTTTTGAAAACAAAGTTTATTAAAATATAAAAATTCTAGGATTAAAAAAAATATAAAGTTGGTTTTATTTAATTAATTTGTATATCAAAATTAATTAATTAAACGATTTTTATTCGTTTTTGTTTCATTAACTTATTATTTTTAGTGTCCAAATATTATATTAATGTATTAAATTATATAATATTGCTTAATGAAATCTTAGTCTCCAAATATTACCTTACATGATAACAAAAACAGAAAATTTTTTCTTTCTGTTTTTAGGCTGAATACACTAAATTTTTATTTGAATAGTCAAGTAAACATTAATAATTTTGTTTAGTTTTGTTCGAGTTTCGAATTAAGTAAGTCAATAAATACACTAATAAATTTTATACATGAAAATAGTTTTAGACAGTGTCGTGACGGTTTGGGTACATTCTATTCATTTAATATTTTATAGACCACATATTTCATAAACTGGCAAACAGTGCCGTTTTATAAAGTAGCAAAGTAAGTATTATCTCATTTTCAAAGTTAGTGGGAACCTACACTAAAATACCACCCAAGCCAAATAAATAATAAAAAAAAAAAAAAATTTATATATAAAAATTTGCATAAATCTGGAGAACAAGAAATCTTATTGCTAACAAATTTCAGATAATGTAAAACGTTTAATTGTTTTAATCTAAAAATTTAATTAAATGAATTATAAATAATGAATTAATGAATTATTTCTTATATTGCAATTTTTTCAATTATATATAGGTACGGAAAATCAAATATGCACTACATCAAAAATTCATAATCTTTCAATCATTCGTTTTTCGAAATAAAAAAATTTTTGGTTGACTAGCCACTTAACCAGATTTAATATTTTTCATATACCTTCTAACCCATACATGACGGTCAAATGTAGACTTAACAATGGTATACATAATCAAAAATAAAATATTTGTATACAGCAAAACTAAAAGTTTGAAATGCCAAACAGTTTTACAGTTTACGAACAAAGTTACGTCTTATAACTATTATATTTATTATTCAATTATAATTTATGCAAATGTTTGAAATATCCGTGTTTGGATAAATTGTTTGTTTGACGACGTAACACCCACCTAACTACGTAAGTTTGTACCCATTTGTACACTTTGAATTCATTATAACTTTCATCGATTTGAAAACAACAAACTGTATTTTTATCAGGTTCTAAAACAATGAAATTTATTATTGAGAGAACAAGTGAAAAAAGCCATCCTTAATATTGAATTCGAAGAAAGTAAAGATATGCAATTCAGACCAGGACTTCCATGGACTTGACTATGCAAAAATAGAGCACTGAATTCTGCCAAGGAAATTGTAATAAAAATAGCATAAATATTATGGTTGGGATACCAAAGCTGAGAGTTTTGAATTTACTCAAGCACGTCAGATAAACATGTGGTGAATACTTTACTCTTTGTGGAATACTTCCTCCAAAACTTAGCTTTCTACATGGTGCTGCGCGTATAGGACCGCTGATTAGAAAAAAACAATAATTGCATTTAATCGAGTACGTCAGATTAAGATATTATAACTTGATACCATGCTGAAAAGTGAATATTTAACTAATTTGATGATCTGAGCGTGACGCAGGTGTCTTTTTTGCAACTTTTTACCCATCCATTCTCTTGCATCACGCTCAAATCGGCAAATTAGTGCATTATACACGAAATCAACGTACCATATCTTAATATGATACGCTCGATTAAATCCAACTATTGATTTTTTCGTTTAAATTTTATGTGAGACATTAGGAATTCGCATGTTACTGAACCAATTTTTGGTCCAATTTGCTTAAAATCGCTTCTCCTATTTAGAGGGACTTTAAGATTTTGAGTTACTTCAATAATTGTTTTATATAAATTGGACCAAAATGCTTCGTTTTCCTGCTATAAGCGATGCAAGATCGAAAAAATTCAAATTACAAATGCAAATAAACCCAATTATTTTAAATTATTTAAAATAATGTACATATAAATTATAAAGCATGAAATGAATTAGCTTAAAACAGCTTTAAAACAAGATTTGGTAAAAACGGTATCAAATAATTGCTAAAGAAATGACTGTAAATTAAAAATAAAGGAAATAACAATGAGAGGCAATGATAATTTAAGCCCAAGATTATTCCGCTAATTTTACTATCAGCAATTTATCGATTCGTTTCCCATATCCATATCAAAATTATTAATTAAATTTATGTAAATTCACACAAATCCTTGAAATTCATTAATATATGCCAGTGGGCGTTTTAAGTTAAATATTTCGATTATCTAATAAACAAAAAAGATGATATATTTGAGATAACACATTTTTTTGTTCTTGTGCAAGGAGTGGTCTCAAACCACATCTGGTTTCTGAACAATATAATACTTTTTTTTTTTTGTTTTAAAAAATTTTTTATATAATTTTTAATATTATATATAAATCGCTCCAAAATCGTCAAGAGTATCAAAACAATTTTAGCAATTGAATAACAATCAATTCAACCAAAACAACTACATCCAAAATGTTCAAACTTGTAAGTATATTTTAATTTTGATTATTTCTATTTTAAGTCGATGAGTACGGTGAAGTTGGGTAGATTGAAATAGTTTTAACTTTTTAGCCTGTAAAAGATAAAATCTTATTTACTGCTAGGTAACTTATACGCCCGTTTACAAAATCAGTTAGGTGCTGACAGGACTTAATTAAGTAATAAATAAATTTTGCAAATGTATTACTCAATTTTATTGCGGCCAGCTATCACATATCAATAACAGCTTTGTTAATGAATATATCAGCTGAAATTTGGTAACAGAAATAATTTCAGGTTTTTTCTGTTTTTAATGACGGACATTTGTTATGGGATATATTCGTATATTCATACATTATCAATGTACTCCATGGATGATATTGTATGAAACAAAATAGAGTATCCACTGTATGAATGTGCTAATAATGGTTATGTTGTGTAGCTTTAAATCTATAAATGTTTAACGAATTATACTTAAATAAAAAATTATCAGATACATTCAAATACACTATAATTATTAACTTATTTCATTAACAATTCGAATGGATATGCGACTGAAAAGTAACGGCTGCTATTACATTGCCTCAGTACAAAAACACATTACCTTTTGTGAGCTGCGGTCACACTGCAAGCTCCTTCTAACGGGCGAATGAATACATAACGATAAATTATTTTTGCCTCATGTATGAATCTACCTCATTTTCCCCTATAATATATCAGATTATTCGATGTTTGGTTTTTAATATTTCTCATCGAACAATCTGGTTGACTTTTGTGGTACGTTTTCCACAAAACGTATTTTGCCACTAGATTTTGTGTTTATGCAAGTAAAAAATTTCAATTATCTTTAAAATAAACTCGCACCAAATAAAATATTTGTATACTTTGTATGACAAATAAATTTATATTTTCCGAATATTTTCCGAATGGCTAACAACGGAAAAACTACAACCAAACTTAGACGTTTTCCTTTAAATATTTTCCGTTTTTTTTTTAGATGTGGTTCGTTGTATTAGCTGCTTTTTTGGCTGTAGCTTTCTCATCACCAGTACCAGCACCACAAGTTGTGGCTCCACTAAATGCCTATTATGCAGCTTATCCATCAGTTTATAACACTGGTGGTGTAGTACCAGCTTATTCTACTTACTCAGCTGGTGTAGTCCAACCAGCTGGTGTTGTTCCAGCAACTTATTCCGCAGTTACATATGTTTAATTTAGTTTTTCTTCTGGCTTATTCTATTGTTGATTACTTTTTATGATGACTCCGATAATGTTTTTTGTATTCAGATTTTAAAATTTTTTAAATTACATTTATTTTAAGTATAAAATGGTTTAATTTTTATTCATACCCAATTTCATAATTTTTGTGTTCCGATTATCAAAAACTTCTAAAAACAAACTTATTATTTATTGAGTACACATGCTTAAATAGAAGAAAATTATAAAACTGGAGAAGTATTTCTTTTTTTTGTGCCATTGCGATTAATTTTAATTTTAATCCTTCTATATATATTATGCATCAATACCGATCAATAGCTAAACATTTTATCGTACATAAGACTTTTTTAACAGTTCAGACCTAAAAGTCGAATCCATTTTGCGTCAGTTTATTCCCTACCTATTCTTTATCAACGGTAAAAAAAGATTCTATAAAAAAGTGTATTCGAAGAATTTATATAACTGCACCTGGTTATGGTTAACAAATTTTGCTACTGTTTCACAAATAAAAAACCTTCAATTGCTTCAACCTTCTTACCTCAAAAGGGGCCAGCTTCCGCACTAATCACAGAATCTAAGACCATTTTACAAGATAATTTTGTATCAAATCTATATATTTTCTTTAGGTCAATCTGATATCTTTTTAGACATTTGTATAAAATATTGAAAAAATTCAAGATTCTTCAAAATCATCAGAACCTTTCTGATCATACGTTTCTCAATTCATTATATTTAAAAGTTTGTGACAAAAGATTTAATAAACTTTTTTTGAGCATGAAAATATTTACTTTTAGAAAAACTAACATATTAATAAAAAACACTTTAAAAAAAAGTTATAGTTACAGAAGTTATGCTATTATGGCCTAAATTTTTTTAAAATATAATCTACTAAATTTAAACAGACAATCGCTCCATCTTTTGACAAGTATTTAAAAACACTTAATATTTTATTTTAGGTTTATCTTATTTTTGTTTCAGATTTGAAATATTTTGTTTTTTTTTTTTTTTGTTTAACAAATTAATTTTTTTATCTGCCTATAAGAATACTATTTAAATTAATGTAGTATTAAATAACTAAGGCAAATATATATACTATCTGCCATAACAGTTGCATATGTTGGCAAAATAAAATCATGTTAGGTGTTAAAAGCCCTTACGTATATTATTGATTAAGCCAAATTCAAAGCTATCTATGCATACGGTAATGCTCCGAGAAAAGTTTCGGTTTCAAGCACGCAAGTTAATAAATTGTTTTGCTGTTTGTAGATCAAAGGTATCAAAAGTCTACGAAAACAAAAAATCGAAACATCACTTGAAAAAGTAAACATTGAAGTAATTTTTTTTTCAACAACTAATGTCTTACAGTGACTGCAGTGTGGGTATATTCTATTGAAGAAAAACATACATCAATCCTGGGTGGTCACCTATCCAAGTATTAACTATGTCTGATGTTGCTTAACTTGGGGGGTCTTAAGTAGATTTCATTTCTTTGGAAATTAAAAATGTTCCAAAACGTATAGTTCAAGACTTGTTCTTTAGTAAGATTTAGATAACATATAATCGATATTGGTCGCATTAATCTCCTTATAAACGTTTCAAAATCAATCAATGGTTATTTTCTGAGACTACATTGATCTTTAAACACATTACGCGAGTTCGTTCACTAATATATCATCTATTATTGGACTGGTGGACAAATGAACATCTACATTACCTGATAATATACCTACAGAGGTTATGACTTTACATCTAAATATAGAACGTTTTTTTTTTTACTTGATACAAAATACGGTTCATTAACACACGATGTCAATGCCGTTAAATAAAAATCATGTAGAATAATTATCATTCGATAAACGTTTGATAACGATTATATGTCACAGATATTCGTTCACCTGTATATATGAAGATATCTTATGTAATCTCTCATCTGACATTAACTTCATTAATTCTTATATCCTGTGTGTATCAATCTTATCTCAATACGTGTAGTAAGCTCATAATGAATATATTAACCTTTAGTATAGGTAATATATCTATTAGAAAAAAAATGTTATTGACCTATTGACTTTGAACTTGAGGCGTATGAACAAATGAAGCCCTTAAAAATAATTTGGATTAAAAGTGTATTGACATTTTCATTCAATTATTTTTTTATAACTACTTCCATAAATGATAGCGTTATTGTATTCGAAAACAAAATTTTAATTATCTATATTCCAGAAGAGTCTCTAAATGTATTTATAAACAAATGGCCAATGATCAATTGAATCTAATGGACCAATTTTGCTCATTTACGAACTTAGACTTACTATTTATATCAATAATACGTCACCAAAATTGCAGCCCGCTATCTGTTTTTGTTTTGGAGTTATCGTGTTGACGATAAGTCGGAAATGGACCAATTAGGTGTTTCTATGAACACCTATACCAAAAAGGCTCTACAAGTTAAAAGAAAGGGAGTAAAAGTTAATTGGTTTTACGGTAATATCGAATTGAAAATATCACACGACTGCTGGGAACCAGACAGTATTGTATGTTTGGTCGCTAAGATCGACAAGCACTCTTCGTTTGTTGAGTGATTTACAGTTTGGTTCGTACACTTGTATTAGGTATATAATTATGTATGTTTACGGAGAGCTGTGTGTTGTTGTTGCATTGTAAATACTGTCGTCATTGATGACCTTAGTAGTTAAACATTGCTTTGTATAGACCAGCCAAAAAGTGCAATATTTTCTGTCAATTTAACTTTCCTTATGGAAGTTATATTGAAAATTAACATTTTCGTTCAAATTACGTTAGTTACTAAGTGGATACAATTTTGTCTGTAAATCATCCTGCTTGGACCTGTTTTTGTACGTAATTCCTTATTGAATATGTAAATCACGTTATATCGTTGTCTTATAAATTTATTTAATTGATTTTCGAACATTCTTATTTTAATTATTTAATCGGTCTATGCATTTAATTACTTTATCCTGTGAGGGGTATATAGCCAGGTTAAAAACCGATTAATGTAAATCCTCTCTGATAACATTAAAGTGGATTTTTTTTTGCTTTACTTAGTATTTGCTCTGGGTGTTTTCTGTTTGTTTTTTGGTTCGATATTTAATATCAGTCAAAATTAAAGAAATAATATATTTTTTGAAAAAGACAAGAGGAATCGACTTATAATAAAAAATGCGAAAGATTTATAGTAAAAAATTATTTCTTATTAATATTTTTCGAATTATTACATAAATAGTATTTTTTTAATGGTAATTATTTAAATAGTTGAGTCCTAGCTTACTTCATTAATTTTTTTTTTTTTTTAATGCTTAGTATATAAAAACCGTTAGTTACATATGTTTCAAAATATGTAGATTCCCAAAATGATTTATACAAAATTTTTCGTGTTTCCTAAAACCATTCGCTTAAAAGTTATATCTTCACAAATTCGTTCTTAAAAAAAGTTTCTTATTTACAAATTAAACTATTTATTTCCAGTCACTATTTTTAGCTTCCTAATGGGAAGTTCTTGTAATTGAGTTGATGTTGTGATTACCAATTTCGACATATCTTTACGCTTCAAGGTCACTAGTTGAACCCAAGTTCAACGTCTTAAGAGGGACATATCTGCGTTCCTTTTTTTTCGTCTCTGATATTTCGGGAAAAAATAGTAATATCGACCTAGACAAAAAATCACTTACGTTCGACGTGTAATAACATAACTGAAAACTGAAAGATTTCAGCAAAATCAGTTTAAAGATTTTTTGTTTAAGATAAAATAGCTAAAAAAAGCAAAGTATAAAATAACCATATTAGTAATAATAATCAAATTATTTAAGCATTTTATCTGATATAGTTTCGAATAATACTATTATTTCGAATATTATATGTTACTAAGTAAATACAACATTGTTTTCAGGAATCTTTTTGGAAAAATCTAAAATATTATTGTGAAAAAAAAAAAAATTATGTCATTGTGAAAAATTAAAATTGTAAAGCTCTATGCATTTGAAATATACCTGCTGAGTACCAGAAACAAAAAAATTGTTGTCTCAAGGTATGCAATTACGTTTCACTTTCCGTATTATATCATTTAAGAGCAACCATTATGAAAACCATAAAACTATGAATAATGTAATAATTATTAGATCATATAACAACCTGGATATCATATATCCCAGACATTTCATATGGGTAGAGAGAGAGCTGGTAGCTTCTTAGACAAATGATTTTTATTTCACTGAATTTATATTAAAGTTTTACTGATTCAAGAAAACGATAAGGATAAACGAACCGTGCATGGTTAATTCTTATTTGCAGAAAACGAATCAATCTGAATCGCTGACCATAGATTTTCATAACCAATCGCAACCATTTGAGGAAAATCGTACATTGTGTTCTATGGATCCATGATACACATTTTAAACCACACATTATGGGTTTTTTTAAACTCCAGGATTTTTTTCAATTATCAGTTCCTCATTTATAAAAATTATGAAATACAAATAATTTCATTCTTAATTTATAATACTGAATATGATTAAAAGATCTTCGTACATCTCTTCTTGCAGTTTAATCGATTTTAATTCTCCGACAAATGTATTTTTTTTTCTTCAATCCAAATACCATTCGGATATTATTGAACCGAATTCCAAATCGTGTAGCCTTCTTTCATCTAAAAAAGTCTCCTTTTGTATCAACTCGGAATACATTGAACACCTAATATAATTTGGCAATTCCAGTACCTATTGTCAGATTTTATTCGTTGGCAAGCACCAAGTCTTTTTTATGTAAAAGCACGCTGTTTTCTCTGAAATTGTGGCGGACGTAGGAAATGATAGAAATTTAATCGTACTTTTTTATTTGATTAACAGCTGGCCGATATTACAATCATCATATCATCACATTCATTAATTATTATTGGTTTGTTTTTAATTAAAAACTGAAGAACAATTCTTTATCTGGTATTTATGTCGAAAAGTGAATACAGACCCGCTGCCGAAAAGACTCCAAACAACTGATGAGATGGATATCAAGGTCAGAGTTTTGATAATTCTACAAAACGTATCATATTAGAGAACGAGATAATTGATTGCTAAATAAAAGTTGAGCAAATATTATTATAATTGAAAGCATCTAGAATTGTTGTAAAGCGACTTCTTTGCAGTTTTCTTTATAAGTAATAGTCGATTCAGATAAAAAATTTAGGCTACCAGATCTCTAAAAAATAGGGGGTGATATACCTGCAAGTTAAAATATTTGATATAAATACGAAGCACTTAAATGGAAATGTATCAAAACTCAACTTCAGAGTTCATCATATTATAGTAATTATTGTTTTGTAAACAAGTAATAATCCAATTATATTCAAAATGTTTAAACTATTGGTAAGTTAAATTTAATCTTATACTTTACTTAGTCATAATTATACATTTGTATATATAAAAATAGACGTAGATAAATAACATAATTTTTTTCAATATCCAATAAATTAGTAAAAGTATATGCCAAAACTAAGGAAACTTTAATTTATGGAATGTTTAATTTATAGGTTTAATTAAAAATTGGAAAATTATTTATGGAAAATGATTAACGAAGTTACATTTATACAACTGATTTTTTATTTTTAAATTACTTAGCCTAAATTATCGAAAATGATTCCTCGTTCTATTCTTAATGTTTCAAAGCGTTTCATTACTAGACTTAAAAATCATTTCTGCAGTCTCTTGGTGGATTTCGTAATAAAAAATTTAGCATTACAATATAGCACAAAGAAAACCGATTGCAATTGTAAGATTTATTAAGAAGTTATATCTGCTTAACGCTTCATCCTCATTGCTACTACCATATCCTTTCCAATTTTCTTTTTTATTTTTGCGAAACTTTGGTAAAGTTTACAAATCCAACCCATTATTCTATTTCTACAATTTTATGGTTGGATTATTTAAAATTTACATAATACTAAAACCATATCCAAACTCTATTGAAACTTATTGGAAATTTAACTATATTCTTCATATTTTTTACAGGCTGCACTATTTCTATTAGTTGGAATTGTATATTCCTTACCAAATCCTGGATACTTGGGTTTATCTGCTCCAGCAGCAAGCTA
The DNA here is from genome assembly GCA_020423425.1 of Chrysopa pallens. Classification (NCBI taxonomy): domain Eukaryota; kingdom Metazoa; phylum Arthropoda; class Insecta; order Neuroptera; family Chrysopidae; genus Chrysopa; species Chrysopa pallens. The sequence goes on from CM035594.1 coordinate 15,569,714, forward strand.
TCAACTTCAACCCGCTGCAGTACAAATACAATCAGCTGCAGTTCCAGTCCAAGCAGCTGCGTTACCACTGACTTACGCTACAGCACCCTTAACAGCATCATATTCTTATCAAAATCAATTATCCCAACGATTACAGCCAGCAGCTTTGGCTATTCCATCATATCAGCTAGCTGCTGCCGCACACATTGGATAAAGATTTAAATCAATTATTCAAAATGAAAATTTTTACATTGTGAATTGTCAAAAATTTTCAAATGGAATCTGAAAATAAAAAATTATAAAAAAAAATTTATTGAGTTATTTTGCTTTTCCTATAATTTAAAAGTAAAAAGAAAGTACGATTTATTATATTTAATACATAAAAAAGTATAGAAAAAGTACAATATTTTGATTTTCTATGTGTAAATTTTAAATTGACTATCCACTTTTCTACATATTACTTTTACACGAGAATTGAGATAAATTTATGCTGTCACCTCTGACATTTATTAAAATTAAAAGGGCACATACAGTGTACACATATTCTTAAAAACATGTCGTCATAATATTTGTAAATAAAATCGTCACAAAGAAACATTCATATTAATTATAAATATCAAAGATGTTTACATTTAACCTAAGTTTCATTTACTATCGACCAATGCCGCTTTGAAATTCAGCAGCTCTGCTAAAAACATACCCGCCTATAACACGTCTAAGCATTTGGATTCTTGTATTATAATTAAAGGGCGGTTAATTGATTATAGTGCTGATTCATAGAAAGAACGAAGGGAGCGGTTAAGCTTCTGGTGTTTTTCTAAAAATAGAAATTTCTCTCTCACAAACTCCAATTTTATCCTTTCCTACATCTCCCATTTCAAATTAAATTTTATGAAAGAAAAATAACTTTGAATTTTAAGAGACAATTTTCTCATGATAAAATGCGGCTATTAGCCTTTAATCATGAAGTAAAAATTTAGGAATTTGGTTTTTTTACCCGACTGTGGCGAAGGTTATGTGTTCGACCTGTATGTATGAATCTATGTAAACCCACTCAGTGACCAAGTGATTAAGGGCTCTAATACCTTCACCTATTTGATCAATAAGAATATTATTTAAAAAAACTGGTTGATCTCACTGTCGTCGCTTGTATAAGAACGAAGTTACCGGATCCACCAACAATATAATCACATTAAATGTGACTTCAGGTGGAGTTTTTTAAAAGAGGGAACGGAAGATTAGAAGATCTAGGTACGATGAACGCGTTTATCGCATATATTTATGTATATATGTTCTTATGCCTGTTTCTAAGTTCTCTTGTAACTAATATACGGCTGAACCGATTCTTAGCCACTGTCACTGTATACAAAATCAGTCAGATTTGTGGTGCTAAAATGTATATTTTCAAAAATTTTTATTCCAAATCTATCAGATATCAAAATAAAAGCTTTTAAATCGTGATTGGAATGTATTTTGGAATAAGAAATGATAAAAAGATAGACAACCGTTCAGCAGTTATGAAATATTAAAGTTGATGGTAGAATTTACAATTAATAAAAACCAATAAAGAAATTTGAAATAAAAATTCATATTTTTATATAACGCATATCACTTACCTACCAGTAGTATCAGTTCAGCTTAAGTACGCAGCTCAATTTTTATAATAAAAATGGTTTATTAAATAACATTTTCGATCACAAATAGGTTGTTTCAATTCCATGCTTTGAAGTCACTCCCGTTTAATGTTAAACTACTTTTTTAGTGATCTAAGTTTATTGTGTTCATCAGTGTGAAATGTATTTCTGTAGTAATTAGTATTTTGTTATATTTTATGAACTTATTTAATATTTATTATTATTATATATCACAGAGGTAGTAGTAGTTAATTTACAACATTATCTTATAACAGACAGATTCAATTAATTTGTCAAGGTTAATATTCTGTTGAGGTAGGTTTTTTGAATTATGGAAAAACTGTTATATACTTTGCGTATTTCACGTGATTGAAATATAACTTATAAATGCATTTTTCCGTGAATTATCTGACTGTTAGAGAGGAGTAAAGATTCTGTCTTTATTCTGTATGTAACATGGACATTTTTGTCAATTTTTCTTGGTGGACAAAGCTTATCCAAAAGTTTACTTTGTTATTTCTTAATTTGTTTATGGAAAGTTAGCTCTGATAATCATTAAACATTAAATTTTCCGTATTAAATTATCGCAAATTAGTAATATTTGATATTAAACGATAAATAATTATTGATCGCCAATCACAGTTGGAGATTCTACAATCTGCTTATATGATTTTTTTACCACCAATATCCAAAAAATTATGTTTATAAGGGAAAATCAACCTGCAGATTTTAGAAATAATATCCATTTAACGATTGGGTGTGTAGTTTTAGAGATATCAACCAAAATGCGATTAGATTGAGATATCTAATATTCGACGGTTGGACATATTTCATGCAATATTTAGAAAACTGGTCATTCAATCGAATAATTAGCTTTAATTTTTCGTTTTCCTAAACCTCAAGTACTTTAAAATCAACAAGAAATTATTTTTGGCTATTTTTAAGACTTTTTCCAGAATGACGTAATTTTGATACGTGCATTTTATTATCAATTGGTTAGCAAAGATTTTTATCTTTGCTAAAAAATTTCGAATTTCGATACTAGGCTTAAAGCAAGAAATATGAGTTTCTTTATTTTTTATTTTTTACTGTATGTTAATCAAGGGACAAAGTTTGTATTTTCATTAATAAAATTGTAAAGTTTCTACTGTGTTTTATTTACTGCCTTTTTACTTCACCATAGTAGTGGCTAGCGAAAAGTATACACATTCGAAACACTGTTTCGAATGCAAATTCAAAACACTGTTTCGAATGTATAAATAATTAGATTTGAAACAAAGAACATTTCATGAAGCCGAAGTCGACTGTTATCTGAGTAATTAATAAAAAATTACAGGATACAAACATTTCATTGGTATTAATGTACTTTTAATATCGCAATATAATCCAGTCGAAATATGCGAGATTGTTCATATTTTGGAAAATGAGATGCACGTATAAATTTTGTTGAAAATTAACTATAGAACAAAAATATAAATTTTAAAATATTTTTGGTTTAAGAAAATTTAAATTTCGATAGATAAAACTGATAAAATTTGATCACACTGTCTATTATTACAATTTACACGAACTGGCAGTGAATTGTTACTGGCTTACAACAATATAGCGCCACTAAATATTGCAAAAAAAATTTATGGGGGAGAGTAAGATGGTTAAGTGTATATTTAAGATTCATCATTAGAGGGGGAGGGGCTTATATGATCCGGATCTGCAAAAATATGCAGAAAAAACTATTATTTTGGCCTTGAAATAAACACAAATTCCAACTCATTATGGAACTAGAGATAACCAAGTTTAAAAAACTCTCCCATTTTTCGATTACGCAAATTTTTGAGGATGTGGATGGAGGGGGAGTCATGGAAATTATTATAGATGGGAAGTTTATTTATTATTTTGATTTTTGTATAATTTCAATCGCGAAAGCCCTAATTGGTAGTTTCTCTACTCAATTATTATACCATATAATAATTATACCATATAGTCCTATTCCAAAAATACATTTTGGACATTTTAACTTTGAAGCGTTTTATACAATTTTGGGAAAGCGATGAGACGGACATTAGATGCACGATACGTTTTATTATTTGATTCATCTATCATGTTGTGAACCCTCAGAGATAAATTTAACAAAAAAAGTTCCCGAAAATGTCAATATTGACATATTATGACTGAACTAATAATACTTACACGTACTTACCTATAATATTCAATGTAATTGAAGTCTGAAAAATAATAAAAACAGAGATTCCACGAAAGTTTATAATATTTCATTTTAAATAATAAGGTATGTTTTACGCAATATTTACGTGTAGAATAATAAGAAACCAAACATTAAAACGTATTGATACGACATTTTAACCGTCTCAAAATCTCAAATTATCTAAATTTTAAAATTCTATTGCATAAACTAGCCAATTTTGTGAATAGTTTAAGCTTACAAATGTTATTATTATTATTATATTTTGGTTTATTACTTTCTTTTATATATTTTCGGATCAAATTTTTGACGTTGAGCAATTAGTGAGGAAAACGTTTTCTTAGGTTTCCAAAAATTGGAATCTCAAAAATACTACAATCACCAAACATTATATGTAACTTCGAATGATCTAAGACCGAGAAAAATTTTGTTAAAATCCACCGTCCTCAAGCGTCTGAAGGCTATCACTTACTATACCAATTACAATAGTTTATTTAAATATTATTTTGCTAAAAATTATATAAATAATATTAAAAAACAATGCATTCTTGTTTTTTTAATCGACCATTATCGTAACCTTGAATCATGTTGAACTGTAGGGATGCATTGCCATTCACATGCTTGTTTGTGCATATTTGATATACTTCTTGTTGCGTATATTGCGTCTTTTTTCTTAGCTGCTGTGAGTGTGCATCGTTCAGTTTGTTGGTGTGTATAATTATAATGGAAAACGAGTCTATATTTTTATCGTATAATAAAAGGCAGTAGCATGCGTTAAGTTTGTTCTTTTTTGCAAACAAAATGCATAATGAAATAAAATTTACTTTCCATCATACAAGTTTAATACCTGAAAACACAAAGGTATTTTATATAAGGATAGCTCGATAAATAATTCATGCATTTTTCCACATTTATCGCCTAAAGAATCACAATTTAATCTTGAAAGATCAAATATCTTGAACATGCATTCTCAAATAGTTAGTTTATGTTCGGAAAAATCTAGTTTTGCAGAGTTAAATAGTTATATAATTTTTTAACAATATGAAAATAGTTTTGCAGATAAAACAGTCTCATACTTTAGATGATTTGTACTAAATATAAGAAATTATATTTAGTTTTAGAGATTGAAGTACTGAAAAGAGATAGAAGCGTACAGCAACTAATTTAGTTATTCTACTGGATGGATCTTTCTGGACAGCTCCCATCATACAAAAGTAAACTAAGCATTCCTTTTTCAAAATATTAAGTTCTAAAAAGTCAACCAATGATATTACTTTTTTTTTCCATTTATGCTTAATCTATTCTTAAAAGATACATGTGCTATATCGTAAAATGTTTAAATTTTCCACAATTTTACCACAAATTTGGTTAATAAACACATAAAGATAATAACAATACATTATATTTATTATACATGCATACATATATAATTGTAGAGCCTTGATATTTATAGTATTTTATGAATGCTTATTAAAAATAGTCGAAACAATGAAATTCAATCATGTCGAGTATCTAAACAATTAAAACGATTAGTTTTGATCTTCACTTGTTTAATAATATAATTGAAGTTTAGAAAATCTTGAAGGGCGTACGACTCTTAATATTTCATATAATATATACAATAAGTACTTGTGTTCGGCAGACACTTTTCTAGCCCACTGGCATGCTCCATATTAAAGTTCTATTGTAAATTTCACAAATATTTCTCATAAAATTCAAAGATCATAGGCTTAGAGATATGTTCGTATCACAGTCAATAATAACAAATGTATAAAGAATGTTGAAGGATGTTATGACCTGTGAAGAACAGACTGATAATTGAATATCAAAGAATGAAAAATGTAAGGTAAATTATTCTTTTATTTATTCGTTTTTTATAAAAATAATTTTCTATATAAAAAGCCACATGACACACACAATAGCCAGTACATGAGTTTGCTCTAATTATACAACAGTTATAGTTCAGAGATATTCTTGAAGAGACTTATTTTACAAAAAATCATATTCAACATGTTTAAATTGGTAAGTGTTTTCTTTTTATTCATTCATTCTATCACCTCTATATATGTAAACAAATTGATTCATATTAAATCGAAAAATTTGATGGTTAGTTAACAATGGATTCAATAATTTCCACATTTTTTAAGTGTCTATTATTTTTAAATGGAACTGTAACGTATATTTTCAACTAATATTGTCGGCTCGGGCAAAATTAATATTCGAATATAATATCCGACGACGGCTATTATATGAATAACCGGCAATATTCGTAATTATTTTTCAATGGTGTGATGGCGTTAGTTCAAATATTTTCTATATATATTTGTTCTATATTTATGGTTTATATCGTTTATTTTTTCACCTATAATAATTAGTATAGTTTTTGATCCAAAATATGTAATGATTATAAAACTCAGAAAATAGTTATACAGAATACTAAAATAAATTTTACTATTGAGAGTAGACGTTATTATTCAAGATAGAATACTTTGGAGTGATAAATATTGAAAGCAATACAAATTATATGAAGCTTATTTATATTATCAGGGTTTTGGCAAACCTAAATTAATTAGAAAAATTGATTTAGCAGTTTCACGCAGAATATAACAGAAACTTTTTCATCTGTTTCTTGCAAAATGGAGTATTATATGTACTCACCATGGAGATTTACAGAATTGACATACTTTGTGCTTATCAAGAGTTTCCATTGTACTTATTTTTAAATATTAAAAAAAAAAAAAATAACTTCACTTCCTTGTTTGTAATGTAAAATCGCTTCAATTAAAAGAATCGGAAAAAATTTACTCAACATCCCTTTTCCTACCAAAATGAGTAGCCATACGTTTAACAAATTATTTTTTTATATCAGTATCTGCAAATATCGTTGATTTCTATATAGTTGTTATGTGATGTTGGCACATTTTTAAAATATAATGTATAACCAAAGTATAGGCGTATGAAATGAATACAAAGATGAGAATAAAAAATTGACATACGTCAGTAAATCCTTTTAAATTTTTGTACAAAGAAATAAATATAAAAAATAACGATCACATGGAAAGCATGTAGAAATATCATTTTATTCTAGCAAATTCTCCAGAATGTCCAGACGTTTAACATGTGTTAGACATGTGATCAAGAATTGAAAGAATTTTATCAATAATATGGGTACGCAGGAAATTAGATTGTTGTACAAAAACTTTTTTTAACTCCCTGTTAAAAAAAAAAAAATAGGGTAAAAGTATTGTGTTTTATTTGAAAACTAGTGGTTCGATTTATATACCATTTATTTGTACAAAATTTGATGTTTTATCCGTGCTTTGGTGCAAATTCTTTTCTTCTTTTCAATAAATCTCTTTGATTTTTTAAACCACCAATATATTTTACCGAAATTTGATTTGTTTAAAATCCTCTACTGAAAAGTTTGGATATTGAAACAGGTTTTCCCAACTTATTATTTCCTAAATGCGATCTTTAAAATTAAGTATTTTACAACATATTTATTTCATTATTTGTATCAAAAAGTTAACGCTTCGTAATTTTCGTACACAATTTTGATATTAACATAATTTTTATTTTCAGGTAATTTTATTATTTGCAATTTTCGCCACAGTCCTTGCGAAACCAGCTCCTGCACCAACGGGTTTATATGCTACTGCTCCACTGACATATGCTGCAGCCGCTCCAATAGCCGCATCAGCACCAGCACTTACTTATAATGCCCTTCCCGCTTATTCACCGTATTCATCTGTGGCCACATATCCATCTTATCCATATGCGTATGCTTTAGGATATCAAGCGCCAATCGCAAAATATTATTACTAAGCATTTGGAATAATGCAAATTCATTGTGAAATTGACTGAATGAAATTTTGTATCTTTAATTTTGAATAAATTCATTTTTTTTTAAATTATTATTTTGATTTTAAGTATAGAGCCATGTTAAAATTCTACCTGAAAACGACTAAAATTCATCCAATTTCTGACCCATTATTTTATATGTAAAGGAAGTCCGGGAGACTTAATCCACTTTTTACTTAAAACGTAATATTTTCTTACAATAAGGCTGTGGTGATTAATTTATAATTATCATAAAAACGATAACTACGTCATTCAGGAATAATTTTATATCTTTTTTTTTTAATAACTGAAAACTTAGCTATAGAAAAAAGATATAGCCAAATCTCCCTGCCATCAGAGTCTCTCACGCGTAACCATTCAGTGTATTAGCGTTTAATTAGCTCGAAATTTAAATTGAATTTAGAAACATCTCTCGAACATCCCCTAACATAATTCTAATCGAGACATTATTTATTTAAAACATTTTTAGGTATTCCATTTAATTCATTTCTTTCATCTGTTTATTATACTATCATCAAGTCAAGTGTTTCAGGAGTTAATTTTAGGGCGGGTGATGACCCCCTTCAATAAACTGAAAATACTTAGACAAGTCCCCAGATTTCAGTTTGGCTGCCTACGTAAAACCAAAAAACTAAGCTTACGTAATCTTAGAACATGCAGGGTAGTTCTACGATATTAAAAATTAAAAAATTAGTTTCTCTGATCAAAGTATTGATAGGAAAACTGTGAACGGAATTACTTTATTTAATAAAATTGAAATTATTTTTAATAAAATAATTGAATTTCATTATTGTCCCGGTATACAATCCTTTTCAATTTTGAATAATACATTAGAGATGGTTAACGCAAGCAAAGATTATATGAAGAATAAAAATAAAATTCAAGAATCAAAAATCAATAACAAATAATTATTTATTTAAACATTAATTTGTGTCAACAATAATTTTACTTAATAATAATGGCGAAAAGCGGTTGGAACAGTGTTGTATCCATAAGAATATGATCCTAAAGGTAAGTCTGCTTTGTATCCAACTGTTGAGTAGTCTACATCTACTGCACGTGGTAACACTGGAAAAACTGGAGCTACTGGTGCAATGGGTACAATTGGTTCTACAGGTACAATTGGTGATACAATTCCACTACGAACAATTGGATAAGGGTAGGCAGCTAAACCACCAAATCCAAATTCCCATGCTCCAAATATTTTACTTTTGTCACTAACAATTCCTGATGCTGCAGTGATTGAAACACTATCTGATTCCGCTTCAGCTGCAACGAATGCTACACAAGCTACGAAAGCGACTACAATTGTCTGAAAAGAAAAAATTAATAAATTTTCTTTTTAAATTTTCGTTTAAGAAGTAAACTGAAGTCCGAATTCAAGATTTTTTCAATTTATATGTTTGAGTATTGTTAAAAATTATTACCAATTTGAACATTTTGAAAAAGCAAGTAGATAATTCCAAAGTGTTGATTGAAAATTGTTTTGTACTATATTGGATATTGTTTGGTCCTTTTATACTTAAAAAATCATTACGTTTAAATAATATTTTAATTATTATCATATAACATATTTGATTGTGATCAAATTTAATGCAGCCACCGGCAACTATAAATTTATATAGATAATAAATTAAGTTGATCCATTAAAAAATTCAATTATTAAAGAAAAATATTCAATAGTCATTCATATTGCTAAAAATTTTTCCGAAATATCGAACGTCGGATCAAATTTCAGGTAAAATCTAAAAAATAACGCATCCAATTATTCAAAAGGATGTTTTTTAAAATTCCAATTTTTCGTAATTTTACCTTTTTTGAGCTGTCAAAAAAATCAAGAAATCGTTTTTGTCTCCGATTTCAAGTTTGTAAGGGTAGTTTGACCTGTAGATTTCCGAAATACACATTAAACGATTGGTCGTTGTTTTTTTTAGCAAATTTTTAGCAAATTTCTAGCAATATCTCGTAAAATAAGTTCAATCGTAAAATTAGTTTTGGTTTTACTTCTCTTAAAACAACAATAACTGTTTTCATAGTTTTTAATACACCCGATAAAACATTTTGGAGTTATTTGGATGAGAGTCTGATGGGCCTACGGGTTGGCAGATAGACGTAAATTGACTAATTAGGTGATTCTATGAATTACTTTAAAAAAATTTTTACCATCAATATTTGCTAGCGTTAAAAATTTTCAAATTTATAAATAAATTGATATACTCTGAATATATTGTCGACATATATTCTAGTAATAATAAGTGTTTTATTTTGGTTTTTTTATGGATCACCTAGGGGCATGTGACCAAAACATCATTTACAAAATGTACTTGATATTTCAAGGATGATGCCTTTTTGTGATCTATTATTATTTCATGTAGCCAAAGGAAATGTAAAATTTAGTATAAATATAAAAATTATTGTGTAATAATTCGTCAAAATATAATTAATTGTGAACTAAAACAAATCATAAAAACTAACATCTAAACATGTTCAAAATCGTAAGTTATTGATTGTTATTTAATTTAAGGTTACAATTTATTCAGAAATTTTAATTTTGGAATTATAATTCTGAAAATAGTAACTACAAACAACTGCATAGAAAAGTGAATTATTTATCGAACTATGAAAGAAAAAGTTACTTATGAAAGAAGCTTAGAAAGTCGAACGACACATTTTCACTACTTTTTGCGAAGGTTTGCACATGATAGAAAATTAAACAAGGTGTATTTGCTTTGTTTCAAGTGGCGCCCAACATGTTTGTACTTACTTTTAAAAATTTACTAAAACTTGAGAGCTTTAAAGACATCCATAAGAAACGTCTTGTCACATTTGGTAGTTATTCTTGTTCGTAGTTTGCGGGTAAAACATTGTCTATATAAGGATATCAAGCTAGGTGGTTATGCGAAGCTAAATGAACTTGCTGCTTACGACACTTATTTAAAAAAATTTATCTCAATAACCAAAACTAAGAGATGGTACAAAAAATCGACTTTATAAAAGATTCTACACGGACTCTTTCGACTTGTCAGTTATATGTATATTATTTACTATTATTAATTAACTTGCTCTTTTTATGTAGATCATCTTAGCTGTTTTGGCTGTAACTGTAGCCAATGGATTTTTCATCCCATATACTAGATACCCATTGGTCTATCCAGCAGTTCGTAGCGTTGAATTGAAATCAGCTACGCATGAAGTACCAGTTGTTGCTCCAGTACCTGCAGTCAGTTATGCACAACCAGGATATCGTTATGGATATGGTCATCAATTACCAGCATCACATTTACGAGTCGCTAAAACCCCATTAGAACACTCATATGAATTTGTATCTCATGGGTGGTAATGATTGTTTTCGGCATGACAAATTGATTGTAATAATTTTGAATAAATTTTCATTTAAAAATTATTTATATTGTTTTTTATAAAATTAAATCCCGAAAAAACATTTGAATATTTGTAGATTATTTGGTTTGTTTTGAACTCAAAGTCCATTTACAATTTTTTTGTTTTGAAAGATTAGTTATGTGAAATATTTTGCTACGGATTTTCTAAAATAGAAAATGCATTGTACACTGGACTTTGAGTGAATGCAACGAAAATCTAGACTATAGACTATTTTTGTGCGAAGGTAGAAAAAAATTTTCTGATGAGCGATTTATCTTCACTTTCCTTTAACATTTTCAGATGTCTTCTTGAGTATGACAATCATTATTCTCAAAATTAATTTTGTTGAGTACGATGTTGTGAAAAATATCGATTTTATTAAAATTATCGAATATTAGAGTTCATTGACAAATACAAAAAGGATTTTTAATTATTTATTTCTTTAAAAATTCAGAAATATTGGTTGAAAATATACAATGGTACAAAGAACACAACAAAATTGAGCGGTATTTTGGGTTTATATAAATTTTGAACGTTGCTTACTTCAAAACCTATTTTTCAGATACTACCAATAATTTTTTATGACAAAAACCAAAGTGTTTATTGTTTTGTGGTTTATTAGCAAAAGCATGAAGTAGATAATTCGTCAATTAACACTTACAAACAAATTCTATATGCAATGTGAAATTTCTATGGGGAAAAATGCAGAATACACCATGATCATTATTTCTAAACAAACAATTTTTATCTAAACAAACAATTTTCTAAATTTTGGGGGATACAATACCAAAAGAAAGATATTTAATAGAAACTTTGGTATAATTGCGATTGCAAATAGTTTTTACTTATTTACTGTAACCTAATAAAAACCTTAGTTATATTCAATATTTTTCATCTGTTTAACAATAAATTTATGCATTATACACTATTTTGTAAACGAAGATAATCTATTTATTAATGCCGAAAAACTATTTAAAAGCAGATGTAAGTTTAATATTGACAAAGGTACGTTGCCGTTAGTGGTAATTGTATTTGGCAGAACAATGATTTTAACCCGTGGAAAATTTAGAGTGCAGATTTAAGGGCGTTGCAGGCCATCTATCTTTACATCGGTTTTAAGATGATAAACACTATTCACAGTAGATTCTCAAAATAAAACCAATAAATTTACAAATTAAATTCATTTAGCTAGATTCAAAACGGTTTCATGGTAATTTTTAAAGAAAATTGTATCCTCGAGGGGGACGTGGCCAAAGCAAATGTTTAGTAAAAGTAAAAATGTTTAGTAAACAATATTCAACCAGATAAAAAATTTTTCGTGAATGCTTACAACGTTCAAAAGGAAAAAATAAAAAAACTTTTCGAACAAAACCTTAAAAATTGAAGTGAAAAGTAAAAATAATTTTAAATTAAAAACTGTTATAAATAAATTTCTTGCAAACAATTATCTTTCGAATTCGGTGGTATAGAATCTATTTTTTAAATGAGAATATGTTTGGATTCGACTTCGAACAGTAATTGGTTACAAGGATAATATTATTAAGTTCTTAATTTGAGATATATTTTTTGCTTTTTAACTAATTTTTTTGAGTTTGGCTCTTTTCTTTGAATAATTTATCTTATAGGATATAATTTTATGAAAAACAAAAATTTATAATTTTAAAAATTCATTTTATTCAAACATAATTACAAAATCATTTTAAAATGCTTATTACCATCCTTGAGATACAAATTCATATGAGTGTTCTAATGGGGTTTTATCGACTCGTAAATGTGATGCTGGTAATTGATGACCATATCCATAACGATATCCTGGTTGTAGATAACTGACTGCAGGTACTGGAGCAACAACTGGTACTTCATGCGTAGCAGATTTCAATTCAACGCTACGAACTGCTGGATAGATCAATGGGTATCCAGTATATGGGATGAAAAATCCATTGGCTACACTTACAGCCAAAACAGCTAAGATGACCTAAGCATACAGACATTAATTGGCAAATTAAATAAAAATTTAACTAGAAAATACTTACAATTTTGAACATTTTTTAATTTTGGTAGTATGTTTTAATTCAAACAAAAATTTCGGTTTGTTTCAGAATTAATATTCATCGCTATTTATATTAATATTGATTTGCCTTCCAGGAATAGTTAATTGGATAAAACAAAAACAGGAGACATCCTTGACGTATATGACACGTTTTAATTAAAATTGAATAATAAATTTCATTTAACACTTAGAGCTAAGTAATTAATAAAAAATAAACAAACGATAATTTCTTATCGATTAAAAAATGTTTCCAATATGACATCGTACTTTATGACCCTCTATATACAGACGAACTTGTTGAATCAATTTATGCTATTCAAACAACTAGGTCCTGTGAGATTTGCTATTTATGTTCATTTTTAACCGAAAGATTTTGCCATAAGTAAATATACACTGCCAATAATAATAGGACTTAATATTTGAAAATGTATAAAAAGCTCGACGCCCGGTACATCTTCAGCGAGTGATCTGCAATTTGGACATGATATGAAAAATTAATTTTCTATATTTCGATCACATAAAATTTTCTGTAGCTTTTAACTTTTTTTTCCAATTTCCGTTAAACATTTTTTGATGATAATCGATGTTAACTAAAACTGCATCATGCATGTACACACTAAATTTCATCAAAATCGGATAAATGGAATCACAATATAACAGCTCATTTACGAGACAATACTCATTAGTGAATATATTTACTTTAACAGATACGATTAGATTTATGGTGTTGCAATTTAGATATGATGTTAAACAATACATTTTATACAATTTTATCATATAAAATTCTTTGTGACAGTAAGATGATATTGCTTTTTTCTGGTTTCTACATTTTAACACAATTATAAATCACTTATGTAAACCTGTACCATACATGTACATATAGGATTTCATTCAAATCGGTTGAAGTGTTCACGAGATAATGCCAATTAAGGGAAAAATCTCCATTATTGGTTAATAAACATTGATAAATATTCGTTCAGTAATTTTTGCGTTATGTGCGTTGATCTAAATGAGTGTAACATATGGAAAATCGATAAAAAACGTCGATATAAATAAACAATTTTCGATATCGAAAAATTGTACTCAAAAATTATCTCTCCAAATATTTGTAACCATTATGGATATAAATACTCTCTATAATTTAATGAATTAATAACAAAATAAAATATTAGCCGATGGTTTAATTTAACTTGATCGTTATCATAAATACCAAATGATAATAATTATAATTCACAAAACGTTAGGATATTTTAAGTATAAAAGGACTCGATGAAATTCAACTTAATACAAAACAAATAACACTTTGGAATCTCTCGTTCAATCATCAACAATCGATCAAAATGTTTAAATTGGTAATAATTTTTAACAATAATTAAATAAATACATTGAAATAATCTGGAATTTGGACTTCAGTTTAAGAAGAAGTAAAAATTAATTAATTTTTTATTTTCAGACAATTGTAGTCGCTCTCGTAGCTTGTGTAGCATTCGTTGTAGCTGAATCGGAGTCAGATAGTGTTTCAATCACTGCAGCTTCAGGAATTGTTAGTGACAAAAGTAAAATATTTGGAGCATGGGAATTTGGATTTGGTGGTTTAGCTGCCTACCCTTATCCAATTGTTCGTAGTGGAATTGTATCACCAATTGTACCTGTAGAACCAATTGTACCCATTGCACCAGTAGCTCCAGTTTTTCCAGTGTTACCACGTGCAGTAGATGTAGACTACTCAACAGTTGGATACAAAGCAGACTTACCTTTAGGATCATATTCTTATGGATACAACACTTTTCCAACCGCTTTTCGCCATTATTATTAAGTAAAATTATTGTTGACACAAATTAATGTTTAAATAAATAAATATTTGTTATTGATTTTTGAATTTTATTTTTTATTCTTCACGTAGTTTTTGCATGTGTTAACCACAAGAAATTTATTATTTTAATTGAACAAGATTGCCTTCCTGGATAATAATAACAATCTTCGATAAAAAAAAAATTATCTTAATTCAAAAATTCGTAAACTAAATATTTACATGTAAAGGAAATCGTTTTGCTGACCATATTTTTATAATTCAACGACAATAAATCGGAGAAATTAATTTTTTAGAATTTTTTTCCGTAGAAATACTTAAAAATTGAAATCTAAGGATTAGCCTAAGTGTTTATTCTATTAGTCGGCTTCATTGGATTTCAATAAGTTTAGAATTACCAATTCGTCTATACGAAATTTAAAATACGTTAAAGTTTATGCTTATGCAAAATAGTCTGTAAACTTCAATAAGAGAAGCTGCTTGAAGTAAAATAAACTCAATTAAAATATAAGAGAAATTTACCCGGTTATGTACACTTTGCGCTTACCATGTCATGTGTGTTTTTTGTAATAATTATAGCTTACAATCCGACTTCTGAGTTTGTTCTCGACGGGCAATACCATCAATATATTCATGAAAGCTAATGACAGAGTATCGGAAAGTTCAACTTTATTTTTTTTCTACACACGTAATTAAAAAAATAGAATAAATAGAATAAATATGTTTTAAAAAATGTTTATTATTATTATTTTACGTAGAAGGTTGTTTACCCGAGATACTAATTCTAAAAAGCCAAGGTGACTCCTTTAAGTTTAGAAAATGTTGTCTTGCATTATTTGATATGAAAGTGTTCTGTTTTGTTTCCAATTTGTTTAAATTTTTTAGAACAAAATTTGGTATTTCCCATTTCTTATTGTAAACTGTTCAAAAGCAATGCTTTGTACTTTTAAGACTTTGTAAAACTGTCTGATATTTCAAATCACTAAGTTTATATGTTCTCAATTTATTTCATGTTAATATCGATATCTCGTAATCCATTTATTTTGATGAAAGTTTGTTCTTTCGACGCATAGGTATTGACAAGTCGTTTTAATCGATTATTCTACAACATCGTTATTAAAGAAAAATAAAAACGGAACCGAAAAAATTATATCAAAACTAAAGTTAACTTCCTGTTACAGAAATCATAATGTAGAAAATGTAGTAAATGTATAGGATAATGTGTAATTTGCATATAAATGTTGATATATCGTGAACCTTGTGTTTGACTTTGATAAAAATTTGTTTGTACATGTATTGTTGAAATCCATTAGAATGGGTATTAAGGAGAAAAAATTTTAACAAAAAATCGAAAAAACAAATCCGAATTGCAACTCACTCGTTGAAGAAGTATCGGATATATTTAGCTATTTACGTAAAATATTCATACATTACGAGGAAGTTTTGTGTCCATTATTCGCAGTAAATTTTTTGATAAGAATCTATCGAAGAATCTTTTGTTACAATAACTTCCAGGTTAAACAATTCAGGATAAGCAATTCCGCTATTACTTGTCACATTGACTACTACCCACTCTCGTCAAATGTACGATCAGTTTATCTCTCTTGTTGCACAAATAATGGAATCAACAGGAAAAAGGAAAATTAATTTAATTGATTCAAAAATTTGTGCCTTGCTCCAGCCCTTAAGGTATGGGTGCAATTCCCATCGTTGCATTAGAATATTATTTTAGCTACTAGAGATGAACAAGTATACTGACAGTCCACTAATCAGTTAATATTTACACTATCCAGACAGTATCCTTCAACTTAACCTATCATAGCCTTAATCGACTCTATTCCCTATATTCCCGAATCTATGATAGTGTATTATGAATGTTTACAAAACAAATACATTTTGCATCGTTTAAAATGTATCGAATATGAAAAATAATATGATGAATTCAAAACAACTTTGTTAATTAGTTTATTTAGTTGCAACTGTTATTTACATTTAATGCAATTATTAAATCATTTACGATTGCTTCAAGGGATTGATTAAATCATACATATATCACAAAGTTATCATTTCCGAAAGCAATTAATAATTATACAATTTATTATTCAATAATATCAAAAACAGTGATGGGCATGACTATAAGGCTCCAGATCCACAATTTTCTATTACAGTAAAGCATTGTAATTACTACTTGATGAATTAGGGTAAAATATTTATCTTTTTCCATAGTTGTTAAAAAAATACATATTTGACATTGTTTTGTCTATCGCTATAAAAATATCTAGTATCCTTAGTAAATATTTTTAACTAGACAAGCTTTGCCCCAATTTAACTAAAGAGCTTGTGTATTAACCTACAATTTGGTGAAAATACAATTAATTTGCAAATTTATTCTTTATACTACCCCAACATTAGATTAAAGTTACTCTTGTTTTAGCATGAGAAGAATTTTCGAGAAAAAAAGACTCGAAATATGCTCGAACACATATAGAAATATTATATTTATGATGTTTTGTTATAGATTAAACTTAAGAAGTCGTATTATATTTATTTTGATTTTCAGGATACTAAAAGTGTCTTGCTTATATATAGGTACAAAATAATTGTTGTTTTTTATCTGGACAAAATAAAAATATGTAGACAAATACTAATTTAAATGAATACCTTAAAGGGCATTACCAAAAAATCATTATTCAAAGAATTTTTCATATAAAAATGAACGTTTTGATTGTGTTAAGTATACAGTTTTGAAACGTTCTCTTGTTTACTACACAAACAAATTTCTCTCCCAAAAATTCAAAATGGTGAAAATCGTAAGTACAAATTTTATAGTTGTAATCTAAATAATTTTTCATTACAATAAGCCTTTTAGTCATAGGTTTATCCTATTTTTGTTTCTTGGCATTAATATTGGTATTATTTAACTTGACGTGAACTTTTGATGACTAGGATGATTGTTTATACGGTGCCGAGTCAATATTTTGATGCATATTTGATTTTCAATGAGAGCTTATATTAAAATAGTTTAAATGACTTATTTGAACAAATGGATGACGAAATGGAAAATGATTTTCATTAATAGAATGGAAATTTTTATTGAACTCAAGATATAAAGATTTGGGAGTCACTACCGATTTTAGTACCATCTCTTGTGTAGCGTGAATTTTCATTGCCCGTCGAATCCGAAGGGTAAATTGACGAGAAATCGTTTTTTTTTTCGCGAAAATTTTTCATTTTTTGTAATTAATTTATAAAAAAATTAACAAAAATTTAATGATGAATAAAAAGAAAATTAACTATAATATTCCATATAAGTTTGTAGAAAAAAAAATGCATGCAATTTCCTTACTCAGTTTGTATTTTTTTTTGTTTATTTGAAAAACGAAAAATCAGCGTTCATTATAAAGTTTCTTATTATATATACCATGAAATCATATTTTGTATTGTATTTTTTATTTTTCTTCGAGATATCTCGTTATTTTCATAACGATGTTCCAACAAGGAGCCAATTTATGACAGATTTTGGCTATTTTTTTTCACAAAACCCAGCTCAAAGTTCACTATTTTAAGGGTCATTTTCAATTCAAGGCATGTAAAACTTTCTGTCCTTTCAACTATTTTCTATTATGTTTCAAAATACTCGACAGAATTGGAAAATTGTTAGAGTCGTTTTGTTCTTAGTACTTTAAATTCCTGTCATAACTTGAGTGACATACGCGTAATTTTCACATCTTAGACATAATTTCGAATTGTGGCCTAGAAGTCGTTGTGGCCTAGTAATCGTTTTATATATTTTCCAAGCTTAAAAATTGTCTACATTTAAAACATTAATAAATGCAAATAATATTTAGAACATAATAAATGCTCTGACTATAACTTTTATAACATAGTACTTGCTCTGACTATATTATACAAAGCGGTTTCACTTTCAAACAAATTTTAAATACTTTTTTTTATTTCGCAAAAAGTATCTGATGATGTCCATCAAAGTACATTATTTTTCACAAAGTAAATAATATTTTCAATTTTGTTTTTTAATAGGTATTCTTCATTGCTGTTATCGCAGTTGCTTTTGCTGCCTGCAGTGGTTATGTTTTGGCACCCAGCATTGCATCAGAAGTACCCGTACGTCCAGTTCTCCGTGATGTCGGTGGCCAAACACCAGCAAACACCGTTAAAGGAGAATATGTAACTGGAAAAGTTGTTACTGGACTTAAATATGCATATGAACCAGCTGTCGTATCTACATATTACGCCCCACATATTGTTGAATATCCATACTACCCAGCTGCACGTTA
Organism: Chrysopa pallens; assembly: GCA_020423425.1. Taxonomy (NCBI): domain Eukaryota; kingdom Metazoa; phylum Arthropoda; class Insecta; order Neuroptera; family Chrysopidae; genus Chrysopa; species Chrysopa pallens. The sequence goes on from CM035594.1 coordinate 15,588,921, forward strand.
CTTTGTACTCTGATTTTTCGAAATTAATAATTCAATTTTTGGTAATCCATTTAACAATGAATAAAACTTGAATTTAAAACTAAATACCGCCTTTTCTTTTTTTATTCCCATCATACAAAATATGTCAGAGTATATGCATTTTAAGTTTGTAACGATAGAAAATATTGAAGCCACAAACAAAATTTTTGTATGGGTGTTCATAGAATCACCTAATTAGTCCTTTCCGTTTGTCCGTCCATCATCAAGATAACTAAAAACCGAAGAGGTAACGAGTTGAAATTTTAGTGTCGTTTAGAAGAAATAAAAGGTGAGTTTATGTTCATAAATGAGTAAAATCGGTCCATCAGATCCAATGGATCCATGACCCAACTCTAAAACCATAAATGATAGAAGACAAATTTATAGCAATAAAACAAACTATTTGCCTGAACTATTTTTACGTAAATTGCTAAGATAATTCACAATTTCAGCTAAAAATTAGATAATAAGTATATACATTTACAATACATATTATCATATATATTTATAACTGTATGGTCTGCATACATAGGTATATACGTCGAGTATTAAAAAAATTACCTCTGTTAGTTGTTATTTTCAATGGTTTACCTTAAATTTCGAAACTATGATCATAACTTGATTTTCTGTCTTAAACACAAACAAATACAGCCAAAGTATACTTGTCAAAATAGTTTACTTATAACCCAAGAATAATTGTCAGTGTGTGAGCAGTATTACTTAAGATTTAAAGGCCGACACCCCTGATATTATCTCGTATGGATAAATTTTATATTACTTTCAGTTTCAGATTCTTGTAAAAAAGGGTATCCAGTAAAATTGATGGTTCTGAGCATCATTTTGTGACGTGAACTGGTGCTGAGAAAAATGAATTTATGAGTGTGCAGTAAGGAACAGAGAAAAATGTAAATGCCATTAAATAAGTATAGAAACTGTTTAAATTAAAAATAAGTCTATTGTAGTTTTAATCGAAAATTTACAAACAGCAGATATAAATAGAAATATAATTTTGAAGAATCATTGGTGGTAAAAAAAGATCAGTACAATTTTGATTCGAAGTCCAAAAGTAAGTTCCTAGTAATATCTGTATGCGGCACCATAACCAGCATAGTATGGTGAGTAAGCGGCGTATGGACTGTAAGCAGCGACGGCTGGAGCACTGTATGCAGCTACGGCTGGAGCACTGTATGCTGCTACGGCTGGTGCGGTGTATGCTGAGTAGGCAGTTGGGTAAGCGGCAGCAGTGTATGCCACAGCTGGTGCTACATATCCTGGTTTAGCGGCAACTACAGCCAAAAGAGCAGCGAATACAACAGCGAACTATAAAATAATGATTATCATTAACATTAATTCCCAAAAACAATGAAAATATAAAATCACTTACGTATTTGAACATCTTGAAGGATTTGTTTGTTGGTTTGTTGATGCTTGTAGTAGCAAAGTTGATTGAGTTTTGATATGATTAATAACAATCGTAGTGTCTTTATATACTAAAAATTTTATCCGTGATGTATAAAAAAAATTTATGTATCATTTTTTATGATCGCATTATATTGTACAAATTTCATGTTAACCCCCATAAATAGTTACACTATTTTGTCATAAGCTTTTCAGAACTGGTAGAATCACTGCCTTGTTTAAAAAATAGTTATATTTTTTATGCATCTTCATATATATCAAACAGGGACAACATATCATGGTACTACACGTATCAAATAAAGATAACAAATTTAAAATATTTCGGAATGTTCGATGACAAACGGTCGTATGTTGCATATTATGCTTGCACAGAAAGGAATCTAATACTCAATTCCTGAAAATTTCATATGTTGAATTTAAAATGCAACCCCTAAATATTATCGGGTAAGATCGATGTTCAAAGATAAATACTTCGGAAAAAATGAAAAAAAAATCTGGAAACCTGGAAAAAATTCTTGGATGTAGGATCTAGTGATATTAAATATTGTATAGAGATTGTGAAAGTACCCAGGATTGATTATATATTTTTCCTGTCATATTCGAATTTTTTTTGGGGAAAGTTAGTCTCGTATATTAAATTTGATTTTTTAAATTTAATAACTAACAAACCGAAAATAATATCTTCATTAATTTGATTTTACTTTTTGATCTTTATTAAGAATGCATTGATCAATTTGCAACGAGTTTCAACAAGTAAACTAATTAATATTTTAAAATTGCCATATAGTTACAAAACATTTATAAAACATAATAACAGTGGCGTTATAATACAATAAATTTATAAATAAATTTTACACACCTCTCATTTTGACAAATAATATTAGCGGATATGTAATTCAATGTTACATATATATTTCCAAAAACCGGTTAAAAATTTTTATAGATCTACGTCAACAACAAAAATTAACAATTTGATTTGTTTACTTCCAATAACAAAGAATTTATATTGGAGGAATAAATTATTATACATTTTTTATTTATATAACATTTCAAGATTTACGATTAAAATCTTAATTTCAATATTATTCGATCTTGATATGTAAATATTGATGACGTTAGTGATTTTTTTGTTTTGGATGCAAATTTAACAGTATATTCATAATCATTATACTTTTTCAGAGTAGTCTGAAATCAGATGGTATAAAAATTAAGCTTACAATAACTATGAATTACAAGTGAAATTATAACTAGAGAATAGTCAATACGATGAAAATTTGGAGAAATGCAGATTGCAATGTACAGTTATCCATTTTAAAGGTGGCTAATTGGTTTTTTTTCTGTTCTACACTTAATTGAAGAAAAAAATTGATGATTTTGAGGATTTTAAAGAAAATCTTCAAGAATTACCTAATATGAAATTATAAATAAAACCAGCTCAAAAAAAATTATGAAATCACATAATTCGTTAATATGCAAAACGATTTTGCATATTCACGAATTAGGTCTATTCTTAGTTCTCGCATTGTCTGTCAAAATTCCAGGTGGCCCTTTTGGTTTTACAGAAAACCAGATGCTAATGGCACTTAGATAATTTTAAATGTCCAACGTTTTGTTCTTAATTAAATATATCTGCATATTTTATGTGCTCTAATAATTTTATAAATATTATTTGATTTGGAGATTTTGATAAAATTTAAGATTTGTCTATTAAAATTTAGAACTATAATTCCGTCTACTTTAAAGGATAGTAAGAAAATGTATTCACATTTTCAAGATAATTCTAGGAAGCGCATGTTAAGATATAACGTCCACAAAGATATACATACAATAATCTTAATATAAATAAGAGCTTTGGTAATATTCCGTGTTTGATTATATAAAAGACACCATACATTTATCATTCAAAACCCTCTCACGACCTCTATCTACAAAAATAACGGTGGTGTGTGCTTGAAACTTGCTTTAAAAATTTTAATTAATATGTGAGAGTAAACTATTTTTAGTCTTAAGTATGTAACGCTAGAAAATATTAAAGTCATTAACAAAATATGGACGGGAGGTCTTAGAATCACTTTATTAGTTCCTTCAATCTGCCCATCTTTCTCAAGATAACACAAAACATAAAGGTATTGGAGACCTAAAATTTTGAATTTTTCTTAACTTAATAATAATCGTTTACTTTACAATATATTCAGATTCCAAAGAGTTTTTTTTATTTAATTAAGGTAAGTCCAGGAATGGCCGTAGTTTTTAGGATGCGCTATAAAAAGTATAAATGTACCAATTTCTATTCTAATTCTATCTCCACGATATTAGATGTGCACACATAAAAAACTTTTTCATTGGAAAACCTATTAACCGGCGAGAACTGACTTTTTGATTAAATTTCTCTTTCATTTTACTTTCTTCGAAAATAATTTTATAGGCCATCTCTCCCGTGCGGACACTTCCCTCGAACTTAACCTTAATAAAATTATAACTGGTGAACACCTAAGAACGCCATAATTTGTGGATTTTATAAATTTAAATATGTATGAACGATTCAAGGAAATGTGCCGAATTTTTTTTATCCCGAGTATACTTTCAACTTTTGCATTGTGAATAAAGAAACTATTCGTGATATACTGTAATTATTATTATTGTTAATTAAATAAAAGATGAAACATTTTATTTTTTTTATTAATCTGGTTGCCATTTTGTAGAGAATAATTTTTTTATTGAAAACAGTGAAAAGTACTATTCCAACGAGAATATTAATTCGATTACGGTAATTAAACTAGGTACTTTGAAGCTTAACTTGTTGGTTTTTTAAATTATAAAATGACCAGTAGTCTCGTAAACTCGCATAGTCTTTCGAGATTTTACAGACAAACACTTCAATTACAGATTTAGTACAGATTTCCATGAGAATCCTTGTCAAGAAATACTATATTTTGTTTGTTTGTACATGTGTTTATTAAAATTATTCAAGACAATCATTCTACAACTTTTGATACAACTGTTTTCACAAATTGTAAAAATTGGAAAATTTGTAATAGGGTAGGTTAATTACATGATGCTGGGAAATGTTATTTTCGAGTGTTGTAGAATACGCATCAGATTCACGGATTACCCAAATAATATAATTTGATTATTTTAGGAGAGAGGCGCGAAGAGATGAGGGATGGTTCATAAGCTTGTCAAAAAAAGGTAATCATGATATTTTCAATCGCAATCGAATTGTTTTTCTTTTTGAAGGAAATCATTTGTGGAAAGTGGGATAAGTATAATCTAACGTAACGGAAACGTAACGTAACAAAGGTGTGAGGGTCACAAACTTGGTGGGAACTAACCGTTTCTACATATAGAGGTAAATGTCTACAAGTATTTATAAAATTACGGTGGTGATTAAAGAAATTTTTTTATAAATAGTTGGGGGCCGGAGCACTGGCCGTACTTCAAGGTACGTGGTTACAACAAAGGCGTGGTTCGATGATGGTGTTTCTATCACATGTACAATAATAATATCCATCATCAAGGTCACTTAATTATTATAATAATGTATTCGGCCGTATAATTGCTACACATTTTTTGTTTTGTTAAAAAAATATTATTTCAGTTATAAAAATATAGATATTTATATCAATGAGTATGTGATATGAATCTTTGTAAACAATAAAATATTTACAAAGAATTTTAACGGATGTATTGTAAGCTGGGCATCCTTTTTATTACTTTACCCGTTCATATTAGAATCGGCTACCTATGCACGACAAAGGCTCAATTACTCTTTCATTGTCCAATTTTAAGAATAGCTCATTATAAATGAATAAAGTAATAAAATTTGTTTTCTTTATAAGACCAAAATTTATATTTTTACATCATCTATATAATTAGATTAAAAAACTTCAAATGCTTTTCAAACGTAATTCGAATGCATAATTTCATTCGCCATTAAAATAGTGCCGAACCTTCTTTGATCATTTATAGTTACTAATACTTTTTCTGATTTATCGGTATTAATATTATACAGACGAAATATTTGTAAGTATTTTTATATGTAAAAAATAAACTTAAAAACGACTGGACCGATTTGAAAAAATCGTTAGGAAGCTGCACTATCTCCGAATGACATAGGCCACTGTTTATCCTTGTATTTCAAGAGGAACGAGAGTGAAACTGCATAACGTCCGCTAGTAATGTTAATATAAATGATTGATTTCAATTTTAATGCCATAATTATGTCCATGTTGAAGTTTTCGGACGTATTACTACTGAGATCGGCACATTGGTCGATATTCAACCATAATCACTCAAAAGAAACTAAAGTGTCAGTGTTTTTTCGTATGAATCATTCATGTAAAACTCTTCATATCAATTGTTTTGTAATATACAAAAGCATCTTTACAAAGTTAAGCAACAACAGTCACAGTATCGGTAACCGTTGGCGAAAGCCATGTTTCGTTATTGTAAATACCGTAACTAATAACTGGTGACTATAACAGTTAAACAGTGACTAAAAGAATACTTATATAAATCATTTCAACACACTACATGCGACAAAAAGGTAGAAGTGAGAAATTTTATGCAATTTTTTTTATTGATAACATTAAACCTCATCAATATTCACCAAGGAAATAGGATCATAAACGGAGGAGAAAAAGGAGTTGAACAGCTCCAACTTTACATAATATTTAAGTGCCCAGATTAAATATTTTAAGTGCAATAGCTTTTAAAATGAATATCATTAAAAAATTTAGTTAAAAAAATTGAATGTTTTACCCAATATTATGAAAAATAAAATCCAATTGAAGAATAAATAAATAACTGAATAAAATATAATTATGATGAAACATCATTGAAATTTGTAATAACGCGGACACTTCATTGAATTATAATTTTTGATTTGACATAATAAACGTTTTAATTTTTATTCATAGTAGAAAAGTGATTTCTAAAAATGCATCATAAACTTTTGTGTGTTAATCCTTGATGCATCAGCGTTTTATAGTTACTATCTTCGCCGGTAGATGATGTTGTAATTTTTTACATCGTTTAACACAGCGAAATCGGTGTTTGCTTATGAAAATAAATTTTCCAAACTCGAATCTTTATGATTGCCACAAAGAAGGTACTAACACCCTACTACGGAAATATGCTCTTAAAAATACGAAACCAGAATTCCGATATCCGTCCGAAATTACGTAAAGTGATGTTCAGAGGATAGTTATGATTGAAGTTGTTTGTCTTAATTACTATATACTAGGGGTGTAATGCGTGGTGACATGTCACGACGTCTATACTCTGAAGATCACTTTAATTAATATCGGACAAAAATATTGTTTCGTATTTTTAAGAGCACATTTTCGTAGTATGGTTTTTGGATTTTTAAATTTTCAAATTGGATATATGACAGCATAGAATTAAAGTGAAATTTGGCGTGATTATAAATCTTACGCGCGTCAGAAGTTATTCCCTTTCTAGAAATATATCAACAGTAAAACAAACATTTTATATCGAGTTTCGTAAAATTTTTTAAAGAATTAAATCACTCTAGAAAACCACATACATTCTAAAAGATTATAGGTTCTTTATATTTTAAATTTTGAATATGATATCCAATTTTTTTTAGATATTTGTTTATCAAATACTTCAAAGAAGATAATTTTATAGGAAATTTTCCCTTTAATTAGTATAAAGTAGACGAAATTTTTTTGTTTGTTTTGTAGAAATTTAATCGACGAATCTACTAAAGTATTTCTTATTTTATTACCTCGAAAAAATATTCAACGTTGCTTTTGAAGCAGTTTTTATTTCTCTATGTACGTGTGCTACAATTTTAAAACTCAATTTTGTTTCACACATTGCATAAAAAGTTAGTTTTGAGCAAAGAAGTTGTAAGTTACCATTCGACTTTGGAAGAAAATAATTTTACGGAATCTTATATATAATATTGCAGTTTTTTAAAATTATAACATTCCCTATCCCTTATACTGTCAAAACTTTTTGGCATATGAAAAAAATTTTCGAAAAAAAGCAAGCTAAACTATAGGATACTTTTTACACTTGTTGCTGTGCTTTGATTTACTTCTCGAATTCGAGAATTTGAAAATTTTTGGTAATTAACTCCAGTTGAAATCAGAATACCATCTATAATCGATCCACCTTACTATGTCCAGGTTTCGTATGGATATATCTATATTTCCAGCATATGTCATTCATTACGAAAAGGTCTGTTTAAGCTTAGCACCCAGATCTTAATGTATGCATTAAAGATAAATTGATATTTAAATTACATACAAGAAAACAATACCAAAAATTAAATAAAACAATCGAGTCAAATGAAATAAGAAGACTAGCGAAATTTTGTGAGAAATAATATTGAATTAATTTTTCCAAGGATACCTTAAATCTGCTTATTTGACCCATTAGTAGTTTGACCAAACTTTAAAAACAGTGATTGGAGATTTTTAATGTTTTTCACGGTTTGTAAACTTTTGGAATACAGTGTATATATCATATTTTAATACTTTTTTGATTTGTTTATAGATTTAATTTAGTTGGAAGCTTCTACATACTTCTTGATAACCACAACCCGTTATTTATTTTTTTTTTGTAATGATTCTATGGCTTTTTTTTATATATATTTTTAAATCAAACGAGCACGCTTTTAACAACCAATCAATATTTAGTAATAAATTCATTAAATTTGTATACAGGGACACTTTTTTATGTTGTTTCTAAAAATGTTATACATTTAAAAATTTAGTATATAAAGACACTGGTTTTGGTGATAATTATATCAAAACTCAATCAACTTTGCTACTACAAGCATCAACCAACCAACAAACAAATCGTTCAAGATGTTCAAATACGTAAGTGATTTTATATTTTCATTGTTTTTGGCAATTAATGTTAATGATAATCATTATTTTATAGTTCGCTGTTGTATTCGCTGCTCTTTTGGCTGTAGTTGCCGCTAAACCAGGATATGTAGCACCAGCTGTTGCATACACTGCTGCCGCTTACCCAACTGCCTACTCAGCATACACCGCACCAGCCGTAGCAGCATACAGTGCTCCAGCCGTAGCTGCATACAGTGCTCCAGCCGTCGCTGCTTACAGTCCATACGCCGCTTACTCACCATACTATGCCGGTTATGGTGCCGCATACAGATACTACTAGGAACATTCTTTTGGATTTCGAATCAAAATTGTACTGATATTTTCTTACCTTCAATAATTTTATTGTTATTTATATCTGCTGTATATAAAATTCCAATATGATTTAAATACAACTATTTTTACTTTAAATATAATGTTTTTTTTAAAACCTTACTCTATACATAAATATTTTATTAATCTTTTTCGGAGAAAATAGTTTCGATTATTTAATCTATTTAACTCTTAAGAAAGAAATTGTTTTTCTTTCTGGTAAAGAACTGTAACGAGAATCTCGTTTGGCAACAAAATTCATTAATGTCAATTTATAAATATGATTTCTGAGAAGCGAAATTATTCACGTATGCAATCGTTGAGTACAATGAACGAATGAATGTTTTTATAACCCCCATATATATATAGGATTCATGAGGGTACATTAAATTTATTCTTTGGTTTATACTGCTAGAAATTGTTGAAGACACTTAATTTTAGTATGTCCATTTTCGTATGCATGACAGTCTATCAGATAAATCAAAAACGAAAAAAATTGAGAACTGAAATTTTATCGTATATCCTGGGCCTAAAAAGTGAGTTTTAGTTTTTAAATGAACAGTTACAATTTAATCATAAAAGGACTGGAGAAGGATAGTCTACATAGTCAATAAAGCTCAGTGTAAATTTGAAAATTAAATAAATAAATATATATTTCCTTACATTAAGTGTAACATAAACCATAACAACAGCTTCTACCTGTGAATTTTTTGTGACGATGATGCGCGCGCATCTTTAAACTACACTCCCATCATTTTTTCATAACGCACCTAAAGAAGTATAACTTCAAAAATTCTAATAAAAAAAAAAAGGTTTCTCGTAAACTATTTAGATTCGTCTCAATTTCAGTTCAACTTCAGCTAATTAACAGAATATTATTTTATATATTATAAAACACTAGCTTAACCCCGACGGTTTGTTTTTGTAGAGAATGTATGCACGATAAAGAGGGTCTCCGGCATTAAAGTTCGGGAAGGAATATTAAATAATATTGCAGTGATTCGTCCTTACCATTGCATATACATTTCAAAAAACTTCAAAGAAAATTAGTTCGTATTTTTGCTCCAATAGGAATGGATGAAATTAAAAAACATTTCTTCTGATTTTACATTGTCATTTCACATCGATTGTAAAAAATTGCATCTTTCTGGAACGCCTAGGAATTAAGGAAAACCTTCGCTCGAAAAGATCACATAAGGTAATGAAAAGGTATACGAACTGGCTTTGGCCTTTGAAATCAGTGCTCACTTTGCTCACAAGGAATGTTGAGAGATTTTGGGTCCTAAAGCTCGATTTGTTTGTGAGTAATTATTGAGAATTCAATATAAATGTCCCAAAATTTTCCAATTTTAATATGAAATTTGAATAAAAATAATGTCCAATACAAAAAAATTTATTAATTAGAATGTATACAACCAAGGTTTAAATACCAACAATATTGGATATTTATAATATTTATATCTATCCAATATTATGTGTACTTAAAACTTGGCTTACCTTGACATATCCAAGGTATATTGAAATTAAGATAAAGCTTATAAAAGCTAGAAAATGTTTAAGGCACATAACCTAATAAGTCCCTTTTCATCTTTCGCCCGTCGTCAAGATAATTCAATATCAATAAGTGCTATGAGACTAAAATTTGGATAACACTTTTTGGACTTTTGAACTAAGATTAGCTAGTGAATGAGATAATTCGGTTTATTGGATCCCCATGGATCCACAAAAAGCTAGTTTCGTATCAATATTTGAATTATTTTCAAATAATAACACTAATAAAAAAATTCATAGTAGTTATAAAAAGTTTGGTATATATTATAATTACAAATCTCGTAAATCGCAAGAAACAGAAGAAGTAAAGTAAAATAAAAAATGTTTATTTCATAAATACATACAAATATTGTTTGAAATTATTTTTAATAAACCGTTTAAAATTAACAGAATTTCAGTTTAAATAATAATACATAGTATTATATAATACATCGTATAATATATCTAATAACAATTAACATTATACATTTTTATATACCAAACTCTTCATAACTGCATACTACGTATGTAGTGTATTTTATAACTCTACGTATTTAGTGTCTTTTATAATTATTACTATTAAAAAAATAATTATTTTGGAATTTAAACAGTGAGAAATATAACTTGTTATCTTCACTTTTATTACAATATTTAAACAAGTGTTTCCCGACTTTGAAAACGTATATGGTGTATGTAAATTATTCACTGATCTTTCTTGGTTTATAATATTGAGTTTATTGTTGTAAGCTTCTACTACATACTTCTTCATAACCACAACCCATGATTTAAAATAATTCTTTTTTTTTTTTTAAATCAAACGTGCTCGCTATTAACAACCAATAAAATTAATTAATTCATTGAAATTGTATACAGGGACATTTTTTTATGTTGTTTCTAAAATGTTACACATTTAAAAATTTAGTATATAAAGACACTGGTTTTGGTGATAATTATATCAAAACTCAATCAACTTTGCTACTACAAGCATCAACCAACCAACAAACAAATCGTTCAAGATGTTCAAATACGTAAGTGATTTTATATTTCCATTGTTTTTTAGAATTAATGTTAATGATAATCATTATTTTATAGTTCGCTGTTGTATTCGCTGCTCTTTTGGCTGTAGTTGCCGCTAAACCAGGATATGTAGCACCAGCTGTGGCATACACTGCTGCCGCTTACCCAACTGCCTACTCAGCATACACCGCACCAGCCGTAGCAGCATACAGTGCTCCAGCCGTAGCTGCATACAGTGCTCCAGCCGTCGCTGCTTACAGTCCATACGCCGCTTACTCACCATACTATGCCGGTTATGGTGCCGCATACAGATACTATTAGGAACTTTCTTTTGGACTTCGAATCAAAATTGTACTGATATTTTCTTACCTTCAATAACTTTATTGTTATTTATATCTGCTGTATATAAAATTCCAATATGGTTTAAATACAACTATTTTACTTTAAATATAATTTTTTTTTAAATATCTTACTCCATACATAAATATTTCATTAATCCTTTTCAGCGAAAATTGTTCCGAATTTTTTTTTATTTAGGGTTCTAAACGATGTTTCTTTCTTGTATTGAAATGTGACAAGAATCTCGGTTGGCAACAAAATTTTCCATTAATAATAATTTATAATTATGTTTTCTTTCAGCCTGTGCTAAAATAATTATTTTAGAAAGGTAATGTTAAACTCAATGGGGTTACAAAAATGAAGCTGAAGACATAATTATTTCGTCCCTAGGATTTTCAGATAAACTCGTAAGAAATCATCATTATTTTGATCTTTATAAAACTATCCATGATAGAACAATAAAAACGTACTTCCACGTTGTTTTAGCATAAAAAGGAAGCGGAAATAAATTTGAATTCATTTTTTAATCTAGTAAATGCTTTATGAACCATTTGATATTCTACATATAGAGTAAAAAGGGGTTTATTTAATTTTGTTTTTAGTTCAGCTTGAAATTTTGGTAAGACCAGCAAATACCATTCCCATATTCGTATGTAAGTTTGTCTATTTTTCACCATGATATCCTAAAAACAAGAGAAAGACTACTGTGGTTTTTTTGAACATAATTTATACAAAATATAAATTCCTTTTAATTTTCCAAATGTCACATATCAAAAACTGTATAAAAACTGTCGAAAAATTTAAACTAACAACAAACATCAATTCATTCCAATGGAACGAAATGAATTCATTCCAAAGATAACTTCAACTAAATACGTATCCATACCATGACACAACAACTACTGAAATTTTGATTGTGTATTTTGGGCCTAAAAATTGTGTTTATTTCTTGAATAAACAAAATTGGCCAGTTGGATTTATTTTTCCTGTAGTTTAAATACCCACCCCTTTATATTAAAAAAAAATCATACACGAAAAAATATTTTTTTTTAATAACAACTTTTCTCGTAAAGGGTTTAGAGTCGTTACAATTTCAGTTCAATTTCATATAATAATATATAACAATAATATATTATTTTATACATTATATAACACTAGATAAACCCAGGCGGATTGCTTTCGTAGAAAAAGTATGTACGATGAAGATTGTCTCCGGTTTAAAAGTTCGCGAACGAGGATTATATAAAATCGCATTGATTACCCTCTACCATTCCATATACATTGCAAAAAACCGCCTCCTCCTAACTGGCAGAGAAATAAATTCGTTTTTTTTTTAATCAGTTTCTCCAAAGAAAGGGAAAGTAAAATGTTGAATTTTGTTCCGTTTTTTCATAATTATTTAAAATCGATTGCAAATAACGCCATTTTCCTAAAAATCTTTTAGTCTGATTTTACTATATAATATTTCAAATAGCTTGCAGAAAACAGTATCCTTGGAGATTTTGTAGTTTTCCATATAACCCGGCCAGGATATAACCTTCGGGCTTAGTGCTCGCATCGCTCGTCTAGGAGGTAAGGAAGGCCTTCGGCCTAAAAGCTCACTTCGCTGACAACGTATGTTTCATGCACGGGTTGGTCTCAGCTTTTGGCTCCAATGTTCCCAAGGAACGTATGGCAGGCTTTCAGCCTTTCAGCTCGCTTCTCACTTACCTATAATATTAGAAATATGTGACTGAGAATTAAGATATAGTTTGTAACGCTAGAAAATGTTTAAGGCACTACAAAAAAAAGTAAAGTTACTTTTAGAATCATTTAATTAGTCTAATTTCGTTTGTTTGTTCGCTATTAAGATAACTCAAAAACGATAATAAATAAATGTGAGAGTAAGTTGTTGAATTAGGTAAATCGATCAATTGGATCTCATGGACAAATAAAGAACTTTTGTATCACTATTTGAAATGATATTGAAATAATAATAACAATAATTAAAAAAACCACAATAAATGGCAGTTAAAAAAAATTTATATGTTTATTTCATAAAAACATAGAACTTTTGTTAAAAAGATTGTTTCGTAAACAGATTAGGATCACCACAATTCTAGCTCAAATTCAATGAACAAATTAATAATAATGTATATTATATAATATGTATTATAATTTATCTAAATACAATTATAATATACATTGAATATAATATTTATTGTATTTGATTGTTATTTTATAAAAATTAATTCAAATATTGATAAAAACCAAAAGAGCATTTAAACAATTAGAAAAGTAACTTGTTATTTTCACTTTTCTTACTAAATTTCAATTAAGTGTTTTCCGACTTTGAAAACGGATATAGTGTATGTAAATTATTATGATTGATCTTTCTTGATTTGTAATACTGAATATATTGTTATAAGCTTCCACTACATACTTCTTGATTATTACAACACATTATTTAAAATTATTCTTTGTGTTTTTTTATATTTTTAAATCAAACGTGCACGCTTTTAAAACTTAATTAATTCATTAAATTTGTATACAGGGACACTTTTTTATGTTGTTTCTAAAAATGTTACACATTTCAAAATTTAGTATATAAAGACACTGGTTTTGGTGATAATTATATCAAAACTCAATCAACTTTGCTACTACAAGCATCAACCAACCAACAAACAAATCGTTCAAGATGTTCAAATACGTAAGTGATTTTATATTTCCATTGTTTTTTAGAATTAATGTTAATGATAATCATTATTTTATAGTTCGCTGTTGTATTCGCTGCTCTTTTGGCTGTAGTTGCCGCTAAACCAGGATATGTAGCACCAGCTGTGGCATACACTGCTGCCGCTTACCCAACTGCCTACTCAGCATACACCGCACCAGCCGTAGCAGCATACAGTGCTCCAGCCGTAGCTGCATACAGTGCTCCAGCCGTCGCTGCTTACAGTCCATACGCCGCTTACTCACCATACTATGCCGGTTATGGTGCCGCATACAGATACTACTAGAAACTTACTTTTGGACTTCGAATCAAAATTGTACTGATATTTTCTTACCTTCAATAACTTTATTGTTATTTATATCTGCTGTATATAAAATTCCAATATGATTTAAATACAACTATTTTTATTGTAAATATGTTTTTTTTTTTAAATATCTTACTCCATACATAAATATTTTACTAATTACTCCGAGAAAAATTATTTTTAAATCTATTTTCGAATATATTTTGTTTTTCGACAATGCCAGATTTTCATTTATCTTTAAAAATCATCATAATTTCTATTTTATTATTAGTTAAAAAATTAAATTTAATGTTTTAATCATTGCATTCATTCATACAAACATGCATTTTTAAAATTTGGCAAACCAAATTAGAAGGCCTTATAAAGTACATATACGAATATTGTACAATTCCAATCATGTAACATACATGCTTGAAATGATAACATCCTCTATACTAAATTCTGTTAAAAATTTAGTAAATTTGTATTAAAAGTTGGGTCACGGATCCATCGGACCCCATTGACCAGTTCTGCTTATTCACAAACTCATACATACTATTTAAGTCTAGAATCCGTCATCAAAATTTCAGTTTACCATTTTTTATTGTTTTAATGTTATCATTTATGACGGACAGACGGATCGACAAACAAAAATGGAGAAAAAACATTTTAATTTTCCTACCTTTAATATTTTCTAGCTTTAAAAGCTTCAACCTTGAGATGAAGATTGGGTAAACGTTTGTTGTTTTGTTTAGGTTTTTTATTATTATTATTATTATTAATATAAATATTATTATTATTCTGAATAAAAATTTTTATTATACTTGAAGAATTCATTTTTTGTAACCAAATATAAATATAATAAAAACAAATTTTTTTCAAGAATGTTATAATTTTGATAACATAAATAAGCACAAACAATTTTGACATTATAATTCTAGAATAGACATTTTATTTATTTTCAAAATATTCAAGAATTTATAAATGGTTGACCAGACCATTCGTCCTTCTCTGCTAATTTGAAACAATTGAAATTCATTTTTGTACAGTAAACTAGTACTGACAGATCTCTTAGAGATATTTTTACTTTTTATATTGGATGTTTTTTATTAAGATCCAATGTTTATAGTCTCAAACCAAAACAACTGCTGAGTAAACTCAACAATGTATTTATTATTTTATGAAACAGGTTTTTTGACGATGTCATAGTGACGGAAAATTAAGAAAAAAACTATTACTCCCACCCGCCGTTCTTGTGCAATCAAAGAAGATGCGGTTTATGGTATATTTTCGAGATAATTCAACACCTCACAGAGCTACTAGTAATTGACCGAACGAAGTAATTTTAGGATATAGCTAGAATATTTTGATTTCGTTATATATATATATATATATATATATATATATATATATATATATATATATATATATATATATATATATATATATATATATATATATATATATATATAATGTTTGCTTCGCCGTAACTTGTGCTCGGCTACGGCATTATTTTTACCCGGCTACGGCAAAGCCAAAATGATGAGTTATGAGATGTTCCATGATAGCAGCAAAACTATTGAACCGATTTTGATGAATGAGATGTCCGTCAATTCGATATTACTGTCTCGGTATCATATTGGGTGTATTTAATAAAAATAAGAAAAACTACGAACAAAAAAGTGGAGATAATTGTTTCTTTGAAATGTGTCTTTTTGGGTATTTCAAATTGTACATTTCGAAAACATATACAATAATAACATTAACATTACCACAAAGTATTATAAACTCAAATAAAATTTATAAAAATGATTGCATGTTTATCTGTTCCTGCATAATTAAACAATTTATAGAAAGCAGGCAAAAGAAGTATTATGTTAATTTTAGAAATTTTTGACAAACACCAACGAGAGAAGTAATAAGAGTTTTCCAAAAAAATTTTTCAAACTTGCGTGACGGTCAATTACAGTTTTAAACTATAGTCTATAATAATCCTCGCACTTTTACTTTATTATTTTATTGTTCAATGTTATTCAATCTTAATTGTAGTTTTAAATTGTCAATAATTCTCTTGATAAAATGGTTTGCTCCAAGTAGCAAACGGCCCCATTTACTTCGTTTTATGATACAAAACCATAAAATTATTATTTTTAAAAGTATACGTTACTCGTACCATTTATTATCATTTGAAGCACTTAGGATTTTGTCAGTCTATATATGGATGTATATATTATTGTACGTTTGTATTAGTTCTGACAATCCAAGCGACGTAGGCTATAATTTATGTGAATTATATCCATATGACAAATATATTATAATATCCATATCATCCAATAACTTGAAATATTTTCCTAAATAATTTTTACTGAAATCTGTCCTTTTTGGGTATGAAACGAAAGGGGTCAATTAGTATAAAATATTTACATAAAATAGCATGTATTTAACAACCTGATTTTAATAAATATTTTATATAAAAATCAAGTTAAAAAGTACTCAAACCCTCGTAATAATATCCTCGGTACTGTTGTCTTAAAAGTACTAAAATTGAACAGATTCTTATCCGAAATTAGATAAAGTAATGTTCAGATGATAGCCGTGGTCTCATGCTACGAGTCGAAAGAGATATTTGTACTAAACAATACACATTAATGGTAAAAGGTAGCATGCGACCATCAATATCCTCTAAACATTAATTTATCTAATTTCAAATAAAAACGTTTCCTTGCTTCCAACTTTTGAGAGCACATAACTGTAGAAGGGTTTAAGTATTTTTAAACTTACTTTTTTATTATGTTATTTGCTAGACCATTCTGGATGTTTACTGACTTACTTTGGAGCTTTGTAGTAACAAATTTTAAAAATTAATTAATTCATTATATTATATCAATATATTGGACACCATAAAGAGGAAAATTATGGAGATATGTTTAAGTCAAAACATCGCGTTCTAAGTTACGTTCAGCCAAGTGTAATGGAATATATAAGGGAAAACGTCATCAAACGGGAATGGAATATTTATGCAAATTTTATACGGAACCAAAAATTTATTTATTTCATTTAATCTTAACAAATAATTGTCACTTAATTAGTATTTATTCAAAACCACTGATTAGTACCATATCCATATCCAGAGTAGAATGGTGGGTATCCAGAGTATGTGGCAACTCCATAAGAAGGTGCAACAGCGTACGTTGAGTATGCAGATGATGATGCAGATGAGAAAGAACTATGCGAAATGGATGGTGCAAAGAATTGTGGTCTTGCAGCAACAATAGCCAAAACGAAGGCAAGTACAACAATGATCTGAGCAAATAAAATTTGAATGAAAATTATTAATTAAATGATAATACTCATTTAAATAGTTTCAATTTAAAATTATTTTGAAACTAAATAATATTTCTGGACTTTTCATCTCCTTGAAATAAAAATTTCCAAACATGTATTTCTGGATGAGCTTATTTGTTTTATTTATATAAATACCAATTGCATATTTTACAAAATAATATCCGATTATCTAATTAGTCCCAAAAATGTGTTTGTGTTAAATAGAAGCCACTACTTACCGGTTCAATAATAATTATAAATGAATTGGTACTTACATATTTGAACATTTTTAAGATTAATTTTTAAGATGTTTCTTGTTACAAACTAACTTTGTTTCTTCTATACTTTGTCATAATTCTTTTATCTTTATATATTCAATTTTTAAAATGCATGATATTTTTTATGATTAAAAAAAATGCCCCTGAGATTAAAATACAAATTGATGAATACTTAATTAAAGATCACAAATATTGGTTGTAGTAAACCAATCAATGCATAAGAATTTATTGAAAAAAGTGTTATTTTACAAATTTATTTTAATGAAATGCATTTTTTTAAGAAAACATAATAAAAATAAAATTTCAAGAAATTTAATGTTAACTGAAGCGGAGATAAAATGATAACTAAGGTCATTTATATTGAAAATTTTGTCAAACATTATATAGAAATATCGCGCTAGATTCGAGAAAAATGTATTCAAAATTATTCCCACAAACTATGTTTCCCTTTCAGTGGAGGTGGTCCATTAGTTACCAACATGTTTTATTATTGCTAAAGAGAGATTATCTACAGCTGTTAGAAGTACACTCCCTATTCAGGGAGTAAGCTTCTAACAAGCTGTTCCAATTTTTTAGCACAAATAACTCAATAGCACAAGCCTTTGTGCTTTGTGCAAATGTTATTTCAAAATATTTGGATACATATTTTGGTTAGCTTAAAAAATTTGCACGGTGGCAATAAAATGTATTTTTCCGTCACAAGTCCTGAATATTGTGTCATTTTTGTATAATTTGTATCCATACAAAATTTTTGATATTACAATTATTAATATTAATTTTTGAGATTCCTAGGGTAGATTATTACTGTGTGGTTCATCCTAGACCAGAGAATGTAGACCACATGTTCATTTCATAAATAACAAAACGATAAAATATACGTTTTTGGCATTCCACCTGGTATATTATCATGATATTACGAAATCTTAATTCTTTAAAATAACCTATAATATCCCAAAAAAAACTTGAATTTAAATACTCGTTTAAAAAAAGCTTGTTTTGTAATTAACTAACAAAATAAATAGTAAATCAGGAGCCAGATTTTTGTATTGGAAACTGTTATTATCTCTTCATTTAGCGTAATACGAGTGTCCGAGTTAAATCGATTACACCGATTCCGAGAAGTATATGTTTACAGTTTGAAATTTTAATATTCTAAATAAAGTCGAAAAAAAGTCGATTCCATATTGTTTAAGATTCGTGCAAATATACTTATCATTCCTATCTAAGCCAAATTTGGATACTTTAAACTGATAGTTTGGGTACAATCATAATAGTGAACCGTATAATATTACGTTGTTCAATATGTTATTAATTATGTATTGTTTGTTCAATATATTATCGAAATAAATAGCAATACTTAATATAAATAGCTATACTATTTAATAGCTTTACCTACAATTCCAAGACTTTTGGCTGTTGATTACCTACTGAAAGTAATATCTAAACGAAGCCGGGTAATATGCAAGATAAGAAGAATATATATATATATATATATATATATATATATATATATATATATATATATATATATATATATATATATATATATATATATATATATATATATATATATATATATATATATATATATATATATATATATATATATATATATATATATGTATTAAATAGATAAAATAAATATATGTAAATATGATTGTTCTTCGAATATTCGTCGAGACCTGAACTATACACCCGACCATCCATCATTAATTTTGAAAATTTTCCATGTCATGCGATTTTGTTATGCCGATCTACCAAAGTGTAAAATCCCAAAAAATTTGTCAATTACGAAATGAATTAATTAAAATTAACTTTATTTTACATAATTATTAACTCACATAAAGTAATGTATTCACTCTCATAAACTTTTTTGTACCCATTCATTCAATACGAATACATAATATACTTTAACAATTATGTCACGAAAGCTTTCCATTCTCATTTTATGACGTTTTGGAATTTTTATTGAGACTAAACTTTGAACATTACCGTTCGTAAAAAGAATGGAAAGCACAACATATTTACCGGGACATCCTAATTGTTACTTGGAACTACTGTCAACTAGACCAAAGGTGTCTTGGTAATCATCCACAATTTGCTTGGTCAATTTCTTTAATCAATTAAATGGAACAAAATATAATTATCTTTTGAGAATAAAAACTCATTTCTACTTCTGTAAAACTGGTATAATGTGCCAATACAACAAAAGTTTTTAAAATATCTAAGTGTTATATAAATGCGATAATCGATTTCATTAACTTGATACTATTGTATGGAAATGGTATGAAGTCATGACCACATAGCAACTCAAATATTTAACAAAGCTTTATGTTTTTAGAAAGTATTTATCGACGTAAATTAATATTGCTTTGCATATCATATAAATTAAATGATTTTTGATACCGCAAAAATAAATCATGTATTATTAACAGACTTTATTATTATTTAGTTGATAAATAAGTTTTCCGTAGCTATAATAAGGAAAGAAAACAATTTGATTCATTGCACGGATATTTTAATGGCTTGTGATATTAATTAATTGAAATCCAATTTGTTCCTTAAGTGGTTACAATAGCTTTCTTTTCTCTTTCATTTTAAAATTGTTGCTACTAATTAGTTATGCATGCATAGCTATTTACATTTTTTATTTACAGACATTTTTTTAAATTTAAATCTTCATTTTTTTGATAAAATAGTTTTAAAAAAAAATTTTCATTTTAAAATTTAGTATATATAAAGTTAATACGATTGTGAAAATTTATAAAAGAAAGAAATTGAGTTTGCTACAGAAACATTCAATAAATCAATCTTCAATATGTTTAAATTCGTATGTACAATTCTTTATAAATTTCCATATAAATTTCCTATGTTATAAATATAGAATTTGAATTTTTGTTTCTTGTAGACCATTGTTGTACTTGCTGTCTTTTTGGCTATTGCGTTTGCTAGACCCCAATACATTCCATATGGTGGTGCTTATCCATCTGTTTACTCAGGGTATGCTGCTGCGTCTGCTTATGATGCTGTCCCATACTCTGGATATGCTCGAATCTCAGGATACTCTCCGTACAACACTGGATATGGCGCTCATTGGTTTTGATTAAAATAAAAACTGATTAAAATGAATGAAGCTATTGTAGCAT
Organism: Chrysopa pallens; assembly: GCA_020423425.1. NCBI lineage: Eukaryota > Metazoa > Arthropoda > Insecta > Neuroptera > Chrysopidae > Chrysopa > Chrysopa pallens. Next base: position 15,610,181 of record CM035594.1, read on the forward strand.
TTATTTTTAAATACAATGTAAATAAATACAATTTTTGTTCTGAATATCGTTTCGTTGTAAATAATCTATCCCCGTTAACTAATTTATGATTCAACACACTGAATAATGAAAAGACGATAACAATTACGAGTTTTAATTGATGATATAGATATACCTCGTATTAGACTGTACTCAATAGGTATATTTGTAATTTTCAACATTGGTAAGATATATTCAATATAGTTTGAGATGGCCGTATTAAGCTTAGTTCAATTCTGTCGACGTAGCCTAATAACAGTAGGCTACGTGGTACGTCGCCATAAGTATAACATACTTAGAGCATTACCATCTAGGTATGGATACGGAAAAAAATTATGCTGAACATCACCCACGTCCGGCCATCTATTTCCCCCGGACTTACCCTAGTATTATAATGTGTCTCAAAGCCAAAAAAAATCCACCTATCTAAATTTTTCATGATTGTTTAAAATTACAAATTACACGAATTTTATGGTGTATGTAAAGAAAATTTTCAGTTTAAAATGAAATGAATAGAAGAAATATAAGTTAAAATTTATTCAAAATATTAATCTGCGAATTTCAGGCCATATCTCACAAAAGGATGTTATTTTTGAAATCTACTGATCAAACTGAACCAATAATATAATTTTATCGAAATCGGAGATATTTTTTTTTATCGATTTTTCGATTTATTTTAAGGGCCCTTACGTAAATTACAAAAAATTCAAAATTTTTTTTATCTCCAATATTGATAATATAATGTTAATAAAAGTAGTTTGATTTGAAAATCCCAAAAATACCATCTATTTAACGATTATATGTGGAGTTTATGAGATATCACATGTGATACAATATTTCAGATAAATTTTAAACGATATCTCAATAGACATTTTATATGTCGAGTATTATATAATTAATATACTCTGGCAAAACTCTATGCCAACAAAATGCTACATTCAATAAAACATGCTAAGATTATGTAAATACTTTTCAAAATTCTTTAAAAATCCTACTCACATAATCTAGTATTTAATATATATTGTCACCTAAATACTTTTGTGTGATTTAGAAATATCAAAATATTATCTTGATTTCCTTCAAAGGTAAATCCTTTTAGATTATTATCAGATGTTTTTGTTTAATAATAATAACAATTCAATCATTGCATGACGTTATTGTAATAATTGTGGGTAAGGTCTTTGGATTTCGTATATTTTTACCTCTGTATACAAGACAAACTAATAAATGGAAAATGGTAAACTAATCAATGGAAATTGTCGAAAATGAAACTGAAATTTATTGAAAATGAACTGGACTCCAATTAAATTAAATAACGTATCGCAGGCGAGCACGTATAACTCAAAAACTACTGAAGAAATATTTATAATTTTTGTGTAAACGTTCAGGACTGTGGCATATTAGAGACACCTCACTTATCGATTACCATTCCGAAGATACAACGCTGGAAAACTACTTTATTTCAAAAATATGCCGATATATTGTAAACCGTTCATCTGCTTTTGATGGAATTTTATATTCACATGCGTGGTAAAGGTTTACTTAAGCCATTTACATTGCTTGAAAATAGATTATTTCGGAAAATTTTTATAAAAAAACAAGTCATAAAACAAAACGAAAATACGTGAGAAAATAAAGTAAGGTTACTGTCACAGAGCATTTCATGGGATAAAAATTGAGAAAATGTTTTATTTCTTCAGCTCAATCGGCTTAAAAAAAACTTCTCAATAATTCGTAGTGTTACAAGTGAGTAAAGAAATGGCCTACCTTGTTTTTTTAAATTTAATTGAGATTTTCTTTTGTTAAAAAATTTAATTTAGCACGCATAGAGGTTGTATGACGTTTATGCCCGATTTTTTTTGTACATTTTTATCACAACCATACAACTGTGTGTGACCACCAATTTTAAATACGTGTATTGGTTAAATACAGGGACATTTTTTATGTTTGCCTAAAAATATTACACTTAACACAAAACTTAGTATAAAAAGACAATGTTATTTCTGAAAATCATATCAAAACTCAATTAACTTTGCTACCACAAGCATCAACCAATCAACAAACAAATCAACCAAGATGTTCAAATTCGTAAGTAATTTTACTTGAGTGTTTCGAAACATAATATTGCGACTGGGCAGTAACGTACGATGTCATCAATATTGTATATTAGCAATGTTAAATATCATAAATTTGATATCATCATACCTCACTGGTCAGTAACAACATCATGGTTCGAAGCATTGACAATGTTCTTCGTATAAGGAATAAATTTAATGATTTTATTTATTTGTAGTTCGCAATTGTTTTCGCTGCACTTTTGGCTGTAGTTGCCGCTAAACCAGGATATGTAGCACCAGCTGTTGCATACAGTGCTGCGGCATATCCAGCTGCTTATTCAACATACACTGCTCCAGGCTTTGCTGCATACAGTGCTCCAGCCGTAGCTGCATACTCACCATATTATGCTGGATATGGTGCAGCATACAGATATTATTAATAGATTGGACCAAATATTGTATTGATGACATTTGACACCACCAATATATGACATATGATAGATACAATGTCAATATTAGTACTGTTAATTATATGATTATTGAATAAATTAGTTGTTACAGCATAAAAACTATTTGTGCATTATAAAAGTCCCAGAAACCGCAAACCGTTTTAATTTTCAGAAACAATTAACAAAAATAAATTAAATTATCATAATATACTTATATAAAAAAAAACTGCTGTTTTAGTGTTTTCTTAAGTAATATCTCAGAATACCACAATAAACAATTATTTGCGATTCGATGGCTAGTTTTCGAAATTACGCTTGATTTTTTTTTCGAAAGTACTCTTTTTCTGAATATTATGTTTATAAACGAAATTTGACTTATAGATTAAAAAAATAACATCCATTTAACGATTAGATTCGTAGTTTTAGAGATATCTAATGAAATGCGATTCTCGATTTTTCACAAAATTTCAGTTTTTAAAAGCCAATTAATGCGCTACGCTATCCAGAATGAGATTAATTTTATATCACAAAAGGTATTTTATACTCATGTGCATGGGAAATTCAAAATCAGCAAACTCAAAAACCACAGTAACTACAAATTGGTAGTCATTTTTGACGCCATCTATAAAGCTCGTTAAAAATTCAGTATTAAGTGCAACCCAAATTGGTGCATCAATGCTCACAAACAAATTACTTGTAACCGCAAATCTTTATTTGTTTGTATGTTTTGAAAAATGGATAAAAAATGATTATATATTTATATTATTCCGGTAATAGATATGATTCTGTTTTTTATTATCTACATGTAAATAAGTTACATAGTAGCAAGTTTTTATGTTCATCCATTACCGGTTGTTGTCTTCACAAGCACAAACAGTGCAAAGTATTATTAGTGACCTTGCGATATTAATAAAAATTTATTTATGTATATTTAGACTTAAAAGCAGCCACGCCTATACCAGTTTATAAACAAAAACATGATCATAAAAAATAATATAATGTTATTGTTTTACATTAACTAAAATCATTTTTTTATTGCCTGTCTATCCATCATCAGTTATTTAATATATAATTAGGTAATTGTTTCTTCTACCAGCGTTCGAAAATAGTCGGGAAATTTTGGCGTCTTTGTCAGCATTCTATGGATATGTCATATGTCATAACGATTGAAGAAATTCTTAGCCCAATATAAATAATATTTATGTGCAAGAATATATTGTTCACGATCAAAAAGAAACTTTACCAAGTAAACAACGAAATATTCTACCTTGGATTAACTAAGTATTCCGAATTTATATTTTATTGATTCAAGTGGATACAAATATTAGCTCTGTGAACTTTAGACCGCATTCAGAAAAAAAAACATAATTTTCCTATTTCCTATTTTCCTATGATCTCATTTCGTTTCAAATCGTTTGATATTTTTACAGATTTTTCCCAAAGAGTGGAACAATCTGACAATTTGAGCGTGACACAAGAGAATGGGAGGGTCACAACCTTGTAAAAAAGACACGCAACCTGCGTCACGCTCAAATCGTCAGTTTAGTAGAATGTACACTTTTCTGTACGTAATTAACCTACCATATCTTAATCAGAAACGCTCGATTAATTCCAATTATCATTTTCTTCGTTTTAATATTCTGATCGGCTACCCTTTACTCGCGACACCATACACAGAATTAAGATGAAGGTACTCAAAAAAGGAAAAGTTATTTCCCATATTTTAACCTGACGCGTTATACTAAATCCAAAAATTCCCGCTTGGGCTCGCCTACCACTAGATTTTTTATATCACTGATGTTTTTCGGGAGTTTAAAAAATAAAACACAAGATAGCAATATTCTTGATTAGCGTATACATCTTGCTTAGAGTTCTTCATCCACATTTCATATATTATGGTGAAAGTTCTTCTTAAAATAGAAATGTTAATAAGAAAATTGAATAAGATATTTTTTTGCGAGCAGATACGACGACATTTTAGACACATGTTTTCTTATTTACATGTGACAAATGTTATACGTAATAAAACAAATAAGTAATGCACGTTTTATCTGCAGGCTTTTTGTGTACTAACAAAATTTCTTTCATAACGCGTTCTTACTTCTTTGTATCAAATTTCAATAATAAACGTTTTTGTATATCGTAAAAGCATGTGAGTGTTGGTTAGAACAAATAAATATAATTGTTATTTTACACGCTGCATTCCATGAAATTGTATATCGAATCAAATTCTGTTTGTTATATCACAGCAGTTAAACGTCTTCATTAAAAAAAAATAACATATCTACCTTAGTTTTATATGAAGGTTGAGAAAATATGATTGCTTGTATAAAAACAAGTGATTTTTATTAAAACCAATTAAAATAATTTAAAAAGAATTCATTAAGAACAAGCGGAGATAGCAACGAACACTGTTAATTGTTTAGATATCGTTGAGTATCCGTGTTTGAAGGGGTACTCCTTCAAATAATTCGAAAAAATCGAGAAAAAAATTTTGTGTCCGATTTCGATTACCATTCATTTAATGATTGGATGTATAGTTTGCCTGCAATTTGAAGCTTAATATATTGAATTAATCACAATTTAATCGCAAATTCAGTTAAGTAATGCTTTAACCCACATACAAAAACCGGCCTGAATATTTCATTGTTATTTATTATTAAACAACAAGCGCTTTGCAATTTATAATTTTAGCGAGTATTTATAATTTTTTATCTATCCTTTAAGAAAATTTCAAAAATACAAAAAATTTTTTTCTCCCCAATATTGATAATATTATGATTATAAAAGTAGTTAGACTTGTATATTCCAAAAATACCATCTATTTAACGTTTGGTTGTGTAGTTTTTGAGATATCGTCTGAAATCTGGTCCACGATAATCAGATAAATTTTAAATGATATCTCGTTAGACGTTGAGTATCCATGTTTGAACTATTTTTAATCATTGAGATTAATTAAATACGATCAATATATATTTAATCCATACTTTCTATATTTAGTTCGAAATTTGGTGGCGTATTTTAGACATAAAAAGTAAGATCAAGTTCGTGAATGAGCCAATTCATGACGATCCATGATTCAAATTTTTAACCACAAAAGATAGAAACAAAATTTAAAAATAAAATGTGTTTATTTTTTCCTATTTAGTGTTCATATTTGCCCCAGTTTCAGCTCAAATTCTAATAAGCGCATTATATAATTCGAATACACATTATTATATTTATTACTGTATGGACTGCATATTTATTGTATTTTATGAATGCTTATCATCAAAAATTGTTCTAACATTCGTACTGAACTGTCGAGTATCTAAACAATTAACTTTTTTAGTTGTTATCTTTATTTGTTATTGTTATCATATGTATTTTAAAAGCTAAATTTGAGCTGAAACTGTGATGAATCCAAAAATTTTTCAGCTTTCATTTAAATTTTAGCTTGGTATTTTTTTTTTTTTCAGTTATTTAGTCGTTCATGTCACGGACGGACTAATCAGATGAATGTTTTACCACCAATAACAAATTGTGTTAATGCCCTCAATATTTGCTAGAGTTTTACCAGACAAACTTCAGACAAAAATGATTCCTTTATGAACGCGACAACTTAGCTAATATAATTGTTAATAGCCTACGGAAAAAACAAAAATTAGTTACGTAGTTGCATTTTAAAATAGCATACATTTTTCTTCAAATCTTTTAAAAGTTCATTTCTATTTTTTACTTGAATTTGATTTACACAAAAATTTGATTGGTTTGTCACATAATATTAATAAAATAAAATAATAATTTTTTTTTTAATTTAGAAAAAATATTGAAAAATATTAAATTTATCTTAATATAATTCACCTTTCTAAAATTCCAAACGGAGGAAACATAAATAAACTAAATTTTTAAAATGTTTACGTTTTGTATGACCTTGTAGTCCTTGAAGATCAAATAAAGTTAATTTAATTAATAGAAATTTATAGTTTTAGTGTAAAGTTTATAATTAATTATTATTATTTGTCACAAACTTAAACTGTAAAATATCTAAAATCAATATTAAAAAAAAAAAATTATTTTAATTTATCTGAATATTTTTCAATCTCCAATTGTTAGGAATAATAAAAAATAATTGTTATAATATCTATCTAAAAAGGTTATAATTTTAATAGGTTTTTAAAAGTTATTATTTTAATTGATTTTATGAGATAAGGAGTTAAAAATTGGATTTTTTTAAATAACTAAACTTAAAGTAAAATTTTTAATTATATGATTAGACCATTTGTTTTGCCTGTCTACATGTTCATGCTAATCTCAGTAAAGATTTTTGGGATTTTGATGGAAAGTAAGAATCATGTAAGGTTTTGCATCTTCTTGGACGAACGTTTGATTGGCAAATATTTGCGTCAGGTTAGTTTTTTACCTAATTACATACTTAAATATTAGCCATCGTTTTTTTGCGGTAATGTTATGTCATTTGTACTTATTTGTGGGCAGATTTCCCTACGATTTATTTTCATCAGCACTTATTTGCAACTTATGCAATCATTGTTAAATTAGCATGAGGCTTGATTAAAGTTTGGGTGATGCGAGGGACGAAAAGCTCGTAAGTGAACCTTTCTAAATGCTAAAGCTCCAGTTTTTATCCAATGTATGCTAAAAAAGACAAAGAACCTATTTATTGTCAACTGTTTAAAACCTATTTGTAACTCATAAAAACTTCCACCACTTTATCCCAACTAATTTTTCCTCTTTTCCAAATAAATAAAATAACGTGCAGTCATCACTTAAAAAAATTTACAGTCTTGCACAAAGAAGTTTACAAAAAGATCAATTTTGGTATTTATTTAATTTTGGAGATTTGTTTATATATTTCTTTAAAAAAAGAATAAATATTTCTGCATTTAGAGTAGTTTTTAAAAAGTTAGTAGTGCAAAAATTAAAAATTTATAAAATAATAAATATAATTAGTTTTCATATACAAACCTAAAAATTAAAAAGTTACCTTTCTTTATATGAATTAGGGTAGCAACCAACATAAAATTATTGAATTGATTAAAATCTGCCATTAATGTTATACAAATTTAGATTTTATCTCTGTTTAAAAAATTGATTGATTATATTTAAAGGAAGTATATTTATGATATTAAATAAAATTTGATTAGTTTCTTATAAATTTTTTGTAGGCTCGACTAAAACACCCCCTTGTGACGTAACGTATTTTATGCAAACAAGTGGGTAAATTAGAGTATTTATTTATTTGATTTGATTTATTAATGATATTTAAAAGTTGTCAAGGAGAACATGTTAAATATACAACATATACAGTGTGTTTAGTTAATATTTAGCAATATTTCTGGTTTTCTTGTATCCAATTTAAAACTATTAAAATATTTTGTTTTCTTTAATGTTAAAGAATTAAATATAATCGTCTTATTTAGTTTGAAACAACAATGGATATTTATAGAGCAGGAACTAGAAGTACTTGGGTGTGAAAGAAACACCACTTTCCTATTCAATCAATAGAACTTTGCCAAGCATAGTTTAAATATTAACGATCCGTATGTTGGCAAACCAATTTCATTTAGTTCCTTCTCTCTCCTTCTTAATTTGAGGTATTTTAAAGATTATTTCTTGTAAATAAGCGAAAAAAATAACACTTTTGAACTCTATCAATTAATTTTAAGATCAAAAGAAGCCAAAACAGTCCATTTTTATACGCGAAAAATATATAAAATATTAGAATCTATTAAATTTTATCCAAAGTTTGTAACGCTAGAAAAAATTGAACACACAAACAAAATTTGTGTATGGTTTTTCATGGATTTACCTTAATCCATTTTCGCATGCCCATCCATCCGTGTGCCTGTCCGCCATCTAGGTAACACAAAAACAAATAAAGATTTGAAATTTTGGTGACGTATTAAACACATAAAGAGTTTAAGAGTTCGAGAATGAGGAAAATCGGTTTTTGTAAGACAAACAACTTTTCTTTAAATCTTTAAAACATTTTTTCGTAAAATTAGATTAGCCACATCTGCAGCTCCAAATTAGCATATAAGAACATATATTTGCATTACACCTTCTAATTATAAATGTATTTATAACCGTAGAAACTGTATAATATTTAGGTTAGTTTAAAAACGCTAATAATCAATGATACTGATCAATGTCGCATATCTGGTTTATCGTTTTTCGAATTTAAATCGCTTGTCGCAACAAAATAAAGACATAAGTTATCGAAAAAGTATTCGTACATTCTCGATACCTTTTGTAAAAAAGAAAAGTGTGAATATCTTATGGTATCGAAAAGTACTGGATACTTATACAAGTACAATAATTTTTATTTAATACAACTTATGAGTAAAGTACTACGACTTTTGATTCGATACGGGCAAAGTTCAGACACGGTTGCATGGTGAATTAAACAAAAATCGCCTGTATAATATTCAAAAAGACAAATGAATAAATTATGTGTTTACATTAATAATAGTTATTGTAGCGGATACTTGGACTTGTTAAACACTCTTGTTAGATATGTAGAAGTTAGTATGTTAGTATGACTTGAACAAAAGAGAAAGTAATTGTTCAGTTACAACACATATCATATTATGTGACTAACTAAATTGAACAACTGACTTAATAATAATAATATATGATATGCTTAAATAATATTATTTGTAATAAAGGATATCATATAATGAGCAGATAAAGAGACACTTTGAGTTTCTAACAATACACCTTTCTTGACCTTGTGTATCTATATATTTTTTTTAAAATTATGTCACATATAATGAGACAGCTCAATAAATTATTGTGTAACTTTGAAAACTAAATAATTCTCTAGATAATTAGCACAAAAATATTAAATAGGTTTACAATTTTCAGAATGTTATTTTGAAATAAATGCTGGTAAATATGTATTAATGTTCTATAAAAAGCAGAATATGACCTCTAGATAACGACATTCTTTAATAGAATTTCATCCACTTGATTCCTAAATTAATTTTGAGCTGTAATGAGTTTTTATCCAGAATAAAAAGTTCATGATGTTATCTGCAATTGGTATGGAAAATGACGATATTCTATAATTAAGAGTGAGGAAAACTTTGCACGAAAAAATGAAAAGTTCATTTTGAGAATAAAAAACTGCTAAATCCTCCGTTTTGCACTGATAATGTATCCCTACCTATGTGTCGGTATGCCCGTGTTAAATTTTTAAGTTGTTTATCCAAATGTTTGAGGATCTAAAAATCTAATTATAAATATTATTTTTTTTCGTGGATTTTGTTTCATTTGTTCAAATTTTTAACCATCAATTTGAATATGAGGAACTTGGAAGTTTTCGGCATCTTATTATTTTATTTGGTGAAGTATAAAACCGATGTGTTTTTCTTCGTCCAGTAAATATTGCAAAATGGAGCTCAACTGGTAAACGAATCAGGTCGATGTTAGTCTAAAATTAGTAAAATGAAAAAAATAAAACACTAACAAAGCTTTGGTAATAGTGTTCGTTCATAGAATCATTACACATAATCAGTCCATTTTCGCCAGAGCGCCTGTCAATCCTTTTATCTATGTGTTCATTATTAAGACAACAGAAAAACCCAAAGACATCCCGAGCAAAAATTGTTTATGATCATCTTCAGACCTCTCATTATGTTCGAGAATTAATAAAATCAGTCATTTGTGACCTATATTTTAAAGCATGAGAGAAAAATTCAAATATTTGATGATATATACAAACAACTTTTGTTTGGAACATTTCTATATAAATTGCTTACATTCGCCGCTAAACCAGCCCAAATTCTAGTAATTAAAAAAATCTCTTGTATAATACATACTATTTTCTACGAAACTATATACACGTACAAGTATTTTTAGTAAACATAAATAGGGTATAAGTTAAACAATTTACTTTGTTAGTTGTTATCTTCATTTGTCTTTATCATAATTTTGATAGTTTCCCCAATATTTTCCCCATGTTCTTCTCAATATTTTCCTCATGTTCTAGATTGGATCAATGTTATATAGCACCGACCTTGTGGTACTTAACATGTGATATTAAATGACCTTGAACTGAGCGAAGATAATTAATAAAATTTTAATTTTTCTTTAAATTTTAAATTTTAACAATGATAATAATAGTCGTTTGATTTATATGACAGTATTTTGAAATCAAATGTAATTCAACTTGACCCACAATGTTCAGAATCATTAGAATAAATACGCATCATCAAATATTGATAATATTATTGCGTAATTATATAAATAAATATAAAATATATTCATATTTTAGCATTCCGTTCATAACATATGAAACGTTGTGAAGAATCAAATATGTACTCAATGAGTTGTAGTCTCAGAAATATGAAAAGTCTTATATTTCAGATGCTGCAAAAAATGCGAACAAATTTCTTTAACAGTTTGCATTTTTAAGAAAAATTAAAAAATTCAAAATTTTTCAGATTATCTAAAGGAATCCATCCATATAAACAATATAAATATTATTTTCCACTTTTAAATATCATAAAACAAGGGTGGTACAAACAGAAAAGTGTAAAATTATATTAACGTTCAATGATTTATATCTGTGAAAATTTTTGGTAACGAATTTTGAAAGAAATTAATTTTTGGCGTCGTCAAAATTCGGTATCTACTTATCTAGAAATGAATTTTCAATCAGTAAATAGTTTTATGGCAAAAATTAATTTTCTAAAATTTACTATTGCTTTTTGCTCTGATTGAAGCAAAATGTATAAACGTAATTGAAAAAATTAATTGAAGTAATTGAAAAGTTTTGGATTGAGCATGTTGTACGGGAATTTATAAAAAAATTTATAGAAAAATTTCTTAAATTTATGGTATGTTATAAGAACTTTAATATAATATTATTGTTGGGACTGAAATATCTTAAGCTAAAAGTGCTTTTTGCGGCTTTGAATCCAAAAAACGTATGTAAATTATTAAAATCAATGTCGATATCACTTTCACATATGGCATTGGTTATGTCGAATATTATTTCAACAATTTAAAACCTATATATTTACACGAACTATTAATTTATCAAATGCATTTTCGAAACTAAATGAATGGTTTGATTCAGCGGACGGATAGTTGTTTGACTATGTATTGGGTCGAAAATTTCTAAAGTTTCGAGAATTTAGAAGTGATTAATATAAAATTGATACAATACATTTTTTTATGTTACCAACAAAACCTTCGTTACGAGTAAAATTCGTTTCACACTTGAGGAATTTTTTCCATCAAAATTTTAATATTTATTAGTTTTTGAATATCATCTTTAAAATTAACGAAAAATTTGAATAATAATGATTTTTAATTATACCACCTGTTTATAATTTTTTTCATATATAAGAACCAATCGAAAAAATTAATCAACAGAATTGAAGTAAAATTCATATTAATTACTTTACATTTGTGATAATTATTTATTAAATATATTGGAAAATGTTTCGTTTGGTATGTAAAACTTTATATTTAATTTTTTTATTAACCAATAGGTAATATACCCGACATATTTAGAATATGAATGTATATTAAATTTAATCTTTAAATTTAGTCTTCAAACTTTGTAAAGCTAGAAAATATTGAAGGCTTAGGTGGTTTGATCTATCATAGCCTGTCTGTCCGACCGTTTATTTCTCATCAAGCGTTAATTACATGACCAAAATCGATTACTTGACATGGCCTATCTTTTAAGGGGAATTCATACAAAAATAAACTTAAAAACAAAAATATCTAATGTTGCAAAAAAAATACAATGTGTTAGTAGAATAAAAAAAATATTTATCCAAATGTTATGAAATTAAACATGAACATTTGTACGAATTGAACATGCCATGCAAACGGAGGACGCGTTAAAGATTTTCTCGCAAAAAATCCTTTTAAACAATAAAATAAAATTTTGATTGTTTTTAGAATTTTTTTTTGGGGAAAATTCTTCATAATATTTGGATAGTGTATTACTCATAAGAGAGATCTCTCTTTTATTGTGCCAAATCCTCTTAAACCATAAAAAGTTTAAATACACAAATTGTTTGAATTTTAGATTATTGAACTGTTTAGATTCGGCAAAGTTAATGCTCCAATTCTACTTATTAATACATAACTTTATTATGACAAATAATATAACAAACTTTTCATAATTGAATGAATGTGTATTTATTACATTTTAAAATGATAATAAGTATAAATAGCTGAAAAATTGATACTGTAACATATATCGGATATATAATTCATTAACACTATTAGTTGTTATCCTCACTTGAATGGATCGTATTCAATAATGATCTCGTAGAATCACTTGCTCCCTTTAATCTTTACTGTTCTTGTCAAGCCTTAAATTTAACTAAATTTAGTACACCCACAAATGTTTTGTATATATGATAAATCCTGGTGAGATGGCCGTACATGTGAGATTTTTCGAAGTCCATAGCTATTTGGAAATACTCTAAGCTTAATTTAATACTGCCGACGACCCACGTACTACTGTTAGTCTAAGTCGACAGAAGTGAATAAAGATTGGAATATTGCCATATATCTAGCTCTAGGATCCGAATAATAAGATTGGTCATCAGTCCCGTGCAATCATCTTCCCCTGTTCTGGGTATAATAAGCTCTACATTCTTATTTCTTCAGTATTTTTATAACGATATTGTGACAATACTTAAGTAAAACAATTTTGTATTTTTAATTTAAAGGTATTTGGAGCAATCTTGTTAATAGCAGTAGTTGTGGCTCGTCCAAGTTTAAACCATGGTTCAAGTTTACCATTATCTCTAAGTTTACCACCACCATCTCTAAGTTTACCAGCACCAAGTATATCAGATAGCCAGATTATTGCATCGGAACCACTAATTAATTCAATTCCATCTATATCGGCACCCATTATCGATCCAATTCCATTATCAAGTGCTCCAATAATTGATCCATTGCCAGCGATAGATCATATTTCATTACCAGCTATTTCAGCAATCGATCCACTTCCAATATCCAGTTCTTCTATAATTGAGCATCATCCACTCACAGCTCATTCAATAATTGATCCTCTTCCATTATCACCCGCTCAAATTTCAATCCATTCAATTCCTTCAATTAACCTTAATTCCATACCTTTATCATCTGCTAACATAATTGAACCAATTTCACTGCAGTCAGCACCAATTATTCAACATCACGCACCTTTGAGAGTGTCCAATATAAGAATATCAGCACCAATTTCAAGCTGGTAGATTATCACCAGCTATGAGATTATCACTTAAGATATTATGTACCTATACTCTAGATGTTATTTTTAATCAGCTATTAATTTTATTTCAATTATTATCAGTTGTTATTTTGTAAATGTTATTATTAAAGTATTAATTTAATAACCCAATAATTGTATTTTTTAATTATTATACCCAAGAGTGAGACCAGTGCTCAACTTATTGAGACTACTGCACCAATAAAAATTACTATAGCTACAATTGACAAAGGTTGGATTCACTTAGCTCCTTTCCTTTCTTTTTTCAGCAAAAATGAATTTCAATTTTTTACGACAATCGTAAGAAAATTTATTTTGATATCTTATAAAATGTTCTCCAGACATCGACCAGAATAGCCCGCATGTTAAGTATACAATTATTAAGAATCAATTTTTGTAAATATCGTGCCACAAAGTATAGAAAAATAAATTTCTAAAGAAAAAAATAAACTTTTTGTTTAAAACTTATAACGTCGTTACACAATTTATATGATATAAAAGCTTGCCGAGAGATTTAAGTACCCTTTACTACATTAAGTTATTTAATATATTTAATTTACATGTTATTCTACACAAGTAAATCCCCCGACAAAGCTGTTACATCATATAGGTAAATTATGTAATGGCGTTAAAAGTGTAAAAGTTTTAAAGTAAAATTTTCTTTTATCTTTTCAGCGCATTAAAATAAAAGCTTTAATTTTAAAAAGATTTATAAACTTATTTTTTACTTTTGAGTTAGTTCTGGAATAATGTATATTATAGAGCGTTTCATAAAATTTAGCTATAATTAGTTGAAGATATCTGCTTCAAAATTGAGTTTTAAACTTTAGAGGTCCGTCATATTGTATTTAAAGTGTCGTCACATTATTTTTCGCGGCATTCTTAATAAGCTCTTTCATTTGATACCCATATGGTACTATTGTATTAAAAATAATTAGCTGTGCAGCCTCACATACATTGAAAGTTAAATAAAAGGTTTGAAACATAAAAATATTGTAGCCAATATTGTATCTTGCTGTCTAGACTGGGTCATCGTTGAAATAAATACTGGAAAGTTCTAAAAAATTAAATAAAAAATTAATTTTTTAAATCATTTTGTTAAACTTTTGTCAACCAACTCGATTTTAAAAATATTTTGACTAAACTTTCTTCAAATTTTAAAGAAGTTCATCCTAACTTCTTCCATATGAAAAAATTAGATACAAATAAGGTCATCAAAATAAATAAAACTAAAAGTAAAATGCAAAACAGTTTTTTATTTAAACATAAAAATATTATTTACTTATAAATACGATTCCAAATGCATTTTATTTGAAAATCTTTCAAAGAAGCACTGGAGCAGCGGCGTATGGTGCATAAGCATAAGGTGAAGCGTAATATGGTGCGTAGGCTGGAGCAACTGCATATGGAGCAGCAGCAGCTACAAGTGGGGCAGCCAAACCATTATAATTTCTGGCAATTACTTGTGAACTTGTTGCTGTTACATAAGCGGCTGGTGCTGCGGCTACAATTGGAGCTGGAGCTGCTACTAAGGGTGCAAAACCTGGTTTTGGTTCTGGTTTTGGTGCACATGATACACAAGCAACAATAGCGAATACAACAATAGCCTTAAAAAGAAATATTACAAATGTAACTATTGATTTAACAAAAATACGTAGAACTAAGAGCTTTCATTCATTCTTTTTATTCATGCTTCGCCATGATTTTGTTATAGTTTCGATTTTTTCAACATCCTTATGTTAGCGTACAAGTTTCCAAATCGTGTTCAGTTACTCAAAAATAATGGAATGTAAGAAAATCAAAACAATAGCAAAACTTTCCTCTGAGAATTCTAATATTCCTAGCTTCTAAGGGAAATACGAATATTTCAAAACTTAAAAACTATTAAAAAAAAAAAAATTAGTATAGTTTTTGAATCCCACATAATTTAAATTGAATTTGTCTCAAATTAATGAGTCAATTTTCTCCTAATGTTCTAATTTAAACGGTATCACATTAACTAAGATAAAAATTAATATTAGTTCTAGAACTTTCATGATAAAACATGATTAAACCTTTTTTTTAACTTTAATAAGACTTTTAGATCTGAAAATTTGTCAAAGCAAGTTCTGTTTATTAAAAAATAGCCATTATTTCTTTATGCGTGTACGTATTTAGTGTATGTCAATAATAATAATTAGAACAATATTGAACGGCATGATATTAAAACTGTCAATTCTGTTAGTAGACGTTTTATTCATTTGACACATACAAAATATTTGGTATTTCATTATTTTTACTACCACTGTACAAATTTCTTTTGGCAAATTTTATCTATTTCGGTTAAAATACAATCACGTAAAATTTTTAACAAAAAAACAATGTTTTCTTATCAATTTTACCCTACGAAGGTTTTAAAAATTTTCTTTTTGAAAACCAAAACTATCACTTATAATAATTCTAAAGAATTTTCACTTACTGATTTGAACATTTTGAATATGTTTTGTTTTTAAAATTGGCAAGAGCACTAAAATGTAATTAAATAGTATGTTTAATTGAAACTGATACCTTTTTCATTTATGTTCAACCTATTTATACTTGCAGTTTGTTCTTTGAAGATTCCTCCAACCCCAGTATTAATTTTTTTTTAATAAAATTAGTAATACACCTAGGTGAATACATAAATATTGTCATATGTGTCTAAAGTCATAAAAATGCAAGTGAATTTTCGTCATATTTTGATGTAATAATAATTATTCTGACATAACAATTGTGTTGAAAGATACAAATAAGTAAATTGACTCAATTATGGTAAAAATACATTAAATACGTGATTTAAATAATTAATGTTAATATTCGTATGAATGAGTTCAAATTGTAGGCGGCTATACTTCTTAACGTCCATGTACAAATATGGGGATTATTTCCTTTAAACACACAGTTTAATTTCCAAATAATATAAATTTAAATGCGATACAATTATTGTGTCTGTTTTCCACGTATATCGATGATTGAACATAGGCCAAAAAACAATTTAAAAGTGGTCTGATTGCGACCCGCAAGGGCCACATGAATAACTTCCCAGTGAGGAAAATGAAAAAAACAATAATATGTTTATTATGACCAATATCGGCATTTTTTGAGTCTTTTTATCTTCAACAAAAAACGGCCTGATTCAGCTGGACAAGCTTATTTGTTTTGTGTGATGCAATTACACGTCCAATGATAGATATTCCATGTACTCCGTTTTCAAGTCAAATTGTGTATACCAAATTTCAATTTGGATAATTATGTTTGGAAGTATTTATGTGCAAAAAGTGAAAATAATATAATGTTTATTACATTAGAGATGGATTTTATTATAAACGTTTCCATTCAAAACATAACACCGAATTAGGGAGTTAAGGCCGACTTTGTTTTATTTAAAGTTTTTTCAATCTGCTTTGTGGATTATTTATCTCAATCTATACAAAAGTATACACAAAATGAGTTCAACTTTCGCTACTATAAAAATAAATCCAGCTGTTAGTCGCCCGCTCAAAAGATTTTTTCATATGGACTTTTGCGCTTCCAGAAGCTATATTAAACAATATATTTTATTTAAATCATTCTTTAACTGAATATAGAGGTGTACAGTTCTCATCCAATACACATTTTTGTTTGTGATCACGTAGTTTTACTGTTTATTTCTTCTTGGTGTATTTCTCAAAAATTAAAATTACCTTAATAAATTTATTATGAAATGGCCACGATTTCTTCGGTAGCGATGAAGCACGTTCAAAGGCTACTGCTACTTATTACACATTGTTATTTGATGACCTTGAAATATACCTATTAGTTAAAATTTTGGTTTAGAAAAATTCGATAAATTTTTATAATAAAAAAAAAAACTGGTCAACACTACCCCAATTTTGAAAATTTTTTATGCTTAAATTCTTTACGTTTATAATAATAAACATAAGAATCTAATGAATGCCATGTGTTTTCAAAAATGTATTTTTCAGACAAAAAAGTACATTTTTAAAAACTTTTTGTAGGCTATTTTTAGAGCTACAATACTACAATTTTTAGAGCTATTTTTAGCGCTTACTACAATTACCGGAGAGTCCTCATCATCCTCATATTCAAGTATAGGAAGATCAATCCTTGATATCTCTGCTAATTTCCATGCCATACAAAATAACTAAATTTTTGATGTAAAGTAATTTTTACGAATATTATTCATTCTTAGTCTTATTTTGGATACACAAAATTCATTTAATATATTGATCCATTTTTCATTGTTTATTAAAAAAATCGGATCTAAAAAAACATAAGGCAATATTATCTATTAGCTGACAACAAAAAATTAGAACTTTTGGAAGTCTAGAATTATTACACATGTTATATCAATAATTTTATGAGTATGATTTGTAGTAGGAACGAAAATGAATTAACAAATTCAATTTGGTAATTGGTGTGATCAATGAAGACACACAAGAGTCATCAACTGTATAAATAGATTGAAAATGTATTGAATTGTTATCAGTTTACATCAAACTAACAAACAATAACAATTTTTTATTAATTGTCAATCAAAACAAAACCAATTCAAAATGTTCAAAACAGTAAGTAAATTAATTAAATTTCAATTGAAACATAGTGATTATTTTTATTGTTTATTTTACAGGCTATTATTGTATTCGCTATTGTTGCTTGTGTATCATGTGCACCAAAACCAGAACCAAAACCAGGTTTTGCACCCTTAGTAGCAGCTCCAGCTCCAATTGTAGCAGCAGCACCAGCCGCTTATGTAACAGCAACAAGTTCACAAGTAATTGCCAGAAATTATAATGGTTTGACTGCCCCACTTGTAGCCGCTGCTGCTCCATATGCAGTTGCTCCAGCCTACGCACCATACTACGCTTCACCTTATGCTTATGCACCATACGCCGCTGCCCCAGTATTTGTTTAGTTATATTTATTGTTTAATGTTTTAACCACTTTTATGTTCAAATAAAAGCAATCTTATTATATTTTCAATAATTTTCATTTTTTATCCCTTTTCTAAGAAAAATTAAAATCTAAAACCCATATCGACAAAACAATGTTAAACTAGTGAAGATGAGAACTAACATATCGATGAATATCAATTTTAAATAAATATAATTAATGAATATATAATATTTATTTATTAATATTAATTCTAGTAGATCTGTGAGCTACCATTTGTATTAAATATGTTGAACATATATGTGTCCTTAAGGCCAAATAAGGAGATGAATACCTCTTTATTCAGCGATAGTGTCAGTAAGGAGAGTCTCATCGGTAGTTCGGCAACATCATGAGTACTCTCATGCCAATGGTTCCTTCTATTCCAGATGTGGTAGATATTGAATGTTATGAGGGAAGTTAAATATTTTACTCTCCGGCTTTAAACAGTCAATAAAAAAAGAGTTGCTGATTTGAGAAAAAGTCTGGGTGAATTGCTGATAATATTTCTACTCTATGTGCTATGGTCACGTAACGATGCATTGCTACCTACAGTGTATCAATTTTAGAGCCAAAATAATCTTCAAATTCGTCAAGGCATTCGAAGCTTACAGAAGATTGGGCAAACATCAAAATAAATACGTTAAATATCTTGGGAAGATTATAATTAAAAATTAGTCGGGGGAAGTTTAGTAGATTTATTGGAAGAAATAAAATGCATTCATATTGCATTAAGCGGTTTTTATTATTCTCTAAAAAAACCTTTAAAACTTTCAAAAAAATTTTAAGGCAAATAATTTAGGTCGATGAAAATCATAAATATCACCTTTTTATTATTGGATAGGCAGTGTTTGAAATATCGCTTGAAGTTTGTCCGAAATATTGACTTATTGACTGGAATTAATTTCAGACGATATCTCAACCATCACACATCCAAATTGATATGGATGTTAATTTTGAAATCTACAAGTCAAAAAACCATTGAACAAATAAATAAAAAAAAAAGTTGGAGACAAAATCTTTTTAATTTTTCTAAATTTTCTTAAAAAAGTCGAGAAATATTTATTGTCTCCAATTTCGTTATTTTGTTTAAAAGCTATTTTAAATTGCCAATCAAATGATAAAATAAGTATTTTACTTTCATAATTTTACTTTCATAGACCTTATTTTCCGTAAAAAATTTTCTCAAGCATTAAAAATAGATGTTTGATTTTTTGTCAAGTATTTGGTTTGTTAGTCACAGAATCACAAAAATGATGTAATATTGAATAATGCATATTTGTAGAAAGCTTTAAAGTATATACATAGGGAAACCACAACCGCATCTATATATATATCAAAAATTTTAAAATTTAAATGCATAAAGAATAAAGTAGAAAGCACACATTTTTAAAAGACTTATTTTTGAAGCTCAACATATCGTTTAGATCGAGATTACACCAAGAAATTAATAATTTTTATGATTTAAATACTAACTGAAACGGACATCCAAATTTGGATATAGCCAAAGAATGGAATTTAAAAAAAAACTGCGGTCAGAATTTCTGAAATAATAATATGGCGGACAGTTAGAGTTATGAAAAAGAATTTTTTCGTTTATTTTCATTATCTGCTTAACTAAGCTTTTTAAAGAAATAAGCCTTATACAAAATTTAGTGATAGTAAATGCAAAATAACATGCATAATATCGGTTCATGAGTTTTGTCGTAAATAGTAAAAAATTTCAAAATATGGGGATTTTTAAGTTGTAATAACTTTTACAATAATTTATTGAAAGTCTATAAAAGTTCAGAGAAGATGCTCTTTAATAAACTTAATAAGTGGCTGAAATCTTTGAGTTTGAAAAAGTCACTGAGATAGTTCGCTGATTTAATTAAAAAAGTACTCACGAAAAACATAAATTCCCCGGTTCGAGGTAAACCAATTTTTTTTATTATGCGAATGACATTTTGTTGGTTTTTTAAATATGTCTTGTTTTATATAAAGCTTTTTTATTTTAAAAACTTAATTAAGTAGATAATTTGAAAATAAAAACTTTTTACAATACTTCATTCGCACGCCATTTTGTTATTTCCGACAATTGAGTCGGTTTATTTTTGTTTTATGGTTTGTAGTTAGTATTTAGGTCATAAGAATTTTTAATTTGCTTGGTTTATACAAGTGTTTACTATGATGGAAACATTTATAAAGTGGTCTACTTTATTTGTGAAATTTTTTCATATTGTCTATTCTAATTTTAAAGTTGCAATAGTTTGTTTTATTTAATTTTGGCTAAAGAAAGGGATGATAAATTAAAATAATATAAAGTATAATAATATTGCTTTTATTTGAACATAAAACTTGTAAAACATTAAAAAATAAATATAACTAAACAAATACTGGGGCAGCGGCGTAATGTGCATAAGCATAAGGTGAAGCGTAGTATGGTGCGTAGGCTGGAGCAACTGCATATGGAGCAGCAGCAGCTACAAGTGGTGCAGCCAAACCATTATAATTTCTGGCAATTACTTGTGAACTTGTTGCTGTTACATAAGCGGCTGGTGCTGCGGCTACAATTGGAGCTGGAGCTGCTACTAAGGGTGCAAAACCTGGTTTTGGTGCACATGATACGCAAGCAACAATAGCGAATACTAAAATAGCCTGTGAAATAAACAATAAAAATAATAATAATCACTGTGTTTCAATTGAAAATAATTTAATTTACTTACAGATTTGAACATTTTGAATTTGTTTTGTTTTGATTGACAATTAAATTAAAAATTGTTATTGTTTGTTTGTTTGATGTAAACTGATAACAATTCAATAAATTTTCAATCTATTTATACAGCTGATGGTACTCTTGTGTGTCTTCATTGATTACACCAATGACCAAGTATAATTTGACAATTGTCTTATTTCGCAACATTTAAATATAATAAATATAATACATATAAAAAAGTTCTTGAAAATGTCCATAATAAAATGTCCTTATAACTAAATAAAAATAATATTCGTTTTGAAACTTGCAATTTTGATTTATAAAAACCTTCCATAAAATGAATGAAATTATAGAAAATTTAAGTTTAAGTGCAATTCATTTCATGATTTTATTCTATTAATCCTACGATAAACCGTAAACAATAAGTAGTTTTGTTTTTTCATGAGGTCATTGTGAACAATCCCACATTATATTAGTTTTTAATTTTCTAAATTGTATTTTTAATTGTATTCTTAATTACAGGTTATTAATATAACAACTTGTTTGAAATAAATACTTTCATGGAATTCTATCTTAAGCGAATTCAAAGAAGAACTATTGTAGTCGTAACCTGGGTACTTTTCAAGCTAGCAGCACAAAGTATTCAAAAATGACTTGAAATATGTTCAAAATTAAGTGCTTTAAGGTGTTCCAAATTTACTTAGGTGTTCAAGTTTTTAATTAAGAAAATTGAGTTATTATGGTATACTGCTGCCGAGATATCACGCTGGAACAGCAATGTGAAAAAACTTACTTTTATAAGATAATGCAAGTATTACGGTGCTTTTTTGGTGTGCTTTCGATAAACCAATTAATGAAAGTTACCACAAAAATCTGTCCACCATAAATCACTGAAGAAATATTTCAAGCATTTTGCACGGATTTTTTTGATTATTTTGATTAAATTGATTTATTGAAGGAACTCCATACCATAGAAGCACCAAAAAAGCACCATATTCTGGAACTTACATTATATTATAAAAGTTATTTTTTCACATTGTTCTGCCAATGTGATATCACGGCTGCAGAGCATCATAATGAATCAATTTTCTTAATTAAAAATTTGAGCAGATCATTTAATTTTGCAGCACCTAACATGCATCTAAGATGCATCTCATTTTGGGCATACTTAAATTTATTTTTGAATACTTTTTTTCTGATATTGCAGGATGTCACTGCTAGCTAGACCATAAATGCATAATTTCACAGCAAACAGAGGATCATAATTATTCAATTTTATTAATTAAAATTGTAAGTACCTAATTTAATGTTGCAGCACCAAAGCATCTAATTCTGAGAAATTAAAAATAATCCAGGCTATTGTTTTTTCATTAAAAATATAGTAACAATATTGATTGCATACTGAATCACTTACCTAAGTACAAACCTTGATTACAATATGAATTATAGTGTAGTTGTAGTAATGAAGTATTGCCAAATTATACTTGGTCATTGGTGTAATCAATGAAGACACACAAGAATCATCAGCTGTATAAATAGATTGAAAATGTATTGAATTGTTATCAGTTAACATCAAACAAACAAACATTTAATAACAATTTTTTATTAATTGTCAATCAAAACAAAACCAATTCAAAATGTTCAAATCAGTAAGTAAATTAAATTAATTTCAATTGAAACACAGTAATTGTTAATATTTTTATTGTTAATTCTACAGGCTATAGTTGTATTCGCTATTGTTGCTTGCGTATCATGTGCACCAAAACCAGAACCAAAACCAGGATTTGCACCCTTACTAGCAGCTCCAGCTCCAATTGTAGCCGCAGCACCAGCCGCTTATGTAACAGCAACAAGTTCACAAGTAATTGCCAGAAATTATAATGGTTTGGCTGCACCACTTGTAGCTGCTGCTGCTCCATATGCAGTTGCTCCAGCCTACGCACCATACTACGCTTCACCTTATGCTTATGCTCCATACGCCGCTGCCCCAGTATTTGTTTAGTTATATTTATTGTTTAATGTTTTACAAGTTTTATGTTTAAATAAAAGCAAAGTTATTATACTTAAATTTGTTTATTGTTTTAAAATTGGTGAAAATTAATTTTTCATAGTGAGAATACATTCCGATAGAATGTAAATTTATCCTTACATTAAATGTTACTAAAATAGTAATAAATTGGAAGACAGGAAAAATTATCGTGTAAAATAAAAGAAGTTAGCACCATTATGGTTTGGATTTTGAAAATATTTAACACGTAATTTTGAAAAAGTATTCGAATTTTGAAAATATTATTTTGCAAGTGATGTTACCTCTTCGAAAGCAATATTTGAATTGAATTTCAAACATTCTTACACATGAGTTTCAGGATTTTTTTTTCATTGGATACATCAAAATTAAAATAGAACTCATTTAGCGGTTTAGTGCTTGCCTATGTTATAACTGCAAAACACATTATAACAGTCAAACTTTACCTCTAAGCGATTTGAGTGGTACCTTGATCCATATCTCAAAATTTCAACCATATCTTCACTTTTTAAATTCTTTGTGTATATCTAAATATTTAAACAGAAAGAGGTATTTCAAATTTTAAGTCATAGAATTGTGAGTTAAATTTTTAAATATCACGTTAATACTTTTGAGATATGCTGGGTAAAATGGGTGCTCCCAATTACAGTTCGGGCTGAAATATTATTGAATGATTTACCTATTCCAACATAGTAAAATGTTTTCAGCTAAATAAAATGTTGACAATATTCCATAATTTTGAGTCTGTATATACCTAAATTTTGTTTTCTTAATAAAACACAAGTTTGTATATATACACATTGTTTTCTTAATGTTTGTTGAAATGATGATTTGATGAATGAAATTAGACTTTTTTTATAATAGTACATAAAGTTCAAATTTAATTCGTTATGATATGAATAAAGCATGGTACAAAAAAAAGTGTACAAAATGTCATTTAATAACATAATTTGTAATAACTCTTAATAGTCATTTAGCTAACATGAATTTTAATTAAAGTTTACTATATACATATAAAAAAAAGTAATAGTTTATTTACCTAATATAATATATATATATAAATAAGAACTTTTCGTAGAGGGTCCGGCATCTAAAATATTTATTCAAAGTGACAAATCATTTTAAATTATTTATTTCCACAAAATAGCGTTGACTTTGAAAGCTTAAAATTATGTAAAGAAGAATCATTTAATAAAAAATTTTTTGTTTTGTTTGGTTTTTTTTTTTTTTAAAAGTAATTCGGTTTATTTCGTAATATGCTACCATATTTAAAGACTGCCCTTTGAAATTTCAGATATATTAATAGAGCCACATAATAAAATAATCTTATTTTCACAATTATACTCATAACGCCATTTAATATGTGTCTACATGGATGTTTGGCCCCGACGATTGGTCTGACTGCTATTAAACGGTTTTGAAATAATTCCCTTAGTATCATACATAAAAATCATGACAGAGAATATAAGTATTTATTTCTTTTT
Source organism: Chrysopa pallens (assembly GCA_020423425.1). Lineage (NCBI taxonomy): Eukaryota > Metazoa > Arthropoda > Insecta > Neuroptera > Chrysopidae > Chrysopa > Chrysopa pallens. Next base: position 15,635,111 of record CM035594.1, read on the forward strand.
AGAGGGCTTTAAAGGTAACTGGTTGTCTGGTAGTCTGGTAGTTATCTGGTAGGTTGTCTGGTAGTGTGGATTTTGATTTTTTAATTAATTATTTGGCCCATACATTAAAATTAGCCCTGCAACTAAAACAGCGATTTGTTACTATACCGACTTTTAACTCTCTGTACTAGAAAATTGGCCATCGGCACAAGACACCAAGTATGCATACAGTGAAAGTTCATAAATAATAGCACTACCCTTGCCCGCAACTTTTATTTCGGAGAAAATAACTAAGATCTGGAGGCCCTACCTCTATAAGTATTATCAACGTGTAGCGTAACAAGTCCATGTAATAATCATTTGGTCTGGGAACTATCGGGATGCGCTCCATACTGAATATAAATTTTTAATTATAACCTAAAACTTAAACATTATCTTTCCAATTAATACAAAAAAAAAAATTTTCTTTACAAATCCTAATTGAGATTTTCCATTGGATATCCAAAATGACACATTTCAATAAAAACTAATAAAAAGACATAAAACCGTGCCTGTTCATAGAATATACAGATAATCCACTGAATTTGATGGCAATACATTATATGCGTCAGTAATTAAAATATAAACCTCAAATGTAATTAGTGTATTATATGACATCAACATAGATCATGAATCGTATACCTACAATATGCTTTTTACTTTGATAAACCCTTCCAAATAAATTACATTTAGGGTAAAATGTCCAAAAGTGAACCAATTTTTACTTGCACCGATATTACTTTCGAAGTTATATAAATTTGAAAAATATTCTCATTGGAAAACCAGTATTTTTAACTTGCTATTTGTGTATTGAATTAGACGTCAATTTTCTACTTTTGTAAGATATTTGAAGTATTTTTAAAGCGTTCGGAATAGTTCACTTTGTATAGGGATTATGGATACAATGAACCACTGCCACACATTGAACCTCGGTACAAATATTACATTTTCTAAGCTCCTTAGACAACAAACGTAAAGTGCCTGGCGTATATATTATTATATATTTCTTACTGTGTTTTCGAGAAACATCTCAACAAGAATACAGGATTGCCCAATAGTCTAAATGTTTGAGATATTTGTTTAATTAACTATTTCCACCCTAAAAACTATTTTTTTTTCTTTTTTTCTTGTTAAATCATAAAATGGAAGTGTAGATTCGAATTGACGAGTGTTTAAACCACATTAATCGATAGTGTACTCTCAGTTTAAATTCATTTAATGACTATCATTTTGCAGCTAATCTTACTTTCTCTAAAACTTTTATGAGCTTGGGAGCCACTATCAAAATTCTCAAGTAAAATAGCGGTTCACTGTGTAGTTCTTGCTTATGTTTCACTGTTTGATATGAGACATTGATTATTTTAGGGTTAAAAGTCGAAGCTGTTTTTTAATTAACTTGGTTGAATTCCTACGATAAATGTTACGATAATGTTCAAAAAAATAATTAGCCATTTCAATTATATGGCATGCGTAAGGAACTGGATAAAAAATTTTCAAAAAAGAACTGTTTTACTTCTGTATTGGTAAAACAGAAGGTAGGTGGACTACGTTAGGTAAATGCCGTTCATCTTTTGTACATGTTTTCATATTACTATGGATAGTTTCAAAGTTTACGCGGTTCAATGTTAGACAGTTTACCCTATATAAATAATACAGGATAAGTCAACGAACTCTCTCAATCCTAATTAGCTTGTGGAATTTCTTTTAAACAACACATAAACAAACTGTGACAGCATCTTTTTTTCGGTGAATTTTCATTATAACTTTTCATTTGATGTTCAAAATAAATGAACATATTGGCTAGGATTCAGTTTAGAGTAATATTTCAAACGAAAAAAAATGCTGAGAGATTATCAAAGAACATCATTAATAGATAATCAATCAAATGTTTGAAAAACAATGAATTAAAAATGAGTTGAATTTTTTATATTTTTTAAAAGTCATTAGATATTTATTAAGATTACTAGTATACCCGTGTGGTGCTTCGCAGCATTAATTGTTGATAATAATTGAATAGCTTAAATTTGAATCTTAAATCTTATCGGAAAAATTGTCTTGAAAATATTATATTGAATAAATGTGAAATCATTTTTGATGTTTTAACTTTTCGATCCTCATTTTTGAAAAAAAATCAAAATGAAAGAGCTATTGTAATCGAAACCAAATGAAATTATCCACCAGCCATTACCTAGAAATTTTAAATTCTAAGTCTTATTAGAAAAACGCATGACGTATTTTCTGTTGTATATGGATTAATTGAGAAAAGGCTTAACAATGACGAATTACTGTTCTAATTGGTGCATTCAAATTTGTTTAATATTAGAAATTATTCCAAATAATAATATATTATTCCTCTATTCATTCCATTCTAGTAGTCCCATTCTCTCAGTACCATTTCCAAGAACAATATCAATTTTAAGATTTGAAATATTCGAGATAGATTAATCTTAAATTTCGAAGAAAAAACTTTAGAAATGTTTAAAAAGTAGTTGGGCCAATAACTTTATTGCATAGTAACTTCATCAACTAAACTGAAAAAACTAGAAGTCAATATTTTTTTTTCGAACTTTTAACTCTAATTTAATATGAATCTCAAGAAAATTACATAGCAAAAGGAAACATTCCTATATAAATTATATCAGGTCGATAATTTATATAATAAATTTTTTTCAAAATTCAAAACATTCAAATGTGAATTGAAAACTCTTGTGGAATCTTCTTTTATCTAAATAAACAGTTTAATTGTATTTCAATCACGTTCAAATGTTTTCACCTTTCTTTATGATTGTACTACTTGATAACACACTGCATAGGTTTTTTTATTTATCACTTTTATTTTTAATATTTGTAACACTCAAAAAAATCTTTCCTAATTTAGAATTCAATAGTTGTCCTGTCATTATAATATTATTGTGAATCGAAAACAATTCCTGAATGTCTCTTGTCTTCTATTTAATGTCTTCGAAAAATTTGAGTTCACTTTTTGTTAAGTTTTTGTTAAGTCCCATATGTTAATAAATTGCTTTAAATATCTGCTACTAATACAAATAATAGTTCTTTCATTTTGATACTGAGTTTGTGTTAATGTTGTTTTGAGATTAAAGTAAACGAAATAATTCATATCCAGTAAAGTATGAATTTGGTAAAATATTCATTAAATCCATTCATACTACCTTTCTGAAGTGTTTTTTTTCTGGATAGCTCGGTGACGAAAGTCGTCAATCCATTTGAAATTGATATAAGCTTTTTCAATTTGTTCGGTGTACGATAGGACTATCATATTCCAATGAAATTAATGTAAATTATAATAATTATGCATACCGTTCATGATAATATAGTATTATTAATTTATAAATGAAACTAACAATTCACGAATTTATTTAATCTATCAACGAGTTTCTTGATCAACATATAATAAAATTTTTGGCTCTTACAGTGTGGCAGTAAGTGATACGTTTTAATAAAATATAACAATTCTGATATTTAGAGAAAGGGGATGCAAATAGAAAACTTATTGATATAAATATCAGTATGTAAAATTTTTTTTAATCAGTTAAATTTTATAATCGGTATTAAAACGACCTTTCTTTTTTTGGTTAGTTTATAAAATATATAGAAAAAAATGGTGAGACTTATTTCATAATTTTAATAGTGTAACTGTTGTGTTAAAGTGAGGAAAACTGTATAAAATAACGTTAAAACAGTTGAAGACTTGAATCAGAGTATCGTTTCTTATGATGATACTAATAATTATTTTTAAAACAAAACTTATTTGTTTCAAACAATAATGCAATTTTTTTATAAGGAATACTATTATTTAATGTGCAGGCTATCTGCGGCTAATATCACTTGCAATAAGCCATTGTTGTTCTTTCATAATAGCTTACTTTTAATTTAATGTAATCGATTGTTCACAGATAAATTTTTAAATTATAATAATTTATAATTTTATTTTCCCTCGTTTCAACATTATACAAAGAACTCAAATACAAAAAAGGAAAAGTAGTAAAAATAAGAAAACACGAAAATAGGTACATGATTGGAAATTTTACGGCTGATTTTTCTTTGTATACATTTTTGTGCTTGATAAAGTTCGAAACCGGACGAAACAAAAATTTAATTTAATTACGTTTTTAGGTGGAGAATTAACTAAGTGAATTTTAAATGACTTATTTTTGTTATATTATGAATTGTCTTTAAGAAACACACAACTTTGATTTTTGGACTCAAGTTTCGTCTTATAAAGCAATAAATACATTATTATATAATAATGTATATTTTTTGTTTCTTTGTATTTTTATATTGAATAGGTTTCTTGTTTTTTTGTTTGTTAATGTTAATTATTAAAAAAAGTACAATCATAGATACTAAACCATATGCTGGTTATTTATACAATTGAGTGTATCAGTTGTTATCTGCATTTGTTTAAACAAAAAATAAAAAGCAGAAAATTTAATACGCTAAGAAGTAGGGACTATCAAACATTAATTACATATATGATTATATATAAGTAAAAAATCAATAAATTTCATTTACAGGCAATCAAAATTTTAATATTTACTATTTCAACCATTATCGCAATCAGTGGTAACGTTTTCGCTGGAGAAGTAGCTGCGCCGATTGCTGCACCAGCAGCTATTGGTTACGCGAATACAATACCTTACAATATACCACCGTTTGCTGGAAGAACAGACATAGTTATCAGAGGATTGTCAGCGGCTCCAGCACCTTTAGTAGCAGCACCAGTAGCGCATCCAGCACCTTTGGCTGCAGCACCACTAGCAGCAGCAGCATTCGCCCCAGGACCAGGATTATATGCACCTGGCCTATATGGTCCCAATCCTGCACTTCCCTATACTGGAGCACCTGCATTTTTGAGTGCTGGACCAGGATTATTTGGAGGTGCTTCTCCATATGCTGGATTATTCGCACCAGGTTTATATAGTGGATTATCTCCAGCATTAGCTTATAATGGTGCTTTAAGTCCATATGCTGCAGCTGGCTTACCTGGAACACCATTTATTAAGAAATAAGTAGTTAATCATAAGTAGCTAAATTTTTTTATTGTTTCCTAATTATTAAAATAAAAATATTTAAATAAAATGTTTAATTGCGTTTTTTGAATGAAAATTCTTATTTGCAGTGGCGGATTAAGTATTTTGCCGCCCTAGGCTCTGTCTGATTCGAAGCCCTTTTTAATGGATGAAATTTTATTTCTTTGAGACCGTTCATATTATTTAGATATAATATTTATTTCGTAAAAGTATAATTGTTAAACAATACAAATAAATATTAACAACATAAATAACAGTCGGTTTTCTTAAACTATAATGTATAACTTAATTTTTAAATATCTTTTTTCTGGCTTTCGTCTGAGCAAAATCATCAACTATGTCGTTGTAATTAATTTCTTGAACTACCTGAGCTTCAATTGACAGAAGTGCTAAAGCATTGAGTCTCTCTTGGCCCTTAAAACTAATTCTTAATATCCATTGTGCACAATACTCTCACTTCACTACAGTTATTAAAATTACGATGACATAAATAAAATCCTCCGACTAAAAATTATGGATCAGAATTAATGTATTATTCATACTCACAACAATGTTACATGTATGCAACTATATCACATCAATCGCTCTAGTATATATCGACATAAATATATACTTGAATTTTAATAACATTTTACAATAATTACGAATTATTGCTTTAAGCTATAAAAGTTGGTTAATATTCGTCAATATAATTCACAATATTGCGAAAATAAAACATCAATTTTATTAAATTTTGATTTTCTTCAAATTGTTTCTATTTTTCAAAAAATTGGGTATGAAATAGATATATTCATTTATTTGATTCTATATAAATCATTTTTTAGAATAAAAATATTTTTAAATACAAATAAAAACATGAATTTTAAATGAATACTTATATCAATTCATATATGAAACACCGGAATCATTGAAAATAAAATAAGAAAACATTGTGCAATTTTGGAAGTAGCTTACATGTAAGATTAACTTTACTAAAGATACAAAAAGTCAACAGAGCTTTGAAAATTCTTCAAAAAAACCATTTCAATATTCAATTATTTCTGTTATAAAACATTATGTATCAGTATTGCACTCACGAATAAAAAAGTTAATCAAAAAATGAATAACATTATATTTCACAGAAATTTATCTGAAAATTTATATAAAAAAAATCAGAATAAATCCTTAAAATGTATTGTCGTTACATTATATCAGATTTAAAATTTTGATATTCTGAAAAATTTGCCGGTAATCCATCACTGCTTATTTGTAATAAATATCTTGTTCGAAAATGTTTCGTAATTAGGTAAACGCTACGATTTACGAGGTATGTTGTACATGTGAATAATGTATTTTCATTCATTTTATCATTTTCCCATTTTACTTCCAAGTAAATGTTACATATTATGGAAGTATTGTGTTCGTTTAGGTTATATTAGATTCGATTATATTCTGAATTTGCCTCTTTGGGTAAGGGTCTCCTCAGTGTACTCCAAACTTCCATATTAATTGTTTTTCTAATCCACTGAACTTTCGAAAAATTTCATCTCTCCATCTTATTGGTAGTCGGCTCCTTTTACGTTTGAAATTTTTTGGTTCCCATGAATTAGATCTGGTCGTCTATATAGGCTGTCTTTTAGTCTGGCAAGATGTACGGCCCTTTTTAGTAATACTTTTTTTCCTCTAATTTCAAAATTTTAGTAAATACGGTTGTTTAAATTCTCCTTTGCTACTATCATTTTGTTTGTTTCTCAATATAGCATTTTTTTTCGTCTTATAATTGAAAGAAATCGATTTCAACAAGTTTCAAATGGCTGATGTAAGACTTAATCATACATTTACATATAAAATTTCATCAAAATCTGATGAATCATTCACGATATATTGGCATTTATGTGGAACGGCTACGTATCGACAGTAGGATCATATGTACTATTACTTATAACGAATTTACAATATTCAGTTATTTTTGGAGTTATTCACGGCACGAAAATTGTTAAGGAAGTTTCAAAATGTCATCATTCATAAAATCTCGAGATACGTTAAGATACTAAAGTACTTGTTACCTAACTACTCTCTTTAATGTGAAAGAAATACTTCTTTTTGAAATTTGTATTTAAATATATTTGGTACTGATTTAAACTTAAAAAAAAAAACGAATAGGTCACATGTAGAATTGTTTTATTGAAGATTTACACCATACGCAAATTATCATAAATACTATAAAAATAGAAAAAAATATCCTAATATTCAAAATTGAAAAATATAAAACTTATCTCTGATTTTGTGACTTGTCGTGACATCTGACAAGCAACTGTTTACTGACAAATTTTGGAAAAATTTCGCGCAAAAGTAACTCAAAGAATACCAAATAAAATAAAATTAATTGATTGATAAATTCTTACTTGAAAATTTTTTTATAGGAAACGTTCGACATTCTCTCTGTTTTTATCTGACGAATGTGTGCTTTTTTTCATTTTTTTTATTTATTTGTGTTAAAAAAAATATTGTGTTTATAAAAGAGATCTCTATCAAAAATACCAACCACGTTAATAAATGTGAAAATGGCTTATATCGTGATAGACATATAAACAATAAGCATATTTAGAAAATAATACATAATGAAGTCAGATGTTGTTTTACATTTCATTGGTTTACAATTACTGATGAGACAATTATATATCGTTAAACGATGACGTAATCTTCAAATCGACTGGTAAAGACGATAATGATTTATTTACACCTGATTGGGTATGACGTGATTAATTCAATAATGATGGAAAAAATAAAATGAAGAATACCTAAGTACCACTTAGCTTTATTCATAAATCCCACGCCATTCATCATTTTGTATATTTCACAGAATTAAATGCAGAACAATGTGGTTAAATTAATTTCAGTATTGAAATGCATGAAAAAACAATTTTTGATTGAAGTATATTATTCGAGCATTTATAATAAAAAAGTATAAACTAAGAACTGCCATCAATGTTTGCAGAACAATATTAGAAATTTTTGGGTAGCACTTTAATGCATTTTTAATATTTCGTTATAAAAGGCTGGAAAATATCGTAGGTGGGGTTTTTATGGGCACTTATTATAAATTTAGAAATAATATAATTTATTTGGTGTAATTTTTGGCTGAAATAAATTGCCCAAAAACTAAATTATTTTTTAAGTCTACTGGTCTAATTATGAACATAACTAAATTGAAAAAAAAAACAACAAATTGTCTCAAATTTTCGTAATTTTCTTAAATGGTCCCGTTGAAAAATCGAGAAATTCGAAACAATTTTTTTTGTCTCCAAAATTTCACCTGTATATTCAAAAAAAGAATTTAGTTTCCAAAATTTTTTTTTTTGATTCTGAGATATGTCTTGATATCCAATTATTCCATTTTCACAATTGACATTCCAATATTATACATATACGAAGGCATCACTGACGTAAAGTAATTACCGATCTCAACCGATCATCAAAGTTGAGCAACAACAGACATAATCAGAACATGGATGGGTGAATATCTGGGATTGCTATGTACTGTTGTTGTATAGATTGAATATATAGTGACTGCAGCCACTATATAACTTTAGTACTTAAAAGAAATTATAAATGAATAAAATACTTTTTAATTAATAATAATTTCTTAACAAAACTTAAAAAGAATAATAATAAGAAATTTAACATATTTTTGATAATGAGCCTTGAAAATATTACAAAAAAATCAAATAGAAAAGCTCCGCATATAAAACCTGTTTGCTTGGACACCACTATTATCAATCCAAAATAATTGCAAGCTGGAAAAGAATAACCAATTCCCATTTTTAATGTTTTGTTTGTTTTCTGTTGCGGCAAATATGTATAGAAATCCCTATTCATACTATTTTCTAATATCAAAATTATATAATCATTCATTTATTCACAGTAATTCATTATGGGTATTTACTCACCTCACATTACGTCATACTAATTTAACATATTATGTGATATAATGTAAACTTGTTCTACGGTAGTCTCTCTGCATTTATTTATCATTTTGTACAACTACTCATCTACTGTTGAAAAAGCTTTTAAATACAATCGATTTCAAAAATATAACTTTTAAAGTAGAAAGATATAAAGATACAAAATTTATTAGTAAAAAAAAACCATCTACAGAAAAAAATCTCTCCTCTTAGTAATATCAAATCTGAACCAAATTTGAAATAAATCATCAAAATTAGTTCACCCAGTCGAACGGTCTAAGGAAACAGACTGTTGATAAAAAAAAACTGTCGAATTTTTTGATAGAAAAACACAAGAACATTGATTTTTTGTTTAAAGAAAAATTTTTTGTGATTACAAATATATCAATGAAGAGTATCAACACATTTTTCAAATTTAGCACATTTTTCAAAACTATCCTATTCAAAACATAAGCGCATCTGATTATTGTAATTTTTTATTTATATAATTTATGTGTTAATTAATAAATATTTAACAAACAATTTTGTTTTGTATTATGATTATTATTATTTTCATTATTATTATTATTATAGATAATTACTGCATGTTTAATAATTAATTAATTAATTAATAAAATAATAATCCTCAAAACATGCTAAAGCATTATATATTATTTGTTTATAAATAGATTGCTTTTTTAAATTAATTATTGCATAATATAATTTATTAAATATTTGTTTATGTCCAAATAAGGAGAGGGGGACTGTTTGGTAGACATCACCAAATGGCCCCTCTTTTACACGAACTACGTACAAACTTTTTCGCTCAATTTGGAGGTACTGTACAAATGTCCAAAATTTTAAAAATCTCGAAATAAGCGATTTTTGAAATAAATTCACACATTAATAATATGTTATGCCTGGCAAGGAAGTTTAATCGCCACCAATCCTCGTTGACGTTCGGTACAATGTATGAGTTTGTATTTTCGTGAAAATTGTGTCAATAATATTTTCTAGTAATCTTGACAAAATTGAAAAAATCATATAAAATAAAAAATTTTTTCTTAAATTTATAAAAGAATAAACTTTTCTTAAACTTATAAAAGAATAATTTTTTTCTGTTAGATTTTATTCTGTCTTATGTTTGAAGCACACTTGGAAAAATGAATCCAAAACTAAAACCTTTCATTTTTATGAGAAAAAAAAGTGATTAAAACCATTTCAAACTTGTCACACATAAACGCCCAGTTCATTCGTATTTTTATTGTGCTAATTGGACAACGCTTAAAAACATTGATGAACAATAAAATATCCGCGCCTTCCTCTCATCCAACTTGAGTGTTTAATAGCTCAAATAATCTTAGGTCATTGAGTGTTTTTTTACTACACCGAACCCACTGTCATCACACTTGAAGAAAGAAAACCTTGTAAGAAATGAATATCATATAATTTGACCTAAGAACACTCAAGTGATTCAAGACCTATTTTTTTGAGCTATTAAACTCTCAAGTTTGATGACTAGAGATTGTTGAGAGCACATCACATACTCATCACCTTATTTTTGTGATCTGAATGATTAATATACTAATATAATAGGATCAGGTCTATTTTGAAAATGACACAGTTTAGAATTTAAGATTCAAATTTTACTTATTAAATTATTCATTTATCAGTAATATTATTTGAAAACAAGAGCTAGTTAGATCGTCACCTATTTCCAAATAATAAGTACCATAACCATTAACAAAGACTCCCTCAAATTTATAAAAAATAAATTTAAACAATTTTTATGGGCATATTTATTTCCTAAACTTAAATTAGAACATCCATTCGAAAATTAAGGACTAAATTTATAGCTTTTCATATCAATTTATGAAATAAATATATGATCACAAAACAGTATTATTTTGTGTTTTAACGAATTTTAAAATGTTATAAAACTTTGCATCTATATATAGAGAGATATAAATCTATTTTCAAGCATAAGTTTATTGATAGATGACAAACATATTGAATTGACAACTAAAAATTAACCAATTTAATTGAAATTTAACAGTATGTTTCTCTCAAATGTTGGATGCATGTGAAAATTAATTGGATTATATGACTATGACAATATATATAATTATGGATACTGAAATAACAAATGTAACTATATATACAACATACTTATTCTAAATATAATTAATATGTTTAGTCTATAAGAGTAGGTGTTCATACATTTACACTCTTGGGAAAATATTTGATGTTATATGGTTTATATAAATAAACCAAATAGTCATATAATTACATCTATTTGTTCTATTTATAATACAACTTTACTTTTGGGTTAATAAAACGTACGATTTTTATATTGGCTCATTGTTTCAATCATCACCTCCATCCCAACTCTGGAGATTGGGAGTTCGTATATTGGTAGCGGTTGTGTGATTAGTGATAATAGCAAACAAGGGTGGTTAATTGATCACACTGTTGTCGCTTGGATAAGAACAAAGTAATCGGCCTCACTAAAGACATACAAATTTAATTGTCACCTTGTACTAAAAGGAACCTGTTCCTTCAGGTGATTGTTCTAAAGGAGGGTTCAGAGGACCAAAACGTTCAAGGGAGTTCAAGGGACACATCTGCGGTTTCCCATTTAATTTACTGCACTTTAGATCCTCACTGCACATAATGTATATTTTCATTTTTAAAGGTCCGTAACCTTAAAATGCAATAAGTCACATAAAAATAATGATAATGAATTTATTAAATTTTTTTCGCTACATATTTTATGACAATATTTTCAAAGGTTATTTTTAAACTAAAAATTCCCGAAGTTTTATTCAAATTGTACGAAATTTTGTTTTTCTCCATAGAGTTATTGCTGTTTAAAGTATTTTTTCGATAATTGAATGAGATATTGTTTTAACAGTGTTATCTTTAAGTTTTTATTACAATAGAGATTATCTAATGTTAAGAATTGCTCGAATAATTTATTTAACTTCCCAATGGGACGTTATTGGAATTATTCCGATTTTATGAATCCAAAATCTTGACATGTATTTCCGTTTCAAAATCACTAGAACACAAATTCAACGTTTTTGGAGAGAGCGCTCCAAATATACGCCTGTTTATATGTATGAATGCACGTTCGGAATTTGCCACCTTGATCATCTCAAGTACAATTGATGATATAGATGTTGAAATATTTTCATTCAACACGTAATTACGTAACATAAAACTGAATGACTATTGAAATCGGTCAAGTAGTTTTTTTATTGAAGAAAAAAACTGGAAAAAAGTACAAAAAATTTTCATATTCCTAATATAATATTATTTTCTCCATTGGGAAGTTCGTTGTGTGAATCTACCCGACGGTAGCTAGGTCATTCGTTGAAAATTTTTAAACTTCAATCCATAAACACACCAATGCACGATTATCATATTTGGTCACGTTGTAATATTTTATCTGTTTAAAATTATTATATCAATCTTTAGACCAGGTGAAAACTTAATATTTAAATAACACTCATTTTTTTTTATATTCATGTATTCTTGCCATGTAAATAACGACAATCAATAAGAGACCAATACAAAAAAAAAATCTACTTTGTTTTTATCTATGTTTTTTAAGATTTCAGGCTAGAAACAGATTATTTTTGTTGAATTTTCTAAAGCTTTATTTATTTTCGGAGGACCAGCTGTATAATAGACCTATGTTACAATTATGTTAACTATATACTGCGGCTTTCGGAGAATAATTTTAGACGTTAGCCCAATAGTCCATGACCCAGTTGGGCGTAAAACAGATAAGAAAATTTTTATCAAATCAATTTTTAAATAACTTTAAATGTTCATGTTCTAAACATTAATTTAAAGAAACTCAAATAGAATTATTTGTCATATAAATGCAGATTTTTCACCTTGACTAAAATATTAAATGGATTTATTATCAAACGTGAATAAATGCAATAATAGAGTTTTTCATAACGCCCATGCACGTTGCTCATTAATTATAAAATGATGACCAATTAAACGCTCTACTGAATTAAAAATAATATATATTTTTTTTTAGAGCCTCTAAAATTTTTGTTTATAAAAGTTTTGCACTTGCTTTGAGAATTTTGCCCACAATTTGGCAGATATTCGTATTTGATGTTATTTTAAAATAAAGAAAATTTTATAACAAATTCAGAAACAATTCTGACAGATTTGCGATTAAACTCGGTGTCTAACAATATGAAAATTACAATTTTCAGATTATTAGACACTCTCCCCGTAAGACTAAAATCTACTCCTCACATGTACATGGGACCACCTTAAAACTTTGTTTAACTCTGTTATTATAAAAATTTGGTCAGTAAAAAAATAATTTATTCACGAATACATATAATATAGGGAGAGAGTCCATTCGAAACGCTTCCACTATTTCTAAAATCAATTTTTTGAATATACGTCCAGAAGTTTTGAAGCTTTGTGCGTTCGTATTGAATGAATAGACCATCAGACCGACAGACACCAAATGAAAGTCAAACAAGATATGTCAAAATCTTCATTCATACAAAATCCAATTATAAAAAAGAAATCTCTGGATATATGTGGATATAACTCAGAACATAATCTAAGATTATGCAGCATGTCTTTGAAACAGAGCTAAATTTTGAAGAAAAGAAATAATATTTAATAAAACGTGAGGGCACAAACTGATTTTACGTGGGTTGCTGATAAATTCTATTTATATTACATTTGTTAATACATACAGTACTATTAATAATATGTCATATGGTCATCATTATGATAAAGTTGGTATTACAATAAATCATTCAACCGTCTGCTTACCAGCATGCTATCTATGTACCTTTGTTATGTATCTCTGTGCTTAGAATATTGTTTTTTTCCCGTAAACAATGACCACAAATTAATTATCTTGTCTATTAAGTTAATCAAACCAGGAAAGTTTCTCTAATTAACAATTTGCAATATTTAATTGGAGTTTGGATTGAGCATTACAATGGAGCAGGAGTAGAATATAGTTGGAGCTTTTATTAAAAAAAGATTTCTAATTACATATGCGGCCAACCCAAGTAAAAAAAAATTTAAAAGAGAATATATCCTAAAAAATTAGAATATATGTTACTGACTTTTTCCAAATTTCTTACATTTTTTGCACAAAAATCCCTACATATCTTAAATCTTGTATAGAAAACGAGTCCCGGGGTACTGATGAAAGAGTTTAGTCACATTTTAACCAATATTTTCAAATGCCAAAGTTGATGTTGTGCACTTAACAATCTTTAGATAATTAAATTTGAGTGTTAACTCAAATGATAGGTCTTGAGTCATTGATTGTTCTTAAGTCTTAACAAACTTTCTATGTTTATTAAAAACTCTCAAACGGTCTATCACATACAATTTGAAATTTTATTATCCCAAATGAAAATTCTTGAGTCACATAGTGTTGTTAGGCCAAAAAAGAACTCTTTATTTTAATTAGGATACATTGGGATACAAAACACTTGGAGAAAAAACACCCCGTAAGAATGCTTGAATCCAATGCTTGACATTAAACTTCATCAAGCTTCACCTTGACAGCAAACCTTTCATTTAAAATAAATTATGCAAATCGGCTGAATACAACGGCCAGACAGACTCGGAACAAGTTCCATTAATTTTTTTAAATATAGATTCTTTTAAAATGGGAATCAAGATTCGAAACATCCTGAAATAAATTTTATGAATTGGATACTAACGGTTACAAAAGGTTTAGCAGTTCCTGACAAAAGAATTGCGATTTTTGTAGCCTTTAAGATAATAATAACAGAGTGTATATTTAAAAAAATTTATCACGCGAATAAAGTCTAATTGATACATTCGTTGCTGACAGCTTCATAGATGTATTTTTTTTTGTAATTGTATAATTAAATTATAAATACGTTATTTGACTATACCCCATCCTAAATTTACCAGTATTTACTGTTTGTGTAATAAGAGTTCCTTAGATAATCCCAAAATGACATAGGCATATTATTATGGTTGCATAAACCTTTAGTATGTACTTATTTAATTGGTTTTGAGTGGGATAATAACACACTATTTTGAGTATTCTAATTACATCTGAGTTTGAATGTTTCTATTTTCAATAATACTAAGGTGGGTAAGTCTATGTTATGTCACAATTTAAATTGGTAAATTGGTTCACATTTAAATAGACAACAAAGAACGGCAATCGTTTTGAGTTATTGATGACAAAATATCAGGAATATAAATTGGTGATTTCTACTTTAGAGTAAACTTTAAAAATTGCAATGTTTGTGTTTTGTGGTGGTAAACAAATGGTCTCAAGGCATGAAATGCCCAAATTTGATGATTTGACTTTCTATCTGGATCTGGATTGAACTTAAATTGCTACTAAATTTTGTCAATCCAAAAGTTTGACAGATCTTTATGTTTCAAGGTCACTATAACCCAAATCCAAAGAATGTGTGTCTGTCTACGTGTGCATGTTTGTGGGTTTGAAATTTAAATAATATAATTACGCAACTTAAATCTGAATGTCTTTTCAGCTAAACCGGTTTAGCTTGAAAAAACTGTCAAATAATAGAGAGAAAAAATATTTAATTCGTTATAATAAACATAAATTATTGATTTTGATTCTCCTAATAGGGGTGTTCGTCGTGAGGACCTTGCTGGTTGCAACTAGACCGCTTGTTTGATTTCGAAGAAATTTAATTGTGTTGTAGCAGTATTCATAGTTTTATAAAAATAATTTATCTGGGAACACAAATTTTTAATAATAACATGAGAAACTTAATAAGAAATATTGAATTGTGGTTGAACTTATGAAGACATAGCCATTAATAAATTTTATTAAATAACTTTAAATCTTTTGATTTAACAAATTTATTTTGTCCATAAATATTATTATTACATAAGTAAATTACTAACCATAAGTACGTAATATTCACTAATTAAAAGAAGTGACATAACTCGTTGTTAAATGTTTGAATGTTTAAAGATAGTTTTATTTCCCGTAGGAATTATTGACTAATTATTGGAACAATTAATTTTGCATGATAAAATTTCAATATAAACACAAAATAAACAAACAAACATGTCTCGATAATACGCCGTTAATATTATTTTAGACTCTACAATTTAGACAGACATTTTACTAGTATATGAAAACAGACAGATGTACTATATAAATTTTTATAACAGCGATCCCAGTTTGAATACACCGTTAAATACTCCTTCTCTACAGGTCCGTTATCTAGGTAATCTTCGAATAAACGAGCTTAGAGCTTTGTTCTCAGTATGGTCGAGTGGATTTTTCTGTAATTGAGTAGCTTCTAAATGAGTTAAATACTTATTTAAATTTGAATTGGATAACAAGAAAATATTTAAATATAATGGATATCATTGTAAATATTAGTGCTTGATTACATTAGCTTTTTTATCAACGCAGAAAAGCATTTTTTTAAATCGTCCACTCAATCTTTAAATTGACAGATATTAGATTTAATATCTGGATGACCGAGCTTTGCTCGGTATTTTTTTTTTTATTTTTATAAATTGTGTTTTTTGGAAATTATATTACGTCGAGGCGGAAGACGAGTCCAGCACGCTAACACTTAGCCACTCCAATGACTTTAAATATTAAACAAATATATCATTACATTATAAAAAATTATACAATTATAATAATAAAATCTTATTTGAAAAATATTTTATTGTGTTGTTTTGTTGGGTTGGGTTTAAAATGTAAAAAAAATTAATTTTACTCGTCGGTCGAGCCGGGATTCGAACGCGGGATCTCTGTATAAGAGCTTCTCACGCTAATACTTAGCCACTCCAATGACTATAAATATTAAACAAATATATCATTACATTATAAAAAATTATCGATAAAACACGAATAAAATGACATTTTCTAAAAATGATTCCTAGCTAGATCGATTTATCGCCCCCGAAACCCCCTATATACTGAATTTCATGAAAATCGTTGGAGCCGATTCCGAGATTCCAATTATATATATACAAGAATTGCTCATTTAAATATATAAGATTTATTATTGTATTACATAAAAGTCATTCAATAACAAATTTAAAAAATATTTTCGCTGTTATAAAACCAGATGTCCATTGTCCGTCCGACAATCTGAAAATTATGAAAAATTAAAATTTTGACGTTGTTGACTATAGATATTCTGATTTGCAATATGCTGGAAAAAACAGTTTTTTCATTTTTATTTTAATGAATTTTTTATGTAATTACAGACAAAAAAAATCAGATTTCCGTGAATAGTTCATTTTTCAGTTTACATTCATAACAATAATGCCATATAAATTTCAAAATAAGCTCGAAATCAATTAATTGATTCAATTCCAGAAATGTAATAATTTTTTTAAATTCATTCTAGTTTTCCAAAAAATTTAATACCATATAGAAATTATAAACTTTTTTGAAGTTAGCTCTAATTTCCCGAAACAATTTTATTGATAAATTAATTTAAATTATTAAATAATTTTAATAAAATTATTGTCCTTTACTTTTGTTTTTATTATAATAATAAATAAAGATTTTGTAAAGTATGGTATAATAATAAATAATTATCAATAATTTAAGTCACGCATTAATATCAAATAAATGATTTTTGTGGGACACACGTCGAAGGGCAAATGTTACTACTTACTACTACTGTTGGTGTAATCAACAAATAATATGTGTAAAGTATATCAATAGAATTATTAATGTAGAGTTATTTCTGATACAAAAACTATTGTTTTCCCATCGAAAATCGATTAAATAATTTTTTTATTTTAATATTATTTTTTAAGAAAATCATGAAAAATCGAGTAAATTTTTTGAGTCTGATTTTAATAAAATTATGTTTATAATTAGCATAATTTTACCTGTAAATTTCAAAAATAATATCCATTTTACAATTGGATGTGTAGTTTTCAAGATATTTGCTTAAAATCCGAACCGTAGGTCAATATTTCGTCCAAAGATATCTCGAAAACTAGCCTTGCAATAAAATAATTTTTTTCAGGTTTTTATATTTATTCGTTTCAACTATTTTTTTTTAGAGTAAATGTATTCGTGACTTAAAATAAGTATATAAGATGACTTTTTTTTTTATACTTGCTATTTATTTTAATTTTGTTTAATAATATTGCGAGTATGTATTTTGATTTTGATCAAGTTTCGTTTGTTTGTTTTTTTTTTTTTTTTTTTTTTTTTAAATTTGACAAATAATTAGGTATTTTATTTTCAATTAAAAAATTCCATTCATAAATTTTTTAAAAATCTTGTGCCGGGGTTTAATGCAAAGAAAGAGTTGAATTTCCGGTAAAATTAATAACTATTTATAATTATAAAACTATTACACGCCATAGACAACAAACTTATAATTGACGAAGTCTTATAATAAATCAATTGCATTTTTATGGTCTACGGAAAATAGTCAGTTGAGTGTAATTATGAGTGGTTTATATTTTTGTCACTATGATACTGAAATCTTGAATTGCTCAAAACTGCAACAATTTTTTTTTAAATTAGGAAAACAATGCCGCTAAACTCGGTAGTTTAATCTCTAGGTAGCTTAATCTTAATATAAGGAATACTTTATATCCAAAAATAAAGTTTCACAAGACATAGCCATACCAATTTCAAGTGGATAATTAATGCAGTAATGTTTTGAAAATTCAAAAGGAACCAAACATTTTTCAGGAGTATCCTTAATATTATTCTAGATAATTAACTATCTGTGTGCCAAATTTCATCCAATTCCCTGCTTGATTGAGTACCAAACATACAAACCTTCATATTTATATTATTAGTACGATGAATGTTAAGGCTTCAATTAAACAGAAACGTATTGATATAGACATAAAGGCCATATCCACCACGAGACATGTCGCTTCTCTATTACTATTCTTAATTCATAATATTTGGTATTGACATATTGGGTATATTATTTCATCAATATTTTCAAAAGATATATAAACAGGGATGATTTTATAAAAAAATCATATCAAATTATATTGTTAAGTGCTTAACAAGCCATTTGTTTATCAACGTTCAAAAATCAAAATTTCAAAATTCAAAATGTTCGCAAAAGTGGTAAGTGGTAACGTTTTTTATTTATTTTTTGTTATATTGTAAAACACCAGTCTTAAAAAATTATTTAAGAAAATACAAATTAATTTTTAAAAGACATTTGAATAAACAAAATTTTATATATTGATACAATTTTTATATCAAAAAGTAAATTTTATGACAAAGGCTTAATATTCGGCTTAAAAATATCACATAACGTCCAATAAAAACAATTTGTAGTTTATTTACAATATTATTTATATATTTGAAGGCATAATTAAAGATTTTTGTCTACCGAACATTTTTTTCTACCGCGGATCATTTAAATATTTCGCTTAATGGTGATTTAGACGAACCTAAGATGCAAAAAAAATATTATATATTAAATTTTCAATAAATTCTTAATGTTTGGATTTTATTAAATATTATTTTTTGAGCAAAACAGTGATTTCACAAGAGTGCGTATTAAAAAAAATCCCCCCACAGAACTAGAAGAAGTTTTGTGTACTTTATTACTAGTGTATTGGAAATTAAATTTAAATTTCCATTCAATGCCAAGATAAATTTTCTGGTTAAGATAATAGAGATGATCATAGACATTAAAACAAAACCAAAAAATCTGCCCATCATGTCGAACAAATGCGATAATTTAGAAATTTTATTTTTTCTACTATGCATATTCTAATATAAGTTGTTTTATGTTCGCCATAAAATAATACATTGAATATTTGGTGATTATTATTTCATTTAAAGTTAACTAGAAAATAAATTATAAAATTCAAGTAATGTTAAAAAAAAAATCGATTTAATCACTTAACGGCCTAGTCCTATTTTGTATAGCAAATATGTTTGGCTAAAATAACTTCGAACACAAATATCCTAAGCATGCCTAAGATAATTTTTCTTTTGGTATGAAAAACAAATATTGTAATCCAAATTATTTGTCTAGCTGGTGATATTTGAATGCAGCTATGTCATGTTTAGTAACGACTTAATAAATGTTCTTTTTACAGATAATTGCTTGCATCGCCCTTTTGGTTGCTTCCAGCAGTGCCGGATACGTTGCACCAGCCGCATATGTTTCACCATATGCCGCTTATAGTGCATACTACACCGCTCCAGTAGCTTCTTCATATGTATCTTCAGCACGTTACGTAGCAGCACCAGCTGTAGCTTATTCATCGGCATACACATACCCATATGCAGCATCATATGTATTGGCTAAATAAGTCGAATATATTAAAATGACTACGATTATTCAAGACGACTTCTGACTCATACTTAATGACTATCGTACTATACAAAAAAACAAAAAACAAAAACAAAACTTAAACCGTACAAAAACTTGACTGTGACCTGAAAAAAAAATTCAAAATTTATACAATACCATGTATTTGAAATAATTGTGTATAATGTTAATTAAAGTAAAACAAAAAATATAAGTTATATAGCAATTTAAAAAAAAAATGGTTTTTATACTTTCTTTTTAGCTTTACCTATGTTTATTTATGTGGTTGAAGCAATTAATCTAATTTTGACCTACTACGAAGTATCCGAATGATCTAAAAATGAGACCATAATAAAATAAAAATTGGGATATGTTCAGATCTGATGACAATACAGAATTGCGGTAATAAAATAGATATCTAATGATAAGTATCTTCTATTGAAAGGAATTGAAAGGTATACATCTTTGGATAACGGAGCCGATTATTTTTAGTTAAATTAAGAGAATACACACTTCAAAAGCAAACCGATGATGTTTTAATTATACAATAGCCTTTGCATTTAAAATCTGAAAAGATAGGAAGACTATTATAGTTAATACACATTCAAGTGAAATCTTCTGATATATGTTGTAAATGGTAATACCTGCCTGTCAACCCCCCCCCCCCATTTCCATTTGTAGCGAAATCAATTTGTAGAGACTATTGGGATATGAAGAAGAATAAGAAATAAATAAAAGACAAAAGATGGCTTTTTTTCAGAATTATATTATTATGCTGTGGAGGAAATATATGCAACATTACCAAGGAAACAGAAGTCAGAGATAATTTCAATTGTAAATACAATTGAAAGATTTGGTAATTTAGATTTAGCATGCCGTTATATAGTTAAATATGTACTCATTAATTTTTTGATCTTCCTTCTCCACTCGAAAAGTTGATGATACCCAATTGACGATATGAAATTTGTGACATTAAAATAGCATATATTACAAAATATTTATGCGAAAAATGTTCCATAACGAGACGAGATATTTTATCGAAATAACTATTGGGGAAAACTGTAGGTTATAAAAAATCAAGTAAATCGCATCTAAACATTGAATAATATAAAATCGAAAAACAATTCAGAGAAATCTCATTAAACTTTTAGTTAAGGACATTAAAATATCAAATAGAGTTGAAGCCGTGTTAATAAAATGAATATGTTTAGATTAACATGCGAAATTTAATTAAATTTTGATAACGTTTTTTAGTTATTTTGAGAGTAGACCTTGAATTATCCCTCAAGAACAATTTGATATTCCTCCTGAAACACTAAAACATCTAAACATAATACTACTGACTATATTTTATGTAAACCAAGCACGATTTTCTTTTTATCTCTGTTGAGCTAACATTATCTCTTTCTAGACTAATCATGATATAAAATTCATCAGCGGTAGATGATAATAAGTGTCAGTGGTTCATAATAAATTGTATCAGCGAGCTTTAAACAACAAAATCTAAGTATAACATTTTTTTTACTGGTTTTTTTTTTTAGCAATTGTCTTCGAAAAAGTTTGCTTAAATTCAATTGGCTATACAAACAATTTTGATTTTAAATTTCGCTTGTTCTTAATATGTTTGCCGACCAGAAGATGCTAACCAACCGGCCGTTTTTGCTGATCGAATAAATTTTTCGGTTAAAAAAATTACGAATATTTTGCTTACCCATAATATAACTCCAATTCAATTCGACAGATTGAATAGTAGTTAACAAATATTTCCTTAATTTAATAAGTATGCGGTACAAAATTCGTCTAATCTAAATTTTTCAGGTATATTTTCGTACAGCATTTTATGTAGCTCGACTTTGATCATTATTATTCTATTGGAAAGGAGGTATTTTACCAATGGTTCCCTACAAAGAAAAGAAGGTTAGGAAAACCCCTGGATAAATATCTTTCTCGTAAAGTAAACGATAAAACAGATATTTATTTCTCAATATGAAGCTCTCTCTGTACGGTAATTTTATGAGCATCCCTTTATTAACACTAGACGCGTGTATGATGATTTTACCTAATTGCAATTCTAGTTTGTATATTAGGGAATTATATAACATTAATTTGAATATTCTTTGAATTCAATCATATCAAACAATTCCTAGAATATAACTATTCTTAGAATATGGTTATAATTGGATTATCAATAACCAAATTATATAATTAATTAAAATTAGCACATTATACAACTACATTAGACTATCGAAATTAAATAAGTTAAGAGATTTACTAGGAATTATATCAGTTTATGTCGTTGTGATCAGAATGACTAAATTTTATATGTCAAGTGTTAAGACCATTTATTGTTACGATTTTAATATATTTGAAATACATAAACTTTTGTAATTAAAACAATTTCAAGAAATGAAATTAAAACAATTTCAAGAAATGACATTCAATAAGATACCGAGCCGTTTTTCTAGAAATGATTTCAAGATTCGTAAATAGTATACCCGACTGTGATTACCTGGTAAATACTAAATTTAACTTACTTTTCGAAAATGGTTATTAATAGATTTACAAGGGAAATATGAATGTATATACCAACGACAATTTTGCATCAGTAAATATAAGGAATAAAAATGTTTCAAACGTAAGTTGTTTGTATTAAACAATTGAATAATTTAATAAACAATACAGTAACCTCTTAATCAAAAAATCTTAAATGTATCTTTGATACAACCGTAAATGTCACGTGAATACGTTCATGCCTAAAAGGACATTGGAGCTATTGGAACAATATTAATTAATGTTTCAAACTGAACAGATGTCCTTGGACTATCCACATAGTAGATCTCATTCTAAGCGACGATGATCGCTTATGCACAAACGAATTGCGTTAGTTTGTCGTTATATTAAATCTCATAATTACCGACTTCGTACTTTAAGTCACCAACAGATGACATAAGGTTGTCGATATAGAACATCCAATACTTACCGATTTCATTTATTTATCCACCAGAAGACAGCTTTATGTCCAGCGCTTTGTTAACGTAATGTATTCTATTGAAAACGGAAACATAGGTGGAAATTTGTGAACATAATGTCTTCTATTAAACGGAAACATAACGACGATGCAACATATAGATGAACACGTTAAACTGTCTTTTTTTTTTGCAAGTTTAAAAGAAAAATTGTTTGTTACGAAATAGTTGTCTTGAATGAATTATAAGATAGTGTTTCCAATTGAAAAACACAGAACAAATAAAGTTTGACAAACACTGTTTTCTTTTGTAAAACAATATTGTTCATTAGTTATTAGCACTCGGCCTAGTTAATTTATTGTGAATTACAATGATTGCGTTGCATATTGTATCATTTCGTTCATTTATAAATAAATCATCACGGACTTGCTGTCAAAATCAGATATGTATTGAACAGTATTTCATATGCATCAGCAATTTTTTTGAAAAGAACATAAAGCAGAAATATTTCATGCATGTTTTGGTAAAAAAAAACCCTTTTGAAGCTGTGTTTAACAAGCTATCATCGTTGTTACAAACAATTTTCTGATTAACAAAGTAAATTGTGTTCATTGATAAATCATTGTATAACCATGGTTTTAAATTTTCAGCTAATGGTTTTAAATTCAGAGACCAGCTAATCTCATCATAATACTTTGAACTTCTCTTTCTCATTCAATTTTGTGAAAGTTACCTCTAATTTAGATCAACCCGTAACCGTCTGTAGATCGATATCAAAATTGATATTGCTGAAAATTTATATTTTATTTAGCCTAAGACTTGCGAATTAATAAGATTCGTAGATCTATGTAATGTATGAATATTTTAATGTGGCTTTATAGACTTGAATTCAAGTTGAGAACTTTATAGACTTGAAATTAAGTTTGATCGATAAGTTTTAATAGTGTTTAAAATATACTTTGTATTAGGAAACTTTTTTTGAGTATAGGTATGAATTGCATCCACTTGAAGGCTTCCCGTGACGGTATGCAGATCGATATCAAAATTGATATTGCTGAATTTTTTTATTTTATGTAGCCAAAGACTTGCGAATTAATAAGAGTCGTAGACCTATGTAATATATGAATATTTATCTATGTGGCGTATTAGACTAGGATTTTGATCCAAAAGTTTTAATAGTTATCAAAAATTTACTTTGTATTAAACTTTTTTTGAGTGTAGGTATGAATTGTATCCACTTGAAGGCTCATTATTCATGACAGTTTGATTAATTCGAGCAAAATTTTTGTCCGTATGTACACATTCTCTATATTTTCAATAAGTTAAGAATTGTTTTTGTAGTTAAAATGTATGTCAATTGATAAAATTTTTAAATTTCGAATCCTGTTTTGTTGATAATAATCATAATTAATTGTTTATTGATTATTTTAAAAAAAAATACTGATATAAATAATCAATAAACTGTTATTATTCAGAATAATATCAACAATTTATTGACGTGTGCTATTAAATTGGTATAGTAAATGGACTTTTTATGTTAATGTTTTACATGGACAAAATCAGATTGATTTTATAAAAACTTGTATATAAACTTGTAAGTTTAATACACAAGAAAATATAAAAATTTACAACTTTTTGTGAATGCAGTGAAAAGACCATTAACTAAGTTTGAAATGACCAATTTTTAACTTAAAAGTAACTTTTACTTTCAACTTATAACGTCTTTACTAAATTTATATCATATAAAAGCTTGTCGCCGCGAGATTTAAGTATTTACTTAGTTTGAAAATTTTAATAGTTAAAATCAGTCACATCAAGTTTTTTAATTTACTTATTCATCTACACAAGTAAATCTCACGACAAGATTTTATATAATTTATATAATTTATGTTATGTAATGATGTTATCAGTTTTAAAATAAAGGTTCATAACTTAATATTTTTGGTTATTAAAAACAAATTTATTAAACAATTTTTAAAATTTAATCATGGCAGGGCCATTATTGTCCTGAAGTAAGACATATTGCCAACCATAACAAATAAAAGCAAAAAACTAAATAGTCTAATCTTTTTCCTTTTTCGAGGAAAAAACTTCCGTTTGATTTTTTAGTTTCTCAGGTAATGTGAGTTTTTTTCCCAAGTTAGTTTAGATAATTTATATGCTGGGTAATTTAATTTGCCAAATGTCTTAAAGTGAGGAAATGTAATGAGTAAAACTAATGAAGAAATAAGAATCACATAATTATGTCTTATTGTCGGAATACATGAATGTAAGGTGTTTGCCATTATGAAACATACGTACACTGCTAATGTTGGTTTGTTTGGGAAAAATGATTCGTATTGATTAACTGGACCATAAAATCTGAAACTACTCTACGTTGAAGGCTATCCATATTTTTGTTATTCCTTTCTTGGAAATAGTAATCAAGTAATTTCAGACATTGTGTCCACGTGTGATTTGGAACAGAATATTATGAATATTATATATGATATTATGAATATTATTATTCTAACTATACCTGTACTACTCAATTGTATATAGGTACTCATCTCCTTTTCGATTTTTGGTTTATTTTATAAATAATATCCTTGAAAATAATAAGTACAAATAAATAATATTTTTAATTTCCAGAAATATTTACCTATGTTTATATATATATATATATATATATATATATATATATATATATATATATATATATATATATATATATATATATATATATATCCAGTATCTATGCCTTTTGAAAGAATACAATGTCATTAAGGACAATATTTCAGTACACTTTGTTATACATCATCGTCAGTGGTACCTAATGACAATATCATCATTGTCATGAGAAATATATGAAATTTTACGCATGATGAGTAATTAACTTGTATTATTAATAGGATATTAATATAAAACATTACCTTCTATCTATTACGTAATACACATATGGTTTATATGTAGGTATACAAGGTGTTAAAAAAACAACTTACTGATGGCGGAGAAAATTTTACGTCTTTTTGAAAAAAAAAAATCATGCAAGAAATTTTTTTTATAAATCTTTTCTTTGAAAATGTTTATATTAATGGTTTAAAAGTGTTTTCAATTCTTATAATAATGTTATTTTTATTATTTAACTTTCCCATAAGTTTGCTCGAGCTGAGAGAATTTTAGCTTCATGCTTTGTTACCATTCCTAAGTGGAGAATATAATTTGTGGACAACATCTTTGACTCGAAATTTTTTCCATTACACAGTGTAAATCTTCCATACAAAACTTTATGCCCTCAATAATATACTCAACTATTAACTTATGACTATATTTAATCCTTATGATGACACCTATGAGGATTTTAGGCCATTTATCTTTATATGGCCGAATTTTTATTTGATACGTTTCCCTTTACCGATTTGTCCACACAAATTATGCCACTCCTTTAGGTGTTGAATTTTCAACACAAAATTCTTTCTCAACGTATCTCTTCCTATTGGAGTATCAACTTTAAAAACGTTAAGTGGTTTGATCCATAAGTTGAGACATGAGTCAGATAGTAAATCACGGTTTAGTTAAATATACAGACATTAGAAATACATCATTTTTGCCATTTTTTCCATTAGTGTATTGGTTGATAATTTTTTAATTTACGTGCGAGATGTTTTTAATTACATTACAAGAATTTGAGCCAATTAAAAGTGTATTTACTGGTTTGACAATACAGTGTTCTTTATTGACCAAATTATCGAATACAAAACGATATAATTGATACCCGGTTTATCAGTTAGTAGTTAGCTATCTATATAATATCAATTGTGTAATACATATGTCTTCATAATATACTAAATAATGTATTTATTGAATTCTATACACACATCAGCATACATGAAGAGAGCTTTATACAAAGCTTTCATGTACAGACGTTTATGTAGGCTTTACGTTTGTGTTTACACATAAAGTGGGTATATACTATACATCATTATGTTTTATGTACATAAAGTGAACAAAACAATATTTTAATAAACATTAAATTAAGTTTAAAAAATGTCTGATGTAAATGTTAATACAGTTAATAAACCAGAAAAAACGTTGAAATTTGGATTAGTGGTGGTTACATTTAAAATTTCACTTTGGAAATCATCTTTTCGGGATTTTCATTTTTTTAGGAAAACGTCTATCCTTTGTTATCGAGGGCGCTCATCAAGAATCTGAGGTTTAAAAGCATTTAAGAGCAGTTGAAATCCCATTAAAACAACCTTTTACATTGACAGCGATAAAAAAAAATTAAAAAATTTCTCCTCATCTAACGGGGAATTTGGAGGTAACTGATCACCAATAATAATCATAAAGGAACCAAGGTATAATTCCAGCCCTAATAAAATCATCTCTATAAGTGTCAGCAATAAAAAATTATGAAGATTCTAAATCTTATGTTTTGAAAATTTTAAAATTCTTAGTTGTTTTGATGGGGTTATCACAAATATCATTCGAATTTTCCAAAGTGAAAATTAGCATAAACATTTTTTTATCATTCTCATTGCCAGAGGTGGTTTTTATGGGATTAAAACTATCCTTAGTAGCTTTTTGACCTCAGATTCGTTAATCAACGACTGAAAATCCACGAGAGACAATTTTCGGGGTGAATTTATGAATTATAAAATATGTATTATTTCTGTCACTTCTAGGGAGTCTAAATGGAATTGAAAGCATCTTCAGTTTCTTTTTGATATCGGAGTCGTAATCAGCAGCCCCAAAAACCACCGATAACAATTTACGTAGTGATAAGTTAAGTTAAAAATTTTTGTTATCACTTTTCATGTTTGGGGGTGGGGGCTAAAATTTCTTAATCTTATCAATTTTCATAGCGAGGCAGAAATTAGTAGTGATGAATGATCCTGAAAGTCTAACGAATGTGAAAAAACAATTTTTAAATCGGAGCTGTTTCACCACTTGTCTACATTCTCCGGCTTATTAAGTGGGCTATATTTTTTTATATATAGGTATTATACAAATATTAGTTCATATAAATAGAATATACGTGAGTACTTTATTCCATATTTACATAACGACACTCTCTCAATGTCAAAGCCAAATAGCTTGAGAGATGTATCCAATAACTATTAATATATATTCGAAATGCAAGATAAGAAATCAATTTGAAATTAGGATAGTTGCCATCATAAAAAATAAGTTATAAAATAATATACATAAGTTAGCTTAAAATATAAAACATCGATATTTGTTGGTTATTTGTGCAAAACAGATAATTTTCTTTAATTTAGATAAATTTTCTTTAATTCAAGCTTCAAGATTTTTTTTCCTAAAATCTATGCGATGAGTTATGATGCTGAAGTAGCACAAGGAATGATTAATGTTATGCATCCAAAAAATATATCTCGTTGCCCATGAATTTCAATGTATCCATGAATTTTGATGAAATTTGTTACAAAATTACAAGTGAAGTAATTATGATGTTGTAAAAATTGAAAAATGGCAGAAATGGCGTTTTTAAAGTTTTTTTTTTTTTTTTTTTTCTAAATTGGATTTTTTTGCATTTGCACGACAAACAGTCGAACTTAATAAACAAAACCCTGGACAACGGGAGTATTTGAAATAAAAAATAGAGGATACTACTGAAAAAAAAATTTAATAATATTATAACGGTTAAAATTTGAAACATCTGAAAGTGATATGCTCTGTAAAATCACTGTACAATTAGATAAGATCAAAAAAATCAAAGCCGAGTCAAAGTGGATAACAAATAAACATGAAGGAGTGTCCGCCCTGATCAGGACGAAAATCTTCAAATAACTACAAAAAAACTATATACACTTATGATAATAAATTATTCAAGTTGCGTTATGTGAGTTCCATGGCTATTATCCTATAATAATAAACATATCTCTGGAAATCTTATAGGAATCTTGTATAATTTAGTAACGAAAATCCTGCTTTAATTTTTGGTAGCAAGAACATCTTTATTTTATATATATTACATCCGTTCATACAATAATTCTGTTTACAAAACCAAAAAATTTGATAATATTTTACACACCATTTAATTATAATTCATAATCAAAATAATTTTTTTTTTTTTTTTTTTTGTATTTTAATATTTTTACAAATTATGTCAAATGAACTGTCATCGAAAGTATATTTTCCACGTGTTTCTTTCTTTATACTAATTTAATTTTTTTAACTTAATAAAAAATTTTGTTTACAGATACATTGTTTATAAACATAATAAAATTGAAATATTTAAATTTTTAACTATATCTATTATAAGATAGGTGGGTCGAAGAATAACCTTTAAAAGATTTTAATGAAACTTCACTTGATTGTTCTTTAATAAATAATAAAAAATAAGGGCCTGGTTCGATTGAAATTCACCTGTGATGTTAAGAAAAATAAGATAAAAGTTTTTTTAATTTTAATATAAGGAACATAGCCAATTTCATATGAGTTTTTTGGCATAAATTAAAAATTTTTCTATAGGATTCAAACAAATTTAAAAAATAAACTAGGAATCACATAAAATTGGGATGAAATGATGTTTAGATAAACAATTAAAATAACTAAACGTATATATCGAGTGAGTGTATGCATAAACTGTATAAAGTATGTGTTAGAACTACAATACATCATAAAAATATAGCCATCGGCTATACATATATACTGTATGTATGTTATACAAATGTAAAATCGTTAAGCTCCCACAGAAGTATATATGAAAAATTTTTGGCATAGGCGTAATATAACCACTGATAAGAAGTTAAAGTCTTCAGAAAACAATTTCAATTCATACAATAAAACTCCTGTGCCTAAATATTACTCGAATGGCGGATATTTAATCCTAACGGTTTTCATTTTTTATAATCTTTTTGAGCTCGAGTGAAATGACCATTCTCTTGTTATTCAGCTGCTATTATTTTCTGAATAAAATGTTAATTTACAAAATTGTATCCTTTGGGTATTAATATACGTTAAAATTACTGTTTCTTAAAACAACTAATTCATACAGTTTCAGAAAAATTTTATTGTGTTTTAGTTTTTATTCCAAACGAAACATCCTATTTCTAAGAGCTCTCATGTCTATGTATATACTTATGATGTCGCATCCCTAGTTAGAATGACTTCAAGTACATACTGTATTTATTTAGAGTCACTGTCTTTCAAGTATTGTTCGTTAATTAATTGAAGGCCATGGTCACAATAATTATATTGTTTGATTGTTATTCATAGAATAATAATTATTATTTTAAAACCTTATGGATACACAAACAATAATTACGTAACATATGCAGATATTGTACGTAACGTAATGTTTTGTTATTTTATGAAAATATATATTCTACAGAATGGTTTAAAAAAATGGTGGCAAATAACGTCATACATCA
This sequence comes from Chrysopa pallens, assembly GCA_020423425.1. Classification (NCBI taxonomy): domain Eukaryota; kingdom Metazoa; phylum Arthropoda; class Insecta; order Neuroptera; family Chrysopidae; genus Chrysopa; species Chrysopa pallens. Next base: position 15,665,763 of record CM035594.1, read on the forward strand.
ATTATTTATACGACGAAAAGCGATCAATCTAAAATCTCAAATGCAATCACCTTCATTAGTTAAAAGATACATATCATTACTGGCTGCGCCCCACGGTTTCACCCACGTAAGTCTTCATCTCGTGGGAATTTCGGGTTAAAAGCTATGTGTTGAGAGATATATTGTCTCTAGCTGGAAATATGTATGTGTATAGCCATTAATAATCACACCAATATTTATTACGTTTTCACATTCACATTTAAATATAATATTTCATTAGGATTGATTTGGTAGTAATACAAAAGTTATAGGTAGCTAGTGCAATATACTCCTATAAACTATATTAAACGATTTTTTTCGTTCAGCCTAAACGTGCAGATTCAATATAAGCGGGAAAATGTAATTATTTATAACATCACATAAGAAACCTCAAAAATAACATTATTTCTCCATTATTTATTAGATGTTATTATACATATAAACCTTTTTCTTCAATCACTCTATCTATTAAAAAAAAAAAAAAACGCATCAAAATCCATTGCGTAGTTTTAAAGATTTAAGCATACATAGGGATATAGGGACAGAGAAGGCGACTTTGTTTTATACTATGTAGTGATATATTAAAAATTTCCCGAAAATAAAAAAATTAAAATCGGGATCTTATCATAATCTTAAAATTCTCTAATGAATAACTAAAACTAACGAAAAGTTAATTTTCTGTATAGGTACAATGGATCAAAATATTGCTAATTAAGTTTCTTCTTAGAATTGGTTCTCCAGTACAAGACTCTCTGTTTAGTTCGAGACGTATATATAATTGAAGAAAAGTGATCGTTAAGTTTTGTATGGCAGTGTTTTTATGTGTTTATTTACTACAAATGTTTGTTTTTATTCCTATAATTGAATTATAATCACATTGTTGCCCGTACGGCAGCATAAAAAAGAAAAAGAATAAACACGTTTTTCTAAAAAAAAAATCTTAATTTTTGTAAAAATTTGTATGATTTTAGTGTTTCCCAAAAATTTTTCATTGACTCGAAAATTTAGAAACAATAAATTCGAAAATTAACATTCATAAAAAATCAAAGTTTTAAAAATTGTCTCATTTTTACACTATTTAGATACACCACTTTTATTTATATATATATATATATATATATATATATATATATATATATATATATATATATATATATATATATATATATATATATATATATATATATATATATATATATATATTACCCATATAAAGCGCAAAATTTAGAACTTAGAGTTATCATATTTATTACAACTTTCAAAGATTGAATTCTTCGTAGAACCAACCTTACACACAATGAAAATTACAAATTTCAATATTGATGTCGAATTTTTATGGGGAAAGCATGAAATTTTCTATCAGAAGGGTAATAATACAGTTTCAAGACGTACCTTACTAACTAAGTATATAAACACAGTTTGCTCAAGGCGTTTTTATAATAATGACATTATCGTAAATTATTGAAAAATTTGTATTAAATACGTAGTAAAAATCCTATTATTTACAGTTTTCCAATAATAATTATCAAGTAAATTTAAATAGTTGGATAGAAAAAACTGTACAAAAAAAATAAATAAATATAAATTATATGAAAAATTTGAATTATATTGTTTTATTATATCTCTTTTAGATTCCTATTAATTAATAAAGGTAGACTGTATGATGCTGATCTATAAGGCCTCAAAAGAACCGGATAAAAAGTAAAACATAATTTCTAAATTAAAATTTTTATAAATAACTTCCTTGTGGCTAATTCTTACAACGAATCCATTATTTAGTTAAGAATATGATGGCGCTTCGAAAGGTAATTGGTCACAAGGATAATATTTTTTAAAGTTTTAAATTAAAAAATATTTTCAACTTTTCGGTTAATTTTTTTGTAAGAGGTTTTTTATTTCTTTTAAGTGTTGTATAAAATGATGAAAAAATTTTCAGTTGAAGTCCATGAAAATTATTTTTTTCCTTCCTCTCCTTAGGACTGGAATTTGTCTTTAAAATAAATATGAGACCACTTTGAAGCTGATTGATATATAAACACTAATTTATAACCTATTTCATTTTTAAAGTCGGTTAAAAAGCCATGAATTTCAATACTTCCAAAGTATAGCAATTACGGTGTATAAATTGTAGAATTATTCGAAAATATTTATTATAGGTATTGGTGTACATATTTGGTATTGATGCACAACCAGTTCTAATTGAGGTACCTCCTTGAGTTAATGTCCACATAAATTGATCAAGAAATGCGGTTGGTATTTTAAGTGGTTTTCTATTTATATTACATTACATCAATAATTCGAATCATATAAAAAATTAATTCATCATTCATAAATATCAAGAAATATTATTAACTCATTAGAACAATTCGAATAACATTATATCATATAAGATCAGGTTTTTATTTTATTTAATATTGTTTTTATTTATCTGTTTAACTTGTCTAGTTAACTGTTGTACATATCGAAAGTTGGTTTCACACTCAACAGAACGCTAGACACTTTAACGAAAAATATACAGTATGAAAAATAAAAAAATTAAGATATAACAATTTTTTTATTATTTCTGTCGATATAATACGAATCCAATTTTATTTATCTCGTAAAACATGCGAATTCGTTCGGAGAAATTTTTAATAATTTGCCATTGAATAATATGAAAGCAATCAATATTTCGGAGGAAAGTCACACGATCATTAAATTTAATAAATTTTTAAAAAATCTTCAAAATGAATTTTAATAGACGATGGAAGCCAAAAACCTCGCGGAGTAATACAAATAGATAAGTATTTTCGGAAATATATCCGAAAAAATTGTATTAGATTTCCAACGATAACTTATTTCTTTTTTTTTTTTTAATGGTTTTATTGAATTAAGTTAAATCTATATATATAATAATTTTGGTCTTGAAATATTCGTGAAAGTTCAGAGAAGGTTTAAACGGTGAGAAACATAAATAATAAGTAAAGGAAAATACTATAAACGACAATTTAATTTTCGAATACAAAATGTTCCTAGCTTTGAAACATATTTTGTCTTTTTTTTTCTCACATGTTACAAATCATAATTTCCATAGAAACCAAAATCTAATTTTGAAATTCAAAATAAAACTTCTTTATCTCTTCTCACTACCAGTATGACGAACTGTCAACTATATAAAGTGTGCATATCGCATTGTTCAAGTATTACCGGAATCATTCTTGGTTCAGGAGGTCCATATACCTTTCATCAAGTGAATGTGTACATCACAGCAAAAATTATCGGATGTACCCCAGCAAATACCAGGTAAATACCGGGTGCATATAATGTACCGGGTGCACACTAAATACCGGGAATCCGATAAGAAAGGATTTGAAATTCTTCCCCTGAGGGTAGAATTGCATCCGCATGTAAACGATGTAATATCATTTATTAAAATCTGAAAAATAACACAGCAACGCGTAAACCGGGTGGGTATGCTTCAAAATATACATTAATATTATAATTTATTCTGATTTGCCGCAGCTTCATTATTTAGTTATAGACAGTGGAGAATATGTTATTATATTTAGGAGATATTGATATTGATTATAAATAATTTATATAACAAAAATCAATGTTTACCCGGGTCAGCTATTCAAAATAGAATTTATTTATCTCTTCTTTTCTATATTAGTGGTTCTGGACTCCCTTTTCCTATTTTTCATCAAGTATATGAGAACCACAGCACAATATACACGAATTGTGGGTGCACGAGGTACCGGGTGTCCCACATCAAACACGAGTGTATATATAAATATTTCGTGTCACGGATATCCCACACCAAATAGTGGGTTACACATCAAATACCGGGCATCCCATAAGAAAAGATTTTCTGAACTTCTTCCCCTAATGGGATGAAAAGCAGAAGCAAAGTTTGTATGGGACAACGGAATTCCTTCGTCCAATCTACTTCAAATTTTGCATGCAATCGATGTAATATCAATTGTCACCGCAACGTGTCCGGATATGTTTTAAAATAGATATTAATATCATTATTTATTCTAATTTGCCTTAGCTTTCAGTATTAGGAAATAGAGGAAAGTTTTTAAGAATATGTTATTATACTTAGAAAATGTTGAAGATAATTAGAAATATGTGACAAAACGTCGATACCCGGGCCAGCTAGTATACAATAAAATTCATACAATAATTATAGTAATATTCATGAAGTATGAACTTCAGAATACTTGTGAAACAAAACATAAAATTTTTATTAGTATTTAGATAGTTACGTATTTATATAGCGAAATGTGTGCATTCGATACGATATATATATATATATATATATATATATATATATATATATATATATATATATATATATATATATATATATATATATATATATATATATATATATATATATATATAATTTAGAGTTTTTAGATTTATTAATTATGTCGTTTCTTAAAACATTGTAATTAAGCGTATCGAATGCACACATTTAGCTATATAAATATATATATATATAATACCAAAATTCATTGTGAAGACATAAAACTTATGTACAAGTCCATAGTTTGGTCACTTTTTATGTTGCAATTGAACTATTTCCAGAGAACTGTGTCGCATAATTGTTGTTGAGATTTGTTATTTGTTATAGAATGTTTTGTAAATGTACTAGATTTACCTATATTTAGTCATATTCATTATTTTTGTAGTCTTATCAAGAGTATAATACTATATAGTTACTTTGATATTGGTGTAAACTTAACTTTAGTAAACGAATATTTACAAATAACATTTAATGATTATTATTATTTCAATCTATAAACAATAAGATATTTATTTTTATTTTTTTTATAAATTAAATAAATAAATAGGAATTTTAGAATTAGTTTATTGAAAAATAATTGTATATACAAGAAAAATAATTATTAAATAGTATTAAATTCTTTTATACAGCATTACTTTCATTATATTCCATTTCAATTAACCTGACCATATTAGCCATTATTTAAGGGAGGTTGTTTGATTAGAACAGCATATATTTTACAAATTTTGGGAAAGAGTGCTATATCTGGGTTTCTTCCGGGGAAAAATACCTCCTAGAAATTAAATCAAAGAATGGACGTGTTGTTATAAAAGCTCTGAGATATCTTCATATTGTTAGTTTATAGACAGTGTAAGCATAAAGGTTATAAGAAAACTACCAGATCCATGATAGGTCAGCTCCAACTACTCAATTTCGTGCTAATATACTACATTCTCGACACCTTTGTTTTCATAGCTGTCGGTGACAGCCGTTCCAAAAAAAGATTGTATAGAAAATTTGAAATGTAGTATCTATATTTAAGCATTTTCAATAGTCAGATATCTTCAGAATGGTCAAAAATAATTAAAAAAAAAAAAAGATATCTGATTGCAAAAACATTGATATGCATATAAAGCATATGCTTGATTCATTGTAATGTTATTTTGAAAAACTTGTAAGTTATATATTATAGAAAAATGAGAATATAGCAGACTAGAAATCAGTTTTGGTAGAGGCGAAAACGAGATGTTTGTACACTTAGACCGTGACTAAAATATCCGTCATTAAATATTATCTCTGTTTGAAATTATTATTACCTAGTATTACACAAATATATAATATTAGTGAATTTATATATCAATTGGATAATATTTACTGGTACTATGATTGGGGATAGAAGCGAAGTAATTCAAGCATGAAAGTTCACATACATTTTGTTTAATGCAAGTAATGTGCAATTTTTTTATTTAAAATATATAAAAATAATAAATATATATTAATAGTTGTCGGAGGATTTCATTTTCAAATACACTGAGCAATTGGTTTTGTCACTGCAAAATTTTTTTAATAATTATACATTTTATTGTAATCAAAATATTAGTATACAAACTCTCTTAAGGTGAATTGAAACATAATACTGAAGCACCCTCCATCGAGTAAAAATATTTCAATTTTGCGCTAAAATAACTCAAAAAATATTTGCCTGAAATGTTTTTGCGACAAAAAACTCTTTGACAATTCCTGCGTTTTTATGTCAAATTTAAAACATTTGGATAAGCCTTTTATTGAAATATTTGGGTGCGTAAATTGAAAGAAATGCAATACTTATTACATGTAATTTAAATCAACAGTTTGTTAGAAGTATACTCTTTTATGTCAATAATACCTGTGGATAAAAGCTCTTAAGAAATTTATAATTAGTACTTCAATTTTTCACTTAAATTATCGGACCCAGACTATTGTTTGAAAATCTAGGAGGGAGTATATTAGTTTACGTCGCTACTACGAAATGTATTTTTTTAATAAATCAAATGTTAAATAGATATTTGTAACACTTTTTTTTTTTTGTGAGAAAGAAAGGCGTTGTTTATCTTATATATAAAAATTTCTTCGATACACTGATCTAATAGTGTATTCTCGTTCAACGTCCAATGTCCCTCGAAAAATTCAAAACTATTTCTATATGAGATAGTCTTAGAGAATATCAAAGAAAACATATTTTGTTAATTTATGAAATGTATTTTTAAATAAGGACTTTAAAATATTATTTTTTAACAAATTGTTCTTGTTTAGAAATATTTTTTAAATTTGTGTTTGTAGGCAGATTTTCCGGATTAAACTTTTGGTAATTACAAATTTGACAACAGTATGAATTATATTCCATTTTAAATTTACGAAAAAAACCAAATTTGAAACAAACAAATGTAATGATTTTCGATCAGGTATATATGAAAGATTGTATATTTGGAAAGAATAACTTGGGTATGAAATCGTAATAAAAACAAACCTTGTTCTTTCAACTGGTTTTATTGTTTCTTATTAATATTATATTTTATTATATATATTTTTTTAAATTGAATATAATTTGAATAAATAAAAGGTAACTATTCACTATTTTGCATGTCTATTATTATGGTATATTGATAAATTTTTGTAAAATGCTTTGTATTTTTTACAAAGTTTGATAAACTATTTATTAATTCTTTGTTTGTTTGTTTTTTTTTACAAAGTGGGAGAAAACCTTTTTAAAAAGCAGGAATCCTAAGGTGTAGACAAAAGTAAAGAGTAGGGAAGCAGGAATAAGAAAGAATTCGACTTCCATTTGCTTCTTTGCTCCGATGAAAGTTAAGTCTCTCCTCAGAATATCTATGTATTCATAGTTAACTAAACTATAAAAATTTAGTATGGGGATCGGTTTGAAGTTAAATAATATGCATAACTTATAAAATTAGAATTTAAAGCTTTTGGTGGAATCATTTGCAGAACTTTTCGAACTGAAGTAAGTTAATCGAAAAAACATTGGTGAGTAATGTCCAATGCCCAATCCCCGATGCGTTTTTAATAAATTAAAAAATTATAAACGTGACTTTAATTCACAAGTTTAAATTTTTTAAATTTCAATAGAATTTTTTTATGTCAATTTTTCATAACAATTGAGAAAAATTGTATTTTTATTATTTAGAAAAGTTGTTGATTTTATCCCGAAAATCAGAGAACAGAAATTTTGAGTTTGGAGCAGAGTCTAAGCATTGTTGTACCTATCTATCCGTTAATGTGTACAAATTATAAGATGTCCGTTCTCGTTTTATTCCAGTAAAACGGCGCAATATATATCGGTAACTATAACTGTTAAAATACTTTTGTGTTAATTTTGCTTACTAGAATTTTTTATCCGTTTTGTACGCTACCTTCAGCCGTTTTTAAATTATCTGGATGATAGACGTATGGAAAAACGGAGAGGTCTAATAAGATGATTCTATGAACGCCTTTAACAATATTTTTGTCGTCAATATTTGCTAGCGTTACAAGCTTTATACTAAAATTAAATACTCTGATATATTCTTTACATTTCAAGTATAAAAATTTAAGATTTGTTTCTATTTATAATTAAATCTATCAACCAATTAAAGTGGAAAAAAACTCATGAAAGAGATCGTTTCAACGAATGTTATTAGATAGATCTAACCGAACCGCGTTTATCAATTTGAACCAGAGATGAAGAGAAAGAAAATTGTGAAAATATAATAAATGTATACAAGAAAACCATGTTTCAGTTTAACTTTCTGCGTGATTTCCAATACTTGACGACAAATCTGCGAATCTCAAACTTTTATTAACAAAAAAAAAAAAACAAAAACAAAAAACAAAAAAAAAAACATAGAAAGGCGGACCAATTAACATAAACCTAAATTTACCATTTCAAGGCGATTTGATTTTTATTTTGAAAAATCTATTTACCTCTTGAAGAGTTATATTTTCATACGAATGCAAAATCAAATATTTTAATTTAACTGCTTAATACGATCATTTTCTTTTAAGATAATTAAAAACACTTGTACCCCGTGCTGGTACTATCTAGTGAATTTTTTTTAAAGCTTACCAAGGAAAAAGATTCATTGGTACTATAAAAAAGTTGTAATGATTAATCTGATCAAAAAGTAATGTTCATAAAACGGTCATATCCACCACAGTTTGTTTAGTTTTTAGTATCAAAAAATGTAATAAACCGGTTTACTTCTAGGAAATTAACACACAAATTATTTGCACAATTTTTTGTCATGTGTTTCAAATATTTAATTGACACGTGAAATAATTACAATGCTCAGAGCTATCAATTAATTAATTTTTAGTTGATTGCATATGCAAAAAAAGTTATTGTCAAATTTGTTCCGAGAATTATTATCAATTGGGTAATAGATGATGACTGATATTAAATTTGCTATATTTCACAATAAAATTTGAAATTAGACTCAATACTACAAAAAAAAAATAATGATAATAATCAAAAATAAAATGAAAAATTTATAAACTCTCAAAGATTATTTCCAATTATTTTTTTTTTTTTTTTTTGGATATTGAGTGATGGTTGAATGGAAGTGACTTTGTATGACTAATATTTTTCTAATTTCCAAAGTACACCATTATATAATACGCATCATCATTTAAAATAAATGGGACAGTAAAAATACTCAGATGCTGATTTTCTTATTTCGAGACGTTTCGCTAGTTTATTTAAGCTTCCTCAGACAATTTTAGGTATAATTAGCATATTAATTAAATTTTGACTAAAAATTTTCCTTACACTTTGCATTAAAAATCAAAATAGTTTTTTTTTTTGAAAAAAATATATATATGTTCAAAAATAAATAAATTCCAATAAATAATATTTAACAAATAATTCTCTTAAATTAATTATTTTTCAATACTACACCGATACATAATTAAATCTTTATGATTGACTAGTGTTACTTTTTATCTACACTCGATATCAACTATCGCTAAATTTTATAAACTGAAAACTTCCCGTCTATAATGAGCATTGAAAATTTCGAGAAAAAAATTATTATTTTTTTGTAAATCTATTATATAACTATTCATCAAATAATTAATTGTAAGAGATTTTTCTAGACTTAAGATTATTTTAATTTGATATACTTGTTCCAGAACAAAATAAATAAACATTGAACTGTTTATTTTCAATCATAATAAATCAAAAATATTTTATTGATATATTTTTTGTTATATAAGAATAAATAAACAAATTTTCTAATTTAATAAAATCAACTTTCAATCAGACCAGTGGCGTATTTAAGTTTTGATACGAAAACTGGGATAAAATTAATCCATCAACCTATGTTTAAGTCTTTGTTAAAATATGGTGTTACCATCAATTAGTGTTACATATACCCTAGTTGATTCAAATAATTCGAGTAAAGGCTTCTACATGTAAGGAATCAGCATATTCATTAATGTATTTAACCTGTTGCCCATCACAGTGTACTTTTGTATACTATTTTATTAGTTTGTAACAAAACGAATTACTTAAAGTGTTTTAAAGTTATTTGTATTGACGTTAATCAAAAACTAATCCTACGAATTAATGCATGATACGTGATTGATAATTGGAAAATAGAGATTATAAATAGTTTTATAACATACGTATAAAAAAAATAAACTGTCATAAAAAAATCAGCAGTTATTATATTATATTATTATTGGACTTTTTTTAAATTCCCACACATAAAATTCTATCTCTGAGCGTTCGTCGTGTTGTAATAATAACTAAGTGATTATACAATTATTTTAATTTTTTAATATTGATAAATTATGGATAAATATAAATTACTTACAGTGTCAAGCATTATCTACATGGAACTTGACGAGATATTATAGTGTTTTACATAGAAAGAATTTTCCATTATGGCCAGTCAAGCTTTCAATTTAAACAAATTATTATGGTAAATCTTTTAATTGTTTCAATTAGTATTTTGGAAGTGTTTGTATAATAAAAGAAGTGAAGTTCACAACTGAATAAGATAATTATTTAAACATCCATCATATGTTTGAGTATCAAAGCATGAAATATTTATAATTTTTAACATTAAAAGGATGCAATAAAAGTTTTCTTCTATCTCGATTGTGTAAAAAAAGAGTCTCAAATTAAGTAATTATAATGAAGCCAAAAACCATGAGCTCGGCTATAGAGCCAACAGAGCACGTAATAAGGTAATTAAATGCAAAGGAAAATTAAACAAAAGCTTATAAAATAGCTCTAATCTCTGTGATTTCTAGCTAAATGAAAAAAACAAAACAAAAGATGAGTTAAACAAATAGGTATATCGTTTCCTTTTTTATCTCGTTTGAGTAATCGATTTGTTGGAGTTGTAAAAATCCCATAAAAAAATTTCATAAAAATTGGATGAACGATTCGCTAGATATCCGCATTTAATTTAAAATACAGATTATCGGTTATATTTTAGTTAAATTGCTATATCCATGAAATAGCTGGGTCCATATTAATTGAATTGTAGTTCGGAAATATGATTTCAAGAACATAAAATTTGTGTTCGTATGAGCTCATCGTTTCGATTTTTAGTGGCTAATAAGTATACAAAGCGCTCTAATGATTTTTTGAAAAAGCTTCAAAGTCACCAAAGAACCCAAAAACATGTATTCCTGTTATAAAGTTATCTATGGTTAGTATTTTATTAATCACCGTATACGTGTTCTGACGCTTTCTTAAAAATTGTGCGCCGATTCGTTTAATGGAATCTATGGGTTAAATGGGATAACGTTTTTGAAATCTACAGATCAAATTTCCCTTCAGAACATGGTCAAAGCAGAGAAATAAATATTTCCAAATCCTTCATCCATGATAAATACTGGATGTTTAATGCAGTTTGGACCTACAATCACACTTTTTTACTATAGCACAATGACAAATATTAACAAGTACGTATCAGCTACATAGTAGATATACCTATGCATGAAGTGTTAACATTACAACACGTCATTTATTTTTCTTGTTTTTTACCCCATGTGGTTTTTTTGTTTATTTAAAAATATTTACTAAAAAAATATACAATATAAACTGACGTAGTTTATTTAAAAAGTATATTTTGTGACGACGACAAATACTGTAGGTTAACTAACAACTATTAGCATCATTAAAGTTTAGGTAATACTGTTCTGTTATCCTGAAATAATTTCAATAACTCATTTATAAAAATTTGACATATTTATTTCTTTACTAATTCTAGTAATCAGACACACCTTGCGTAACAACAATTTTAAAAGAAGTTCGTGATTTAAATGTCATGATTTAATCAAATAATTCATGACTTTTCAATTAAGTTGAATCATACATTCATTTTTAAACTACCTGATGTTCGCAAGTAAAAAAAAGAAAAAAGATAATATTAAAATAAAATTCAAAATATTGGATAAAGATTTGTAGAAATAGTAGTTTTGAAAATTACATTCGATATTACAATTAAAATTGCTTTATTTATTTTGTAAACTACTGTGTTGAATTTAAAAAAAATTCAATTAATAGTGCCAATCGTTTGGAAACTCGGCATATTATTGATTATGAATGCGTTATAATAAATACACATATAACAGTCATAATATTTATTATAATCATATTCGTGTAATTAGCTAAATTTTAGCTGAAATTATGGTGAATCTAAACAGTTTAAAGAGTTTTATGATTATGAAAAATAAATAAATAAAAAAACAAAAACAAACATTGGGTTCTTGAATTTTTCTTCTATCTTTTATGGTTTATGAGATTGGCCATGGCTTATTGAACTCAATGAACTGATTCGTATCATTCGCGAACATACATTAATTACTTTTTTTGTCTAGAAAACTTAATCTTAATTTCGGCTGGCTTTTTTTGAGCTATCTTGATGATGCGTCCGTCCATCTGTCGGACGAGTTGATGGACGACGGACTGATAGACATAGGAAAATTAACTAGTAAGGTTATTCAATGAACACATAGTAATATTTTTCTAGTGGCTTCAATATTTTCTATTGGCTTCAATATTTCTAGCGCTACAAACTCCTGCTCATCAGTGCTCAACGTTGTACCCTTTGAAATATAAGACCTTTTCAACTATATTAAAACGTAGTGTACATGGAACAGTTGTTCACTAACGTAGGTTGAGGTCGTAATTGCTAATGCTCCTCACTTGAGGATTCAAAAGGAAGCATATTATCTTAAAATTTTTCACTAATGGTGAATTATGCTTTAAGAATATTTCTCTTAATATTTGAATATCAAAATACTCGAAAGATAAACGCTAATACCAGTTGTAGGTATTCTTTTGTCGGATAGACGTAAGCCATTTTTGACATATATGAATATAAATGTCAATAATTGCTTGTAATGCGCTGCGTATCCGGCAAAAGGCTAACAATTCTGTAAAACTCTAAGTAGGTATAGCTCCAATTATTTCTTACAATCAATTACATATGTTTGTTAATGGAAGAAAATAAAATAGTTATTTTTAAAACTCAATTGAATTACTAAGCAAGTTAACAATAGGAAATAACAGCTTATAAATGGTATGTTATAGGTATGTGAAAATTACATAATAATTATAGTAATAATGATTGGTACATTACATGTGCATGTACGTCACGGCAGTACACGGCGCGGCGTTCATACCTTATATTAATTATACAATACAAAATATATATCACATTTTAACATTTATTACAGTATTATCCAAATAAATGCACATTATAAGGCTAATGAATAAAAACTTCTGTGAAAATATTACTCAGTTGTTTTCAAGAAATTTAATTGAATATCTTCGCGGAAAAAAACTAGTTCTTCTAAAGGAACTAAATTATGTTCTAGCTTTCATGTCTCTAACGCTCAAGCTGAAATTGATGCAAATGATTCTGGGCGAAATTTTGGGACAGTTGTAATGCAATTGTATTATTTTTATTACAAATATTTCTATTCCCATTAATGTATTGTTCATGTGGATTTTGCCAGTGCGCTTTGAATGTAATTTGATGCTTGTAAATAATTTACTTTTCCATACTAGTACTTTATCTTTAATATGCTTATTTTTATGAGTACATTTCACAAGTTAGTAATTTTTTATACGATCCATTTACTTGGACTTAATAGATTTCAATACTTGCCAAAAACTACTCATACCAGTCAAGTATCGACATGTATAATATATAAAATGTATCAGAGTGTATTAATTTTAGTGTTAATTATAGTAGATTTTAACGCTAGGAAATATCGAAGCCACTATAAAATTTTGATTTTGGTGCTCATTTAATTATCCAATTTCCGTATTTACGTCCAATAGTGCAGACATTGTTACTCAACTATCTGTCGAGTATCTAAACAATTAACTTTGTTAGTTCTTATCTACACTTGTTTTATAAACTATTTAGATTTGCCACAATTTTAGTTATTTTACCAAAAAAAACTATTCATTTATGTATTTGTTTTTACTTATAAATAATCTTGATAAATGTAATTGTATTAGAAATCGTTTTATTTAAAACTGACTATGTTTTATTTTAGTTTATTCTGCGGAGTGGGGGGGGGCATATAAACGACATTTGACCTACCTTAACTAACAATTATAATAATTTTAGATTATTTACAAACAGACACGTAACCATATTAAAATATTTATAAGATTATGGTAATTTATAAATATAAATAAATAATAATTTATTTTAATAATAATATATCAGATTTCGTTAATTGGGCTTTATGCTTTACAGTTAAATTAAAATATTCGATTCAACAGCATTTGGCAATTTGTGGTCCAATTGATGGCTTATTGTCCACATTTGGGAATTCCTGCCATCAAATTCGGTTTAACTAAGCAGTATTATTTTTTTTCATTATCGATAAAAGCTGATCCAAAAATTTTTGGGTTACCGGGATAATGGGAACACAGGTACACAGATACAAGAGTTTAACGATGAATGCTTAAACATATTACGATTGATATTGAAATATTCTTTGGTCGAAATTTGAAATACCTTTCGTGTATTATGCTTGGTCTGCGAATAACTTAAGCAATTTCAATCGTTTCAAAAGAAATGATGTTAGTAGTTTGTTGCGTTAGTCCAAACAGGTTTCAATGTCAAAATGGTAGTGAACTCTGTAATACATTATTAAATTTGAAGGAGATATCAAAATAAACATATATTATAGTCAGTGACTTGCAAGTTTATATAAAGTTTCTTAAATAATTATTGACGGCTCGTAATTGACGACTGGAAAATGCAAATTATGAATGAATTTGATTTACAAAAAATGTTGAATCAATGAAAATTGTTTCATCAATTTTCAATGTTTTTTTTACCAAAAGTTAATATTTTCAATCATTCTTGAATCATTATCATTAGTGAAACTTCAATAATAAATTTCTGTCAAGTTCAATATGAAGTCAACCTCGCAAACTCAAAAAATAATGACCAGACTTCCACCCATTATAGAAAACACACACATGAATCCAAGCCATTTCTCTTATTCTTGTTTTCCAAAACGAACTTGTTGAGCTTAAAATTCAATTTTGAAATTTTACGTTCTAATTGTAGGTTGTATTTTCATTGACAATTATATTATTTATAAAAATATCAAAATTTGAAACTTTTTATTACCATCCAAAAACTGATTATGATGGATGTATTCTTCGAGAATATCCTGATTATCTATATAAATAAAATTAACTAACAAAAATTCAACAATAAGTAGGAAAATTTGGAAAAACGCGATTATTGAATGTAGAGAAATTTTTGAAAGGTCTAACTAAAATATTTAGGTGGGCTGTGAGAAACAAAATGTACTAGCAGAATGGTCAAAAATTATTTTTACTGAACAAATTGTAAAAAACTGCTTACTGATACGACTTCTATTTCAAACTTCAGTTATTCAATGAATATTCGATCTTTATCCGTATAGAAAATATTAAATTTAGCTAAACCCTTAATTGTGATTTAAATTAAATTTTAAAGAAACCACTTCTCAATGTATTTTGTATGCGATCCTATCACATTTTGTAATAAATTTCATAACATTTTTAAGCATTTTTAAGAAAACGTGATCAAAGGACATTGAAATGTTTTAATTTTTTACCATTTTCTGAAATCATAATGATTACTTTAACATAATAATATTAAAATAATAAATAACCCATTTATTTGAAGGCGTGGTTGTTTTGTCTTATGTAGTTAATCATGATGAACCAACTTTTTGTAAATCGTTTTGAAAAACTGGTTTTTCATTGAAAAAAAAAATTATTTTTTTAATAACTAAGCTAATTTTATTAAATTGCTAAGTTTTAATATCTCTTTACGTATATAATATCTATGTAGTGTTCTTTGACACTGATTAAAACAAGTGAAATTAACAACTTACAGTATTGTTTAAATATCTGGCACATTCAGCATCTCGAGTGTTATAAATTTGGATTTAGACTTAACGTAATGCTCCAAAACTCATATTCAAAAATCAGTAATGTAAGTTCATATTTCGACTATCAAGGTCAACGGAGAGTTAAAATATTATGAACCTACTAACTCTTCTTTTCATCGTATTTCTAAATTTTCAATAAATTCACCGATGCACGTATTTCGAAGTCTAAACCAGTACTTAAGAAAGTTCCAGATACTATTATATAATATTTGTAACAAAATTGCATACAAAGTCCAAGACATTGCATGTCTACTCATTGATGTATGTCAAGGCGTTTGTCCAATTTTTAAGTATTTTAAACCAAAAATACCTATCTTTTGTAATTTACTTTCTCAGTGTTTTAATATAAATAAATCAGAATAATGGTCAGGACTTAACTTTTACTTTAAAACTTTTACTATTAACATATTACTTCATTATACAATTTATACGATATAAAAGTTTGTCGTGAGAGTTAAATATTCGTATTTACTTAGTATGAAAATTGTTATAGTTAAAAGTAAAAAAAGTAAATCTGTCGTAATTGAGTAATGACGTTGTAAGTTGACAAGCTTATTTGATACGAGCTCTTTTACTTGAAAGCCATCTTATTGTAAGAGTGTAATTAAAAATAACTAGTCCGCTATTTTGTTGCTATGTTGGATGTAGAATGTCATCAAAACTGAGTGTGTATTCAAAAACGTATATTTGTATAACAATTTATGAAAATCAAATCCTTCTTGTTTACTAGAAAAATTCGAATTTGAACAACTGAAGATAGCTACATTAACAAAAGTTTATTGTTAAGATACTCTTCACATGATTGAGCATCAATATTTGAAGTAGATTTCTAAAATTCTTATAATGGTGACGAATGTAAACTGTCTATGAAAAAATATTTCTTAGTCAGTTGTTTGTCAAAACAAACACAAGCATGTCTTCTGTCTTTCTGGTTCGAAAGTTGGGTCATGGATTCACTGGACCCGATTTAACTCAATCACGAACTTAAACGCATCCGTTAAGTCTATAACAAGCCACCAAAATTTGCCCTCTCGCTCTTTAAGTTTTTGAGTCATCTTGATGACGGACAGACGGACAAGCAGTAATAGACCAATTTGGTTTTTCTATGGACATCCATACCAGAATATTGTAAATTTTATAAAAATTAAAATTTTGTTGCGTTTACATTTCAAATTTTTTAGAACTATAAATACAAATGCTTAAACTTCCGCATTACTAAAAGATACGCTTCAACAACAAGTCCTATTTATAGAAATGTATAACAAAAAAGCAATTTCAATCTGATGAGCATTGCCGCTTTAAATTAAAGATTAATGTTAGGTGCGTACATAAATCAATAATTTTGAGTTGAACTGTCAATGAACTATCTATTCTTCTTAACAGAATGGCTTCATTTAAAAAAATTGTCTGCTAGCATTCAAAAATGTTATGCCCATGTTTTGAAAATAAAATTTATATAAAAAGACTTTTTATAGGGTTTGGTTTGAATTTTTTATAAGGCTTTAATAATTTATTTACAAAAAGCTATTATTATACATTTTTACAGTTTTTATTTTTTAATTTTTAATCTAAATACGTATAATTATGTTATACATGAATTTGGCAAACTGACAAGCTCAAACATGATTATAAAGCTGACGTCTAGTATCGAATTTTATTAAAAGTATTGAAAAACATTACACACCAGTAGGGGATCAAACCAGGGTCCCACTTGATAATCGGATATAAAATATCACACACATATCATTCATTATATCATTAGCTGATTACTAGAGGCACCTTTGATGTAGATCCGACTTGCACATCCGACAAGTTTTATAAATAAAGATTAAAATTACTAATGACAGCTTTCGTTATTGACGTATATGTCTGAAGAACGGAGGGAAAACTACATTATTATTGTTGTAAACAATTTTGCATAATAGTACATAGCTTTATCGGCCAAATCTCATTCGATAATTTTTTTTTTTACCAATTTTAAAAATCTTAATTCAAACTCCTCATTGAATAATTATTGAAAGTGGTATAATAAAGGCTACTTTTTAGGTTTTTTTTTTTTTTTTTTGCAATCCATACATTTAAAGGTTAAACAAATTTTATTAACCTTGGAAAAAATAGGTATAACAAAACATATTTTTTAATAATAAGATGGTAAATTAAAACTAATGGACTGTGAATTTGTTTCATTGGTTTTATGAATTTTTTAAATCAATGATTTTTTAACATGTTTTTTTTCTTCACATTATTTTGTTCATATAATTCGTTTTAACCTTTTGATTTGTTTTAATTTTTAAATAGATTGTAATCTAATATTTTATTTATTTATTTATATTTATTTTTAATTATTTCAAATTATGTTATAATTCTTAATTGAATAAAAAATATTTTTATTTATTTATTCAATAAGTCACCCGACCATATAAGATAAACTGTTTATTTTCTGTTTGCTATGTAAAGTTTCTTTATATTATTTTCAAAAATGTTTCATTTAACTCCACATTCGTTTCTTTATTGTCTAATTAATACGATTTGATTAGAACTAGTGATGAGCATAATTGGTCTTGATCTTGCAGTCTTGATTCGGTATTGCCAGAAAACAAGACCAAGATCAAAATTATCTTTACACTAGTCAATTTTGGGTCATACATACCGTTTTTTCTTGATATAAGTAGATAAGTTAACACCAAATTTCTGATCCAGTATACATCAGTTTTTACCAAAATTTTGAAAACTGCGACCCAAATTTTGTACATACTTTGTTTGTGAAAATTGAATAAAAAATTGACCGTGACTGAGCAAAATTAATTTTTTTGGTTTTTGTGACGTCACATGTTTCAAAAAATTTATTTTTGCGATATCATGGCTAAATTTTTACTGATTTGAGTGAACTTTTTTTTGAAACTCACTAATTTTGGATCGTACTTTTCATTTTTCTTATTCTCAGTTCTCTAACTTTAACCTATAAATGAAATTTCATGCTCAGACAATTATTATCTTAATATCCATATTTAGATATAATAAATATTACCAAATTTTTGAAAACTGCGACTCAAATTTAGTAGGATTACATACTTTGTTTGTGAAAATTGGATTAAAAATGTTCGTTTCTGAGCAGTATAGATTTTTATGGTTTTTGTGACGTCACATGATTCAAAAAAAATTGATTTTTGCGATATTTTGGCCAAATTTTGACCAATTTGAGTGAACTTTTTTTTGAGAACCCACTAATTTTGGGTCGTTATTTTTATTTTTCATATTCTGAGTTATCTTACTTTAACCCATATATGAAATTTCATGCTCTGACTTTTATTGTTTTGATATACAGTATAGATATATTAAATTTTACCAAACTTTTGAAAACTGCGACCCAAATTTAGGAGGATTACATACTTTGTTTGTGAAAATTGGATAACAATTGTCCATTACTCCTAACATTTTTCCCAATCAAACGCATATAAAATAAAACGCTTAAAAAATTTCCCTGTACTATGCTGAAAAGATAGATATACTGTAAATGCTGGTGCATACATAGTTATAGGAACACTGCGATCAAATTTTCGAATTGCTTTCAAATGAGTTCTTTTTATTAAAAAAAGAACAATTCACTGAATTTTAATGAAATTCCTTTATGAATATGATTTCATTGAATAAACGTATTTAATTTCGTGCACACAGGTGAAGCAAACACATAACAAAACTTAACTATGTTTCAGTTCATTTTCAATATAATAGAACAAATATATCAAGACATAGTGAATGTAGTACATTAATTGGCGGTACGATTGGACAAATAATATATTTATATTACTAATAAATATTAATGATATATTTTTAATTAATTAAAATAAGTGCATTTGTTTTAACTATATGATATTAAATATGCATTTTATATGGGTAACAAAAAATGTTTTTTTTTTCTTCAATATATTAATTATAGGTATTACATTTGCAAATAGGATTTAATACAGGTTGTCGCTTAAGAGCAGTGAATTAAATTTGAATTGTTTCAATACTTATTTATTTTATATAATATTATAGAACATGTCCTAAAAAACAGGTCCATAAAGAACTGGCATGGTTTTTGGGGTTTACATTCCAGGAATCGGTCATGGAGCCTCGTTTTAGAAAAAGCCTAGAACTGCTATTAAGTTAGAGGGTGGAAAAAGGGTAGAAAACACAACCTTTTCTGTTGTTCCTACATCTCGTAATCGAAACAAAATTATGATAATTGTGGATAACTGCATTTTCCTTCAGAATAGCTTTTTAAGAATGTTTTCATGCCAAAAATGTGGAAATAACAAGGAAAAAGAGCTAAAATTCCGTAGTTTTTTGTTTTATGGCTTTTTTTTTTTGAGCCAGAGATAGATTAAGACACTCTGAATAGAAAAAATTGTAAATGTAATTAAAATTGACCAATTATGTTATTTGGACAGAATATCATTAAGATACATTTGATAAGATTTTTTTCCACACGTTTTACTACTATGACATTATTCAAGAAACGTCTTTAAAAACATTCAATATATTTTGATATGAATGAAAAATTAACCTGAAAGTTTGTGTTGTATGTTAAAGAGTTAATTTTGTTAGGTATACCTACATGTGAACTAAGTGTCATATTATAGTTACCTATACATCATATGAATCAGAGTTGTAATTTATTCTAGATCATTTATATCAAACAATACTTTTACTCTTGACTTTATTACATATTACATTCAATAATTATTATCAATATCAAATGATATATATAACTAATATTATTATAGGTATATATAATATTATGTAGACATTTATAATCATTATATTGCAAACATATATTTTTTAAACACTTAAACGTTTGCACCAATTATATCAATTCAATAAAGTTGCATGCGACCACTCACTCTAAATTAAATTAAACTAAAAACAGTCTAAATCATTCAACACAAGGCACATCGCACATGAGGTGATTTGCGTGAAATCGGCGATATCATACATATGATTTGCTTATGGAAACCAATGTATAGTCGCACACGACGTGATTTTTGTGATTTGAAATCATACATGTGATAAAAAAATCGTTGTAAAAATGCTTCGTTTTTAAAATCATATGGGCAACTTTTTTTTATTCTTGTTTATACAGTCATATAAATCAATGTTTATGACAAAGATAGCTATATGTATTACAGAAAACTATTTTTGTTTTACTATCATATAAATCCATGTATATGACAAAGATAGTTATTTGTATTATAGTTAAATATTATTATGGTCATATTTAAAAATAAAAACTTGTGAATGCTTGTTTATTTACAAACAAAATGATTCATAATTCTGTTTTTGGTTTCTTTGCGTAGTAATCTTTTATTTATTAATGGATATTGAAAAATGAAGTGTATTTTAAATACAATAATTGTACAGTGGCTGTAATCTGTGTCTATTCTTATCACATAAAACAAGTTATGGTAACAAATATCAGAGTTAGTTTTTTTAGATATTGGATATAAGATTAAGCATCAATGTTTGAACTACTTTAATCATTAGCATTCATAAAACACTCTAATATCTATACAGTTATTATATATATATATATATATATATATATATATATATATATATATATATAATATTCAAAACAATAATTGTTTGATTAAAAAAAAATTTGGAAAACGGTTGACCCTAAAGACCATCCCTACATCTTCCCGCTAATGCCATACCTAAGCACTTAAAATTTAACATATTACAGCTTTGATGTTAAAAAAACACTGGTTGGCGGCAATCGACGTGTTGTTGCAAGGTCAAGAGCTGATTAGAATTTGAAATCGATGAGTTAAGCCGTTTCATAGTTATTTCAAAAAAATCGATTTTTGCGATTTCTTTCGTTATCGATTTCTCACAGACAAATCGACCGATTTCGACCCGGCGGCAATCGACGTGTTGTTACAATGTCAAGAGCTGATTAGATTTTGGAATCAATCGGTTAAACCGCTTAAAAATTATTTCCAAAAAACCACTTTTGAAAAATTTTTTTTTCGTAGTTTTTTAAAAATTTCTCGAAATCTACCGGTCCGAATCGGTCCAAACTCAAAGATGATCTAAGTTTGGTAAAACACTTCAGAATGCCGTTTGGTGAGCTCGATTCGGTCAAGCCGTTTCAAAGTTATTAGCGATTACATACTTACACACACACACAGATACACACACACACACACACACATACATACAGACGGAGTGACGACTTCTCAGGAGTGTTCAGGAAAGCTTCCTAGGACCTTTAAACGTCGAGATCTGATGATAACTCAATTTTTGCAAAACGGGTTGAAACCTATAACTTCTCGATTTTAGAAAATTTTCAATTTTCTAGCGGGAAGTTAAATAAAATGTATGAACATTTTTCGGAATGTTTATATTCGCCACAGTTTAAGCTAATTAACAGATTTTTATTATATCCGAAAAATGTTCATACAAGTCTTTGGTGTTTGTTTTGAATCTTTTTTTATGGTTAAGTTGGATCATAGATCTAATAAGCCCATTATACCAATTTTGCCAATTTACGAACTTAGAGTCACTTTTAAGATCCAGAATATGACACCAAAAGTTGAACTAGCTATCTCTTGTCGTTTTTTAGTTATCTTGATGACGAACGGGAGACTGAAATAGGTAAATACTAATATACTCTGACTTAACCTTATATATATATATATATATATATATATATATATATATATATATATATATATATATATATATATATATATATATATATATATATATATATATAATTTGTAAGACGAAATGCGAATTTCAAATGGCTTAAAGTATAATCTATTATAATCTATATTATTTATTACTTGTTGTATTTCATCCTTTAAGACACTGTATATACATATTTTATTATTAGTAAACAAACTATATATTACCCCTTCTTCAAGAAACGTTATAAAGTCGGAGCAACTTCTGTTGCTCCGTGTGCGACTAAAATGCCGTGATATCGCTGATATCGGCGAAATCGCCGATATTTCACCTAAATCACCTCATGTGCGATGTGCCTTAGATATATGTAGAGTGATAAAAAGATACTATCATTCTAAGAGGAATATTTCTATGTAATTTTGCAATGATGCAGTATCTAATTATCTTAATTTCGATAAATTATATTAGCTGTATAGTATAATCTAACTCTACCCTGATACAGAAAACCCTAAACAACCCCTCCCCTTTAGCCCATTCCCCTTCTAATTTCATGCAATCAAGAAAGGCAGTTTTTTGTTGATTTTTGAGTGAAGGCAAAAAGTTATCTATTGAGATTTTTTTTATTTGAGATTTATCATACTATCATTTAGGTTTAAATGCAATGCAGTATAATATTTTTGGGTATAAATTTAAAAAAAAAAAGTTAATTTGATAGAATAAATCGTAGGTGTTACTTCAAGCATGTATTTATGAATTTTATTTATGAAATTAAGGTAGATTCTAGAGAGTAAAATTTCCAATTAATCACTGTATATCGTTAAATTTAACATGAGTTTTAAAATCAAACTGTATTTATACACGACATATATAATATTTAAATGCGAGTGTATTTAATTGTAGTCCACAATTTTTATCGCTAGAAAATATTCACTGCACAAACAAAATTTCACTAAAGGTGCTCTTAAAATTACGTAATATATGTTTTTTTTTTTTAAACAAACAACTTTTGTTTTAAATATGTTTTTGTAAAATATTTAGGTTTGCCACAATTTTAGCTCAAAGTTAGATATTAAGTAAATAATCAAATACAATACTATTACAATAATATATATTTATTATAGACTGAATATTTATAGTATTTTATGAATGCTTATGATTAAAAATATTTTAAACATTGATACTAAATCATATGTCAAATATCGAAATAATTAACTCTTTTAGTTGTTTTGGTCACTTGTTCAAGTAAAGATAGTGCTTAAACATTTCTGAATCTGTATAGTCATTCTTTCAGTTATTTGTGAGTTAACATAGTGGCTTTATTATAAATGCGTTATTCTATATTAGTATGCGCTTTTAGGTGTTCTCTGAGCTTTTAAATATTTATTGATTCAGTAAATTACTTACATTTACTTGAAAATGAAAGTTTTATTAATGAATAAATACAATAATATATGAAACTGAAAGCTATTGCTTGGATTACTAATAATCAAATGCATCACAGTGTATAAACTATAATCAATAATTATTATTATATAATTGAAGAAAAAAAGTATACTTATTATTAAAAAATCAGGATCCCTTCACATGTCATATGATTTGCTTGACTGCCCACTTACTTGTTTTGACTATACCACTCCACCTTGCGCTAAATTTGAAAAAAAAAAAGTATCAAAATCAATATTGAAAAAAATAATAATAATAATATCATTTACCCATAGTGTGAAGGCCATTGTCCAGAAGTTGGTGAGGGCGAAGTCCTGTATAACAGTGGGGCATATATTTACACTATGAATGCACTTGTGCAAAAAAAGAAAAAACGATATATTTATTAGTAATTATATTTCAAAGAGTGGAAGAAATTAAAAGAGTATATAAACAGCCAATTTTAAATTGTTAAAGCATAGTACAGTTTAACGTTCAAGTTAAAGTATATCTCTATTTTACAACTTTTGTTTTAATACAAAAAAATCTATTCAAAATGTTCAAATTGGTAAGTTTTTACATAGTATTGTTTTTTAATCTAACAAAAAAGAAATCATTCGGCGGGTCGGATTAAACGGTAAATATAATATTATGTGTAAAAAGCGAAATTTGTGTAAAGAAGCAGGGTTAAAAAATTTCACCCAGACTTTGGCTACTGAAAAATATTCAAAATAATTGTTAAAATTATTTAATTTGAAGTGTCGATTAGTGATGCTGTCTGAAAAGACGAGTCGGGTACAGTGAGTCTCTAGAATTGTGTTGGTTTGTAAATACTACCGTTTCATTCCATCTTCTTTCTATACCTGAAAACTTGAGACTATTGACAGAAAGTTTTTATTTTAGCTGATCGGTAGGAACAGGATTCTAATTTTCGTGTTATTGCCGATTCATTCTCCCCTCATTTTTTAAAGTATGTATCGCGACATACACACTCTACTTAAGTACTTTTTACTATTTGGACTAAATTGTTTTGCAACAGAACTCTGCAACCGAACAGAACTGAAATTTTACAGCTTTTTGTCATAAAAAAATCACATTTAGGACCAGGCTCTGTGATGAACATCATAAAAAAGCTATTATGAGTCCAAATATATAACTCTTAGAGATGTTAGCATACTGCAAATTACGATAAGTATTTAATATTTTAAACATAATTTTTGAGTTTAGAAATATGCAAACATGAAATAATTTTTTGAAATATCAACTGAGTATCACACAATACACACAATAGAGAGTATTAGTGTCCAGTAGTAGGTCTGACTTTGAAAACAATTGCATTGGAAAACGACTTTAAGAACTGATATTTATTTTCTATGTCACCTATAGTATTGGTTATATGTCACAAAATTACAGTCATATTAATGTTTTGAAAGTCTCAAAATTCGTTTTTGAAGATTTTTATCTACAAAGTGTTATCTGCTAGAGTCTCCACTTCTATTTCTTTTATTTGTGTATTGCCTCATACTTAAATAAAATTGACTTTGACTTCCATTTAATAAAAAGCATGTTTGTTAATGCACACGTTCGTAATAATCGTTTCGATCCATTAATCTAACAAGTCATCTGAAACCTAAATTCCGTTTTAAAAGAAACTATAAAATTTGAAATGCTGCCAACGAAGAGCGTGTCGATGAGTTTTACTCGAAAAATCCTTCGTAATATCATGCGTTTTCACATAGAGAGTCATTTGTGTGTGAAAATTGAAACGAATACAATGTGTATTATATTAGAGTTTGTCTTTATTATAAAAATTTCATTTTAAGAGTTTAATCGCGAAATATCTCAAATTTCCTTAATCAGTTAATTTATTTTTACGCAATAATGGTAGTAGAGAACTATAGTAGAAAAAAACTCACTTTATCCTGAAAACAAAATACTATTAAGCAATCGCTACATATAATAATGTACATACCTTATTACGACATTTAAAGCTTCCTATTTCAAAACTGATTTTTTTTTACTAAACAATTATTGTCTGTGCAACAACAAAAGTCAACTGACAACAACTAAAATACCAATATAATAACAAACTGGTTTACTTTTACTTTATAACTTAAAATTTACTGATACAAAAGAATTATTTAATATTAAATCGTTTGATTATTTAGAGAAAAAGTAAACCAGTTGTTTCATCGAGTCATGTCCGTTTTTTAAATTCGTTCATGGTTTGTCTATCTACAATTTATTGACACACGTGATTTTAAATGATACATTTACGTTCTAATATTGAAATCGTTTTGGTTTTTCGTAAAATACAAATAAACTAAAAGATGTCGGATATTATAGCGTTCAATGAATCCAAAAGGTTTAACAACTTGTAGTTTATATCAATTTTACAAAAGTAGAATTTTTAATTCAATAGATAATCCTCTACAATCCTCCTAGGGCATCCAATTTACGATTACAAATTATAACTTTCCTCTACTTATAATTTTAGTCAGAGGCAAGCAGATTAATGATAATTTTACAAAGTCAATATTTCGACTATTTAGTTTTTTAAATAATGTTCTATGAAGACTACACTACTCCCAAAAATATGTGCAAATTTCACAGAGCTTTTTATTTTAAGTCATTTATTACTATTAAAAAGGAATTGTAATAATTATAATGTGAAAATCGTGAACAATAGTATAAAGCTTGGACTTGGTGCCAAGAACGACAATTAATTATTCAATTTAGCTTTATAAACTTTGAATTCTTATAGCTATGATTAAAAACGTAATTTTACAAAACTTCACCACAAATTATACTAGGAATTCATATAAATGTCGTGTCAACGGACTAGACATTCTTTTGTACTTTGAAGTACAAAGATGTTTATATACTTTAGGACAGATGTCAATCAAAATATTATGTTTGACGATATTCAATAGAATAATATTTTTCTCTCAAAGAAAATACACCTTATTTAAACATTGTAAGTGACAGAAACAGACCTCACCATTTAAAAATACACTAAGTGTATATGCTATGCTTATGTATCAACTGTTTATATTTGGACTAGCTTTGACCTAAAATAAAAGCATATCTATAGACTGTAAGAGTGCTTCAAACAAAACTTGTTTGATTTCATTTTAATAGATTGATCGAACACATTTTTATAAAGATATATGTATAGAACCTTCTGTACATTTTTCTTGGTTCGGCATTCGAAATCACATTCTACTTATGACATATTTAAAAAAAAATTGCAGAAACAAATTCATTTATTAGATCCTATACCAAAATTTAGTATGTTCTATTAAACCCTCTCATGTTAATAGTCAAACGGAGTAAAACAATTAAGAGTGAAGAAAATAATGGCTATAACTTAGCCACAAGAAAATAAAATATTTAAGTGAAACAAAAACGCACAACAAATTAAGAATTCAATTTAAGGTTGTTCGATTACACTATGATATAATTATAAGTCATTTTAAATTATTTTGTACAATGACATAATAAAACACCAAGAAAATGAATACAAAAACTAAAACTACTTGCTCTTAATAATTTACTTTCTTTTGTTAAAAAAAATGTAGTATTTATCAATACTTGCCACAGAAAGATTTCCTTGAACCTTATTTATAAAAGATTTTAAGGCAGTCGGAATAAAAAAAACATCGTGATAAGCCACCGAGCATTAAAATATTTATTTTTAATTTTTGCTAAATAAATTTTTTCTTATGTTACGCAATTCTTTCATAAAAATATTTTTATAAAAGCTCAAAAATATTTATTATTATTTTATGTTTAATTTTCTAATAGTATATCAATTATACAAGGGAATGGGAGGCAAAATCTGTTATGGTACAAGTAAACTGCTCAAAGTTGCCAACCCAAAATTTTTGTAAATAATCTATTGGAATGACTAAAAAAACCGAACATCAATCAGAAGAATTCTTTCTGTTTATACCTGGGAGTTTATCGCGAAAAATATTAAATGAGTGTACGGGAGAACCACGTGTCTTTATCCCGGTTTCAAGTTTATATTTGAATATTTCGTAAAATTACTAGCACAAACTTTCCAATTTGCATTAAATATCTACTCAAAATTGTTTACCAGCTCTAAAACTACGATAGATTAGAGATTAACTACCTCATGGACGATAACCGTCGTGTAAAAAACTATACCGCGGTTAATACAATTAACGGCTATAATAAAATCGAGTTATAAATTGTGTTCTCGTAATCGAATATCCTTTAATATTAAAAATCATAGTTAAATATTTTATAGTGATTACTTTCAAAACCAGAATAAACTTTATTTAAAAAGAAACCAAATTATGTAATCATAATCACAATGAAAACTCGTGATGAAAAACCAAAACTTTTCAATCGCCATTTCTTCGATTTGTTTCGATTTGATTTTAAATAATATAAAATAAATAATAACAAATGTATTGTTCTACGTCTAGCCACCGTCTTAATTATTGTCTTAGGTTATGAATTTGATGACTGTAAAATTTATAAGTAAGTCTAAAATAAAAAATCCATCACCTAGGTCAATAAAACTTAACTTGTTTCACAAGAGTCATTAGTCCGCCTTTGAAAAGTTTTTTATGAAAATTCAATAAAATAATTATTATTTTGGTGAATAAAATGTCATCGACGATTTGAATTAGCTTTTTATTAAAAAAATAAAAACACCTATTAAGTAATTTGTATAAAATAAATACACAAAAAATTTAATTATTTATTTTTGAATATACTTGTTTTACTTATAGATACTTTTCTCTGTTGAGTTTAAATTTTTTTAAAGCGCTTTTTTGAGTGCAACCATACTCTAAGAGAATTGCATTGTTAATACCTAATTCAGTATACACAGAGTATTTAAATAATTATATTAACAACAAATCTAGATCATGGTGTAATGATTATTTATCTCGTTATGATTTGTTCAGCAAAGACTACCTGAGATCATATGTTGTATTATGATATATTTCCATATTCTTGTAAAGAAAATCTATAAATAGAGTTCGTTTTAATACCCGCAATTGCTGGAAACGTGCAAAATTCATATTTCTGTAAAAATCTCAATTATTACACTTTTAATGATGAAAAATAATTTTACGAGTCTTGATTACCTGCTTGGTTACATTGAAGCAAAAGTACCAAAATTATTGATCATATTTTAATCATATTATCTTCAATTGATTTTTGTATTATAAGTATATAAAACCGATAATTATCTTTGTATAATCGAAACATTAATCGGCTAGCTCCACCCATTATTCTCTTTTACGATTCTTCCCACTCAAACGTGTTGTAATAATTGTTTTTTCTCTTGTAATTTTTTTCTAAAGAAATTAAACCTAATTAATTTCAAAGGAAATTGTAAACGTAAATAATGCTTAGTTAAATATAATGTCAACTTAAGTAGTTATTAGAAAAACAATTTTTACTTTAAAAAAAAAGCTCGAAAAATTTCTTAATGGAAAATCTGTGATCCATATACAACCGTTAAGAGAGGTTTTGTGGCTGATAAAACAACTGCACTTGTTTATAGAGAGACTCAAGGGATATCGAGCGGAATATCCATCATTGTTATTTATTTCAATCTACGATAAATTAAAACAAATTTATTTATAATAGATGAAATTTTCTTAATTGGGATACCACAGCGACGATTGTCATTCTCAGATTCATTTCAATTCGATCTTTATTAATCATTTTTTTAACAAGAAACATAATAAGTGTACAGAAGAAGTCAAAAGAATAGGACAGGAGCCTGGACACTACTTCTACAAGAACTCATCTTTCTTCCACATTATTTTATATACTTTTTTCCACTACCACCATGGATATTGTATGTTGTCTATTCTACACTATATAAAATGTTTTAAATAGCTGTAGGCTTGTAACAGATCAGAAAAATATTATATAATATTCTAACAAATATCTTTCTAGTCGGAGATAGCTGGAGGCGTTGAAATAACGATTTAGTTTTATTTAATGAGAAGACACCCCAAGGTGACAACGCTAGTATGTCATCAAATAAATATTGCGTTTCTTGAAATGATAACGTTACCTGTAGCTTTTTGCTTTTATTGTGATACATTCTGACTTTGGAGTCTTTTATATGCAAATACGATTAATGTAGGTAAATAAATAAATCAATTATTTTACCAAACTCAGCAACTGTCTGTCCTTCAAAGTATTGAAATTACGCAGTGCCAATATGAAACTACTCTTTTGTTCGATAAAAACTTTCATACATTTTTCGCTATCTGTAACACAAATTTATTTAAAACAAATCGTAGGTTTGTGTTGAGATTACTTATTACAAGAAAATTGAATATCTTCTTGCCTTCAGTAAAACTTTATAAATAGTACTTTTTCAGAATTTATTATTATTTGAGCTTTGATAAAATCCACTGTAACTTTTAATATTTGAGGCAACAACATTGGTAAAGAGAATAATTTTTTATGAAAATAAAAATGTTTTGTTTCCATTAAAACTTCGTTTTTACTTATTTTAACAAAGATTTGATGAGTTATTTCTGAATTATTGTTCGTTTTTATGACATTAAACATAACATGGTACTACTTAGTCTTTCTTTGATGGATTCCGTATATTCTTGCTTTATCCGATTTCTGTGATTATTTTTAATGTTGCAAATCACCCTAATGGGGATTTGTTTACTACCAGAAGCACGTAAAATAAATTAGTAAACATATTTAGCGTATAGAACAAAATCCAGAATCGAAATTAGATATCAATTCAATCACTGTAATATAATTTTTAGGTTTAAACACCTCTTGATACTACAATTGTACCAATTTCAGTGTTGATTGATTGATTTATTTTTTGTATTATATAAGTTATAGATCAAAGTAGGTAATTGACAAAGAGATTGTAAATAAAGACATTATTGCAAGATAAATATCTAAAGTTAATTATCTAATTAGTTTATCTTAAATATAAATAATTGCATGTGTGATTTGTTAAACTATATGCAAATTATTAAATAATTTACCTTTCTAAATATTTGTTTGTATGTTAATTTTTAGATTGTTATCCCAATGCTCTTCGCCGCCGTCAGCGCTGGCTACTTGGGTGGTGGATACTTGGCCGCACCAGCCTACTCACCATACGCAGTTGCCCATGCTCCATTGGCAGTTGCTGCCCCAGCTGTGGTCAAAACTGCCGTTCCAGTAGCTACATCTTATGCCAACACCTACAAAGTATCATCCCCAATTGCCGTTGCCGCCGCTCCAGCTATTGTTAAGGCTCCAGTTGCTTATGCTGCACCAGCTTATGCTGCACCAGCTTATGCTGCACATGCTATTGCTGCCCCAGCATACGCTGCACCAGCCTACGGTTATGGAGCCGGTTACTTACACGGTTAAGTTAATATAATGTTTTCGTCACCATCTTCCAATATTGTATGAAATTTTTTTATGTTCTTCCTGTAATATTTAAATTAATTTTAATGTTAATTTATTTCATATCTTTAAATTCAAGTTCCATCCCATCCATGTTCTGTAAATATTTATTTATTTTTATGTTTTTGTAAATGATGTTTCGTTAAATTTTTACATAAATTTTTTTTTAATGTATTACAGTGAATAAAGAATATTTGTTTTAAGCAAAAAAAGTTTATATGCTTTATGAAAACCTTCTTCAATGAATCCTTTTTTACTCCTTACTTTTTATCGTTTCAACATTGCTTCACAAGTATTAGAAATTTAAGTATATCATGACATAATAATTACAGCATTGTTTAATTATAATACTAACTGATATTTTTTATAAGTTCTGAATATTGTTTAAAAGTTTTGTGAAAAATTTACTTCAATGGTAAATATTAAAAAAATAAAAAAGTTAAATGTTTTAAAATAAATTATGAAAAACTGGATCCATAACAAAATACACTAAAGAGTATTAAGAACATTTTAGATGCAATTCTTCTTACCATAATTTTCTTTGATTAATTACTTTTTAAAGTCAATGTATGAATTTTTTGCTATGGATATTATTTAATCTAAAATTTCATTTTTAGCATTTACTTTGTAGTGAAAAAAAATTTTTTCGCTCTCGAAAGCCAAATATTCATAAACAAACATGCAATCTGTAATAATTTGTCTGGACCAATATCCAAACGGTCAATTATACAATTTTTTATTCTATATTATTTACGATCATCCTCTAAACCTTAGAAATGGAATTAGAAATGAAAGAAAATATTGAGAAGCAAGAATTGAGAATCTCCATTATCCTTGTTGCATGTTAAAAAAAATTAAGCCTGTTAAAAACAATATCTTGAAATTGTTCTTGCTGTTGGATAAGATAAGCATCATCTCGATTGGATAGTATATGTATCGGTGTATATTTGTAAACGTAATTTGCAGAAAGTATTCCACGACATATCATAGAAAAAAATATTGATAAACATGTATAAAAACATATTGAACATAGAATATAAACCTGTTTTGAAGTCGATTTATAAAGCGGAATAAAACTAGCCTTAATATTATCCATATCAAACAGGAGACTGTTGAACTGTAAGTTGCAACGATAAAACAAAAAAGTTTTCAATAATGATTATCGATTTATGTTATTTAAGCACGATTAAAAGAGACATTTCAATTTACAATATTCAGTAAAAGCAGAAAATTTTTATATTCTAGATCAAAGGTCAAAAGGATCAGTCTTATCTAAAATATAAAATTGTAGATCATAAAATTATCAATAAAAATTCCCATTATACTTTTTTTCTCCGAATCACCATCATATCAGACGTTTATTTTAGGTAAACAATTTGATTTAACTCTTCGTATATCTAACACATAACAAAAGTATTTGGTATATAATTTATTACAGGATCAATCATTAATCGAACTATAATATCGTTAACGGATAAAAATAAGTCTAAAATAGGATCAATATAGATGTGTAGAAAATAAAAACAAGATAAAGAGCATGCCAAACAATCTTACTCCTGACGATGGGTAAAGACGTTTCCCAATTCGTTATTACAAACATATCAGTGATCAAAAATGATGGTAGTAGAGCTCAAATCGTCAGGTTATTAAAATGTACATTTTTGAGTACGTAATCAACCTACCACCATATATTCTAACGCACTCGATTAAGTCCAATTATCAATATTTTCGTTTTAATGTTCAAATTTGGCTATCTTGCATTATCTGCAGAGCTAAGATTGTTAGAGGTGTTTAACAAGTGATAAGGTATTTTGCCATGTTTATATGTACTCTACACACATGGAATATATGTAGAGTATATTTTTAGTCTACAGTTTGTAGTGCAAGAAAATGACAGTATCAAAAATTTAAGTTTGAGTGGTCATAAAATCACCAAAATGGTCCAATTCCGCCTGTCGGTCCATACGCCCGACCACCGGTCATCAAAATAATTAAAAAATGAAGAGAGATAACGTCCTAAAATTTTGGTTGTGTAGTCTAGATGTAAAAATAATTTCGTGATTTAGCGAAATCAAATAATTGTACCCAAGACCCAACTTTCTAGTACTCAAAAAAGTTTGTTTAAAAACAAAAAGAAATATTTATTGTGTATAGATTCGTTACAATAGAAGCGCAAATTCAGTTACTAAGCTAACATATATATAGAATATTTGACTATATATGTTGACTAAGTATTTAACACATATATAATGGAAAATAATATGAAAATTACGACTCAAAATTAATGAGTTCAAAAAAAAATTCTATCAAATCGGTCATTATTTGCCCAAGTTATCGAAAAAATTAATTATTTCAACTTAGTGACGTCACAAAAATCAAAATAATTAATTTTATTCCATTACACTCAACTTTTACCCAATTTTAACAATGTATGTATTCGTACTATATTTGGTACGTAATTTTGAAAAATTTGGTAAAATTTAATTCATCTACTATATTGGTTTTCAAGATAGAATGAGTCTGTTCATGATTTTTCATATATGGGTTTTTGTAAGCGAATTAAGAATATAAATATGAAACCTATGACCCAAAATTAGTGTGGTTCAAAAACAGGTCACGCAAATCGGTCAAAATTTGCCAACATATCGAAAAAATTAATTTTTTGAACTTTGTAACGTCACAAAAACCAATATAATTAATTTTACTCCACTACACTCAATTTTATCCAATTTTAACAAACAAAGTATGTAATCCTACTAAATTTGGGACGAAACTTTGGTAAAATTAAAATTATCTATAATAGTTTTCAAGATAGTTCGAGTCTGTTCATGGTTTTTCATATCAAATCGATCACTATTTGGACAAGATATCGAAAACTTTTTGAACTTAGTGACGTCAAAAAAACCAAAATAATTAATTTTTGAAAGATCATTTGAAAGATCACTTGAAGAAATTTATCGAAACAATAACATAAGCTGTATTTTTTCATAATATTTGTTAAAAATGAAAACAGGCACCTTCCATCTAACGATTAATAAACGAAATACATACTTATTTTATCAAAAACGTAGCACATTAAAACGAAATCAATATCAAACTGGTAGCAATTGATAACTCCACTGGCACCTGCAGTTATATTTATACACTTTAAGATACTTTCACCATTTGATCAACTAACTAACAGCTTAATACAGGAAAACCAGTTTGTATAAATAATAATAGATGGTGCAAAATTAGTATTATGGTAGTATTTTATATACATTTTTTTATTCATATTGTTCTAACTCCACCAAACTTTGAATAAAGTTTCGTAGAATAAACTTTGATTAAAGTTTCTCAGCCTGGACACGAAACAGTTTTATGATTGGTAAAATTGAACTTTAATAAGTGGTAATAGAGGATATACAAATAGGGTTTATGAAAAAAGCACAAGATTTCACAAGATTTGATCACTCCCAAAATTATTTTCGTTGTGTGAAATTTTCAACTTCGAAAAATTATGATAATTTCATCTGGATATTCGTTTCATAAAAAACGAATTACAGTAATGAGATACTGACGGAGCCTTTTGATAATATATTTAGGCTTTCTGACAGAAAGAAACATCAATTTTATCACGTTCTAGGAGTATTCGCTTAACAAAAGTTTCATTTTACATTGGTAGTATCACAAATTATTAAAGACCCAAATTGTAAATAATCCATACGAGTAATCACCAAATTTTACAAAGAAGTTTATTTGTAACAATTAATTTACTTAGCTTTAATTTTGTATACAAAATACTTTTGTGGAGAATTCTTATACTATGGTGTTGCTTTCACTATTAAACTTAGTCTGTAAAATAGTAGCGGATGTAATGGATATATTTCCTACATACAACCCGCTAATACAATTTTGAAGTAAATTCTGTCCTCAAGATCTAACGTCACCATTTCATGTGTTAACAGTAAAGTGCAAGGTCAGCACGAAGAATTGGATATTATTAAAGTGGGTATGAATAAAAAATTACCGTCAAAGCAATTCCTGTAAATCATAGGTAATAATTTCATATAAATACCCTGGTAAAAATAATTTTAGTCATCAGTCTCTTGTGCATTTTTGCAAAGAATACATTAGTTTTTGTTCAACACAGACCTCAACGAAACACAATTCAAAATGTTCAAATTGGTGGTGTTGTCTGCTCTTTTCGCCGTTTCAATGGCCGCTCCATCAGCAGTTCATGGATTAGCACCTTTAGCTTACAGTGTTGCCGCTCCAGCCGTAGCTGTACCAACCGCTGTCAGCCATCAATCTCGTGTTGATGTACACAGCAAACCAGTTGTTGCTACCACATACTCTGCTCATGTACCAGCTGTTGCCACATACGCTGCCCATGTACCAGCCACATACGCTGCTCATGTACCAGCCACATACGCTGCTCATGTTCCAACCGTATATGCTTCCCATGTTCCAGCTGCCTATGCTTCAGTATGGTAGATCCTAGTCATTGAAATAGCGATTCTAGAGCCAAACTTAATGTTTCTAGACTGATGTTTTTACTTATATTTTATTTTTTTCATATTTATTTTTTAATTCCTAAAATCTACTTGTTTTATCTTCAATAATAAAAATTTTTTACTTTTTTCATAAATAATTTTGTTTTGTTTTTTTTTTAAAATGATGAATTCCGTAATTTCTCAATTTATAAACCTAACCGCATTCCGCAATAATAACAGTTAGTGACCACACTTGTTGAAATGAAGTTTCAGAAAAGACCCAGTTTTGCAAATGGGGACAATTTTCCAAAATTAATCAAACAATTTGACTTGCATAATAGTCATAATGTGATGATTAGTGAAAAAATATAAACTGTATTCATCTGGTAAGATTTATTTTGGCGTGCACGATGGCATAATTTTTGCTCTCGCAAACTCAACTTTAAGAAAATTTAAACTAAAAAGTTGAATATTGAACAGGAGAGAAAATTAAAGTTAGTATTCAAATTGTCAAGGTTATTTCTTTTTTATAAGGCTTTTTCCTCGGAAAGCCTTAAAAATACACTAGAGGGCACCACTTCGGGGAGAAGGGAGGTACAAAGGTTTTAAATTACCAATTGAAAGCAATTTTTAATATGAACGTATTATGTATTAAAATTAAAATATTGTATTTAACTATTAAGCTCCTCTCAAAATAGAACTCTATAAGAGTAGAATGGATATTTCAAAATTAAAATCATAACACATCGAACTAGGAAAATAAGGTTAACATTTCTCAGAAACTATTTATTTTTCAGAATCCAAATTTTGATCATTTATTGCGATTATTTAGTAGCATCTTTTCTGATCATTAAAACGTTCAATCAATGATTAAAAAAGTTATAACAATTGGAATAATGATCATTTTGAAATGTTTTTGGGTTATTTAGCAGAACCACTATTAACCGATTTTTATTTTGTACATGTGTGTACATAAGTTTGCACATTTTTTTCGATTTTTGGAAATTATCTAGAAAACCAGGCCAAAAAATGGCTTTGATCAAAAAACGCCTCATATAAACCTTTTAGATGTTCAAAAAACCTACAAAATGACATACGCAAAAAAGACAAATTATGTTCTTGTTCCCAAATAATTTTTTAAAGTCAGTAAAACCGCAATAATACAATAAAGTCTTACGACATTATATAAGGAGAAAAATGGATAATTTTTATCCTATTTGTAAAAGCGTAGCCAGGAAATAATATAGTACATTAAAAAGTTCTTAAGTTAATTTCAGGAATCTCGTTTTTCTCTTTTAGAAACTAATTGGTGATAATTTCGTTCATAAGTCTATTATCTTCAAAAGAAGAACGAAAAATGTCCGTTGGTATTCACACTCTGGTTAATTTGTTACCAAATACAAGCTGTGTGAAGCAGTTTTTGACGTTTTTTCTGAAAGTTTAAAAAAGAATAGACAAACGTAAAGCCGAAGGAAAATTCCTGGTGCACTGGCTAACTAAAATTACACACATACACTGTAAAAAAGGAGGAATATGTATCGACACACATGCAACATTTCGCTGGGGCATGTAATATATACCTTTCCATTTTTTCCATTTGCTTTTCGCTTCACTTAATATATTAATCAAATTTAAATCAATAAAATATTTTTCATGTTATCCGTTTTTGACATGCATATGGTATTGAAACAGAACCTCAGAAATTTCAGTTCCGTAAGATAAAATGTGTGGTCCATTGAATACTACCTAAGCCTTAATTATATAGATTCGAATATGTAATTTGTTAGTTACCAGAAACACGAGACACACTTGAATATGTAATAGCTCGCTTCAATTGCCTCAAACCAATATGTTATTTATTCATATAATATTGCTTTCACTACAATGTCTTAACCTTATACCACCACAAAGTATTAACAAATGTTATGGACATATTTCCGACATAGAACTAAATCTTACAATTATGAAGTAAATTACGTCTTCGGCGACTACCGTCATCATCCATTTTGGTAATTGTAAAGAGCAAGGTTAACACGAAGAAGTGGATAAGAATGAAATGAGTATGAATGGAATGTTATCATAGTAATTCCTGTAAAGCATACGTTGTAATTTCATATAAATAGACTGGTAAAAACAATTTTAGTCATCAGTCGCTTGTGCATTTTTGCAAAGAATACATTAGTTTTTGTTCAACACAGACCTCAACGAAACACAATTCAAAATGTTCAAATTGGTGGTGTTGTCTGCTCTTTTCGCCGTTTCAATGGCCGCTCCATCAGCAGTTCATGGATTAGCACCTTTAGCTTACAGTGTTGTCGCTCCAGCCGTAGCTGTACCAACCGCTGTCAGTCATCAATCTCGTGTTGATGTACACAGCAAACCAGTAGTTGCTACCACATACTCTGCTCATGTACCAGCTGTTGCCACATACGCTGCCCATGTACCAGCCACATACGCTGCCCATGTACCAGCCACATACGCTGCCCATGTACCAGCCACATACGCTGCTCATGTACCAGCCACATACGCTGCTCATGTACCAGCCGTATACGCTTCCCATGTTCCAGCTGCCTATGCTTCAGTATGGTAGATCCTAGTCATTGAAATAGCGATTCTAGAGCCAAACTTATTGTTTCTAGGCTGATGTATATTATTTTATTTTTCCGATGTATTTATTTTTCAATTTTCAAAGTTTTATTTTATTTTTGTTTTTTTTAAATAAATATAATTTTTAATTAGATTTAAAAAAAAAATTGTTTAATTTCATAATTTAATAAAATGTCCCACGAAATCGTCTTTCTTTCTCTGTAATGTAAGTTAAAAATACAAACATTATATAATGTTTTCCAAGACTCCTTCTTGTCATTGTATGGAAGTCATATTGCCATCATTTGATTATAATCATTAAAATTAATAAAATAAAATGTGAAGTAAATATGAATTATACAAAATCGTAATACCTGACTAACCACGTTATTAATTAGCTATACAGACTGTCAAAAAACTTCCTTAAATTTTAATTTTAAGATCATTTGACGGAACAACCAAAACATTAAAAATATTAAGATTAATCTGGCTGTATTGATTTAAAATTGATGAAAGATCTTTGATGACAAATATTTGAGGAAGCAACAGTATTGGAAAAATTTCAAAGACGTTGCACAACAGTCGTCTCATTTTATAGTCAATCAAAACAATTTTTTTCAAGTACAACATAAAGCGTTTTCTACTCATTATATAAACAATGGGTTTTCTCGCTACAAAATTATTTACAAATCTAAATTTAGATTAAATATCCTATACCCAAAAAGTGAGACTGATTTTGTTTAGTAATTTTGTGAACTGTAGACCTCACTCAACAGAAGTAAATATAAATAATACGTACACAAAATTTAGAAGATATGTGAGACAATCCAAAATATGACCTTTGTTAGAAAATTAGTTATTATGTCAAAAAATTAAATATTATTTGCATTATACAAATCGGAAAAGAAAAATAGTTAATTAATAAATAGTACAGTAGCCATGTTCGAAACCAGATATTACATTTTATTATTTTAGAAAAAAAAAACAATTTTTCCCGAATTTCTTTTATCCTGAATATCGAGATAAAACAAAAAATAACCTGCGATGCAATAAATTTGTAATAACCGTGCTAATAGTTTAAATATGCGACATATATTAGAGTATCAATATCTAAAGCCTGTCTCTCGATAACAAAATACTTCTGTACAAGGCAATACTGAAGCCAGTCTGGACGTATGGTATCCAACTGTGGGGTACCGCATCCCATTCAAACATTGAAATCATACAAAGGTTTCAAAACAAAGCCCTCCGCATGATAACCAATGCCCCCTGGTTCGTACCCAACGAATTATTACACCGTGATCTTCGCCTGCCCACTGTGAAACAGGAAATTGTACGCCATACCAGAACCTATAAAGAGCGCATCGAACGACACCCAAATACCCTGGCCACTTATGGCAAACTACAACAAAGCGCGACGCCTAAAGCGCAAAATACCTCAAGATTTAATACAATCACAGTAAACACAGCTACTGTTTAGCAACGAGGATATGACACAGGCCACATACCGAGCGCGCCAGCGATAGCACCAACCATCATACTACTGAATGTCCCACAAAGGAGACAGATTTTAGTAAATAAAGAAAACCAAAAAAAAAAAAAAAAAAAAAATATCTAAAGTATTGTTAATTATTAGAATTTATAAAATACACTAAATATGTAGTCCATACAGTCTCAATTGTTTGTTCTATGATACTATGAATTATAATTATGTATATTTTAAATGCAGCAGTTTTTTTATTTGCTATTTTTTTCTATCTCTTATGGTTTTCTCACTTCGTAGATCTAGAATATGCTATCATTATGATTTCAAAGATCCATAGGATCCAATAAAGAAAATTTACAAACATAAACTCAGATTTCAGGTCTAATATACACCACCAAAATTTCACCTCGCTATCTCAGTTCGTTTTTCAGTTATCTTATTAAAGAGGAAGTAGACAGACGGGCAGACAAAAAAGGACTAATTCGGTGATTCATATGAACACCTACACCGACATTTCGTTCATACCTTGAATATTTGATAGAGTTACAAACTTTACAGTAAAACTAATATACTGTGTCATATTCTACATATAAAACATGTATGCAAATCTTTAATTTGGTAAATTTGATAATTTGATAATTGTCTCTAATTTTTAAGAATATATGATTAACTATAAAGTAATAATTACATTGGAAGAAAATCAATAAATAAAATAATATTTTATTAGACTAATTATAATCTACGAATCGATTAAAATTAATAATGAAATTTCAATGTCATACACTTTTGACAAAATATTCTACGCCTCAGGTTTTTAAATTATAACAACTACTGTTGCTTTTTGTTTGTTCTTAAAAGTTGATCTGTAGATATATTATGATACCGATATGGTCAGCTATGTATAGGCGTTGTACTTACCCAATAAAGGTAATAATTATATTATTGTAACATTCAAAGTAGTAATGTCTCCAACAAGTGACGTCATCGTACAATCGTAGTGATCGTAAAGAGCAAGGTTAACTCGAAGAAGCGGATATTATTTTTTTAAATAATTAAAATATGTATGAATAAAAATTGTAACACTGAAATTCCGCATAACTAAAATCCACCATTTCATATAAATAGTCTGGTAAAAATAATTTTAGTTATCAGTCTCTTGTGCATTTTTGCAAAGAATACATTAGTTTTTGTTACAACACAGACCTCAACAAAACATATTTCAAAATGTTCAAATTGGTGGTGTTGTCTGCTCTTTTCGCCGTCTCAATGGCCGCTCCATCTGGAATTCACGCTGTAGCACCTTTGGCTTACAGTGTTGCCGCTCCAGCCGTAGCTGTACCAACCGCTGTCAGCCATCAATCTCGTGTTGATGTACACAGCAAACCAGTTGTTGCTACCACATACACCGCTCAAGTTCCAGTCGCTGTTTCTGCTCCAGTTGCCGTAGCTGCCCCAGCTGTCGTAGAAGCCCGTTATGCTCCAGCCGCCGTAGCTGTCCCAACTGCTGTCAGCCACCAATCTCGTGTTGATGTACACAGCAGTCCAGTTGTTGCAACCACATACACCGCTCAAGCTCCAGTTGCCGTAGCTGCCCCAGCTGTAGTAGAAGCACGTTATGCTGCCCCAGCTGTTGCTATACCAACCGCTGTCAGCCATCAATCAAGAGTTGATGTACACAGCAAACCAGTTGTTGCTACCACATACTCTGCTCATGTACCAGCTGTTGCCACATACGCTGCCCATGTACCAGCCGTATACGCTTCCCATGTTCCAGCTGCCTATGCTTCAGTATGGTAAATCATGGCTGTTGAGAATAGTGAATCTAGCTAAACTAAATAATTCTTGACTGATTTTTTTTATTTTTGTTTTATTTTTAATTTTCCAATATATTTATTTTTCAATTTCCACATCCTTTTTCTATGATTGTTGAAAATAAATAAACTTTTTATACATTTTCATAAAAAAAAAAATGTGTTTTATTACAAAAACTTTTTTTGACTTTCAGAACTTATAATGCCATTACAAATGCGTAATATAAATTGTCCTGGTTGTAACTTGGCATTTAATCGTTTTAATCAAAAATTTATGATTAGTTTTTCATTTTTTTGAATGATCTATATTGTAGATATTGATTTTCAGGTTTAAGTTTTTTTAAACGATTTTAGTGCCTAATTGAAAGGTATCTTTTATCCCAAAGAATTGTTAATTTTAGTCTGTCAATAAGCCCTTTTTATGATTATTTTTAGGCAATTATAGTAAAATGGCAATGGATGCTATATAAAAAAGTAAACAAGTAAATGCCATACCTTATACACTATTAGAATAAGTTGACTATTTTATTATGGTTTTATCAACACGTATTTGATTATATCTTAAAATTGAAGAAAGATCTCGCGGCATCTAATTTGAATACCGATTCTGGACCTCACGTCTCTTAAAATAGATTGGTTAACTCTTAATAAACTTTTGCTTTAAATGAAACTTTTCAGAAATGTTAAAACTTTGCCCAGACATGACGCGGAACTTTTATCTATGCCCCATTAACATTTTCTCCTAGCACTAAATTTTTTTCAAACATAAAGTTGTTAAACGTAAAGTTTGCCTACAAAATTTAAATTAATAAGCAAGGTGGAATGTTAATATCATTAATTAGTACTAGGTCCCAAGTATTATCCGGTTTGTGTCAATAAACCTTATTTAACAATTTAAGGTCACTTTACCATCGTATAGATAATTATTTTACTTTTCTCTATTTTATTCTGAAAATAAGAAAAATACTTTGGAAAACGATGTATGACAATTGAAATACGGTGAATGACAATTGAAAAAAACGATTTTGGGATCATTTTTCAAAATTAAATAGCACCAAGTAATGCTATCTGATTTTAGGGGTATTAATTTAATCACACGAGCCCAAATTCCATAACTTTTCGAGTAGTATATTTTGGGTGTACAAACAACATTATTGAAATCGTTTTTAACACCAAAATAAAACCGGGATACACTTTATAATAAAATACTTAATTAATTTTAATAATAATTATTCAAAAATTAACAGTCCTAGTATTTAAGCAATTAACACTGTTTACTGTGTTTATTTGTTTCACTTGTTTGGATATTAATTGTTCAATTTTCTAAAGTCATTATAATGTAGTATTGTTAAACACTGCGATAAAAGCTAATCCCTGCTTAGCGTTATAAGAAAATATTTCATGAACATCAACATTTAAGGATATGGGGAATGAATAAAAAGATTCTAATAGGCAGTAATTGTAGTGTTAGGTCATACGTGGTGCTCTAGCAAGGCATTCACACGCCATTATAGTATTTGTGAAATAAGTTACCTCCAAGTGGAAAATAATTATTGCCATTAAAAATGTAAAACACGAGATAACAACAGTTTAAAGTAAAATGTAACAGTTTTTCACAGAAAATTAATCATGAGAATAACTGAATAAAAAAACGATTTTATTCTAGAATAATTTTTTTCTTGTTTTGTTTGTCAACAACTTAATTATGAGAATGATTATTAATAATTTTCCTTTTCACAGTTATATTTTACAAGGACATTTTAATAATTCACACTATTTAAACATAACAATCTAACCGATAAGAAACACTCACATAACATTAATATACTGATAGAAACAACATGTTTCCAAAAACCTTACGTAAAAAATATATATTAATCCAACTAGATATTATTAACATAAAAAAGGCACTTTCTATTAGAACAATGCAAGGGATTTGTATGCCCTTTAAAATAACTGAAAAATTAGTTTTTAGTGTAGAAGAAAAAAGGGTATATATAGGAACAAAGTTGGTGTTGTTAAAATTTTCTCAAAATAGGAAGGAACCGCGGTAGAAGAAAAATTACTGTTTTCTTTTGTTTCCTCAGTATTTCTCATCAAATATAAAAATTAGCATCTTCTTTGCTTCATTATATGCTAGTAATATAGGTTGGTATTTTCAAAAATTATTTCCAATAAGAGAGAGGGAGTAAAAATAATTTTTTTTTTCAGCTCGATAAACATTGGATTCAAAAATTATATCTTCTTAGCTTGCATCG
Organism: Chrysopa pallens; assembly: GCA_020423425.1. NCBI lineage: Eukaryota > Metazoa > Arthropoda > Insecta > Neuroptera > Chrysopidae > Chrysopa > Chrysopa pallens. The sequence continues at coordinate 15,709,664 of CM035594.1, forward strand.
AAAAAATGTATTATAAAAGGTATTTGTTTAGATTTTCCCCAAAATTATGTTATTTCATTTCATATCGATTATAAACCATATCTTTCTAGTCTATACAGAAAAAAAAATATTTGGTTACATTTCCAAATTGAAGAAGAATTTGGGAAAAAACAAATTTTAGAAATAAAAACAACACAGTAATTTTTTTTGAATAAGTGAGCATGTCTACCAAATTTCAAAATCGAACAAACTGCATCATTCTAGAACATAGAGAAAAAAAGTTGGCATGTTTAAAGATTTTTCCTGGAGGGGAATGGAATTTTCACAAAAAATTAACAGTAACTTTTTTTGAAAATGATAAGCATAGCTACGAAATATGATAAAAATCGAATTCCACGTTTGAAAGTGAATATTGGGATAGTTCCTTATGGTGCACACCTTACACTTCCCTTCATATGTCCGATCCAATTTTTGACTTATTCTGTATAATTAAGTATTGTTTAAAAAAAAAGATGAATAAAGAATTGAATTGATAGTTACAGCAAAACTTATCTTCTAATCATCCATTAAACAGACTTCATTGAGTGCGGTAAATTATAAATACGTATTTGCATACATATTTACAGTGTTTTTGGGTGTCAGCAAACTGAAAAGGAATAAATAACCGCGCCAAAGCATTTGTAAAATTCTGTGCTGTTTCTATAATAGAACTGGGCTATTTCTACAATACATACATGTGTCCATATATACACTTAATCCTTATTTTTTAGCTTCGTGGTAGTTGGGTAAATAGAATATTAATTTATGATGAAATAAGTCACTAAAGAAAGAAAGAGAATTTCTTTAGATAACTAAACGCATTTGTTTTATTATAAAAGCGAATCAACCTTGGTGGTTTCATGATTTGTATTATAATTGAAAATATGTGACAGAATTAAAAAAATAAAAATTACAAAAATATGTTGATTATTTTCATTATTCTTAGATTTATATTAAAACTTTGTGTAATCAATCAATTATATTCTATTAATGGATTAAATTATTTACAATAAAAAGTGTGTAGTTAATCAATAATAATATATTATTTAATAACAAAAATAAATAAATATTTACTCTAGTTTTCATGAATAACAACCAATAATTTTGGTATTTATTATTTAATAATACGTTTGATTTAAATCTTTTAATCCGTATTCAATACCATTTAAAAAATGTATTATTTATTTTTATTTCTTTCAATTATAGTTTATTCATTGTTTGAATCAAATTTTATTGGTTTTAAAGTTGGTCTATCATAGTAAAATAATAGATTTCTTAGCAATTGTTATTAAACTTAAAATAAATTCAATAAATTACAAAACATGCATTTGTCAAAATTTCTCACAATTCTCTTAGAGTAACTCAGCCTGCACGTGTATTTTTAAAAACGATGTTGTTCACTGCTCTGTATCTCGAATACTGGCTAACGGTTTTCCCAGCTGCTACGAAATTGCAGGTATGTAGTAACGCAAAGACCCTCCTAGTTCCGCCCACACTTCTCTATGAAATACCTTAAATGGACTAAAATTTACCATAGGTCACTCAGGTATATAAATTATCTTAAAACAGCAATAAATAGGCATCTACAAATATTATTTAAAGAAGATTCTACAACTTTTTCAAAATATTGTAGATGTCTTATTAAATATTAACTTTATTAACTATAACTTTAATATTAACTATAACTATAGTAGTATATTTCAATTTGCAATTTTTTCGTTTATCAATGTAACATGAAATCTTAAGTTTTTTGAGTAATTAAAGTGTAAATTTTAATAAATAGCTCAAAATTGTACATAGTGATTAGAAAAAAAATTTTCGTATTTTTGCTTTTTCAATTTTTGCATTTTCTGAGAACATTTACTATTGGTATGTATAGTTTTTTTACACTATCAGAAAGTAGAGATTTCAATGAACATAAAGCCCCCGAACTTTTTGGAAAAAGCTGATATTTTGACGCCAGAATTTTCGATTGAAAATTAGGGTGCTTTTTTGATATTAAGTTAAAATAGGACAAAAAAATAAATATTTTAAATCAAATAAATTACAGTGTATTTGGAACATAATAAGGTAAGTTTTCACCGAATTTCGTAAAAAAAAAATTTTTTGAAAAAGATAAAAATAAAAAACCAAAAACTTGGTTATTTGAATTTTTCACCTAAATTTTGAGGTTATGTGAAAAAATTGTAAATGCAAAAGTTGTAGATCTTTTTATTACCTACAACTGTGCTATTTAACTTTTTTCCATAGGACTTGTAGTTTTGCCGGAAATCAAGACAAACCATTTTTTATCCTTAAAAACCCACCCCTCCCTCTTCCCGAACTCGGATCGACCGTAATTTATTTTTCCTGTCATTTTTATCATATTCCCCTCCTTTTCAAATGGGTTTCCTTCTATTGTAATTTTCTTCCACTTTTTATCATTTTTTAAGGCTTTTACTCTAGTCTATACAGTGGAATAGACTTTTTAATCGATTGATGCGCCAAGAGTAGCAAAAATTTGTAATGAAATATTCCCATTCTAGAAACTATAATTATTTGTTTGTATGAAAATAATTATGGATAAAGTAGTATTTAGCAGCCATAGCAACGAAAGAAAACAATTTGATGCACAGTGCCCATAAAATGCATTATATATTCATATTTCAATATTTTTTTTAAGACTCATAACAAATTGAAAATAAATGAAAGCATCAAATTTAATATGTAATAAAGAATCCACTTTACTTTCAAGGGGAATTCATAAAATGCATTCATGTCAAGCCATAAATTCGTGTTGGGCAGAAGGGGTTTCTAAAATTAATTCTATCAAATTTACTTTTATTTATTTTTTTTTGTTTTTTGTATAAATATTACAAATAATTGAATAAGCCATATAATCAACTTTTAAGAACTCCAGTAATCAGTAAAACATTAAAAAACAAATCAAAATGATGAAATTAATAGTTTTATTAACGTGTATTGTTGCTGTAACAGTAGCTGAATCTGGATACCTTGGCAATTCTTATGGTTTAGGAAATAGTTATGGATACGGTACACACGGGTATAGTAGTCATGGATATGGCGCTATTCCAGCAGTACTCAGTCATCAATCAAATATTGCTATTCACAATAAACCAATCATCACTGCAGTAGCTGCTACTCCTGTTATTGTGAAACCACAATTAATTTCTGCTGCCACAAGTCATCAATCACGTGTGGATTTAATAAGCAAACCAATTGCGTCTTATACTGCTCCACATTTATCTTATGTTTCCGGTTATGTTGCATCATCACCAATTGTCAATGGACTTTATGGAAACGCTTACAATGGATTATCAAGTTCGGGTTTAGTTTATGGTAATGGTTATGGAAATAATTATTATGGATCTTATTATTAAATTGTTCAAAAAGCGAAAGTTGTAATATTTGTTCTACATTTTACCGCATATTAACTTATTCATTTGTTTAGTTATTCAAATTCATGAAATAAAATTTATTCTTAAACCAATAATTATTGTTTATATATTTTCATTTCTATGTTTTTTTCCCAATTTTCTCTGTTTTAGTTTCGTAAGGTCCCTATAAGATATTCGAAAAAAAATATTAATAATTATTTTATACAGTTAACAATCTTTACAAATTATGTAAATAAAGTTTGTATGTGTAAAAACAACAGCTTTCAATAACTAAAACCGCTTGTACTCATCAAAAAATAAAGCAAGTCCAGGAGATGATGCACATGTTTTGCATGAAATGAGACACCATGCCCATTGTCAAGATGCGAAACATTATATAGAAATTTTCAGTGGAATATAAAAGTTTGACGTTTCGATAATAGAAAACCAAATAAAATTCAAACAAAAAACGGTATAATGGTTGCTTTAAGTATTAAACTGCTTTTCAATGATACAATTATGTTATATAGCTTCATATGGCTATCAAAAAGAAATCACCGGATTGGCCCTTGAAAAAAATCGAATCGAATTTTTTCTAAGGCGGTGGAGCTTAGGAAAAAATTCAACATCAGATTTTTTGTTGTATTAGAAGTGTGGTAACTTAGGGCTTGGTCACTTTGTTTCTGAACATCAAGCGATAAGAGAAGATTATAAGTATACATATTTATTAAACAGGTAATATAACGGCTTTACTAGATTTACTAAAAATTTGGATATGAATTGAAAAAATACACTTTCTACATACATTTTATCACAAAGTTTAATAACCTTTTTTCCGATATCATGCCTTTAAGTTTCTGCTCATGAATTATACTTTTTCCTTAATAGCAATTTTCCGGAATAATCCTCATTTTTATGTTAATAAAAATAATTAATATAAAATTGAGTTATACATACAAAATTTCATCAAAATCGGATAGACGGTTCACGATATATCGGCATTTAAGTGAAAATGCCGATTATCGAATACATTTCTTCCAAATTTCTTCACAAAAAAAATTTCTTCCAAATTTAAGGAAGGAAAACAATAAATCTGCATTTATAAGAGGAAAGAAGTCACACACAAACTATGTATCTTCGAAGCGGAAATTGATTGATGATTATTTGTGTCCTGAAATCCTGAACACGTTTACCAAGTACCAATGCAATCATTTGAATGAAAACGTAGACGGATAAAGTTCCATACCCATTAACTGACAAACCAACAGTTCAAACTCCTTATAAGTAGGCGTAGGTATATTATACCTTCAAATAATTTATATTTTCAGAATAGTGCGGGCGTAAAAGCTAGTTTTTCTTGGAAATTTACAATAGGTAAATTTACAGTAATTTTTCTCAAAATATTTTAGAAAAATTATTTTATTAACTGAAAACTTTGAATTTATCGTTAGGAAGAATTTTAAATAATGGTTTTTCCGTATATACATCATATGGCATAAGTAACGGAGAAAAATTTAGTTAGGCAGAAATCTCATTTCATAGATTTGACCATTATATTGGATAAATTACTCTGCTGGTGAATGGATCTGCTATGACGAGGTACATTATTTGATCAGTGACAAATATGTTTACACATTTTATATAATTAATGTTGGATATCTTAAATAATTTACGCAATTCCTAATTACATGTTTATTAATGTTAATTTTAAAATAACATAATAAATGACTATGAACTAAATTAAAACCGCATTATAATTATGATATTATTTACTTCTTGTTGTTACATGAAATTAAAGTGAATGACAAATTGTAATTGAAAGCGTAAAATATTTATTGAAGAATCTTCAAATATTATGCATTCCTATTTATGTCCAAGGTGGAATATTACGAAAAATTTTTACCTAATTTATTAAAAAAAATTACTTCAAAGAAGGGGTTAATTATTTAATTCAATATTATTAATAATTTTTGTACGCAAAATTTTTTTTGGTATAAATATTGGAATTTACGTTGAACAAATTATCAGTCTATCATCAAGTTTGGTAACATCAGTGTTCCACATTTAGTTAACAAAATGTTTAAAGCCGTCATATTATTTGCTTGTGTTGTTGCTGTAACAGTAGCTGAACCTGGATATATTGGTGATGCGTATGCATTAGGTCATGGATATGGATACGGTAGTCATGGATATAGCAGTTATGGACATGCTATTATTCCATCTGCAGTTAGTCATCAATCAAGTGTTGCTATCCACAACAAACCAATTATCACTGCTGTAGCTGCTGCACCTGTTATTGTAAAACCACATTTAGTTGCTGCTATCCCAGCTGCCACAAGTCATCAATCTCGTGTTGATATCCACAGTAAACCAATTGTTTACACCAAACCAATTGTATCTTATGCTGTTCCACATTTATCTCATGGTTCCAGCTATATTGCAGCATCACCAATTGTAAGTGGACTTTATGGAAGTGGCTTCCATGGATTAGGAGGATACGGTTTAGGCTATGATAATACTTATGGATATGGACATGGTTTAAGTCATGGATATGGTCATGATTATTATGAATCTCATTATTAATTTATCCTTAGCTGTACTTTATTTCCTGTATGTCTAATTTATTCTTGTTTGTTTTTTTGTTTTTCATTTTCCTATTCAACATCTGAATATTATTGTTGTAATTATTAAAATCAAATAATAATAAATTATTTTCTTCTTAAAGCTGAGTAAATTATTTAATTTTTGGTGAAACCTGTGCATTTTATAAAATATTTCATCTGTCTAGTCTTGAAGTCTAAGGGTAAATGAGATACACAGTAGATAAAAAAAATTAAAATATTATTGCCTCAAAATTTGAACATCCTCTTCAAGAGTTAAAGCATTTTTTATCCAAATATATATATATATATATATATATATATATATATATATATATATATATATATATATATATATATATATATATATATATATATATATATATATATATATATATATATATATTCTGAACTAGACTATCGCTCCTCTAGCTTATGATTGCAAGTAATATCTTGTAAATCACAAGTTGAATAAAAAAATTTGTAAAGAAAAATCGAGTTCGAAAATCTATTGTGCTAAGACTAGGTTCTGTTCGGTAACTTTCAGAGAATTGAGAATTTATATTTTTGGTTTGTTTCGAATCGGAGGTATATGTTACTATATTAACATTTCAGATTATTGTTCTGCGTCTTAGGGTTTCACAATAATAAATAAAAGCTAGTGATATAATAAATTTTAAGTGGCTTTAATAAAAAATTTGAACGGTTTCCTTGATAAAAATGCACAAATTGAGAAATTTTATTATAATTTCTATTTTTTCTATCGTTTTCCGATATGATATATAGATTTTGAGACAATTTGATATGTTAACTAAAAATTTAAAAAATCGGACAGTAATCTAAGTATTAAGTATTAAGTTTTTGAAGCCTTGTATTAAGTTTTGATTATTCATATTTCCGATTATTATATACGATAGTTGTGAGGTCTTTATAGTCTCAGCTATGTTTATGTCCTTTTTTAAATTGGACTTTTTGCTGTTATTTTTCGAACGCATTTTAATCTATTTTCTACATTATAAATTGTTCATCACATTGAGAATCTATCCCAGTTTATTTAGGTATAACCTTGCTTACAGATCCGAATTTCCGAAGAGTTCATTGATAATAGTTATTATTTTCGAACCACTAATGTTTGATCGAAACTGAACCCTAATTTCGACTTTGGCGTCAATTTCGACCCATACCGGAATTGGTGTCGGAAGGAATAAACTAGATGAACGTTCTCAGTATCGGATTTTTTTTTTGAAATCACATATTAATCAATAATTATGTAATAGTTTGGTACAAAAACCTACGGATTGAGGTTACTAAGGAAACAAAATTTTGTTAATCGTTATATATCTTGGACGAAAAAATCATCTTATCAATAGCGGGAAAAAAAACCTGATTCGAAATGATGTTATATTCACTCGCAAATTCACAGTCAACAAAGTAATGCCCGTTTTAAGCTAAAAGTAATTTCGATTTATGCTGTCATTCTGAAAGTATGACATAACCAGGCTGAAAACGAAATCATAATCATCTAGTCTGACACTAGTAATCGCTAATCTACCCTGGATTTATTAATTTTGTTATCTTTATAGTTTTCTGGAAATAGAAGTTTATTTTACGTGTTTTATTATAATTAAAATATATTGCACAAATCTCAGCTATTCAAATCGTTCCCGAGAACGACTACTCATAAAAAATTATTTTTATACTAATTATTTCCTAGCAAAACTAGATTGTACTTTTTTAAAGTTTATATTTTGTCAAGAATTAATTGTTGTGAATTTAAAATAAAATATAAACTAAATTTGGAAAATATTATTTCATTTGTATGTTTTTTTTCAGATAACTGTAAATTGACCTCATTACAAGAGCTTCTTAATACGGATGTCAGTGGGGAGTTAATAATTGGCTCGGATTTTAGAAGAAAATAAATCATTTTTATTCGATTTAAATAATTACAACAATAATATTTTAATAGAAAAGTGGAAAATTTTAACAAGTATAATTTGTCATAGAGAAAACAGTAGCTATAGATTAAATAAATTAATAATGAGATCCATAATAATTTTGTCCATATCCATGACTTAAACCATGTCCATATCCATAAGTATTATCATAACCTAAACCGTATCCTCCTAATCCATGGAAGCCACTTCCATAAAGTCCACTTACAATTGGTGATGCTGCAATATAGATGGAACCATGAGATAAATGTGGAACAGCATAGGACACAATTGGTTTGGTGTAAACAATTGGTTTACTATGGATATCAACACGAGATTGATGACTTGTGGCAGCTGGGATAGCAGCAACTAAATGTGGTTTTACAATAACAGGTGCAGCAGATACAGCAGTGATAATTGGTTTGTTGTGGATAGCAACACTTGATTGATGACTAACTGCTGATGGAATAACAGCATGTCCATAACTGCTATATCCATGACTACCGTATCCATATCCATGACCTAATGCATACGCATCACCAATATATCCAGGTTCAGCAACTGTTACAGCAACAACACAGGCGAATAAAACAACTACTTTGAACATTTTGAGAAATTATATAGCGCTCCTTTGTATTGCCTCTGTAAAGAACAAAATTCAAATAAATCTTTTAAAAAAAAACTTTACATTTATTAATATTCTTTTATTTCAATTGTTAACTCTGCATAAATCTCAATTTTTAGGAATAAGAAAGGAATTTTGTATACCAATTAACTATCCATTTAAATTGGATTTTTTGGGACTGATTTGCAAGGGAAATAGATTATGTCAAATTTGTTTACCTGGCTCAATCCAACTGATTTTTAAGGATTTTAAATAAACAATAAATTATTGAATTATTGTATTATTACAAATTTAAAAAAATTTAATTCCGAATATACTTTCATTTAATTATACTCACCAAATGTAATTAAGGTTTAGTTAGATACGCTAAGTGGATATGAATTGATGCAAGATATGGAACTGATAACGTTTGATTGTAAACTCAAATATTTATACCCAAACAATTGCTGTAATGATGCCACCTGACTCCCTTCCAGTTTCTACCGGGAACTATTTTTTTAATAGTAACTTCAACAACAATTTACATATTTACTATGGACATAACAAAAATATTTTTGATAGACATGCCATATTTATTATCTGGCAAAATAGAAAAAGGTTTGGAGAATATGAATGAAATCCGATTGACTATCGTCAAAAAAATATTATAGCGAATCCCAACAATATTGCTCAATCAAACGATTTTCTATACCAAAAATAATCCTTTTAGAGCGTTTTGTCGCAAAAGCTATAAATTATTCGAAAAATATTTACTCAAAATAAACTAAATTTGGCAAAAGACCTATAAAATTCAATGAAATACAATTATCTTAATTTTTAGTACCTAAGTATACCAATTTTTTCACGATTTTCAAATTTCAGTTTTCGTAAAAATTTTCTGTGAAATTGGTACCTTCGAGTTATAACTATTGATATGTAGTATTGTGTTTCTGCGAAAATTATCAATTCAATTTCAAAATTTTTTATAAATATCGATATTTGGGACGAGCAACTTTGATTTCCAAAGCAACATTAATTTTATATCTTCTATCTATCAGCCTGGTGCATTACTCTGAATCCAGTGAATAATATAATTATATCTCGAGATTTGTTGATGGAATTTTGTATGTTCATGCGAATTTTGTATCTGCATGCATAATTAAAATTATGTGAATTTTTTGGAATCAATCATTCCAGAAAATCAGTATTCTGAAAAAGTAAAATTATATATTTGTCTGTCACTCTGTTTATGTTTTTCTCTGTAATTTTCTTTATTAAAAAATCTCTAAAACTACTTTTCTATACATTTAAGAAAGATCCTTTTTTTTTGAAAACAATGTGAAATGATGAGGGACACAGGAAAACAATAATATTTCATCTTTGCCAGCTTGTAGTGTGTATTAATTGCAATCGGATCAAGACAAATAGGAAAAATTTTTTGTTTTCGTTTGAATCCTTCGTTTAAAGGTTTTTGGTTTATTTCTGATTGATGTCATACAGCAAACATAGTTACTAGCATAAATTAATTAGCTAGTTATATTGTAGAACCTGAAATGCTTAATGCTAATTTGCTTAATATATAATTCTAATTAAAACAAAGTCATCTGCTGATTAACATAATGTTATGATTTACAAAAAATATTATTTTGTGACGAAAGTAAATAATATTGATGCATTCACCAAAAACTTTTAACTTTTTATGAAATTGCATATAATACCCAAGGTAAATATGTAAATTATTGTTTGATTTGCCTGCAAAAAATCACTTGAAGGAATGAGAAGGGGTTCGCGTGCCTTACAAAAACAATTATTTGTATATAAATATTCGAGCTACCCGATAAACGATATCATTAACGATTTTTTCTTCAAGTTATATTCACTTTGCGTATCTAATAAACTAAACCTTAAGAATATTCGGTAAGTAAGTTTATAGGAATAAAAACTTTACAGTTAAAATTATAAGAGGAATTATTTTTCCCGTTCTTTACACAAATGCATTTAAATTTTATTTTATTATAGAGGCAACACAAAAAATAAAATAAATCAAAATGTTCAAATTAATGGCTTTCGTCACTTGTATTGTTGCTGTCACTGTAGCTGATCCTGGACACATTACGAATGCACATGGATTAAATCTTGGACATAGTAGCCATGGTTATATCAACCATGGTCATGCTTTAATTCCATCAGCAGTTAGTCACCAATCAAGTGTTGCAATCCACAGCAAACCAATCGTCACTGCTGTAGCTGCTGCACCTGTTTTAGTAAAACCTCATGTAGTTGCTGCTATTCCAGATGCTACAAGTCATCAATCACGTGTTGACATTCACAGTAAACCAATTGTTTACACCAAACCAATTGTATCTTATGCTGTTCCACATTTATCTCATGATGCTAGTTATATTGCAACATCGCCAATTGTCAATGGACTTTATGGAAATGGATACTATGGGCTAGGAGGTTACGGTTTAAATTACGGTACCAATATAAACGGCTACGGTAATGGTTATGGCTATGGATATAATAATTACGGATCTTATTATTAATTATCTAATTTTGACCGAAATATTTTTTCTATTTAATTAAAAATCATTGTATCCTTACAATGGGCATTATTTTCGTTTGTAAATATATTATAACTTGAATACGTAATTAAAAAAACTTTCACTCCTTAAAATTTAGTTTTCTTTTCATCTCTTAATATTTTTGTTAACAAAGGGCACAATTTAAAATATTTTTTGTCAATGAATTCTTATTTCAAAATTCTTTAATAAAAGATTATGAATTATCCTTTGGACAGAAAACGAAGAAGATATTATTGAAGATATTCAACAATCGCTAATGTTTTAACATCCAAAAATCTCGCAAAAATCGATATTTGAAAAACATAACAAATTGATATCGCTGTATACAAAAACCCTGTTCTATTTCAACCAATTACACTCGTTGTTATTCCAATCTCGTGTCCATATTTACAATACACCAAGAATTTGTACCAAACTTATGTTTTCTCATGTTGTAACACACTTATGGTTATTGCACCACCAATTGTGCTTAATTGTTTAAATAGGAGTCAATAAAAGAAATTCAGGCATATCTATCAAGAGTTAGTCCAGCTTTTTCCAAAATGTCTTCTAAATTGATCTAGTTTTCTTGTTCATTGATATTTTACGAATTGTACTTTAATTGAGTAGAATCCAGATTTGGACTATTATAGGTATTTTAGACTTATTCCTAGATATGTTACATTTCTAGTCTTATCATACTTCGAAGACTTTGATTGCCGACTTCAATTTTTTATGTTAATTCGTCAGATTTTCCATGAAGTCTCAAGTATTTCATTGATATTTTACGAATTGTACTTTAATTGAGTAGAATCCAGATTTGGACTATTATAGGTATTTTAGACTTATTCCTAGATATGTTACATTTCAAGTCTTATCATACTTCGAAGACTTTGCTTGCCGACTTCAATTTTTTATGTTAATTCGTCAGATTTTCCATGAAGTCTCAAGTAACTGACGTACTGTATCTTGCTCTTCTCTATATATAGCGGATATTTCTGAAGAAACTCATTGATCTATCAACGTTCAAGTTATAAATTCTTAAGCAATAATACTTGTTTTAAGTCATTAGTATAAATTTTCTGTTTTATATTAAAACTAAGGCCGGCCATTATTGGCTTGGAATTTCAGAATCATAAACGATACCCTTTTAAATTGATTTTCTTAGAAAGTAAAAAATCTAAAAATAAAATAAGGAATTGTATATATCAAAATATTTAAGTAATATTTTATTTATTATCTAATAACCCTATAGGAATCTTCAATTTTTCGCTCCAACTGCTGAATTTATTTATATTCAATCATAAATTACTTTAATTACCTGAAGAAAGCATAAATTAAATAAATCAATAATTCAATGTGCTATTCAAGTCCATAATTTTAACATAAATCAATAATAATTTAAATTCAATGAATTCAATTTGAAATACTACTTAATTAGCGACTAATTAATTTATGACTCTATTTTATTTATTTATTTAATTATGGAATTATTTTTTAATTCTTTAGATAGAATTATATTATGAATTTTACCAAAAAAATTCCAATCCCCCTTCGGCTATCGGCGAATAACAGAAAGAAGAGGTTTAACCATTGCTAAGTGCAGAGACTAAATAGTCAAATATGAACACAAAAGATTTTTACGAATATATATTTACATTTTATTGAAATAAAATAATTACAAAAAAATCTTAGAATATACGAAGGAATAATAAATTAAGATAGTCTAGTAAAGACGGTCACCAAATGAAACTACTAAAAATTATATATTTAATAATACGAGCCGTAATAATTATTTCCATAACCATTACCATATCCATATATATTACTTCCATAATTTAAACCATATGCATTTACTACATGGTATCCATTTCCATAGAAACCACTAACAATTGGTGATGACGCGGCATAACTGGCTCCATGAGAAACATATGGGGTAGCGTAAGATAAAATTTGCTTGGTGTAAACAGTTGGTTTACTGTGAATATCAACACGAGATTGATGACTTGTAGCGGCTGGGATAGCTGCAATTATATGAGGTTTTACTAAAACAGGTGCAGCAGCTACAGCAGTGACGATTGGTTTGCTGTGAATTGCAACACTTGATTGATGACTACCATAGCCATGATTTAACCCGTGTGCGTTAGTTAGATGTCCAGGTTCGGCTACTGTTACAGCAACAGCACAAGCGAATAAAACCATAAATTTGTACATTTTTATTTGTTTGAGACCTTTGTCCTCTAAAAATAACAAAATAAAATGTTAGTGCTTTGTTGAACATAGTCTAGCAAATATGTATCTTTTGTGAGCATAGCAAAAATAGCTTAGAATGGTTTTTAGTATATTTGTGCAATACACTTATGATTTCGATGATTTAAAGCTTTACTTACCAGTGACTATTCAGGTTTAATTGAATAGTTAAGCAAAGTTTAAGTTGATATGAATTTGTTGATATGGCAAGTACTGATAACGTAAACCTGCAGACTCAAATATTTATATACGTTGTTTTAAAAATTCACTTGAATCCCTTCCCTCTTACAGTGTAATTTGAACATCGATTTGAACGTATTTACCTTGAACATGGCAAAAATATTTTTGAATTACATGTAATTTCTGAAAATATTGAAATAACTGTTTTGGTGAATGTGCATTAAATGTAAGTCTCTATCGACAAAAACATTTTGGTATTTCTATGAACTATGGACTTTATTCAGAAGCAAATAAGAGGTCAAGTACCCCTATTTGGCATGTATATCGACCACTTACATAGCTCTTGATGAAGCCCTTTACAGCGTATTTCCTAAATGTATCATCCAAGTTTCATCAAAGCTCACATTTAACAGCACAACAAACTTTAAAAGATAGACCGATGCATATACAAATGAAATATGGTTTTAGAACAATAGCCCAATAGTCTCTACCCAATAGTATTAGAAGAACTGTCTACTATGAGCTTTTTGACATAACTATACAATAGACATATAATTCTTTCTAAATCAAAGACAATACAACTTCGCAGAATGTTTCGACTAATGCGATTACATTTCATTTATTTTTCCTGACATTACTGCATATTCATTTTTAAAATATATATATCCGTTTAGGGACCCGTAATAAAAAAGGAGATCCAGAATAAATTAAGGGGATATATATTTAAAAAATGAATTTCGTAGCCCATAGAAATGCTCTTTTAAACCGGATTAACTACTGTATATAATCATATTGATAGAAATTAATAATTATCATGTAAAAATAATTTCTTTTGATTTTGAAAATCATTCCTTATAAGAAAATACACTGTATTTAATAGGAAATTTGTGCTCTATCAAATCGCCGTTGTTTCAAATAAATAATACTTCAAATGGTAATTAAAGAAATACATATAATAGTATTGAAATTTCTAAATATAAAATCAAATTATTAAAAATTTTATTATCGAGGAAACCTTCGACATGTAACGGATTTCACGTTAAAATTAAGCCTACCAAATTTCATCAAATTTGGATAAATATTTTTTGAGTTATTTGTCCGTAGCGTTTATTTTAGAGGTCTTTATCTGACAGATCCTACCCGTTGAGGTGTGAGTCGTATTAGTTTTTGCATTTATTATGGTTATATATTTGAGAATTGAATTAAAATAATATAATAATTGAATTATTATATATTATCAGAATTATACAAAAACCAGATTCCTGTCCATTTTAGACGTGTGCGCATTATCAAAAATTTCGCGGCCTTCGTAAGAGTAAACGCTTTACTTACCAGAATTCTCGTTAAGGAAAAAACTGTGAAATTAATCATAATTAAGGCATATACAATTTTTATAACTATATTCATAAATTACATATATAACAACAGGTACCTGTAATAAGTTAATCCACATTCACCAAAAACTATAATTTCTTCATGTTATCAAATGTTGTATAAAATTATTTTTGGCATGTCCATGGCAAAAATGTATATTAGTGTTGGATTCACTTGCAAATAATATTTAAAGATAGAGAAGGGATTTACGTGAATTATTAAAACAATCTTTGTATATAAATATTCGATGTTACTGGCAAAAGACATCAGCAATGTTTCAGCCATCAACTCGTGAGCTCTTTGCGTATCTTAATTAATTATCCTTTAATAATACGTGGTGAGTATTAAAACTTATTATTTTTCAATCTCTATAAATTTTTATTAAAACTGCGTTCTTTGACATTGGCATTATTAGTAAAACCCAATACGATTTGTTTATTACGTAAAAATAAATGGACTAAAAGTTTTTATTTTTTTTAAGGAGGAAACAGAAACGTACGTGAATTACTGCTCATTTGGTAACTTCCTAAACATAATCAAATAAATCAAAATGTTCAAATTATTGGTTTTATTCGCCTGTGCTGTTGCAGTATTAGCCGAACACCTTATAAACGCGCACGGGTTAAATCATGAATATGGTAGTCATGGACATGCAATTATTCCATCAGCTGTTAGTCACCAATCCAGTATTGCAATCCACAACAAACCAATTGTCACTGCTGTAGCTGCTACTCCTGTTTTAGTTAAACCACATTTAGTTGCTGCTATCCCAGCTGCCACAAGTCATCAATCTCGTGTTGATATCCATAGTAAACCAATTGTTTACACCAAACCAATTGTATCTTATGCTACCCCACACTTATCGTATGGTGCCAGCTATGTAGCAACATCACCAATCGTAAGTGGAGTTTATGGAAATGGTTACCATGGATTAGGAGGATATGGTTTAAATTACGGTAGCAATATTTATGGATATGGTAATAATTATGGTTACGAAAATAATTATTACGGATCCTATTACTAAGCATCCTATTTTAATATTCGTACTTTTCTGTCGTTATTTGTTTTCTTTATTATATTTTCCTTTTTCTAATAAATTTCATTTTCTTTGAAAAAAATTATTGTTAATTAATTGTCATAACTGCACGAGTGAAAAAACCATTTCTCAACATGACATTTGCCTTGTAAGCTAGACGCTATAGTCTCTAAAAAACTATTCCTTAGGATTTTGAGCGGGACATCGAAAAATGAGCAAGAAAACAAATGTGATTAGTGAAATGAAAATTGTTCGACGATATCAAATTTTATAATTTTAAACAAAAATAACGTGTACATATAAAATGCTTTGTTCTGAATGACTCACTGACGAATGAACACACCAGAACCTCTGATCTCATATAGACCTGGAGAGAGTGTTCGTTATATAGTGTAAACATCTGATATGAAAATAAATTAAAATTTATTTATCTCTTCCCAATAGTAGTATGTCAAACTGTCAACTGTATGAAGTGTGCATATTGCATCGTTCAAGTATCACCTGAACCGTTACTAGAGTGAAAAACTAGAGCAAAATTTCTATGGGACAGCGTGATTCCTAGGTCCAATTTCGCTTAAGTATTATTTTACAGAATTAATGGAAAAGTGTCTCGTATTTTATTGAAACTCATCGCTTAAAGGGGTATATATCCTGTGCAAGCGTCCACAGGCAATGCAAAAAAACGAAACAAGCAAAAACAAAGAATATTGCATATTTAAAGTATATAGAATATTTCACCTTTTTAGCCCAACCACTATACTAACCCAAAACCTTATTGGGAAACAATTTGTAAAAGGGACAGGTATTATTCTTTGCTCCTGAATAATTTTATTTGTATGGCCGTTTTTTAACGACTCAATTGTATTTTTATAGATTTCACCTTATACCAATACCTAATGAAAAATTTTTACTTATTTTGTGTTGGCAATATCTATAGAAATAATATACTGTAATCGATATCCTTTAAAACTACCCACAATGTACAATAATAATAATAGCCACATACATATTTTTTTAAATTAAAAATATGATCGCCTTTTAAGATTTGTTTTTGTTTGGCAGGTATGACTGACTATGGATAGAAGTATACTGTAGTGGTTTATCATTTAATTTTCCAATTGAATGATTTTATGGAACTAAACAGTTATCTATCTAATAATGGTAAAGGTGGCACCTACTCTTATTATTAGGTGTATGTTTCGAAACATGATGGTGAAATGTTAAATCTTATACTTGGCGGCATCATACCTTACTGGTCAGTAACATCAGTATGTTTCGAAACATATACCCTTTATGTACGTAATAGGATAAAGTGACCAAAAAAAATTAAAAATTGAATGAAATAGGAGAAATTGGATAAAAATTATCAATTTTCTTAGAAAAGTCATTAAGAATATAACAAAATAAGACTTGAAATTAGAAACTGAATTTCCAATATAAGAATGCAGTTCATCATGAAATTGTTAATGAACTGAATCCGTCAAAATTTTGTCCGGAGTATATTCCTTTTAATCCAATGTATCTAACGCTAGGAAATATTGTCGAACATAATACAAATTTCGGTATAGGTGTTCATAGAATCATATAATTAGTCCATTTCCGTTCGTCCGCTCGCCCGCGTGTTCTTCGGTCTGTTATGAAGATAACTCAAAATAAAAAGAACAAGGTAAAATTTTGATAGCGTGTATTTGATACTTTCAAGAAAAAATAGTGTTTGTTTGTTTGTTTTTTTTTTTTTTTAACTGCATATTGTATAGTATTTTGATATTCAATCATATGTCGATTATCTAAACTAAAAACTGTTAGTTAAGATATAGTTTTCAACATACATTAAGTCACAAACTTTCTGTGAAACGTAATAGTTTTTCTAATAGAAAATATTCGTTTACATAAAAAAAAAACAGATAGGGCGTCATTTGGTAGTCAGAGACGTTGAAAATCTCTCTCTTATATCGAAATATTTTTCAGTAAAAAATATTCTTCAATTCGTTAGAAAATACAAGCAAAACAGCAAAGTAATTTGGAGCAAAATGTCATAATTTGATTTTTTTTTTTTTTTTTTAATCAATTTTTCCTTAAATGGTTTATGTATCCTCAAAAAAGATTCTAGAATAGACAAGATAAATGATGTATATTTATCGTAACGATTTTAATAAGGTATCGAACTGACTCTAAATTTACTATATTTCAAATAAAACTAGACTCAATGCCATAACAAAACTTATTATTAAATAGACATTGACTCAAAAACAAAGAAATTATAAGCTATTAAATATTATTTTCCTTTCTGTGTGTATCTTGAAAACGATGTTTAACATGTAATTTGTAAGGTGATATATTAATAGTTGACGTCTTGCGTAGGTTTCTTTTTAAATTAATAATTTTGAATAACCCTATCTTATTTATAATTAATTTTCGTAAAGTAGTTTCAGTTTCCGATTATTTTGAAAATATCATTCAAAAACACCCAAATAAATAAAATCAGTTGTCCAACCTCGGTCTCCCCTAGTACAGATAACAATTGTAATCGTTACACACCTAACACTTAAGTACGTGACTTGTTGTAACACCTAATTAGTGTGGTATCACCTTTACCCTATATAATATTTATAGCTATACAAAACAGTTATATAATATGTAGTAATAATTTTATTTATAATTAGTATATCAATAAATTTTTTTTGTACTATAAAAGTGATTATTTTATTTATAATTGAAGCACGGAATTAGTTTCAAATTAAATTACGTCAAATTATATTATAAATGCACGCACAATAATAAATATAATGATTCTTATTATTACCTATATATATATTTATTAATGCAATCATACATGCAATCGAAATATTTTGATCATACTTAATTATACATTGAATTCGACTGTAAAATTTTACACAATATTTAAAATATATCTATAATTAATTAATAAACAAATTATTTACGTATTATTAATTTTTAAATCAAACAGATCACAGTTTTTAAAGAATATTATGTTTTCATGGTTAGGTCATCCTCTATTTTCAAGGTATCTACAATTAGTAACTGAAAAAGTAATAATATTTAGCAATAATTTTCTTATTCAAAAAATTTCT